>CM033322.1:19435467-20095467 GCA_019359835.1 Pharus latifolius
GAAGGAGGAGGGGAAAAAAAGGAGAGGAAAAAAAAAGGGCAGTGAGGGAAGAAAAGGAGAAGGAGTCACTCCTCCCGTCGTCGTCGTCCTTCGTCGCCGCGAATCGTTGTATTCCGGATTTCAACGTACTGAGGATTTCGACGATTACTAAGGTGCATATTCGGTAACTCGTAGCTAATATTGAAATGGAATTATTTGCATTACTCAATTCTAATCAATTTGGCCAAAGTATTATTTACATGAACAGAAACCGGAGGAAGGGATAAGTATTATTTACATTACTCAATTTGTCCAAAGTTCCACCAACACTTCTACAACAGAAAAAGAGTAGATAATTAGACATAAACCAAATATACTAAATTCTAAAAGTTCTGACCAAATTGCCGGGTATATTCATGACAGTACATAAAATAGGCCAGGTTCATTGCAATAAATAGGCTAGATTCATTGAAAACCACCACCTTGTTGTACTGGAATGCATATCAATCGAATGATGTATAAGCATCAGGTAGCGGTATATAAAGCTGTCCAAGGTTCTATTATTTTGCTAGTACATGTTAATTCATTCAAGACTTCCATGTGAATGCAAAAACCTTTTATACTGTGGCATTTCAATTACATATGCATATATTATGTTAACTCACTACCTGGTTTATATATATGCACACACTGAAACATGTTATATCCAATTAAAAAAAGATGAAGTCCCTTTAGTATTTTCATTGATCAGTTGTATTGTTTATCAATCAACTGTAATAAATATGTTATTTATATTGATATTTAGTATTCAATTGTACTAAAATAAGAAATAGATATTGAATTATTTACATTGATTATTAACTTAGGACCTTTTTGGATACACAGTACTTGAAAATCGTAGTATGTGAAAACCATAGTTATGAAATTGTGTGGTTTTAGGCAAAAAAATATATTGTCCTGTTTTGACCTGATACGGAAAGTAAATGTAATTAGGTTATGGAGCACCCCACAACGGTTTCTGTTTATTATGGTGATGGTTTAATTCGTAATGGAGCAGACGGTGATGATCTGAGTGTGTGTTTCCATGTATATGGTGAAATGTCACAACCACAGTTAATGTGTTTCAATGACTTGAAGATGTGGATAATCAGTTTGTTGCAACTGAATCCTGCGAGGGATACTGTAAGGGTTGAGGGCCTGCTGCCGGAGGGAAAGAAATGGGTACTTAAGAGACTTAAAGGCGACAAATCGTGGGGCTCGTTTGCACGTCTGGTGACAAATCCAGACAATGGTATCAAAGTCTTTATACTTTACACAGAAGTTGTAAGCGTAGATAGTTCGGAAGGTAGTCACTCCATTGGAGGACCAAGTTACATTGGTAATCTCAATACTGCCAGTGGCATTGGCAGTGGCAGTGCAGCTATGCCAACTGAAAGAGGCCCGCCGATAAATCTGTTTGGTGACCATCAAGCGGACGCAGGTGATGAACTGCCCGAAATAGAGGCGAATTTCAACGAGGAGGAGTACACCGATCCGTCAGATATGTACGAGTCTCCCGCGGAACCCAGAGGACAGCAGAATCCTATAAATGAATGGAATGATCCATCATCTTTGATGTCAGCTGTGGTCTAAATTCGCAATGGTCTTTCAATGAAGCAACCGTCCAGCTTAGACAGTTGTTTCGGACGAAAAACGATGCGAAAAAAGCCATCACTACATGGGCTGTTGCACTAAATAGACCATTCCGAGTTGTTAAATCAAATCCGAGCTTGTGGACTGTGAAGTGCCTGGTTGATAACTGCCCATGGTATGTACGTGTGACGAAGCCACAAGATGAGCCTTTCTTTCAGGTGACTAGAGTTGTGGAGCACAGATGTCTGGCGGAGGGCATGTTGCAGCAGCATCGAAATATAAGCTCCGGTTTTGTTGCCAGTATAATACTATCCATCGTAAAAGAAAATACGGCAATGGCACCTAAAGTGATTATTGCACACGTCGCCGAAAAGTACGGCTATAAGATCAATTACGGAAAGGCATGGAGGGCGAAACAAAAGGCGCTTGAGGAGCTTTTCGGGACATATGTAGAGGCATATAACTTCGTACCGAGGCTCTTTCGGCATATATGTCAAGCAAATCCAGGCACAATTACCGAAATCATTGATACACCGGCTATCGGTTCAGATGGTATTGTCGTACCAGAGTGCATGGTATTGCGCAGATTTTTCTGGGCATTCCAGCAGTGTGTTGCATCTTTTACGTACATGAGGCCCGTTCTTTGCATCGACGGAACATTCTTGACTGGGAAGTATCAGGGGACACTGCTGACTGCTGTGGGAACTGATGCAAATGACCAGCTTCTCCCCGTAGCATATGCAGTAGTCGAGGGGGAGAACTATAGCAGCTGGTTGTGGTTTTTGGGGTTACTGAAGAATGGGGTGGTGAAAGATCGGGAGCGTGTGTGCATAATTCACGATAGAAATAAAGGAATGCTGAGTGCAATTGAATACATGCAATCTGGAGTGGATCCATCTCTAACTTGGAATGACTTGCAGAGTCGTTGGTGCTCTCGGCATCTGGGTGCAAATTTTCATACTCGTTTCAAGAGTAGGCGCCTGATGCAGCTGTTCAAAAGACTTGCCAGACAAAATCAACAGTCCAAGTTCACAGCAATATGGAAATCACTGGACGAGAGTACTTTGAAGCTGAACCACGAGCAGGGCAGAGCCGAGACTGAGGACGTGAGCACTGAGGGAAACAATAGGAGGCCACCAAGTTTCAGTCAATGGATCCAGCCGAAACCAGTGGAGAAGTGGTCATTGCTACACGACACAGATGGGGTACGGTACGGCATTATGACAACAAATCTTGCCGAAGTGTACAATTTTGTCCTGAAAGGTGTGCGATGCCTACCTGTTACCGCCATTGTTGAGATGACATTTTACCGCACAATAGCCTACTATGACAGTCGGAGTTCCGCTGCAGCAATACTTGTGCGCGACCCTTTAGTGCATTGGCCCAAGAAAATTAACGACTACCTTGAATTTCGGACGAGAAAGTCATTGTCACACGAGGTGTCCGTCCTAAGCCGGCTGAATGGAAACTGAGGTCCGGTTACGACACAAATTCGTTCAAGGCACCTTGAGAGCCAGACGGGTCCACAAGTGCAGAATTACAAATACACATGTCGAATGTACATGTAGGAAGCCGCAGCTGCTGCACATTCCTTGCTCTCATGTCATCGCTGCCTGCGCAGTTCCGGGAATCACTCCGACGCAATACATCTCTAAATATTATAGTCTGCAAAACCTGTCTAAGACTTGGGATGGTGTCTTCCACGGAGTTGCTGCGATAGGCGACTATCAGGAAATATCGCCTGAAGATGGCGTCACGTGGATCCCGGACAGGAAGCTTCGTATCGGCCATGCGGGCCGACGTCGAACGAGGCGGATACACAATGATATGGATGTAGCCGAGCGTGAAGAAGGACTCCGTAGATGCACGATTTGCAGGCAGCCTGGTCACCGGAGAAACCAATGCCCGCAAGTGGCAGGGACGTCCACAGCATCGACAAACTGAAGCACTTATGTAATATTATTCCACCCAAGTAAAGTTTTATCACTTCTGTAATGTGTTACATACTCTATGTTTCTGTAATATCTAAAAACTAGGTTATTAAGTTCATTTCAAAACATTTATAAACTGGTCCAGTCTCCTAATTTTCTTAACTGCAGTTCAGTCCTTTCAGGCCCACAATTAGCCTAATTTCCCCAGATAGCTCAGAACTGCAATCAGACTGAACAGATAGGATCTCCTACCTATCCTATACAGATTTGTCTTCAGTGTCGAGATCAAATTCAGTTCCTAAGACCCAGAAACTCAACCTAATTCTGTTTTCGAAAACCAGAATACTAAAATACCCTAACTACCCTACTTAATATTTTCAGCCTTCAGTACAGATGATTCCAGAGTAGATTTCTTCTGGATTTCTCTGGAATCCTAAATCTTAATGTGCTTGCATACCAGTCCTAAAACTTCTCAGCCAAATAAGTCCATTTGACCACTTTTCGTAATTCAGTCCAGATTTCATCGCAAATCAGTCCTTTCCTATTTCCTAAAACCCAACAATATATATAACCACATACACAGTAGCAGCCAATAAACCACGGCTACAGCAAGGTAACCATTGGACCCCAAACTCCCATTTATTAGGGATTATGTTTATTCATACAAGAACTGATTAGAAGATAGTACAGCATTAGTAGCCTATGCATCAGAGATCAGGAATCATCCCTTAAACACCTGAAACCTTCAGACCATCATTGCCACATGAGATACATACCTCCAGCAGCACAATCTCAGTCATAGACATCACAAAATCATAAATCTCATACATAGCAACAATAGAACACCTCACCATCTTGCACCTCTGGCCATCCCAAATCATACACACAAGCGTAGGACCAAGACTGTTAAAGTACACACAAGCGTAGCACATGTTTTCTACCGTCATTTTGCTAATCAATTGTATTTAAATTCGCTTTGGAAATGTGTTTGTGAAATTTACTATTCTGTACCATATAGACTGTTAAAGTAGACATAACCTATCATGCATTGGATAAATTCTTATATAGAGACTTGGTGAGTACTTTGTACTCACCCTTGCTTAATAACGAAAATAAAGTTGAAGAGAAGCAAGAGATGAGCGAAGCAGGATCACCCGGAGTTTAGAAGGGTTACGTGCTGCACTCGAGTTTTTGCCTGTGGGATGGTCTTGGAGACCAGATAAAACTACTTTCATAAAATCTAGTAGTTGGCCTTGTTGGCCTTTGTATATCGATGTGTATTAAGGCTTGACGGCCATACCTGGGGCCCACTGCAGCGGATGGGTCCCTCACAGTTTCAATGTAATGTTTGAATGTAAATCATTAATGTAATGTGTTACATTCTCTATGTGTACCTTTTTGTACTCTTGTAATGTGTTACATACTCTATGTTTACCTTTTGTAAGTGAATGTATATTATTTCTAATGTTGGAAATGCATCTAATTGGACAATATATGATAACCAAAGGTATGGCCGACGACCAGGAGCTTCCCGAGTTGATTGCACCGCACCATCAGCAGCGGCACCGTGCTGGTCGTCTAGTACAGGGCACCGTTTTGCCCGCGCTGTACACGAGGGCACCGCGGGAGATGTGGGTTTTGGATGAGCGATTTGCACCTCACTTGAGGCGGGATTACTTCCGTTCGCTCGTATGGTCGATCGGGCACAGCGATTTCCCTTCCACCGATCTCTGATCAGTGCGCTTGTGGACCGCTGGAGGCCAGAGACACACACTTTTCACTTCAGTTTTGGAGAGCTGACTGTGACACTGGAGGACGTTAGTATGCTGCTCGGCTTGCCCATCAGAGGAGAGATATATGTTCCCACTGCGATAGACCGAGCTGCATGGCGTCTGGATTTCTTGCAGCGCTTTCAGGGGATTGGGCCAGCAGGAGGGTTCGCGCAGACGGCAGGAGTTTCCCAGGCATACCTCTGCGCTGTTCGAGATGCCGCATTCCCGGTGGGCGCTCCTGAGGAGGTATTCCGCCGTCACCTCGAGGCGTACTTACTATACTTATTTGGATGGTTGCTGTTCCCTGGCACCCACGGAGACATCTGCGAGCCCCAGTTCGTTCAACTTGCCAGACTTATTGCGGACTCCGACCTAGGGCAGGTGCCGCAGTTCAGTTTCGGATCGGCCGTGTTGTGCCACACATATAGGGGATTGTGTGATGCCACGAGCAGAGACCAGCCGCATTCTATATTCGCAGGGTGTGCTATACTCCTACAGATTTGGTCGTACGAGTACTTCCCGGTCGGGCGACCACTGGTGCCGCGGGATCAGTTCGCGTTAGGCCATGATATCCGGGACGGCCCGGTGATGGGATGGAGGTGGGCTAGGTTGGGTTTGCGCTGGGCCACGGATCAGACACACCTCTGCTACAGTTCATACGCCATGAGCTTTGATTTGCTACTCGATGATAACGTCATCTGGCGTCCGTGGACAGAGCAGCACATCCAGGACATCGCCCCAGCAGGCCTTTCATCTCTATGCACGCAGGATGCTGCTTATTGGCGTACCCAGGTGCTTCTTGTCTTCTCACACATGGTTGAGGGGTACTCACCTGAGCGAGTTATGCGCCAGTTCGGCCTACGATAGGATGTTCCTGTGCCGCCTCCTCTACAGATCAGACATAGTGTTCACGAGTATGTATATGCCACTTATGAATTATTTTTTATATAACTTAGACATCTATTCTAACTAAACATTTTTTTATCCATAGGCAATCGAGGAAGAATCGACATAGGGACGATTTCATCGTTAGGCAACAGCCCTATGTGCAGGAGTGAATGGATCATGCCCACACTCGGACGGTTGAAGAGGACAGACCTTACTGCCACAACATCCACTCTTCGTACCTGGCGTGGTACCGACCTCGCACGTTGTATAGACTGACGGGTGGTCTACCAGTGGCGAGTGCGGAGCCCATCCGTCCTTCGACCATCGACGAGCGCTTCGACTGACGCCTTGCACCGCGGATTCACTCATCTGTAAGTACTTTACCTCCCCATAACTTAAACACCTTCGCAATTATCATCATTCCATAATTGCATGTGCATCGTGTCTGTAGCTCGACACCATTGGAGCCATCTCCGCTGATCTAGGTGACATGGAGGTCCGGTTGCGTGATGGTCAGGACATGAGTAGAGCAGAGATGCAGGCATTTTGTGCGGATGCCCGGCGGCGGATGGATGGGATTCTTGTTGATTTCGGAGTGCTGCTGCCGCCTCCATCATCACCGTCACCGCCTCGTCCTTCTGCCCCGCATATGCCACCGGTGGATCGCCCTTCTTCGTCGCGCCCTCCACCTCCACAACCACATGTCAGTCATGATGAGGACTCTTCAGACGAGGAGGTCGACATTACTGCGCACATGGTTGCATTGGACCATGGGTTGGGTCACGACTTGCCAACTCCTGCGTGGTACCAGTTTCCTATCCAGTCACAGCATCATCCTACGCAGGCTTTGTACCATGCTGATGCTCCACCTCCTACACAGCCGACTCAGCATTCGCAGGCTCCACCATCCGCACAGACACCGCCTGTGCAGACACGACGCATTAGGGATCGTCATGCCCCCTCTCGCTACACACCATCCGAGTATCAGCACCAGCCAAAGAGGGGGAGGGGGAGGGGGAGGAGGCAATAGTTTCATGTAGGGTTTTGTTACATTTTGGGATTGCAGGTTCGAACGCGGTAGACATATTTTGTTTGTTTTTTAGGGTTAGGGGTTCGAACGTGGCTTACGGATTTGGTTTGTTCTCTTTCTATTTAGTAAGAGTATCCCAGAAATATAATTCTTAGAAACTCCCCCCACGTCTCATTTTTGCTTTGCAAGTGCTCACATTTCTACTTTTTTTAACAAGTATTGACAGTACCATAAGACGGCAAAGCAGTTGAACGCACAAAGAATAATCTTCTAATTTGTTCACATCAATTAGATCCCTATAAAAACGTTATAATCATAAAACAAATTTTAATTTTACACTAACAAAACATGTCTTCATAATTCCATCATAAAAATTAAGTTAATTACTTCATAAGGCATAACAAAAATTAACCGAAGTTGAGGGCAACAGGCCTATATCAACCAGACGTCTCAAAAAAAAATTATTTTCATGGACAGGGCAATGAGTTTAAGACTCTATGTGAATTTATCAAATAGTTTTTATATAAGGATTCATTTAGATATGTTACTTAAATAAGGGACAAAATGTACCTTGAGCACAATAGTACATCTAAAAACTTGAGACCGACAAAAAATTATAGCACAAGCGTTGCAACACATACAGAGCATATGTATATACATAACACACAACAACAACTCTCATGTTTGCTCTTCCCAAAAAAAAAATAACAAACACAAATAAAAGTTTGACTCATTTCACTGCAATTCTTGAAATACTACTATGTGCAAGTGTATTACATAACACAAAACAAATGTAGCCCAACTGGTTACAGCTAACACTCCCACACCTGTGACCTAGGTTCAAATCCCAGTCTCACCAATATAAATTTATTTTGTGGGTTTGGCTGCATAAATAAATTTCTTGAAGTACTAGTAAATATGATAATAATGTATAACAGAAAAGTCTCGAAGTCTAGCTGGTCACGGCCTCTCTCTCCCGTGCGCGTAAGCAGGGTTCGAATCCCACCCCCATTTCTATTTTAATTGTTTCAGTCGCTATCTGAGCTGGGCCTCGGGTCTTGCCATGCAATCAGTACCAATATAAATTTATTTTGTGGGTTTGGCTGCATAAATAAATTTCTTGAAGTACTAGTAAATATGATAATAATGTATAACAGAAAAGTCTCGAAGTCTAGCTGGTCACGGCCTCTCTCTCCCGTGCGCGTGAGCAGGGTTCGAATCCCACCCCCATTTCTATTTTAATTGTTTCAGTCGCTATCCCAGATAGCGACTGAAACCTTCAGTCGCTATCTGAGCTGGGCCTCGGGCCTTGCCATGCAATCAGTCGCTATCCCAGATAGCGACTGAAGTTCAATCGTGACCCATAATACGCGACTGAAGGCCATTTTTCAATTTTAAAAAGTTTCGGACCAATTTCGAAATTATTTTTTTTAATGGGTTATTCGGAAAAAAAATTCGCATCCAGAGGATGGATCTCAAATGCATGGGTTTTTGTAATATTTGGTTGGATGTGCCCATGTAGGTAGCATCTTATTGTAGACGATCTTTTCACCGAGCTAATCTGATCAAAATGATTAGAGCTTAACCTTGTGGTGTCTTTAAGCTAAAGCTAAAACTCATAAACATGACTAAAATAACTTTGCAAACTTGTGGGGGTTCCCTTCTTTTGTGATAGCATGGTAGAATTCTAGAACTGAGAGTTATTGTTTTGATGTATTAAGAATGGTGAAAAATATTACAGTTTATAAATTAGCAAAGGTTCAGAACACTCCTTTTGCTCCATGTTCGGAAAAGAAAAGCTCTAGTCGGCGGCTAATTTTATAATCTTGTCAACGCAGAAGCCAAACCAAGTGAAGCATTGTGCTAATTGGCTTATTTAAGGTAACAGCTCACTAATCACTATTGCTCTAAAAAGCTCACCAATCACTATCATCTTTGACCACCTAATCTTCTGCAGCTACAGAAAGTTAAAACAACAAGAATTACTTAAACACAACTAATGCATCTACTATTTCAATCACAAATATTAGCATAGATTTATAAACTGTGCAAAAAAACTAAAACAACAAATAGAAAAAAGATAGTCTTTTATGACCAGAGAACTAAGCAGCGTGACAGTTGGGTTGGTTGCGGTTTGGAGCTAGAATTTACTTCCAAGACGACACATGGATGACGAGGATTGGAGCATGAGATGTCAGTGGCTCGTGACAATGTACCATAGGCACAAGCCATACCAGTCAGACAAGCTCCGTACAGTTTTGAACTTTTGATCGGGTTTGACCAGTTTTTACTACCTCATTTACTACACCAGGATGTTCTCCTCGATCTAACTCAGTGCAAACTAGGAAGTAGATCCCACCAGTGCTGTGATTTGATTGGTGTCCTCTTATCATATAGTTGGAACAGTACTGGTTGTTAGGTGGGCGAAGATTGTACTGTTGAAAATTAATGGTCAAGATGGTGGATGACAAACTCAAAATTTTCATGGGAGATTATATGATTATGATGCACCAATTTCACGCCCCACTTTCATCTTGACGGTCTGATTTTGATTACTAGTGACAGCAAAGGACCCGAATCCGATCATCAGAAATGATCCTTGGACCTTGACTTTTAACCAGAACAAGTTCTACTCTCTAATCTAGTCTTTACAACCAATATGACCAGACTAGATGATGTATAAACCAAGGAATACTTTTTTGCTATATAAGTTTCATACATGGGTAAGATAAGGCGGGAGCATTTTAACAATGTGCAGGGAGATATCTAGCAATGACAAATAGCATTTTGGATTGCACAAACAAACTTGGTGTTTACTATCATGTAACCCACCTTTCAACAAAGGACCTAGCCTGACACTCAAGGTCAATAATATTTAAACGATCAGCCACATCACCGAGTCATCGAAACCGATAAAAAAAACCGCATGTAGAAAAAGCATTTGCTCCAATAAGTGTAAAAGGAGTGTCAGAGAAGGGGCTAAATTCTTTAGGTATGATCCACCATACTACCACCATGTCATGCATTGCAAGTATTTAAGCCAATTAAAGGTGAGAAGATGAGGTGATGACACTATGTAACTAGAACTGAACTCACCCAGTTGAGCCTCCAACAACCTATTTCAAATGCTAGTGCCATTTGTGCAGTGCCCAATTGTTCTTTGTGTAACCAAAAGTGACAAGCCGCATACTCATATATATATATATATATAGCATCTCGTGCTTGCACCACACAAAGAAATGTGACATTAGAAAGGGGAGGAGGAGAAATGGATAGAGAGAATGCTGAGTATGAGCTGAATGAGATAGATGATACCTTGCATGGCTCTGTGGGGAGTAGGCTCTCCTTGTTTGCAAGGGAGTTCAAGTCTCGGAGCGGTAGCTGGCACAGCACTAGTGCCTTGAGGATTCCAAAACATTGTTATGACAGCTTTATCATACATCCTAATGGAAGGTAAGATAAAACTCTCTCATCAATCTAGTCAAACAGTCAGATACTGCTGAAAAAAAAATTGAATGAATGAAGCTAGCATGGCAGCATGCACCTGTAATGATCATGCAAAAGCATTGCACGTATGACATTTGTGAGAGTAATATCATGTCTTAAAGTGACCAGTTAAGGAACTTCTCCATGTGATAGAGATGGTCTTGATAAAGAGAGAACGATGAGAGGTTTCAGATATCATGCAATAATACCATGATGCCATATTCCTTGATTTGTCTGTTGTAGATGGTATAAGATTTGGGCGAACATGATGTTCTTGTGGTCCATCTACTCTACCTTCTTCACCCCCTTGGAGTTTGGCTTCTTCCGAGGTTTGCCAAAGCAGCTGCTGGACCTTGAGTGTGTGCAGCTCATCTTCCTTGCCGACGTTGTTGTACACTTCTTCCTTGCTTACAGGGATGCTCACACCTACAGGATGGTGTATGACAAGAGAAGAATTGCATTCCGGTGAGGCCAGTTTCTCTTACCATAACTCAATTGCCAAAATGAAGTGAAGAAAATAACAAGAGCATATCTAAGAAAACATCTGATTTTTTTTATGTTCTTGTTTAGCTACATTAAGGGCAGCTTCATTCTTGATATCCTTGGTTGCTTCCCTTGGGATGCCATCTATAAGGTAACATCACAATATTGTATCATTTTTACAATGCAAGAGTAAATAATTATGTGATTGTTCCTTTATGTTAGATCACAGGAAGAATGGAAATAGTAAGATATATGGTATGGCTCCGACTACACAGAGCTACAAAAATCATGGATTTCTTCAGGAAGATGGAGAAGGACATACGCATAAACTACCTCTTCACGAGGATTGTCAAGCTCATCACTGTTGAGCTCTACTGCACGCACACTGCTGCTTGTATCTTTTACTACCTAGCTACCACATTGCCACCAGCACATGAGGGGAGCACTTGGATTGGAAGCCTAGTTTTGGGAGATTACAAGTACATAAACTTCAGAGAGATTGACCTATTGACTCGGTACATTACTTCGCTGTATTTGGCCATTGTCACTATGGCGACAGTGGGTATGTTCTTACCATGTGTACTAGAGTGATATAATTGCATTTTTTATCCATAAACCATAACATCTGCAGCCAAGCTCCCATACTAAGAATTAATTAAGTTTCTATACTACGTCCAGATCTACATGAACCTAATATGCCCTATTCTTAACATAGGGTTGGATTGCATATTTTATGATTATCATAGGAGGTCAGTATCCTAATTTTTCAAGGAGTCAATGGATGATATAATGATAGTAGTACAAGGATCAGAGTGCAATCCTCACATCTGAAATTGAATTTTACATCGTGTGTATGTAAACTACTGCAAAAATATGCAGGTTATGGGGATGTTCATGCCATAAATACAAGGGAGATGATCTTCATCATGATATACATCTTATTCAGCATAGTCATCGGCGCATACTTGATTGGCAACATGACTGCTCTGATTGTCAAGGGTTCAAAGACTGAAAAATTTCGTGACAAGATGACCGACCTCATCAAATACATGAACAGGAACAAACTAGGCAGCGATATCAGGTCTCAGGTGAAGTCTCACCTGATGCTGCAATATGAGAGCAGCTACACAAAAGATAGCATTCTTGAAGACATCCCAATTGCAGTTCGATCTAAGGTGCTAGTTTTCTCGGATCAAAAACAGATGAAGAAAATTTTTCATTTCTTCTAAGAAATTAAGCATACGTTTTTTTTTTTTTTCTGATTTTGTTTTGCAGATGTCCCAGACATTGTACTTGGACATGGTCTCAAAAGTGCAACTATTCCAAGGATGCTCAGAAGACTTCCTAAGCCAGATTGTAAGACTCTTTTAGTACACATGTTTTTATCATTATTCTTCCAAGTGAAAGAATCCACATGACTTCAGTTGATGATTTCAGGTGGTAAAATAAATGAAGAATTCTTTCCTACCAGGAGAAGTGATCTTAGAGCAAGGCACTGTGGTGGATCAAATTATATCGTGGCTCATGGATGTCTGGTACTGTTTTGTCATTGTCACAATAATAACAAACCTACACAAACCAAGAAAAATACAACTCAGGTCTCAGCATATTACTGACCTTTACTCAATTTTATTTTGAGTACTACCTCAGGAAGTGGTGTCCACTGTCGACAGTGGATCAGAAGAGATCATCTCAGAACTGCTGCCTTATGACATAGTAGGCGATGTTGCTGTAATCTGCAATATTCCACAACCATACACAGTTAGGGTCTGTGATCTTTGCAGACTACTGAGAATAGACAAGCAGTCTCTGACCAGTATGTTACAAATTTACTTCAAGGATAACCATCAGATATTGAGCAATCTACTAAAGGTACATCTCCATATAGAATCACGTATGATCGCTTTAAACAAAATCTAGCAACAAATATTTGTTCTGTAGGGCAAAGAAGCTGAGACAAAGGGGAAGCAGTTGGAATCAGATATCGCATATCTGATAGCAAAGCAAGGGGCAGAACTAGTCCTAGGAGTCACCAATGCTGCTTATCATGGAGACATACATCGTTTGAAGGGCTTAATCAGTGCAGGAGCAGATCCAAGTAAACCCGATTATGATGGGAGAACTGCACTAGTATGTGAACTCTCACTTAGATTCATCACTTAAATGGCTTGAAAAGCTTGGCATTTTTCTTTTCTTTTTGAAAGTATGAATGATAATGTGAGATCATAATTGTTTGCCAAAAAACAGATTAAGTATGCATTGAAGTACTAAATAAAACTAGATTTATATATCCCACTTTCAACATTTTTCCACCTTTTACCACAGCATGTAGCTGCGTTAAGAGGGTATGAAGATATTGTGAGATTCCTTATTCAACAAGGAGCAAATGTCAACAGCATAGGTATGCTCATAACAAACTAAAATAAAAAAAACACATGCACTTTCAGCCTACCTCCTATTTATAAAAAGGAATACCTTAAAATGCAGATAAGTTTGGAAATTCACCATTGCTGCAAGCAGTAAAGGCAGGGCATAATAGGATCACCTCTCTTCTTGTGGAGCATGGTGCAATCTTGAATCTAGAAGATGCTGGAAGTTACCTGTGCAAAGTAGTAACAGATGGTAAGATCGACCTTCTGAGGAGACTACTCAAATTTGGAGTCGACCCAAACTGTAAAAACTATGATCAGAGGGCACCACTTCATGTCGCGGCTGCTGAGGGCTTGCACCTTGTTGCCAACATGTTGATAGACTCTGGAGCAGATATTCTGGCCAAAGACAGGTAGGCAGTATACAGTTGGTTTTAGAATTCCTTTTCTCAAAACATGATTTCCACCCATTGGCAAAAGCACCTATTAGGGCTTTCACAGAATGTAAAGATTAAACTACTGTTCCTGATGCAACAACTTACCGCAGGTGGGGAAACACTCCACTTGATGAAGGCCGAAGATGCTGCAGCAAACCACTGGTAAGGATTTTGGAGGAGGCTAGAACAACTATTGCATGCAATCAGTGATCTAGTTCATCCACTGATTTACAAACTCTCTAGCCATGTGAGAACTGCTGGCAATAAACATTCTTTTGGAAGCAATGAGAACATCTACCACAAATGATAGTCTCAAAATATATCTCTGAAACAATCTGCAAGATTTCTGACAAACTCAGATGAGTAGATCCGTTTGCTTGAAGACAAGAAGCATATTCTAAGAATAGCTGATAGTATCTTCTAATTAGAAGCTTCACAGCAGTTATAATGACAGGCATTAAAAGGGGCATTACCATGCACTAACAAAGCATTTCATTACTAAAGAGAGAGTTTTTGACACTTAACATTTCATTGACACTACAAAGGCAGCAGTTGGCCTACTAATGCTACTACTTACTATGTCTAGTGAGACAAGATGAAACCACTACAACAACGGGTGCACCAGTCTGCTGCTGCAGCAGCAGGAAGTGGTTCTCCACTTCCAGAATTACTAACTGTTCTAACCATGTTAACCAGAAGAATTCCACACTTCTCTGCTCCTCTTGCAGCTGCAACCGGGACACTTGTATTGCTTGATATGCTCTGCCTTGGCAGGAGTAATCCGAACACACTTGCCATGGAACCACTTCTCACAAATGTCACAGCAAATCCAGAATTCACCATTTGTGTAAGTCTCTCCACAAGAGCCACATAAGGTTAAAGCTTGTTCCTCAACACCTGCATCATCTCTGCCTTTGTTTTCCTCATCATTTGGTGGGGCCTGCTCTGGCATCTTGCTACTAGAATTGGATAGTCTTGATGGCTAAAATAAAGAGAGAGCAAATGGTCAGAAGTTTGAATAAATTTGGGAAAGCATATGTCATATTCAGCACAGAAACTTACTTTAGGGCATGACTTCTTCTTTTTGTTGCTTCCATTAGAGGCTTTTGGTTGCTTCTTCACAAGTCCCGCCGCAACTTCATAGATAGTGGGAAGACCATTAATCATCATGAAGAGCCGTCTCCTACAATTTAAATGACACTTACAAACCACAATCAATTCGTTGATAACAGATTAGACTTTTAGCAAACTAAATAATGTACTACAGAATGCATATATCTTAGATTGAATTTATGGGTGCCCAGATGGAAATGACACAGATCAAAAGCAATCTTTTTTTCTTTTTCCAGAAGCAACAATCTAAATGAGACAAAAACAAATTGAATCAGAATACCCTAGGGCCATTTTCATTTTAGGAAATGACAAGAAAGTGCTAAGGTAAGATCCTTTTCTCTTTACATTTTACAGAATCATCTATACATGAAGCCAAAATAATGTAAACAAAAGCCTTCCAAGTTTGATTCAGACAAGAAAAAGGAGTATGGGTTGCCGCAGGCCAATGAATGAACGGTGATGTAAACGACAAAATGTTGACATGCCCATCCTTGAACATGTGAAACAATACAAATTTATCCGACCATCATGATGGCAAAACTTGTTCAGGAAAAAATAACATGGTTTCTTAAAATAGGAAATGTTTCTCAATAGAATGCAGCAGGTTAAATATATGTCTACATCACAAAGCATATCAATCAATTGTAGCAATGAATGATTAAGAATTTCAGTACTCAATTTCTTCATAAATTAGTGAATCACATCTCAGGCATACTGTCAATAATACGTCCTAAATTGTAAGCTTCACCCACAATTGAACAGATTTGTGTCAGTTTCTGAATCATTCTTTATAGGTTAAACTGTCCTAAACAAGTTGTTGCATTTATATGCATTGCAAACAAATGTAATTAGAGTTACTGTTGTGATGAACTAATTCCAGGCCATATGACAAGCTAGAGGAGCACACTAATTAGAAAATTAGGATCCATCAACAGATGAAACATTATAGTGAATGATCAGCAATAGAATACATATATCTACAGATGCTACTGAAGAAAAGAAGCAACTGAGTTGTAGGGTAATAGATGATATTAGATCCAAGCATATATCCATGTTTCTGAAAAAAGATAAAATGAAGTGCACGACTGTGTATCCTTGTAAATCACAAGCAGAGCAGAAATTCAGTAACACAGCTATAAAGCATGCAGGAAAATGCATGCATGCTTGAAAACATCTCAGTAAAATAAAGAAGAGAGCTTGAGGTGAAAATTAAGTGCAGACCTGGCTTCTTTATCAAATCCAAAGCGAGCTCCAAAGTAAAATGCCACAGAAAGTAACCATGCATCACTATGAACCGCAACCAGTGACAGCCAATCTTTCTTAAGCATTCCATCACGAGCAAAGTTTATCCCCAACGCTGGTTCTGGGAGTTCAGGAGGAACTTCTTCAGTTGGCAGAGTCACTTCCCAGGTCTCATTTGGTAGTCCATAGAGGCACAAGTTCCCTTTCTCTGACAAAAGACAGCACTACATCAGCATTATGACTAGGACAAAGACGACCTTAACATGACTCACAAAACAAAACAGCCACAATGTGCAATAACACATATAGCTGAATGAGCTGGTAGTTACAAATTCAGTAACTAAAGAAAACCAACCAGCACTTGCAAGCAAATGCTGAACAAAGCATTGCATGACCATCCATTAACCAACAAGCTAATTTACTCAAACAAATGGCCCCTGGAAACTAGCAAGTCCCAGCCACAAGGCCAGAGCTGTACCTCAAAGAACAAGGCAATTTTGCAGCTCCAGCCACACTAAATTCAAAACTTCAGTCAGTTCCACCACACATGTGGTAACACACCATAATTTCCCTAGTTTCCAGCATGGCTGCATGTAAGCACAAATGTGAGTTATATGCAGTACTGGCATCATCCAAATGTGATAGGTGAGTACCATATGCCAGATATGCCATGTAGAAGTGGAACACCCCTATGACACCCAACCTCCTTGCTAGGATTTGAACTAATTACACACCGTCGGAGAACACGAACTTGCACAGCAGCAGCAACAGCAAGTCACTAACCACACCTCGAAGCAGCCAGCCCTACTCGCTAATCCCACAGTAAAATCCCACGTCCTTAAACGGGGTATTACAGCTAAAACGCAGTAATAATTCGAGCTTTAGCTTAAATAAAACACCAGAAGCAACTGCATCGAGAACCACAACAGAAACCCACCCCGAGGCTAAAATAGGAGAAAACTCGCAGCTTTGCACCCGAAATTAGCTCGAAAACAACACAAAAATCAGCGGCAGAAGCAACTGAGAAACCTCACCGGGGTCGCACTGTTGGTAGAACTTCTGCACATCTGCACACCACACAAACAAATCCATCAGTAACCAAACCCACACCAAAACCCACAGAAATACACAAACGAGAGAGAGAGAGAGACCGGTGGTGAGGGCCTTGACGATGCCGGCGTAGCGGGCGCGGAAGTCCCGGAAGACGTCCTCGGGAGAGCGCGCGTTGGGGTGGATGGCAGCCGAACATCCGCCTCCGCCGTCGTCCATCAACGCCGACAGATCGCCAGAGAGAAATGGTGTTGCCGCCGGTAGTCGCTAGGGTTTGGGAGGAGGAGGTGGTGGTGGTGATGGTGGTGGTGGGAGGGGAGTGGGCGGAGAGGCTAGAATTAGAACTTATTAGGCCGGAATTGGACTTGAGTCCGTCATAGAGGTGAGGGGCTTTTTGTGTAAATTATACTCGTTATATGCGAGGGGGCTCGGCTTATGTAGGTTGGGGAACTGGGAACACCTGGCGGGGTCTCTCCTGTCAGAGAGTAGTGTAGAAGCTGCTGCTTGAGCCTTGATGTGATAGAGGAGCTATTTCTACTCTTGGGTATTTTAAAATTATCTAGTTTTAGTAGTAATAGAAATTCCAATCAAAAGAAAAAGTATATTTTTCTGATGAATATGAGAGCTCAGAGGACGAATACGTTAGTCCTACGACTGGAGCCAAATAACTCATCTCAGGGATACTCGGAGGAAAGTTATAAATCTGGAGCTATCCAACTTAAGGTAAAGGATGACCTGATTGATTAAGAAAATCTCTAAAACACTATTTTGAGCCGTTAGATACTAATTGGGTGATTTATATTCCTTATTATGAAGCTTCCTATGAAAGATTTGTGCACTCAAACTTTTTTTTTAATTTTCGCTGAGGTGTGTGTATATATATTGTATATATATTTTTTTACGCTTCCAACAAAATTCATCTCTTTAGGTGTAATTTTCTTAAATTTATTTAGCCTCTCATTAGTTTCTTCATGATAATAGGAGGTGGCAGTTGACAGTAGTAAGAGAGACAGTGCGGCAAGACAGTGGTTTCATTATCGGGTGTGAGTGATGGCTAGTGAGGAAGGAGGGCGAGAGCCGTGAGTAGCAACAACGTCATCCTTGTTATTGGTGCCCACAATGGAAAGTGGTAGCAAGCAATAGCCATTAGGGTTAAGGGCTGTAGGATAAGAGATGATTAAGAATGACAATTGGGTGCCACAGGTGTGAGAATGGTAGAAGATACTCATGCACCCGTTATGAGTGAATAATTCATCCATGCCCACTATCTCTCGGGTACTCAACTATCGGATTAAAAGTGGAGAAAAATAATTAAATAAAACAATTGAGACACATATAGTAGCAATAGAAAATAAAAAATACTATTTAATTACATTAATAGGAAAAATATATTAATTTTGATTGATTATAGTTTGTTTATATGGTATGTTTTTTAATTCTATATGTATTTAAAGTATATTATATACATATTTTGTTTAATAGGTACCCAACGGATAAATGGGTATGGGTGATGGTAGAACATATTTTTGCCTATTACTCATTTTGGATTTATTTTTTTGCCACAAATATGTCTACGGAAGTGAAAATTAGAACATGTCCAATTCTATTTGGGTAAATGCCCATGGATAAATTGGTAAAATTGTTATCCCTATAGATGGTAGCGGCGACAATTGAAGATGCATGTGTAGGAGTGTGGAGAGGGGAGCACGTAGATGAGTCTAGGAATTTGAATATATATTTTTGATGATGTGAGTTTTTTAGGATAAAAAAAAATACATACTCTTAGACACTTTATATATATATATATATATATATATATATATATATCAGAGCCCGGCCGTCCGAGTCAGCCCCGCCGTCTTTTCGTCCGGGGGGAGGGGGGAGGGAGGAGTTGGTATAGTAGGTCCAGGCGGAGATCCCTGTTGGCTTTGTCGGGGGTTCCGAGGTAGCGTCGCCCTTTTAGCCGTGTGATAGGCGTTTGGTGGGCGTAAATCGCGAAAGGAACACTGCAAAGGAACGAGGTTGATCTTAATTGTGGGAATTGTCCCTGCCGTTGACTGGAAAATTATCCATTACTCTCTCTCTTCTGTACTAAAAGATGTCTTGGCTGATCAGGACTCTGTGCACTGCAAATCAGGCGATTGCCTCAAGCAGTCAGGAAAAGTCTGTTAAGACGATGTCGGTTAAAAATGGTTCTTCCATATGCTTTGCAGATATAGAGAAAAGTATTGCAAATTGGAAGATACCCAAGGTTAATATTAAAGAAATATATCATATAGGTGCCTTTAGTTTAAGATCTGATTATTATATAAAAACAATTGAAAAAACACTTTCTATTAGTTCCTTACATGAAACATTGCATCTTTTATCTGAAAATGAAATCGACTGTATTAGAGTTAACCCTCAATATAATTATCTGCATATCGGTTTGGTCCAAATTGCAATCAAATCCTTAACCAGAAAAGGGTTAAATATCTCTGTTCTGGCTTGTTTAAGAGACACCAGAAATAAAAAGTTCTCTGACTCTTTATTAGGACTAGTTGAAGCTAGTCTTAGCAATGGGCCAGTGTTTTTCAATACTTTCCCTGATTTTTCTGTTTCTCTTACAGCTGCAAATATCAAAAAGGTTTTGACCTTAAATCTCCAAACATCTGGCTTTGATCTTGAACCTGGTAGTGAAAATATCTCTGTTACTTATCGAGTTTACTATAAAGCCATGACAACATTAGCCCCTTGTGCCAAACAACATACACCAAAGGGTCTAACAACTTTACTTCAAGCCAATCCCAAAAACAACTCTATAACCCCAAAAACTTTAAAATGGGATGAAATCTCTCTCCCTGAGAAATGGACTCTTTTCCAAGTTATTGACCCTAAGCCTCTTCAACAAACTGAGTTAGAATCCTTGACTGAAACCCCAGATGGAGATGTTGAAGTAGTTTTCTCCTCACAAAGAAAAGCCTTCATTCAGTCAAGACCTTCCATGAGATATGAGAGGAGACCAATCAAGCCTCAAAATGTCGCCTTTGCCACTTATGAAGATGGCACTTATGAGCCTTCTGTCTCAGATTTTGAAGTCAATGTCATTGAATTTGCACAAAAACCTGAGTTTGAAATAGACAAATCTCTTCTTAGATTAGAGTTTAATCTTCCTAAAAACAAGATTAAAAAAGAAAGATTCTTCAACAAAGTCAAAGAACCTTTCAAAACTAAAATTAGAGACATTTGGTATGCTGATATGATGAAACAAAAGAGAAACATATTCTTCTTCGACTGGTATGAGGATTCTTTTTGGATTCATGTTGAAGATTATCTGTTCGAAAAAAGAGAACAGGTCTCAGTTATCAAAAGGGATTCCACTGATTGGAAGACTTCTAATAGAGAAATGGTGGAATCAATTCATCCCCCTTTTGAATCTGTTCAGATATCTGAGAATATCAAAGCCTGTCCCCTTAAGGTTATGAACAAAACTTCCTTAGTAGAGCCTGCTAGGACAGAGCATGTTAGTCATCTTATGGAACAACAAAATTTTGCAAATGTTTCCCTGCATGCTTTGGGAAAACAAACTGATAGGATTGAAAATATTTTAGTAGAAGGTAGCAAACAAAATAAACCTGAAGTAAAAGTTAATATGCCTTCTAGCTCAAATTCTGCTTTACCTATTTTCATTCCTCAAAGATTAGATCCTAATACCAGATTAGGAAAACAAAAGGCTTTTGGCTCACAAGACCTTATCTCTGAATTAACCAACAGAATGAATAGCCTAAAAGTTTACAAAACTATCAATCATATTTCTGATGGTGAAGTTGAGGATAAGAATGAATTAGTAAACAAGATTTCAGCCTTTAAACCTGTCACACTCACTTCTAGGACAAGAAATTATTATCCTAGACCAACCTTTGCAGACTTGCAGTTTGAAGAAATGCCTCAGGTCAGTTCTATGGTTTCTTTTAGTGGAAAAGAAATTGTAGAATGGAATCTTGATGGTTTAACTGAATATCAAATATTTACCCTTTGTCATCAAATGGTTATGTACACTAATGCCTGTAGGGTCAATGGCAACAATGATAAACAGGTGACAGGCATGATTGCCACAGGTTTCTCTGGTCAACTTAGAGGATGGTGGGATCATTATCTTACTCTTGAGCAAAAAGAAAACATCTTAGGGGCCATTAAGATTGATCCGGAAGGAAATGCTTTGCCGGGTAATCCCTCCGATGCCATTACCACCCTCTTATTCAACATTGTCTATCATTTTGCGGGAAACTATGATGATATCTACGAAAAGACTAGAGAACAACTGATCAATTTGAGATGCAAAACAATGTCAGATTTTAGATGGTACAAAGACACATTTTTATCAAAACTCTACACTCTTCCTGACCCCAATCAAGAATTTTGGAAAGAAAAATATATCTCTGGCCTACCTCCCTTATTTGCTGAAAAAATAAGAAATTTGTTAAGAAAAGAAGGAGGAGGTAGTCTCAATTATCAGTCTCTAGATATTGGAAGAATCACTCAAAAAATTCAGCTTGTTGGGGCTGACCTTTGTAATGATCTCAAAATTAAGGATCAACTTAAAAGACAAAAAATGTTGGGAAAAAGAGAATTAAGAGATTTTTGTTATCAGTTTGGTTTCCAACAAGATCTTTATGAAAAAAGAAGAAACCAAGCAAAAAACTTTAATAATAGACACCCAAAGAATGACAGATATAGGAAAAGAAAACCTAAAAAGATCCACAACAGAGAAGATAAAAACAGAGATATTACTTGTTTTAAGTGTGGAGAAAAGGGCCATACTGCCAATAGATGCTACAAGAATGGTTTTAAAAAGAAAGTCCAAGCTTTGCTTGAATCAGATCCCAAGGACCTTAAAGGAAAACTAGAAGAAATTCTAAATAACATTGATTCAGAGGCTGACTATACTTCTAATATAAATTGCTGTGAAAACAGTGAATGTTCTTGTTATAAGCAGGATATTTCAGAAGAAGAATCTGAAAAAAGTATTTTGGTCCTAACAAATTTTGAGCAATTTATTTTGGATACAATTGATTCAACTCAGGATTCTGAAGAAAAGAGAAGTCAGCTTGAAAAATATATTTCCATGATCAGTGGAAACAAAGATCTTGAGGTAAGATCAAACCAAAATAATGAATTCTTCACTATTGATGAGGTTTTTCAAAAGATCAGGAGCTCTAGAGGAATTGGTTAGAAGCTTTTAATTGAGGATCTTTGGCAAGAACAAAATATTCTCAGGAAAGAATTGTTTGATCTTAAAATAAAAATGCAAATTTTAGAATCTCACAAACAAAATAATCTTGAAAACATTCCTAATATAGGGCCTGAGCTTAAAGAAAATGATGGAGATTTTATTGGCTCTATTGAAAAATATTTCAAACAAAAATGGTATACAGAAGTCCTATTCAAATTCCCTGATGGTTATGCTTTTAAACATAAAACTTTGTTAGATTCAGGGGCTGATATAAATTCTATCAGGGAAGGAATATTTCCTTCAAAATATTTTGAGAAAACTGCACACAAAGTTAATGCAGCCAATGGTGATCCTATGATTGTGAGTTATAGGATTCCTGAAATTTATATCTGTATCTCTGAAGTCTGCATCAAAACCTCTTTTTTCTTAGTAAAAGATCTCAAACAAAGTGTTATCTTAGGGACACCATTTCTTTCAGCTATTAGACCATTTTTGGTAACTGATAGTAGTATTCAGTTTAAAATAAAAGGCAAATGGGCTGAAATGATATTCTCTTCCAAGCCAGAAGAAATCTTTCTAGATCATATGGACAAAGTCTTTCCTTACAAAGAACATTTTGTTCAAAATATATTTATAGATCATCAAGATAATCCTTTTTTCAGGAAAATGGAGAAGCCAGAAGGCAATCAGTTGATAAAATTCAGCACATGGAACTTGCCACTACCATCTCGAGGGAGACAAAGCTGTTTTAATCATAATTTTCCTGCTACAACAATACAACAAGGGTTGCTAAACTTAATTTGGCAATCTAGATCTGCCTCAGACAAAGCCTCAGCACTCAATGCATTGGCATATTACTTTGCATCCTCATGCAGAGAATATAGCCCAAAAGATCATACACCTAGATCACAGAAAATTCCTATAGATCAGTCACCTCATACTAGTAGACATGAAGAGTCATCAAACTTGCACTCATCCATTCAATCATTCCCTATAGATAGATTAACATATAATAAGGGAATAATAAAACATCAAAAAGTCATGCATAACTCTGCAGCTGAACATTTAATTCCTAGATTAAGCTTCAAAACAGACGAAAAAATGTCCTACTTCAGTAAAGACATTATAGATTTAATCTGGAAAAAATTTGAAGAGAGACAATTGGGAGTCTTTATGGGACTTCAAGATTATTTTCTAGATATTTATTTGGGTAAAGAGGATCCTCATGGGATAACTCTATACAAAGAGATTATTCCTCTCTTTACCATAGATACAACTATCTGTTTCCAACCAAGACACCACTTTTTGGTGTTAAGGGCGGAGATAGATCTAAAACAATTTAGAGGTTTGGAGATAGGTCCATATAGAGAAACTATTTCCCTCCAAACTCTCTTAGATCAAGGGTTATTGCGGGCCATTTATGGAACACTAGATCAAATATTACAATCCGATCTTGGATTTGTAGTAAAAAGAATTTGTGAAAACATAAGTGATCTTCGAGGTCGCTACAAAATATTTTTTCGCTCAGTTCCCCCAAAATTCCAACAGCCCTTGAGACCCGCAAATCATTACATTTGTGTGCTGAAAGGAAAATTTGATAGCTCGCTTCGAGAACTCTATGATTTGACAGAAGAAGACAAAGAAATACTGAACCAACCATATGAAAAAATCCACAAAGCATGGAGGCACTGGATGGAGTCCTCTGAACTCGAGCAGCATGTCAAGATAGATCCTGACTATGAAATGATTTTCCAGAACCAAATAATGAGGGTATTTGTTAATCGAGATATTCGGTTAAACAAAAATCTTCATTACATTATAAGACCAGAATATAACGATGACAACAATACTCTGCAAAACTACAGAACCATGGTGAGATGGCTAGAAAACTGGTTTCCTCCAGACGAATGTTATTATCAAGGGAATCTAGCTCAACCATCTGAAGATGAAGATGAAAATTTTCTTTCATGAAGACTAAAATATTCCAAGATACATCAATAATGGAAACATGACAAGATGTAAGAGTCAAAAGGTATTCTACATGAAGACAACCTTGACAAGACATAGGAGTCAAAAGGCACTCCACTTGAAGACAAGGAGGATAAATTATATGGCAATACTATTCAAAAGGACAAATTATATGAAGAAACTATTGAAAGAGTCCTTCCCACGGATCTACATACATCCAAGACCCCTATAAAAGGAGGAGTCTCTCAAGTAAGGAGAACAAGTTGTAGAAGAAAAAGAACAAGTTTGAGAGAGAGTAAGTCCACAAGCATAAGTGAGAAGAGAACACCACCCTCTTCCATTTCCACTCCACTTCCACCTCACCTTCCACTTGTAAATAAAATCTAAGTAGTATTGTAAATAGGTTTGTACTAAATAAAGACTCTATATGAAGAGTCGTAGTGTGTAAAATCTGTACAAAACTGAACGCATGTACTGAACTTGAACGTTTAACCGAACGTGAATCTGTACGTGCGTGAAGGTAGCAGAAGCACTCGCCTTCTGCTTTTGTAAGTATTATGCTTCCTTAATATAATTGTGCCTTTTGTATATTTCTGTTCTTATTATCTCTTTACTTTTTGTTCTAGTTTACTGTTTTTTATTACTATTTATTTTCTACTGTTTATCTTCTTTATATTACATGTTTAATACTATTTATCTTCTTGCATTGCATGTTTAATATTTCTTTGTTTTCTTTATTTTGCTTCTTTGCATTAGTTTAGGTTTTCATCCTTGGTTTCTGAAAATAGCAATAGATCTCATATCTCCATTGCTATATTAGAACCATTACCTTAGCCTTACCTTGTCGAGATAAACCAGCTCTGATACCAGGAAAATACCCAGGTATGCGTTCAGTTTTGTACAGATTTTACACACTACGACTCTTCATATAGAGTCTTTATTTAGTACAAACCTATTTACAATACTACTTAGATTTTATTTACAAGTGGAAGGTGAGGTGGAAGTGGAGTGGAAATGGAAGAGGGTGGTGTTCTCTTCTCACTTATGCTTGTGGACTTACTCTCTCTCAAACTTGTTCTTTTTCTTCTACAACTTGTTCTTTTATAGAGGTCTTGTATGTAGATCCATGGGAAGGACTCTTTCAATAGTTTCTTCATATAATTTGTCCTTTTGAATAGTATTGCCATATAATTTATCCTCCTTGTCTTCAAGTGGAGTGCCTTTTGACTCTTATGTCTTGTCAAGGTTGTCTTCATGTAGAATACCTTTTGACTCTTACATCTTGTCATGTTTCCATTATTGATGTATCTTCGAATATTTTAGTCTTCATGAAAGAAAATTTTATCTTCATCTTCGGATTTTGTTAATCCTTTAAGGAGGTAATAAAATCTGATGTCTCCTCCTGATCTTCTTGCTTAAAGATGGAATAATAATTAATCTTTTGAGAAGATGAGATTCCGGAGTCACTGGCTTGTGAGAATTTATCTTCTAAGCTTCGACATGGAGCCCTTGAATCTAATGGTTGTGGACTTTCTTGTATCATTTTGAACATTGTTTCGTAGACTTGAAGTTGCAGCTCAGCTTCTGATAGTCCTGGTTTCTTTAGGAGTAATTCCTTTGTAATTTTTTCTTTTAGGTTGATCATGCATGTTAGATCTGTGGGACTTTGTTATGTTCCTTTTTCCTTGCACAATTGGTTTTATATCAAACTTATCCCACCATTTTACCTGATATTTTCTTATTATGGCAGCCGGAAATTGGTTGTGACATAACTCCAATTCCCACTTCATGATCCAAGGCACCCCTGTCTCTGAACAGAACTGCATTAGGACAAAAGGATATTCCTTCAGATCTCTGGTGGATTCTTTTGCCACCTTCTTCATAACTTCTTCTGGAAGAATTTCTGGAATAGCCCCTATCTTGAGCCAGAAGTTTTTAAAGAACCATAGTGGTATATTGGATAATTTTTCTTTGAAGCGGATAAACCATGAATGCTTCATTTGAATATTTTGAAGTAGTAGAACACTTTGCCATGCATCTTTATAGTCCCAATAATTATATTTGTTAGGACTATATGAATAAAGTGATCTAGATATATATGGGTTGGAAGCGGTATCCCATTCTTCCAAATCTATAATTTTATTGATGAGTAACTTGGTATATGTTGTTTCTTTGTCAATCCCCATAGTGTGATATATTTGAGCACTTCTAGTTTCAAGCAAGATTGCTTCATAATATTTTTGATCTTTGCCTGGAGATTTAGGCACAAAATATGATTGTTTTGGAAAGTACTTGGTCATAATATTTTTGAGACCAAGATTCAAATCATTGAATTCCAGAGGCAATATATGTTCCTCTGGTTTGAGAATATATTGAGATGTATGCCCAAAATCTTGTGGCATCATTGAGGGTTTTTGAGTTGAACTCTCAGGATATATGTTGGAGAGTTTTTGTTTGCTTGGGGAGTACTCAACCGGCCTCCCACTTGTTGATATATCCCTCTTTGGGGCCATGTCCCTGTAAAAATTCACGAGACAGGAAGTCTGGGAGTGAATTATTTTCTCCCTTAATATGTTCAATTTGAAAGTCAAAACATGATAATATTGCTTGCCATCTAGCAAATATTTGCTTTGAAACCAGATTTTCGACATCCTTTTGAAGGACATCTTTTGCTGCTTTACAATCGATTCGCAGCAGGAATTGCTTATTTAGAAGTTCTCTTTGAAATTTTGAGATGATCCTGACAATTGCCAAGATTTCTTTCTTGATAGTAGAATAATTTTTCTGAGCATTATTCCAAGTCCCCGAAGTGAACCTGACTAATTGCTCAGAGGCTCCCATCTTTTGTTTTAAGATACCTCCGAAGCCTATGTCTGAGGCATCAGTTTCAATAATTTTGAGAGCATCTTGATCTAATATGTGTAAACAAGGTAATTTCTTAACCTTGTTCTTAATCTGTCTAACTGCCTGAGTATGACTCGAGGTCCAGGCAGGAGGATCTTTTTTCAATCTATCAGTCAGGATTTTTCTGTCTTTAGCAAGACCTTCATAAAAATCTGAAACATAATTTAAACATCCCAAAAACCTTTGTAGTTGCTTTTTATCTTTTATTTCATCTGGGAATTTATCAGCAAAGTCAATAACCCTAGCAATAGGTGTGACTTGATCAAAACGAATTCTATACCCCAAAAATTGAATATCAATTTGGAAAAGTTTCATTTTTCTGGCAGATACTACGAGGCCACTGTACATAATAGTTTTGTAGAAAGTATTTAGATGTTTCCAATGTTGATCAATATCTTGAGAAAATACCAAAACATCATCTATATAGACAATGATAAAAGATTGTAGGGCAAGAAAATTTCATTCATTATTCTTTGAAACTCAGAAGGTGCATTTTTTAAACCAAAAGGCATGACATTCCACTCATAGTGCCCAAAAGGAGTGGTAAAAGCAGTTTTTATATCTGTCTTCTTCTTTTATCTGAATTTGCCAAAACCCAGATTTCATATCAAATTTTGAATAAATTTTAGCTCCTTGAATTCTCCTAATTAGGTCTTGTTTATTTGGGATAGGATATCTAATCCATTGCAGTACTTTATTTAAGGGTCTATAATTAATTACTAATCTAGGCACACCCCTTTCTTTTTCAGCAGCATTTTCAACATAAAAGGCAGCACAACTCCAAGGAGAAGAGCTCCTTCTAATCAGATTTTTTTGCAAAAGATTTTCAATTTCTTCTTTGCAAATTTCAAACAGCCTTTTATTCATTTGTATAGATCTGGCTTTAGTGGGAATATCTTCTTCATTAAAATCAAAAATATAAGGCAAACCTACAACATGTTTTTTCCTATGCCAGAAAGCAAAAGGGAGATCAGAACAAATTTCTTTAGTAAACTTTTCATGTAAAGTTTTCTGCTTTTTTTGAAAATTAACATCATCAAGAATTTTATCTATCCTAATATTTTGAATCTCTGAAGAGATCTGCTGAATGAATTGCTCTTTGTAACATATGATTTCTCTAAGCTGATTTAACATAGTCTCCCTAGGTTTTGAACAAAATTTGATAGTAACATTCTTACCTTTAGTCTTGAATTGGATACCTTGAGTAGTTACCAAAAAGGGTCTTATAAGAGACAAAAATGGTGTTCCCAAGATAACTCCCTGTCTAAGATTTCTAACTAAAAGGAAGGATGTTTTGATACAAATTCCAGAAATGCAAACATGAATTTCAGGAATTTTATACCTCACTTCTAAAGGATTACCATCTGCTGTATTAATTTTATGAGTAGTTTTTTGAAAATATCTTAGAGGGACTATACCTTCTCTAATGCAATTAACATCAGCTCCTGAGTCAATCAGAGTTTTGTGTTTAAAGATATGACCATCAGGAAACTTATATAAAATCTTAGTATGCCACTTTTGTTTGAAATATTTTTCTATTGAACCAACAAAATCTTCAGAAGTTTCTTTTAATCCCAAATTATTTTGGAAAATGTTTTTAGAAGTACTAGGTTTATGAAAGTTCAAAATATGAGTTTTCCTTTTAAGATCTTGTAATTCTCTTTTTATGACATTTTGTTCTCTCTTCAGATCGTTGAGCAAAAATTGCTTTTCTTTAAAATTTGAAGTCTTCTGAATGTCTTTTTCTAAGCTGAAAAACTCTTTATTATGAATGAACCTTTTATCTAACTCCTTAGGGCTTTTGATCAAGGATATATATTTTTCCAATTGACTTCTCTTCTCTCCTGGACCTTGAATCGAATCAATTGTATCTAATATAAATTGCTCAATATTTGTAAGAACCTGAATACCTTCATCAGGGACTTCTTCTGGTCTTACAGTGAACAATTGTCTATTATATGTAATTTCCCAATCATTTGAGTCCAAACACAATAGAGATTGTTCTTTAAGATTAAAACATATATCATTTTTATGCTTCATATCTCTGTTTCTCTTTTTTCTAGAATCATACCATTCTTTTTGAGCTCTAAGACAGAGACTAAATTCTCCTATGAAGTTTTGCTTCCCAATGTATAATTTAGAGAGAATATAAACCTTATTATTAATATCTCTAAATTCTAATATGATTGCACATCTTATATCAATTAGTTGTTCTTCATTAATCAATATTTTATTCTTTCCTTCATAATTTTTTCCAAAATTGCTAATATTGCCTTGATACCAAGGAGTAGCTCTAGTGGTGTTTTTGACAAGAGAATTGATACTTTGGTCAAGAGCATGATCTATTTTCATAGGATAGTTAACTGGGTTGTTAAATAGAATCATGGGATTTTCTTGCCACAAGTCTCTAATTACCACCTCTATTTGGTTAACAAGAGTATTTGAAGAAATTTCTTTTAGACCTCGATGATCTAAGAGATGACTTGTATGTATAGGTTCATCAAGGACACTCTCTTCTAATAAAGAGTTTGTATATTTGGGTTTATGAAGGGTGCTCCCCTCTGACTCTTTTGAAGAACAAGCTTTTTTTAGAACCTGAACAGGCTCAGAAGGAAGATGATCTTCAAGAGAGATGTTCTGAAGAGGTTCAGAATGATCAATATTTTTTAATTCCTTTTTGGAAGTATGATCTGGTTTTTCATATAAATGATCTTCAACATGAATCCAAAAGGAATCCTCATACCAGTCAAAGAAAAATATATTTCTTTTTTGTTTTATCATATCAGCATACCAAAGATCTCTGATTTTAGTTTTAAAAGGTTCTTTAACTTTATTGAAAAATCTTTCTTTTTTCATTTTGTTTTTAGGTAGAGCAAACTCAAGTCTAAGAAGAGGTTTATCTATTTCAAAATCAGATTTAATAGTAGTTTCCCTGGAAGTCTTCCAATTCGCAATATTTTTCCCCGCATCCTCAAAACATATAGAAGAACCACTTTTAACCGACATTGTTTTAATGGACCTTTCCTGCTTGAGGCTATAGCCCTAATAGCAGTGCTCAGAGTCCTAATTAACCAAGACGTCTTTTAGTACAGAAGAGAGAGTAATGGATAGTTTCCAGTCTACGGCAGGGACAATTCCCACAATTAAGATCAACCTCGTTCCTTTGCAGTGTTCCTTTCGCGATTTACGCCCACCAAACACCTATCACACGGCTAAAAGGGCGACGCTACCTCGGAACCCCCGACAAAGCCAACAGGGATCTCCGCCTGGACCTACTATACCAACTCCTCCCTCCCCCCGGACGAAAAGACGGCGGGGCTGACTCGGACGGCCGGGCTCTGATACCAGGAAAATACCCAGGCACAGGTCTGGTCTATATCGACAAGGTAAGGCTAAGGTAATGGTTCTAATATAGCAATAGATATATATATATATGATTGTCTACGATTTTGTACGATACACATGTGTTTGTCAAATTGTATAAATTATGTATTTAGAATTCACTCATAAGATAACATAGAGAGAAAACATAGTGTCTTGTAACCCACAAACAGAAATTTATTGGTTGGCATGTATTTTTGAGATTTTGACTCATGGAAATTTCTCACTCCAAAGTTGAGACTACATGTAGAGGCTGAGTTGAATGCCTGTGGAGTTTTTTTTTTTTTTTTTTGTGTGTGATGTGATCATCAGACAACTCAAAATAATGAATGGTCCCAGGCCTTCTTCCGCTGATGATGTCCCACTGTCACAATCACATTTCTCGAGGATCATCTCTGTTGACTTATGAAGATTTAGTTGGGTTGCTATTATTTTTATAAGCGCGATTTATATGTTTCTGTATAGTTATTCTGTCTTTCTAAACCATTCTAAATACAAGATTTATTCAACAGTGGTGTTTTTGTCATACTTTTCTTTTTCCTTTTTTTCAGTTTTTGGTCATACTATTAATGCTCTCCGTTTTGAAACAGAATTATACTCAAAAACTATGCTTCAGTTTTGCATTTCTGTATAGTAGCATACAAGGTCCCATAGATGAGACGGGAGTTCGTGTAGAATTTGTCGGCTATACAGTACGGTATAATTACAATGCATTGTGTACAGAGTAGTTAGAGATCGAAGCTGTGACTGTTGAAATGGAAGACTGCACAGTTCTTCTCCCTCCGAAGGTTCTGCGACCTGCACTCCCTTGCCACGCTGGACTGAAGCCCCTGCGGCCCGCACACAAGCACGCCGATATCCGCGTCACCCACGCGCTCGGCGAAGGCGGCGAATTGAGCTGCACGAATGAAATTGGAACGATATTCATCAATCACAATGAGAGTAACTACAGAGAAACCTGAAGAAACTGTCATACACCTAAGAACAGCAATGCATGACACATCAGCAGTATAGTATAGTAGATGGCTAAAATTACCTGAAAATTTAGGCCTGCATCCGTATCGAGTCGTCTGAAAACTGGAAATGCTTGTGTATGAGGCTGCAGATGCATCACCCGCTGTTGGCTCGGCATGATGAGTTGCACCAGCTTTCGCGTTATCAACGGCCCATTTTTCGTCCTCCAACTTTCTTTTCTCTGAAAAGTGCCACAGGAGAACGACAATACCGCCGGCAAGAGCAACTCCGGCCGCCATGCAAAGCACAAACAGGAGCCCCAGGTACCACCAAGCGTCTATGCCGAAACGCTTGACGTAGTAAACTTGCACCACAGCATATGACAAGATGAAACCGAGGGTAGACGCGACGAAGTACATGGCAGCCCAGAAGTTGTCCCCCGTGCCGACCAGGCCGGAAATCGTAGTTGCGTTCTTCACGAAAATGCCGGGAACTTTCTGGTTCTGGCTAAGTACTCCCTCTTCCTGCAATGCCATCAAATCAATGAACCTAATGTGCACTTGGTTATGAACATTGGCAAGGTGATTGGTGTTAAGATAAGAACAGTACAGTTTGTTTTACTGCATGTATTACAATTTGTTACCAATGGGGAACAACTTCTTATTTCCAACCCAGATGATTGGGTTTGCACAGATCCATAAAGTTCCATATTAATCTACACTAATTGATGGATAACAAGAAAAGGAGAATTATTGGATTAATGGACTATCTTCTTACCAATGGAGGCTGAGATTCTTGAGTTACAAAGGCCTGAATGTCCAGATGCAACTTGTCAGAGACAGATGAACTAACAGACTGTGCATCGACTGCTGACAGGAGAGAAAGCTCTTTTGACTTTTTAACAGACCATATGACCAACACATTTCTGGGCAGACATGGTTTGCCTTCCTCGATCCTGTGGAGTATATCGCTTAATATCGCCAGAAATGGCGATATGCCGATGCCTCCTGCTACCAAAATGAGATTTTCGTACCTGGATGCATAAAGCAAACAGAAACACTTAAAACTTACAAGCAAGTATCGATTATGGAATGTTGGAACGAACAGACAAACTTACATCAAGTGGTAGGGCGATTCATGCCCATATGGCCCTTCCACGCAGGCTGTTATCTTGCCAGTGTGTGATTCATAGTCATGCTTTGTCTGGTCTTGGGCATTGTTTATGATGTTCCTCAGTTTATCAGTCCATGTACCAAGGACTTTTATAAGAACCGCGATATGGTATCTCCCATCCATGGGACTGGAAGATACACTGAATGGATGCCATTGCAAGAAGGACAATTCACGCACTTGAATGAAAATAAAACTAAGAGCGTTATACCGAAGACCTGCAGAATAAGATGCAACTGTTAGAACAGTTGTAACAAAAGAAATGTAACATACGTAAATGGAAGGAATAGGCTGTTTACTTGCTGGTTTTGAGAAGACTAGCTCTATTGTTCCACATGGACGGCAGGCAGCTGAAATGATATCAACTTTAGCCCGCGATTGCCAGAACCTGAGGAAGCGATCGAGCATGAAAAGGAAAACAGCCCCAGCTGAAAAGCTGAAAATGAAGTCGCCAACATGCAGCGCCAAGAACACGACGAAGATCACGTAGAGTTGATGAGTGTAAAAGAAGAGCTCAAAGAACTTCTTCCTTACTGGGTGAAGTGATGTCACCCACATGAGCAGGCCTGCTGCCAAGCTGATTACACCAGGCAAGTTTGCCACTCCAATGTCCTTCCAACCACTCAACTAGCAAGAAAGCCATATGAGCATGACTAATTGATAGTACCATTTAAGTTCTGAGATGGGGAAACATTTAAAGTAAGTGTGCCTTTAGCCACATCTTGCCAATTTTTATTATCTTAAGCTCTTTTGTTCAATCACATAACCCTTTTTCCTTATCATCTAAATTTGCATCAATTTATTTAGCAGACCACGATCATTTATTCATCACAACAAGGAAAAAACACAAGGCATTAACCATAGCAAATCTTTAGTCTGAATCTCTAAACTATTCCATACTTACTTCTTCCCATAGACGCCCCTGGAGAGACCATGAGATCACAAAGAACAAGCCATGCAATGTAAAGATAGCCATTGTAAGATGTCCCAGCCATACGTGGTATCTAGTAGCATGCTCAAAGGGAATATCGATAAGTCGAAGAAGAACTGAACCCCTCGCGACAGGCAGGAACAGGAAGAGCATGCAAAACTGACCAACTGACCCTAAACGGAGGCCAATAATATCCAATATCAAGTCACTGCAAGGCAAAACTTACAACATTTTAGAAAACCTTGTTGAGATCTTTAATAAAGCTAATCTGTGTTTTGCTGTATGCTTCAGCAGTGCTATTCATATCATAGCATGCAACTACAGTCTATAGTAGCATAATACTCATCTGCTGGACCACTGGCACTAATCATGATTCCTGATATTCCTTTATAAGTTTATATGATGGGCTGTATTTTTCCAAATCCTTGCTGCTGTTTTAGAACAGAATTATCAGGTTCTTTCACTAAAGAAACATGGTTTGGTAACTTTTCTAAGTGCCTATAAGGGTATAATGCTAATACTGCAGGCATGCAGAACTGCATATTTTAAATTACTATAAGATGCATCATATCAATCTCAACCAAATATTGAGCAATACTTTATCTAAAGTTACTGAACTAGATGCCCATGTTTCATTTCCAGGAAATTAAGCAGAACTTGCCAAATAAATATATATTCACCTACATATCTTTTTGAACGGCGTAACCTCGATTACATTATATCTATAACACTTCACGTCAAAAATGATTAGCCATATGAAGACACGACAAATATATTTATCTCTGTTCACTTTAGCCTCAATAATGATAACTATATAGTAGCACTGGAATATTAAATTTATTACTTAGTAGTTCAGTCTGAACAATGATAGAGATAGGAACATGAATTTATGATCAGTATTGGCATGTCACAGGTATCTACAACAGGCTTTTGTTTTGGAAAGGATCCTTCAGAATTGAGCATACCTCCTATGACTCGATGGCAATTGAAATATGGAGACAAGGCTCACACTTTCCACCGTGTAATAGGTCATTGCATAGACAACGTAAATGGTAAATATGACAATCCCAATGAATTCAACTGCAGACACAACCCCGAAAGGGCCATCGACTAGAACAGGGAAAGTCCAAAGACGAAATGTCAGTGTCCTCAGCTTCTTCTTCCTGATATCAAGGAGAAAGTTCCAATGAGCTGTGCAAATGAGGCAAGTCATTCTTAAAGATTAATCTATGGTGCAAATTGTGCGATGCCATGTTCTTAAATGACATGATTCAGAATTTAATCTGTAGTAGTGGTTTTTAGATGAAAAGAATGAGCAAATGAGCATAGCTAATGTTGTATGCTTTTAATCAACACGGATCATAAAGTTTCTCTAGTAATCAAAATCCAAATAGAGCTGGACTAGATTTGGCAGATTACTTACTGAAATTAACAGATTACAATGACTGAACCAACAAAACAGTTAAAATGTGAGATGCAAGTTCTTGATTTTATAGTTTTTTGAAGAATTCACAAGAACCCTTCGTAAACCCCCAAAAAATTATTCAAAAGAACATAACTAAAATCACCAAATTCGCAGAATTCTCAGAACTGTGTCGAAATAATACTTACTCCACATGGTCACTTGGGAAGGCAGAGATATACACATATGCCAGAACTGCAATTGTCAGAATTGGCGCACTGAATAGAAGAAAAATGCTCCCTGCAAGACTCAAGAAAATTAATGTCGACTCTTTTGACGAGTAAAACTGAACTCAATTCCACACCACTACCCAAAAGTTCAATCAATTCTTGCATTTAGTTTCTCACAGAAAGAAGGATTAAGTTATTTAAGGGCATACCTGTGATGCCAAACAAAGACTGCTTGGTGGCCTCCAACCATCTCCTGAACAAGCCCTCCACGAGCTTCGTAGGGTAGAAGAATATCCCCAGGGCCCATGTGAGGAACACAGCCCACATCAAGAACTTGAGCAGGGATTTGGCCAGAGATGGCAGGAAAAATGATGAAGTCTTGGAGGCAGAGCTCCCAGTCGCAGCATTGCTGCCATTCTGGAGGAGTGGTTCTTGTTTTTGAGCCATGGCAAGAGGAAGATGAGCAGTGGCTTCTACCTTGGGTTTCTACTGTACTAGGAGGATTTGCCTTTTATACGAGAGAAAATGTTGTCCCATCTGTGATTTGAAGAAATTTTTTTATAAATAATTCATAGAAAAATGACCAACACAATTGCTGTATTTTACAAAAATAACCCACCACGTCAGGATGTTGAGTCCTAGAGACTCGATAAGAGTGAAAATCGACTTGTTGCAGCTCTAGAACGCGACACGCTGACGTGACGGGTTATTTTTGTAAAATACAATAACTGTAGGTTATTTTTGTAATTAATTTATTTTTGGGTTAATTATAAAAAAAATTCGTGGTTTGAATCTTTTGCTAATGGTTATATGTGAACTTGAAACCAAATCTGCTAGTGTTATATACAAATTGCATATACGTGTTAGTTATCTAATAAAAAAATACCACTCTATACTGACAAGATAGAAAAAATAGAGACACAGTTGTCGCGTTCCTAATACTTGACAAGTCGATTTACACCATTGTCGAGTCTCCAGGACTCGATAGGCTGATGTGACGGGTTATTTTTGTAAAATACAGCAACTGTGGGTTATTTTTGTAATTAATTTTTTTAAGATTAATTATAAAAATATTCATGATTTGAAACTTTTGCTAATGGTTATATGTGATTTTGAAACTAAATCTGCTAGTGTTTTATACAAATGGCATATACGTGTAAGTTATCTGATAAAAAATCACTACTCTATACTGACAAGATCGAAAAATATGAGCATTTTTTTTATTTTAGATCATAATTTAGTTTGAATCATCCATTTGAAAATCAAATGGCCCTAATTTGATATAGTTAATTCGCTGTAGTTACATGCAACTACAACAACGGATACATGTCTCTGTAAATTTAGAATTGTTAGACCCAGTTGGAACCTAGATATTTCGTAGAAATTTTGAAAGAAGAAACATCTATTTTTCTATAAAATTCTTATGTTCCAACATGCCATTAAACTATATATATAGCTGGAGTGGTTATCTTGTTATACCTTATATCACTTCTATTATTTTTTAGAAAAAAAAAGATGATGTATGATGATATATGAGATATTATAATCATTTTCCTCCCATTGTTCGCATAAAAATAATTAAAATGATTTGCACGGTATAGAATGCACAATACCTTCAAATCATATCTGATATGCTTCATTCAATTTTGTAGCCACGTATATGTGGTTGGAAAAGTTTCATATTGAAAAAAAGTCTTGTACAATTTATGAAATAACCCTAAAAATTTGCTCAACCAAATCAAAATTTTGGAAAATTTGATCCAAATTTGTTCCCGTATTCAATTAGAGCTCAAAATTTCACAAGTTTGCAAAAAGAACCCTATACTAGATCAAAATTTTGTAACACAATCCAAAAACCACCCGAGACATTCTTTTAACCGCTAGACTTTGCTATAATTCACACCAATCTTGTGCCGTAGGATGCCAGTACGCCTCGTGTCACCTTGGCATACCCAATCCACGACTGATCAAACTTGGACAGGGAGGTCTAAACCTAATGCGGCGGTTGTAGACACCCGCAGCCATAGATGCGACAAGCAGAGAGGGGGAGTATTCTAAGTAGAAACATAGATGATTAATGATGGCATCTACGATTTAGAAGAAGAGGTTTATTCTGAGGTACTGGTCAACGATTTTAACTAGAGTGGAGGATAAAACGTGTGAACGAGCAAAGATAAGTTTCAACTGGTGCTTTAAATATTTTTAGTCGTAATATGAATTTTTGGATGGTTATAATCCATCTGCTATTTATTTTGTTAAGTTCTAATGGGTTTTTGTAAATAAAGTTTGTTGTCTGTGTTATTATAAAATATTTTCTTATCAGGATAATATCGAAGACTAGTATTATCGTTTTGAAAATGACGGCACGGATTGACACAATTTATTTTGGTTGAAAATTAGGTGTTGTATTGGCCAATTAGTTACAATGGCAGATGGGTAAGGACGATACACAAGAAGTGAGATTCTCAGGGTTGCCACATAAAACCGAAACAAAAATCTGTACTTCTTAAACAGTTATCGAGAATAAATAATGTACTGATATGCATCATCACGTCACCTGAAGCAAGAATTTTGTAGCTCATAGCTGATGATATCACACATTCACGCTCAGTAAATAATAATGAATTATATACATGGAATTGGTATTCCGGTAAATTTCCTCTCACACAAGTTTCTTTTATGAGGCGTCCTTGTCCATCATTTTCTTGTTCCTGATCCAAGAGTTGTTGGATACGCTCTCATTTTTATAAGGTATATCTGGAGTTACTTCAAATTTGATTTGATATAAAAAATTGCTTTGTCTTTCAAAAATATTATTTTTAAAATATTTCAATTTGCCAATTTCACTAATTTCTTGGATTAGCATAATAAGACATATTTCATACAAAAAAAACTAAAAAATTTTGATGCCTCGGATGAGGCATGTATAGAGGCAAAGTTTAAGAAAGTACTACAAACGACATCGACTAAACAATGACCCAGTTTCTACGGGACACATTTAAAACAAAATAACTTTTACATCCTTATTTTTCTAGCCCAAGGGTTATTAGGTGGCTATGCCGGGATGCTACTGTGGCTTTTGTTCCACCATACAGTGCTCTGTGGTCGTCCGCAATGGAATCTCTATTCGCCATCACATGGTAGCCTCAGAAAGTGAAAGTGAGCAAAGTAGATTCTACAAGACCCAATGGCCGAAGTAGCTCCCATGGAGCCCGCCAAAAGCACATAAGTGGCGTGGGCCCATGACAGGCCTCGGCCACATCTCGCCGTGGACATGCCCAAAGAATGTTGGGACACTAGTCTTAGATATTTGCCGTCCATCGGTTAATCTGTTCGCCGTACGGGAGACACAACAGCTGGATGTGAACAGCCATTTTGGTCCATACCACTACTTATCTTCATTTAGCAAAAAATATTATGTAACGCACTCGTATATATCTATATAAATATTGGCCACGAGTTTGACTCACCATATCCTCTATTTAGTTATTTTTGAAACAACCCAATAAAAAGTAAATTTCAAAAATAGATCGTTGTATGGAAGAATTATAAAAATTATCCTCAGTCGCTAATCAGGTTATCGACTGAAATTTAATCTCTAACTCTTCTAGTAATTGAATCATGACAGGCTAAGTGGGTGTGCAAATAACTAACTTGTTGGGGGAAATCTCTGATACTTCCGAGAGGTGTTCACAAAAGGTCTCCGGGCTGCAAGTCTCCGGGAACCCTCAAGTGCCCACGAGGTGGTCCGTCAGGTAGTCCTTGGCGAGGGTCTCGAGCCTCCTAGCTCTGGGTCCCCCGGGACACCCTGAGTGCCCAAGTCGTTAGCACTTAAGCGATTCCCTAAGAGTCCCCCAGTCTCCGGACTGCGAGTCCCTGGGAACCCCACAAGTGTCAGAGTGCCAGTCCCCCAGGTAGTCCCCGGTTAAGGTCCTGGTCCTCCTAGCTCTGGGTCCCCCGAAGACACCGGAGCACACGCGTCATTAGCACCTGGGTGGTTCCCCGGGAGTCTCCCGGTCTCCGGGTCGCGAGTCCCCGGGAACTCCTCGAGTGTTCGGGCGTCGGTCTTCCAGGTAGTCCTCGGCGAGGGTCTTGGCCCTCCTAGCCTTGGGTCCCCCTAGGACACCCTGAGTGCCTAGGTCGTTAGCTCCTGGACGGTTCTCTGGGAGTTTCCTGTGTAGGATCGACGATGCTGACTAAAAGAGGAGTAAATAGGAGACTTTAAAATCTCTTTGAATAAAATGTTTTTTGCAAAATTAAAGTTTAAATAAACTAAGTGTAAATAAAGACTGAATTAATTCAACAATTTAGATTACACAAATAAAAATGAAAAAAAGAGAATCAAACACAATGATGTATTCTGAGGTCTCGGAGACTCGTCTGGTCTCCCAGACTCTTCGTTGAAGCACTCAAATGAATGAGTCTTACTTCAATATCCACAAATGATATTATCCACTAGGGTTGTTCCTTCTCCACTCCTGAAAAATGAGCACCAAATCTCTCACAAACACACCGAACCTCTCCAAAAAACTTAGTGAATGAAAATATCAACAGCTATGCCACCAAACCATCTAGGTGGAGGTGATCACCAAGAGTAACAAGTTGCAAGATCTTCTCTTAACTTCTACCGACCACCGAGAAATTTTAAGGATGCAAATGATGTGAATGAATGCTCTCGGAGGCTCTCTCTTAATCACAAAGAATGGTACTTGATCAACAGATCAAGATTTTAGCACTAAGAAACTTTGACTCAAGTGTATATATGAATATGAATTAGAGATATGTAGAAAAACTGCTCAAAGGTGTTTTAACAAAATTGCTTAAAATTGTTTATAAAAATTGCTCAAAAACTGCTCAAAAATGTTTATAAAAACTGCTCAAAACACACACACACACACACAGATATATATATATATATAGCTCAACCTCTCAGTTAGCTGTTATGATCAAATAAGGAAAGAAATCAATATAGTTAACAAACAGTTTCGACCTCTAACAACTAATAAATAGTCGTTTGAATGAACAATACTCAGAAGACTTCTGATCGAATGAATAGTGCTCAGAAGATTTTTGGTCGAATGAACAGTGCTCGAAAGATGTTTAATAATTGTAAAGTAAGTACTCTTTATGAAATAAAAAAAATTCTTCTTACATGACACTGTTTGCATAACAGGAGTAATGCTAGTTATAAAATATTTTCTGAAAAGAAAAATAAAGAGCTAGACGTAAAATGCATGGCCATCCGATGATAGGACATGATTTCCTACGAGACTGCTTAGACCTTCTCCAATAGCTCCCCAAAAACACTATTCACACCTTTTTTTCCGCTATACGCGCACGATGAGCGGTCCAACAGCAACCCCAAACCCCGCCGACAGGATACAGATTGGAGGGACGAAACTCAAATCTCGACATTTTCTCTCCGGTTGCTATCTTCTGCGCACTCGCCGCCGCCCCCAACTGTCGCCAGTTCGCGCGCGCGTTTGCCTGTTGGAGAGGCGACGTCTCCCGTGGAAGGCTTGGCGCCGGTGCATCCTCGTCGTCGGCGGCGTGGACCGGCTGAAAGGTCCTTGCGTCGAAGGGGAGCAGCGTCAGCGCGAGGCCTTCGGCGAAGAATCCTCCGCAACCGGTCCCAGCGTCGCCGGTCCCCGCGCCCCCGTGTTCCCACCCGCTGCCGGTCCCCGCGTCGCCGCCATCTGCAGAACTTGCATCCTCTCTTCGGAGCCACCCCGCGCCGCCGCCACCCGTGGCCCCCGCGTCGCCGCTACCGAGCCCCCACTCCCCCCACGCAGCCGCCACTGGTGGCTGCCGCGCCGCCGCCACTCGTGGGCCCTGCGCCGCCGCTACCACGCGCCCCCGCTCCCCCCCGCTGCCGGTCCCTCGCGCCGCCACCACCCGTGGCCGCCGCTCCCCTACACGGCGGCTCCCTAGCACTGGCGCTCCCCCGCGCTGCTGGGCCTCGGCGTCGCCGCCACCCGTGGCCTCCTCTCCCCTGCGGCGCAGCTCCCCCGCGACGCCGATCCCCGCGCCGCCTGAAGCCTGCAACTCTGCTTCCTCGCAAACAACACGAATCAAATCCAATCCCACAAAATTAGGGCGAATCGATCCGGCCCTTGTATATCAGACGTTGCTGCGCCGCCGGCACGTCGCAGCTCTCGGCCACGATCGCCTTGAACGCTGCGACGGGGACGCCGAGGTCGACCTCCACCGCGAACTTGGAGCCGTTTGTGCACCGGATGTGCAGCGTCGCCGGTGCTGCCGCCGCACCCTCGCTGGCCGCTCCCTGCTCGGATGCGCCCCCGCTCCCCTCGCCAAAAGAGGACGACTGTTGGATTTTAGGGATTGAGTGTTTTGGGGATTAAACTGTTGGAGTGAGATAAAATATAGCGAGAGAATCTTTTTAAGTAGATATGTATATAAGGATATAGAGATCTATTTTTAGATATACTTGTTGGAGAAGTTCTTACTCAGGAGTTTATTAGCATATGGGCTAAATCTTATGGTGATTTCATGGACCAGCCACGTGTAGGTTTTCCTTTTTTTTTTTTTTTTTTTCTTTTTGTAAAGTAACCGGCCTAGTAAGTTGTGTGGAACTGGCCCGTTATTTAATTGTTTGTTGCTATTTGTTTTTTAAGAGCAAGGTTCATATTTGTATTTGTAAGCTCGTCTGAGCCGCTTGATGTGTGAAAACATAATTTGATATAAAGCCTGAATCAGGTTTAGGTGTGTTATATGATTATCAGAGTGAAGATGTGTTTTTGTGGTACCTTGATTAATAGAAGGTTGTCTGTGATGATTCAGAATGAGAGATTTTCTCGGTTATAGGGGGGCGCTGAAAGCGGGGATGACCTTGCGGAGTTGTTGTGACTGACAAAACTAGTAACCTGCGCTCAAAATTCGTGGGTTTTAATTATTTGTCCTTCGTGTTTAGTTTAGATCATGAGATTAACTCTGTTTAGGTCAGATGTCTTCAAATATATCAAAATTATTCACATGAAATCTTAATTAGCACTTGTGTAATCATGATATACATTACGATTTGATCTCACACTAAAACACTGGGTGTAAGGGAGGTGCCTCCTCTCTCATCCAAGTTGTTTCCCTCGCTGGTTGACCAAATCACCCTATTAGGCCGCAGTCCAGTGCCCAAGGACCTCAACCTCCGGAATGCATCCCGACTTATCTGCATCTCTCTGACTGACATGCTGGCCTAAATCATGCGAGCCCTCATGTAATGCACTGACCTGGCTCCCTGAAGAGCCCGAACAAACAAATACCAGAAGCAAAACCCACATAGCCTTCACATAGCCTTCCAAAGCAAACTCGCCTCCTTTTCTCATTTCAAAGCAAGTTAACAGTGGAAAACCAACATACATGTAATCTGCAAGTTACATACACATGCATTTGGAAAACACTCCAAAATCAAAAAATATTAAATAACACTAGAAACTTAGTGTTATTTGATCGGCCATTGGCATGATGCATTACTACATAACCTGACAATATTTTTGATGTCAGTAACAGTATTTGAGACAAAATATTGCATTCATACTTGGCATTTCCCTCATGAAAAGAATCCACGTACGAATCTTGTTTACAAACTTTATATGAACACTTATTAACAGATACATCTTCTTAAATGTTAAAGCCGTTCATCGATAGGACCCGCCTGTCAATGAGTGTTCTAAAACTCTCAAAGAATTTCGCAGAAGTCCTCTAAGTACTCTCTCTATAAGCAAAAGACAAGAGTAGCGTAGAGCGGAGCACAAGCTACAGGTGCACCAATCTCGAGAAGATTAGCCAACTATTACGAAAGAAACACAGCTGGTGATGAATGCAACCAAGTACCGTAGCACGCCGTCGCAGCAGCTGGACGCGGCAGCGGCGGTGATGGGCGGCGGCGGCATTGACGAGCACGGCCACCGCCTCAGGCCGGCGCCGAGGCGCTCCAAGCTCAAGATCCTGCTCCTTGTAATCGCCACCAACTTCACCTCCGTCTACCTCTTCTCCGGCGCGTCCCTCTCCCTCCACTTCCCGGCGTCCGCGCCGCGCATCCACCTCTGGGACTCCGACGTGCTCCTCCGCGACCTCAACGCCACGCGCGCCGCGCTCGCCGCGGCCCGTGCGGAGCACGCGCTCCTCCGTGCGCAGTGCAACACGTCGGCTCTCCTCCTCGAGTCCGTCCTCGCCGAACTAGGCACCATCCACGGCGACAAGCCAAGCGTCGAGGACTTCCATGGCTGGCCCGAAGAGCCCACCGGTGAGCTCGAGCTCGCCATCGGCCCGCACAAGCTGCCCTTCGGCTTCACCGCCAACCTCGGCACCGACGAGCTCCACCCGGCCATCGGTTTCGCCTGCCGCAACTTCCAGGACGAGCTCGCGCAGTACATGACGTACAACGTCAGCGCCGTGTGCCCCGACGACGGCGTGTTCGCGCAGGAGCTCATGCTCAAGGGCTGCGATCCGCTGCCCCCCCGCCGTTGCAAGCCGAGGTCGCCGGCTGGCTACGTCGAGCCGACCCCGCTCCCAGAGAGCCTCTGGTCCATACCGCCGGACACATCCGTCTACTGGGGCCCGTACACGTGCAAGAACTACACCTGCCTCGTAAACCGCGGTCGCGCCAAGGGCTCGATGGACTGCAGGGACTGCTTCAACCTGGCTGGGCGGGAGCGGGTGCGGTGGCTCACCAGCAACAGCGAGCTCGCCTTCACCATCGACAGTGTGCTGAAGGCGAAGCCGCCGGGCACGGTGCGCCTCGGCCTCGACATCGGCGGCGGCACGGGGACCTTCGCGGCGCGCATGCGCGAGCGCAACGTGACAGTGGTGACTACGACCCTGGATCTGGACGCGCCATTCAACCAGTTCGTCGCGTCGCGGGGGCTCGTGCCGCTCCACATCAGCCTCACTCACCGCCTGCCGTTCGCCGAGGGGGTGCTCGACATCGTGCACACGATGAACGTGCTGAGCAACTGGGTGCCGGACACCGTGCTGGAGCTCGCGCTGTTCGACATATACCGGGTGCTGAGGCCCGGGGGCTTGTTCTGGCTCGACCACTTCTTCTGCCTCGGCCCACAGCTGAACGGGACGTACGTGCCGATCTTTGACCGTGTCGGGTTCCACAGGCTCCGGTGGAAGGCCGGCCGGAAGCTCGACAGGGGTGCGGAGAGGAACGAGTGGTACATCTCGGCGTTGCTCGAGAAGCCCATGACATGAGGAGAGATGGTGCCATAAGGGTGTGCCTTTTGGTAACATGTACTGTTTCTTTCTATGCCGTTGTGTTTGATAATCTGATGGTTATAGGAGAGATGAGATGAGGAGATTGTTTCAGTTTTAGATGATTTGTGAAACATTTACACGAAATAATTCTTCAGTATAATTGTTACAGAACATACCTTACTCTGTCACATGGACATTGTAATCTGAACTGTATCAGGTGTCTGGCCTCTTTCTTTTCTTCGTTGCATGTTGCAACCAGTATGCATATGTTGGTAATATTGAGTTGCATTTGTGGCATAAGTAGCTAGAAAATGGCCGAATTGACGCCAGGTTTCTGGGTCCAATGTCGTTGAGGTCAAGGCCCGTGGAGGCCTAAATGATGTCGAGTCCAACCCAATGAACCCATGACTCTGGAGATTGGACATACCTCTTGTTTGGTATGTAATTTAACTTTGCTCTACCTAACTTTGTCAAACTTTGCCTTGCTCCAAATTAGCTCAATAATTTCTTGACCCCAATTATGACAAATTTTGGTAAAAAATGAATTAGGAGTTAGGCAATTTTTATTGGTATATTAAAATTTTGTCAACAGATCAAATAATAGTCAAATTTGATAATCATGATCTATTTTTAATAGCTCAGTTGAGACAAATTGAAATTACAAATCAAACACTCTCCGAAACAGATGACATCAAGTGCTTAAATTGACAGACTAACTTTATGGATTCTAAAATATCATTTTTAGATACGGACGGAGTAATAGTACTGTACTAGTGTACTTAACTCTTAAGAGCACGATTGAAGGAGTAATTTTTAGCCTATTTCAAAAGAAATTTTGTAGGTCAAATTTAGCATTCTAATTCAATCAATATTAAATCTCCATAAAATTATCTTCAATTTTTTTTTTCAATCTACCCAAACATAACCTAAATAGTTCGTTAGCTGTGGATATTCCCAAGCGGTTTCAGTTACAATTGCAATCGTACAAAACTTGGCTACTTCTGATATGACACATAACTGGAATGCACATACGTACCTAAGACGTATTTGTTTTAGCGATTCATCTGTTGTGAATTGCTGCGAACCTCGTCCTATAAATAAATAAGTGGACGTCCTATAAAGTAGCGATTCGTCTGTATGAATTATTTAGCAGCTGTCATACAGAAACTATCTTAATGCATCGTGGTTTATAAATCGGTTATGGCAGTTGGCGCGCCACGGGCATCGGATCACATCTTGCCGTCGAGCTATGCCGAGCCGCTTCTCACGGGGTACGAGACGGCGCCGGCGGCGCAAAATGAGGCTCAGGCCGGCGGCGACATCACCTTCCTGAGGACTTGTCTTAATGGCCTCAATACCTTGTCAGGTCATCAGACTATAGCCGACCTTTTTGCCACTGCCAGCCTTTCTATTATGATATCTTATGTAAGTAGATCTCTTTACATGGAATTAGAGCATATAACCCTCTTACTATTAGAGTTGTATAATTCGATCATTCTATCTAATTCTTCGTTGTTCGTTGATTCTATTACTGTATTGTCTCACTAGTATATAGAGTAGGGTTATTAGGTCTGATCAGTGTCTAATACTTTAAACAAAATTATTGAAGAATTATAATGACAGGTTCGATTGCTCTAATCCAAATAGTAGAGGGTTATATATATGTGATTTGATTAAGTAGAGAAATCTCCTTACACAATTTTGCATTCAACGTTGCTGTCTTTTCTCTAAATAAGCTTCCTGCCATGTATATGTTCGATCTGATTAATCTTTCATTAACTTCTGATCACATCATCTCATGGATATGTATATGGCCTTTACTCATTTGGTTCGTTCATGGCCGATCAGGAGTTGGGCTGCTGTCGGTCCCCTACGCTCTCTCGGAGGGGGGCTGGCTGTCCATGGCGCTGCTCGCCGCTGTTGCTGCCACCCTCTGCTACACGGGCCTCCTCCTAGCCCGCTGCATGGCTGCCGACCCGGCCATCCGGACTTATCCGGATATCGGTGAGCGCGCCTTCGGCCGCCGCGGTCGTGCCATTGTTTCAGCCTTCATGTACCTCGAGCTCTACCTCGTCGCCGTCGGTTTCCTCATTGTTGACGGAGATAACCTTGACAAGCTCTTCCCGGGCGCCAGCGTCACCGTGGGGCCCGTGGCTCTCGCCGGGAAGCCGCTGTTCGTCGCCCTGGTCGCGCTGGTGATCGCGCCCACGACATGGTTACGCAGCCTGGGCGTGCTCGCCTATGTCTCCGCGGCTGGCGTGTTCGCGTCTGTCATCATCGTTCTCAGCGTGTTGTGGGTTGCGGCCGTCGACGGCGTTGGGTTCTCCGGGCAAGGGACGCCGCTTCGGCTCACCGGCCTCCCCACGGCTCTAGGGCTGTATATCTACTGCTTCGGGGGCCACCCCATGTTCCCGACACTGTACACCTCTCTGAAGGACAAGTCTCATTTCCCAGAGGTACTAGCTAGATCTTTTGTTGAAGTGTATACTAATAAAATTTATTCCTGGGGAACAAAATATTGGAAAATAATCCATGATTGATCGTCCAACTTTCATTCCATGTACACTTTAATCCTAAAATTTTATATAACTCGTTGAACTTTAAAGTTGAGTGCAAAATTAATCCACTATTATAATTTTGAAATAAAACGATTAATGTAATGATTTTTTAACACAAAATTAATGAGTTACATCAAATCTACATGAGCAACTTGTTTTAAATCATTAAAAAAATTCATTTAAAAATATTAACTTATAAATTTTAATTTATATTTTATATAGTCATGAATCTAAATAAGACTAGACTGATTTTATCCGCGAAAACAATCAAGTTTATATTTTGTATTTTTAAAAGCCCTTTGATGCTTACTTGTCAACTCTCCTCTTACAAGATGCTAGTCATATGCTTCGCGCTGTGCACTGTCAGCTATGGGTCCATGGCGGTCCTGGGATACCTCATGTACGGCGACGAGGTCCAGTCTCAGGTGACGCTCAACCTCCCCGCCGCGTTGCTCAGCTCAAAGATTGCCATATACATGTCACTGCTCAACCCGTTCTCCAAGTACGCCCTGATGGTCACACCGGTCGCCTCGGCGATCGAGGAGAGGATCCAGGCCGGTGCGGTCGCCGCCGTGGCGGTGAGGACGCTGCTGGTGCTCAGCACGGTGGTCGTGGCGGTCGCGGTGCCGTTCTTGGGGTACCTCATGGCGCTGGTCGGCTCGATGCTCTGCGTCGGCGGGTGCGTGGTGTTGCCGTGCGTCTGCTACCTCAGGATCTTCCGATCGTCGAGAAGGGAGGCCGCGGCAGTCGCCGGGATCGTGGTGCTGGGTTCTTTTGCGGCTGTCACCGGGGCGTACTCCTCCCTGATGCAAATTATTCACGAGTTGTGAAGACCGAGGAGGCGTTTTGTTCGGAGTTTTTTTCTAGTATATATTTGGTTGGACTTCCCAATTACAATGCATATATTTAAAATATACAATAATAATAATTTGAATATATCTCATATAATAATTTCACCTCCACCTACAATAAATTCTAAAACTCATTATTATTATGATTACGGTTCTGAATTAAACACCACATAAGTATTACATGAGTAATTGAGTACTAGACTACACTCATAGTGATATAAATCACGTAGTCTGGGCACACTCAAGTAGTGGCTTGTGGGGACATTTCTTAGGTAAGAACTTGATTTGTACTTATTTTTTTGTTATTGTAATTGGTACTAGGATCTAACAATTTTCACAATTGTTATATAAGTATTTATGAGATGATGAATTTATTGTAGTCGCTAGATGGTTTGTGAAACATTTACACCAAATAATTCAGTATAATTGTTACTGAACTTGCACTGCTTAATATTTATCTTACATTTCAAATAAGAGTGCAAATTCAGATTGAACGGATAATAGGTATAAACCACTTTTGCGGCATAGTTGGTGCAAAAGTATGTGTTTGTCAAAGCTCAAGTTTCTGAAAATCCACTTACCAATGCATGGATCAAAAGTTAAAAGTTCATATATTGCTCAGTCTTGACACATGATTTAAATTCATAAGCTACAAATATTTAAATTGAAACTCTTGGATCGATTAAAAATCATAGATGTCTTAGCAACCAATATAGGTTGGTCGTATTGAGCTAGATGCCTGTATTTGTCTCACAGCAACACAAAGGGCCTAAATGCCTAACCGACGCTCATCTTTCTTTTGATCAGAACCCCCACAAATTGGGTTAATTTCGTTGATGTCGAGGACCATAGATGCCTAAGTGATGTTGAGTACAACCCATAACTCAATAAGATTGGACTTAAGCCTATAACTACAACATCTAGACCGGCCTTAATTACCAGAATGGCTAAATCTAGTGGGGCTGAATAGCATCTCTCACACCACAAGAGTTCAAGATTTTGAAACTGGTTTGATAATGGCTGAATCTTGTAAGACTGCAAAAATCTTTCTTTTTTAATTTAGTATTTTTTTGGTCCTCTTTTGTATTATTTTTGTGCTTAATTTGATTTCAATTTGCTCTGATGTGAATACAGATAAGTCATGTCCAGTCTGAATACCCAGTCATGAAGATGTAATTTTTGTACCGTACCCACACTTAAATTTTTTATATGTGGACCATCACTTGTGTAGCAACAAATATGTGACAAAGCCAACCTAAATAGCTACCCTGCACAAGTGAAACAGGTTGACGAAAGGCTATCGTGGATGGCCGGAATGTTAGCATGCATTTTTCCTATCATTCAACAATATAGCAGTTGAACCTCCGCAGAGGTGGATGATCAAACTTTTGGTCCTGGTCCTTATTTATAGTCTGATATTTGGTTATATCTCCAATTTAAAACGGAAGAGCTCTCTGTTTTATTTCCTTTTCCACGTCACAAAAATATCTAGGGTATTCTATCTATTTACTGTTCTTCTATTCTTACCTCAAAACACCGTATACATAATCATGAAAAATTCTAATAAAATTTGAAAATATAGATATAAAATCAATCTGCCATCACATAAGGTTTCAAATGCAAATTCAATCTACATAAGAAGAACAAAAATTAAAAGAAAAAAGTTACTGTCAACTGAAATTTATTATTTTTATTTCTCCTAATATACATTTTACTTTTGTTATTACTCTATCATCTTGTAGGATTACTTTTATTAGCCTTATATATCAGTGGCGCTAGCATCAACGAAGCTGGTGCAATGGCTAATGGTATTAACTTTCATCACCTGCATGAATACATGTGTTTTTCTTAAAATTTCTTAGTGTAGATGTTAACACCATAATAGTGCCATAACTTGTGATTAGCTCTTGTTTGACATATGTGATAGGATGGACAAAAAATAATTCTACGTGACATGGGAAAAGGGTGTTTGTTTCACTGAGAAATTTCACTCCCCAAGTAAAATTTAAAATTATTGGCTTGCTAGTATACTAAGTATATACATAAATATGAGAGAACACATAAAAAATCAGAGAAATATGTACTTTATTAATTCATGAAGAACTACAAGATATGAGTTTTCTTTGCAATTTTACATATCCTCATTTGCCTAAGGAATTCGTCTGACATCAAGGATTGCATAATTCTTGGTTTTTAAGACTTCGTAAAGCTCCTGGTTAATTACATCTGTAGATCGGATCTATATGAGATATCTGATTAAGCTGCTGATGGTCATCATCTTCGAGTTTCTGATATGTCTTTCATGTATGCAATATGTATGTTCATGCATGTATGCAAATTTATAGTCTCGTCAGTCTATGATGCTATTACAAAATGCGGTCTTTGCATTGTTGGTGCTCGGCTTAGGAGTTGTTTAGCCTCGCTGATCACAAACATGATGGATACCTTTACCTCATCGGTGCCTGGCATCAATGATGTTTAGTTTTGTCAATCATGGACAGAATGGTCGCCTTTGCTTCGTGATCAGTACCCGTCAATGTGATGTCTTGCCTCATCGGTCTAGGACGTGTTAGTAATGATGATGGTAGTGTAATAGCACCATAATCGCATCAGCTTTAGAGATGCATGCATGTAGTTATGACATGGATGCATGTGTTTGGGGTGATTGCAAACAGCTTTGAATCACATTCCCATGATAGGACCTAAATAACTCGGTGTTGGAGATGGCTTAGTATTGGATAGCTTTTAAATGGTTCGTCTTAATAATCTTAGTATAGACTTAAAATGATGCGTCTTACGTCTCTCTTAGATTTGATCACAATTACTTGAGTATGATTTTGATCTCTGATCAGGGTGAAACTTTTGTGGAGATTTTTTTGGAGATATTTGCTGCTTCTCATAAAAATTGAGGTTGATCGGACCTCTGGATCAAAATTATCAATCTATTTTCACGAATATGCCAGGCTGAAATTCAATAGAACGTTGGCTAACTTCCACAATTTTATGATCGTGTTTTTGACCTTTGATTGAGATAAAACTTGGTGAATATGTTTATGCATGAATTTACTATTCAGCATAAAAATTTGAGGTTGATCGGATCTCGAGATCAAAAATAATCATGAATGTATCACAAACATGTTAGGTTGAAATTCAGCAGAACATCTCGTTATTTGGCTCAATCACTTGAACACCTTTGCAAACTCGCATTGATGCAAAACTTGGTGGAAGTGTTTCTGAGCAAGTTACCAATATGTCAGCCAAGTACGTGCTCAATTGACCTTCAAGATCACAAATATAAATATGTTTTATTAAAATATATCAATGCTTAAATAATCAGATGACACACTTGGAATGGATCATCTTAGTAATTTTAGCATGGAATTGGAGTGATGTGTTGAGCTCTTGTATTCCCCAGATTTGATCCCTAAACATAGTGGATCAGACTTTCCTTTATGGTTGGATAAGAGCCTTTTATGCTAACATGAATTGCTGATAGCTAGATGAAAAGAGGGGGCAATTCAAGGCGCGCGGCCATATGTTGGCATAGTTCCACCTCATACTCCATGAATTTTCATCGTACTCTACTTCAGAATGCTAGATGTAATGGCACATTGGATAATAAATTGATGTTCCTCTATTGCATGGTGGGGATGGTAGGACTGATTTTAGCATGGCTCTAGAGCGACACATTGTGTTCTCACATTCCTCAGATCCGATCTTTAGGCATAATAGATCCCTTTTGCTCGGTTGGATAGGGGCATTTTTGCTAAAATGAATGTCGAGTTTTCTGTGGAATCTTGTCTAAGCCACCTCTGCATAGACCCTTTATGCAATTCGTGATGCATGCTATGCAAATAAGAGAAAGTCATCATTAATGGTTGCCTCTATATCCTCATGTGTCATGGATGAAACATGAGAAGGGAGACCTCTTCGAGATGTTTCTCCACCAAACATTGTTATGCACAAAGAACAGAATTGTGAAACCTCTTTTAGATGGAGAGCTCCTCTATTTATAGAGGATGATGATGATTGAAATCACCTAATATTTAAGAGAGAATATAAGAATTTAAATTTTTTGAAAAAATATTCCGATGAATAGATGGGCTAATCTTTATCTCTTCCTTCTATTATAATTTTGTTATTTTTGGACAAATCACCTAAATACTTTTGGCCTACTTGTTCCATATTTTTGTGCACCACCTGGTTGTAAACGACAAGGTGTGTTTGAACTGAACACCGGTTGACTCGACACATTAATTATTCGAGTCCCAAAAAAATATCAACTCTGCCCGGATAGAATTATATAGGAGAATTATATATGGTTGCACTCATCTCAGCGATGAGAACACAATAAAATATCTATTTTCCTAATTTGGACCACGGAGTAAAAGTTATAGTTATATTTATGTTTCAGTCCCTAAGAGATACTCTGGCACCTGTCTCAACCCTTCTCTCTCCTGTGACCCTTTTCTTTCTTGCGACAATGTCGCTCGTTGCCACCGCACCCCATTAGCGTAGTTAGATCTTCATTTTGAGGTGAGCTTCTCAAATTGGCTTCTAGGGACACTCCTCCAACAAAACTCTAACTTGATTGGAGCAAACTTGCGCAAGTATTGTGGAGGGAGAGTTGAAACCTTAGGCGCAGAAGGTGTCTAGCTACGACAATAGCTGAGTGAAGGCCAAGGATCCTTCACTTGGATGGTGATCTCAGTGATGCATTCCCCGTGGGTTCCCTAAGGATATGAAATTTGGAACTCTAACCTATTGATTCGTAGTTTTGTTTGTTGGGGAATTGAAAATTTGTGAAATTTATTGTTTTTTCTTGACCTGGAGTATTCATGCATAACAATAGGTTTTGTTGTTTCGGCACATAGTATCACTAATAGCATTTGTATATTTGTGCACATGTGTCATTTTTTAGGATGGATTCCTGTTCAGCATACATGCTAAAAATTAGGTTTGATCCACATTTCACAAAGCCTAGGTAAAAATAAAGAGCACACCTAGGGATTTAACTTTCACTTTGTCGTGAATGTTGACAAGTACAACTACATGGATTTAGTTGCTAAACTAGGAGGAGAATACCCTTAGGGCACAAATCAGTCTATTAACATTGTCTACTTTGACCACAAGGAAAAAAGTTTACCAGTCCATTAGCACTGACCAGGAATTGGTCATGTTCCAAAAATTTAAAGCAACTAGAGAAGTTTCTTTGGTAATCATTGTCAATGAAACTTAAGTTCTAGCAAGTTGGGCACATGATGGTGCCTTTCCTTCTCAGTTAGAACCTTCCACTCTTGCATCTCCAATTCCTCTTAGGCAGGTCCTTGCCAAGCTAGTGGCAGCATACTTTATAAGTTTTCTGGAAATACTGGTCCTTCCTCCAGGGGTTTGTTTGATCATTGCGAGGATGGTGAGCATGTAGGGGTAGATGAGGAGGACATGTATGCAGGTGGCAATGAACATGAGCATGCAACTGCTGTTAGAGAAGGCCTATCTAACTTTGATTAGCAACCTAAGGAGGCAAGGTTGCTGATGATGAGTGTGATGTTGACATTCCAAAAACACATCATGATAGTGATAACCCAAAGATGGATGTAGGCACTATATTTTCTTCAGCACATGACTTTAGAATGGCTTTAGCTCAATATGCTATTGCTCCTGAGTTTGAAATTAACTATGAGAAGAGTGAGCCACAGAGGTTCATAGCTTCTTGTGCTAGTAGTGGATGCAAATAGAGGATACATGCATCCATTCTATATGAGAAGACAACATTTTAGGTATTGCATTAACTTTTATGTTAGGTATTGCACTAGCATTTCAGGCATTGTACTAATCTTTAATATGTGAATAAATATGCAGGTCAAGGTGAACCCTTTCCCCATACATTCCCAAGTACAACAAGGTCTGAGAAGTTGAAGATGGCATCAAGGCACTGGATTTGTGACAAGGTTATTGATTGGCTTAGAGAAGATGCTAGTCTAGGCCCTAGTGCTTTATAGAATAAGTTGAAAGAGAAGTACCACGTGAACGTGAACTACGAGAGAGATTTTACAGGGAAAGAGCTTGCTTTAACAAAACCTCATGGCTCATGGAAGGACTATTTTGACATGCTATACAGTTTCAAGGCTAAGATTGAGAGGAGGTATCCCAATAGTATTATGGGCATTGATATCACACTGTGAAAATTAAAGTATGTTTCAAGACGGTATTTGTTGCATTAAGACCTTGCATAGATGGCTTTCTCAATGGATGCAGGCTTTACCTTAGGGTTGATTCTACCCACCTCATAGGCAGGTTCAAGGGACAATTAGCTTATGCTTCTATAATAGATGGTCACACTACTACAGAAGTGCATTCCACTAACCGATATTTTCTAACGGTTATAAGCAATCTGGGAAAAATCCGATAGAATAGGACGACAGCGGCGGAAAAGAGGCAATTTACTATCGGTTACACACTAGTCCAACGTTAGTGAAATGCAAATACTTTTTACTATCGGTCATTACTGTACAAACCGATATAATATATTAAATAGTACTATCAGTTTTCCACTTTTAACTGATAGTAAAATTGCGCACTTTATACTATCGGTTATTACTGTACCAACCGATATAATATATTAAAACAGTACTGTCGTGGTATCACGGATACCTCGGCAGGTTAGGACGTGCACGACACGAGTACAACGGCGCGAGCAGACCGAGTTACTGGTCTTCTCCCGCCGGGCAACACAGGAATTGACACAGTGGTTTATACAGGTTCGGGTCCCAGTGGGGGCCCTAGTCCTGTTGGCTCTCTCCGGACACGAGTCCGCTGGGGAGGTATGCTCTTGGGGAGAGGTCTCCAAGAGAGCCGGATATTATGTTAATACAAATGAGTTCGAATCCCCTGAAAAGAGGTACAAGAGGGGTATATATAGCCCCTAAAAAATACAAAAGACTAAAGAGCCCTCGCTGCAACCGTCGGATGGAAGGGCGGGGACGTCCTTTGACTAGGGGGACGGCCTGGATGCTCGACACGTGGCCTCATCGGCTTCCCAGAGGCTTCACGGTCAGCAGCCGCCCTTCGGGGACCCGGAGACTCTTCGGGACTCGCCGGGGGTTCGGTGATCCTCCGGACTCCACCGGGCGCCCGGTGACCCTCCGGATCTCATCGGGCACCCGGTGATCCTCCGGATCTCACCGTGGGCCCGGTGGCTCTCCGGGTCTCACCAGGGGCTCCTCAGGAATTCGTGGGGGCCCTGGGGATTCCCCCAACAGCAGCCCCCCAGGCCCTCGGGGGCACTTGGTGCCTCTGATGGGTATGTGAAGCTCCCGACGATGACGCTTCGTCTTCCACGAAGTCCCTTACGCCGCCGGCGGCGTTTCAGTTTCCGAACCGTCTCTCCGCGGGACGCGCCTATTTGCGAACAGACGCATCACTTCGAAGCGTTCACATTCGCGTCGCTTCGTCTTGCGCGCGACGGTCCAGTCCCGCGGCTTTGATGGCTTTGTGGACACGTGGCGGGCATCCGGGTCCCCCTCCACCACCTATAAATAGGGGGGGGGGGGCCCTTAGTTTGAGCATGCCCACAAACCCTCAAACCCCACAAACTTCTGTAGCCTCCCAGTAGCTCCCGGTGACCTTTTCCCGGTAGCTTCCGGTGATTTCCGGTGGCTTCCGGTGACTTTGCCCGGAAGAGCCGGGTAGTTTCGAGTGACTCCTCCAGAAAGACCCGGTGACCTTTCACCGGTAGTTTCCGGTGACTTCCGGTAACTTCTTTCCGGAAGTTCCCGGTGACACTCCTCGGTAGCACCCGGTAGTTTCGGCAGTTTTTCGACGAGTTCATCCCTGATGGCGCCGAAGAGTCGCGCCAAGGTCTCCGAGCTGCCCGCGGAGGAGGTGACCTCCGATTTCCTCGGGGCCACCGAGTTCTCCTCGGGGGCCCTTGAGGCCTTTTTGGAGCGCGGCTATTTTCGAGCGGGAGACATCAGGATTCCCGGTCCGGCGGAGCAGGTGCCGAGCCCCCGGGACGGGGAGGTGGTGGCCTTCGAGTTCCTGCAGGTATATGGTCTCTCGCTCAACCATCTCACCCCGAACACTCTTGTCAGGATGGGCCTGTTTATCTGGTTGTGCGAGACGACCGCCGTGATGGAGCCCACCCTGCGGCTCCTGCGATACTTCTACGAGCCATCGGCGAGGGGCCCGGTGGTGAGGAGGGGCGGTCCTAGGTCGGCCTTTGGCTCCATCATGATCCAGCTGACCCCGGGCCGCGCCGACGAGTACCCGGTGCTAGCCTCCCGGGACCATTGGGGGGACTGGTTTCGGCATTGGTTCTACCTCCGGGTGGGAGACCCGGGGGTGACTTATTCTCGGGAGCCGTCGACGTACTCGCGGTCCGGCGGCCCGGTGGCTCCCGAGTAGACCGTGGCGGAGATGGACCTCCTCACCGCGATGGCGAAGACCCGATTCGGGCGGTCCCTGTGGGATCTTGCGGAGGAGATGGCCCTCCTCCGAGTGGCGCCGTTCCACAACCGTCGAGGGAGAGGAATGTCGGCGGCGCACAGGTCACCCCGGATGGCGGTGGCGAACCGTAGGTATTCGGACCCCTTCTCCATGCTGGGAGACTTTTCCTAACTCTTGCTTCATTTGTTGCTCTTGCAGTTAGGCCCTATGGTCGGGCCAAGGAGATCGCGGCGACCCTCCTCGGCCGATACTACGAGGACGAGCACGAGAGGGTAGTTCGCGTCATCGGGGAGGGTCCTCCCCGAAACGCCGTCGCGGAGGTGTTTGGGCTGAGGCTCCCAGCCCGGGTGCCTTTGCCCACCCTTGCTTCGCGCAAGCGGTGGAAGGAGGTTGCCGGCGGACCCTCGAAGCGGTCTCGCCCGTCCGGCAGCCCCGCGGGATCTCGGGCCCGGAGGAATCCCGCGAGGCCCCGGTCTTCACCTCCGCCCTCTCCAGCGAGGGACTCCGCGGCGGGGGTCGCTGGGGCGTCGGGCGCAGCCCCAGACACTCCGGGCGGGCCGGATCCCATGGGCGGAGTTCCGGCCGGAGAGGGCCAGGGCTCAGACTCGGAGATGTACGCTCCGAGCCCTTCGCCGCCTCCTGCTCCTGCGGGGGTCCGGCCGCAGCCCTTGTCCAGCTAGGCCTCCGTCCGGTTTCGGATGCCGGGCGGCCTGCCGATGGCCTCGATCCTGGCCCCAGAGACGGGCTCCTCGGCGGTTCGGTCCACGACGGCGGCACTCCCTGTACCCGGGAGGGGTAAAGGCCTGTTCGTCCGCCCCGGGGTTCCGGCGCCTCCGCCGGATCAGGCCTCCGGCTCCTTCGATGATGGGACTCCAGAGGAGGGAGCTCTGCATGGTGGGGAGGCCTCCCGTGGGAGCGACCCGGGGGGCGACGAGGGTGACGTCGACGCGGTGATCGCCTCTGGACTTCGGGTAGGTTACTTGAATTTCATGGTCGTCCGTCTTTCGTGTTCTGACCATTGTTTTCGCCCAGACGGTTGCACTAGCCCGGGGCTTCAGGTCTCGGCTCGCCACGCGTCTCCGGGCTGCCGAGGACATAGTGGCCTTTGAGCGCGCCAGGAAGGAGAAGGCGCTCAGGGACGCGGCCTCGGAGCGCTCCGAGAAGGAGCAGGCGCTCGGGGAGCTCGCCGCTGTGCAGGCTCGGCTCGCCGCCGTCGAGGACACGGCCTCTCGGCTCCGAAGGGAGCTGCAGGCGGAGCGGGAGGCCGCAGCTTCGGGCGTCCAGGCCGTGGTCGCGGGAGGTAGGGCGATCCGCTCTACTCTCGAGGAGCTCGGGATCGAGCTCGGGCGGGGGGCAGGCCTCGACCCGGCGCTGGCGTCGGTCGGGGAGGCCGCACACTTCCATGGTGCGCAGGTTGTCCTGATCCCGGCCGCTGCGGAGGCTCGGGCACGAGGCCTCGCCGTCCCGGTGATTGCCTTGGCGGCGGCCGTTGTTGAGCACCGCGGAGAGGGCGCCAGGGTCATCGGGGAGCTTGTGCACCGGAGCTTCCCCGCCTTCTTCGACCCTCGGCGGACTGAGCTGGAGCGGTCCACTGAGGCTCTCTTCGATCGGATCACCGGCGCCATGGAGACGGGCGGCCGGCGCTCGGGTCAGGACACGTCAGCCAGCGCGGACGTCCCCCCCGGGGGGGGGGGGGGGACAAGGACGGGCAAGTATGAGCTCCTCCCCCCCCAGTTAGATTAGGCTTCTCTTTTTAGGTCTTTTTTGCTCCGGGTGGCTTCTCTAGAGAGAGCCCCGGGAACTTGTAAATGTCTTTCAACTGGAATAAAGTAGTGCTTTTGCTAAGTGTGTTCAACTTGCCGGCTGGTATCCTTAGACATCGCTTTCCCAGGGTCTTCTTGCCCTGAGGAACATCTTTTGGAGAGTGCTCTAGGGTCGCCCGGGGGGTCTAGCCCGGGTAGCGCTTGGGCGGCCTCGATTTTACTAAGTCTGGCGGCCAGGGGAGCATCCGGCGGGCTAGTCTCCAAACCCGCTCATGCTAACTCCGCGAAGGGAGGTGCCTCCGGGGAGCCGGCGCCGCTTTATTCCAGTTGAAACTCATCAGTTCGCATCCCGCGGTCGAATCGACCAGCTGGTCAATCCGCGGGAGTGGGTAGTTATCTTTCGGGCAAGCGCGGTTGAGGTCGGTGAAGTCCACGCACATCCTCCACTTGCCACTTGACTTCTTTACGAGGATGGGGTTTGCCAACCATTCGGGGTGTAGGACTTCCTGCACAAACCCCGCCTCTAGAAGCTTGGCGACCTCTACCTTGATGGCGTTTTGGCGCTCGAGGGATAGCTTCCTCAACTTTTGCTTGATCGGGGAGCGGCCGGGGATCACTGCGAGCTTATGCTCGATGACGTCCCGGGCGACGCCCTGCATTTCCGAGGACTCCCACGCGAAAACGTCCGAGTTCTCGCGAAGGAAGGCCATGAGTTGCTCGGCGTGCCCCTCGGGGAGGTCTGCTCTGACCCTGATGGTCCTCTCTTCATCTCCCGCGGACAGTTGGACCTTCCAGAGGTCTCCCTTGGGGCGTGGCCTCGGGAGTGGCCTCCCGGAAGAAGCGGCCGGGGAAATATGAGGTTCGGGGGGGTTCTCTCCCCCTGGAGTCTTGATCATGTTGACGCTTCCAATAGCGGCGGCGGCGTGCTCGTAAAGAGCGCGGGCCACGCTTTGGTCACCTCGAACAGTGATCGCACCGTGAGGCCCAGGGATCTTCACGCAGAGGTAATTCTGGTGAATTGCCGCCCCCAGGTGGTTGATCGTGGTCTTCCCCATAATGGCGTTGTACGAAGAGGGGAGGTCCACGACATCAAAACGGACCATCTCCGTCCGGTAGTTTTCCGGGGTGCCGAAGGTCATCGGTAGGTTAACCTTCCCCACTGGGTGGATGGTCTTCCCGGGGACGAAGCCTTGCAACGGCCCGAGTGCGGGCTGCAGTAGCTTCTCGTCGACTTGCATCTCCCTGAACGCCTTCAGGTATAGAATATCGGCAGAGCTTCCGCCGTCGACGAGGATGCGCTCTAGTTGGCAGTTGTAGACTGTAGCCGAGACGATGAGTGCGTCGTCGTGCGGGAAGCGAACCCCGCGCGCATCTTCCGCTGTGAAGGTGAGGGGGACGTCCGACCATTTCGGTGGTGGAGATGTATGCAGCACCCCCATGACCTTCACCTCTCGCGCATACTCCTTGCGCTGACGTTTGGAGTCCCGTCTCGCGGTAGATCCCCCCGTAATGACGTTTATACGTCTTTGGGAGGTTTGAAAGGGGAGCTCCTGGGCTGAGCTCCCTTCTTGCGTCTGTCTTTGCTGCTCGCCCGTGGGAGCGGGAAGCGCTGGCAAAGCCGTTGAGGGAGGCGAGGAGGCAGGGCCCCCTCCCCCCTGGCCGCGCTGGTCGAGAAAAGCCGCGAAGTGTTGTAGAAGCTGATGGCATTCTCGAGTAGCGTGGGTACTCGACTTATGGAAGGTGCACCACACGTTGGCTGTGCCCTCCTAGCTCTCCTTGGGGCGGCTCTCGCGGCCGCGGGAGGATTGTCCTCCCCCGTAGCCTTTTGACTTAGGAGGGGCACGACTGCCTTTACCGCTGTCGCGCGAGCCGCCTCCGCCCTCGAGGATGAAAGCGTCCCGCGGCCGTGGCTCGCGGCGATCGTTTCTTCGGGGACGTTTGCTGGGGGGATCTCTGGCCTCCCGATCGGCGGGGGTAGGAGCCCCCTGGTTCTTCTTCCAAATATTGTCTTCCTCCGCGCGGGCGTACTTCTCAAGTACGGTGAAGTGTTCGTCGGCGGAGGTGGGGCAGCTCCGGGAGAGCTTCCGGTGGAGCTCCCCGGGGAGTATCCCGCTCTTGCATGCTTCGATGACCGTGGAGTCAGGAACATGCGCCACTTTGCTCTTCACCTGAGCGAAGCGTTTAAAGAAGCTGCGGATAGTCTCCCCCGTCCTTTGCCGGACGGTGTAGAGCTGGGACGAGTCTAAGGGCCGCACATAGTTGCCCTGGAAGTTTGCGCAAAATTCGCGCTTCAGCTGCACGAAGGACTTGATGGATCCAGCTTTCAGGTTGTAGAATCATGAGCGTGCGATGCCCGTGAGGTAGAGGGGAAAGACATTGCATTGCACTGTCTCATCCCCCCCAACCGCCGAGATGGCCGTTGAGTACACCTGCACAAACTCGTAAGGATCGGCCTCACCGTTGTAGTGCTCAATGTGCGGTGGGCGGTAAGGCCGTGGCCAGTGGATGCAGCGGAGGCGACCGCACAGCGGTTGGTTGGTCCCCTCAACTTCCTTGGGGGATCCGTGGTCGCCGTCTTCTCTCGCCGGGGACGCATGCTCGTTGTCTGAGTCTGGGAGGGGTGGCAGCGGTCCCCCGGTGTGACGGTATCGCCTCTTTTCCTCCGGATTGGTTGAGCTGACCTCTTGGGAATCGAGGTATTCTGCGGGGAGGGTAGCAGCTTCCTTGAACGGTCTCTTCCCTCGGGCGAGTTGGGAGCGCGTCTCCGCGCACCCGTGGGTTCGGGGGAGTCCTGACCGATGGCGGGAGGTGGTTTCCCCGGACTTGGCGGTACGCATTCGCTCGACCTCCTCTTTTGTGAAGCGGGTCTGATCCGCTGGGGGCGCCCGCAGGGGCGGCCCCGGAGGGGGAGGGAGCTGATGCGCATTTGCCACCGTCCCAGCGGACACCGCCGGCGCGCGGACCGGGCCATGCGCCGGGTCCGCGCTCGGCGCGGCGGCGGGGGTAGTTGCGGTTCGAGTCCCCGGGGTGTCTGTAGGAGCGGGCGCTGCACCGGCTCCGGGCGTCGGCCCCCGAAGGCTCTCGAGCTCGGGCGCGGAGGTTGTCCCCGGCGCGCTGGTAGCCGCTCGCGGGGGTTCCGGACCCGGGGGTGGGCGACTCCCCGAGGTGGGGCAGGGCTCGGAGACGAGTTGACCCCCTGGCGTGGGAAGAATCCCCGGAGCCGGATATGGCCCGGGCGCACCTCCGAGAACGGGGAACATCCCCGGCCCGGCAAAGGTGGGGTGCCCCATGAAGAATTGGGGTGGTGCCCCCATAAATGGATATGGAGGCGGGTAGACGGGAGCCGGGGGTCGCGCCAGGACGCGCAGCAGCTCCTCCAGGGTGTGCTGGGTGCGAAGCTGGCCCTGGATCAAAGCCCCCAGCATAGAATCTCCGGAGACCGGAACGGAGACACTAGTACAGAAAAGCTTTCTTCTATCGGTAAAAAAAACCCTTCTACTATCGGTTTTCGTACCGATAGAGATAGACACGATAGAACAAGACAGAACATTTTCTATCGGTAAATAACCGACAGAAGAAATTAACAATTCTATCGGCATCTTAGGAGTGTACCGATAGGAAACCCGTCGTAGTCTGACGATTAACGGTGGGAAAAGTACCACTATTCTAACGGTTAATTACATGATTACCGACAGGAAAATATTACTATTCTATCGGCACCTTATGATTGTACCGATAGAAAACCCGTCGTCGTCTAACGTTTAGCTTTGGGAAAAATACCCATATTCTAACGATTAATTATAAGTTTACCGACAGAAAAAAGTGTAGCACTCTCTCGGTTGGAAATGACATTATCGATAGAAAAAATCACAGTAGTCTCTCGGTTGTGGATGAGTTCACCGGCAGGAAAAGTCACTCTATTTTGACGGTTAATTTCAAGTTTATTGATAGAAAAATGGGTAGTAGTCTCTCGGTTGTGGATGAGTTTACCGATAGAAAAAACCACAGTAGTCTCTCGGTTGTGGATGAGTTCACCGGCAGGAAAAGTCACACTATTTTGACGGTTAATTTCAAGTTTACCGATAGAAAAAAGTACAGTAGTCTCTCGGTTGTGGATGAGTTTACCGATAGAAAATTTGTAGTGGTCTGTCGGCTGTGAATTTGCCGATAGAACATTCACATATACAGTACATTATTTGCATTCACAATACAGTACATTCACATATACAGTACAGATGCAATACATTATAGATTGGATACACAATACAGTACAGATTGACACATTAGACAGTTATTCACATTTATTCACATATATATCGACAAATACAAATTGCAATCCAATGTGGACATTTATTGACATATATATTTATTCACATGTATATAAACAGTCTATGCACAGAGTATACGAAAAAGAGAAAATTATCATGGCGGATGGTTGGGCGCAACTTCCTCCATGACATATTGAGCCCAGATTTGTCGAAGATCTCTAATCTTTGCATTTTCGTATGAGTCTTTCGACATGGCGATCTGCAAGCATGTGTGAATACTTAGTAACTAACTTTCTAATTTAGAATGTGACACCCAATTTTCAAATTTGAGTTAGCTATCGATACTTACCTGGGGAATTGGGCAAAGTTTGTCTGCACTAGGTCGTACATGTAGCGCAACACATGAAACCCGCATTCCCACGATTGCGGCTGCTGATGGCACTGAGATAATTGCATATGCGAGGACATGTTAGCTATTGTTTCCATAAACTAGTTAAGCATAAACAAAAAGTCTCGTGAGTACCTCATATTCTTTCCAAGCTAGTAGGGATCCCTGCGGTGCGGCATGCCTCCCTCCAGCGGACGCATATTTATCAAAGCCCTGCATTTCAGTTAGTATTGCCCGTTAATGTATTATCATGAGCTAGTGAGGTGAAAATTTAAATCAAACATATAAGTTACTTATGCCTCCATATTCCCCTTGACCACATATTCCATTGATAATTTGTCACGCATCGAATCGAGGTAGTACACCTCGTTCCTCGGCGGACAGATCACGATGAGGATCCAGTGGCCCCTGCATTGTACGTAAAAGAGGACCGCGTGCTCAAAGTATATCTCAGGTGTAACATACAAGATCGAGTTAAATTAGTATGAAATGCACTAACCTTTGGTGGTACGGCACCAGAATGAACTCCCTGTCCTGCTGCGCCATCAGCGCCTTGGATATGTACTGCTCAGCGTGCGCGGCGTCGTGCTCTAGCATCGTGAGGCTTATTTTTTCTGGGTCGAGGAAACCCACCTTGTCACACGCAGCCCCCGATGCTAGCCTGTACATGTACCTGCATGCAAATGACGACATTAGTATTGCACAGAAAGTTACTACATTTCAAATGAACTACAACAATGCAGAGTTAGCAAACAGAGTTAGAAAACAGCAATACATAGCATCAGCAAACTCACAGGACTCCAGTCCGTATGATGGACATATTGAGTTCCCGCCAGTTGTAGAGGTCGAACAGATCCTCGTGTGCCACGGATATACTCCCGGGCTCACGGTGGAACTGCCCAGGCCTGTAGGGAACTAAGAAGTTCAGATTGCGCCGAGCTCGGTGTAGGTACCACGCGTGGAGGTCTCTGGTTGATCGATCCAATTTGCGCAAAGCTCCCTCCGACATGAGTGGGAACCTGTTCGTGAACCTCTCCGGCTGTCCCTGTCGCCCTTTTCCCTTGCCTTTTGCCGGGGACTAAGTGCGTACCTTCGAAGGCAAGGGCGAGGTGATGGTAGCTTTCTTCCAAGGTGAAGGCGTGGATGCGCTGGGTGGGGTGGAGTCCGTCTTTGATGTGTCCAGGGTCGCACGAGATCGGACCTCATGCCCCGAGCTGGGGGCGCAGTCCCCTGGTAGCCTAGTGGCAGGCCACTTCAATTAATGAGCACGTATGTTAGATTATGCAAGTTGAGTGTACTGAGTAGGATGTAATCTAAAATGTGTAGGATTTACCGGTTGTATTACAAGACACTTCTTGGGCCACTGTACGTAGGAGCCCACTGCCTCAGCAAGTGTCTGCAGTTCCTCTGTTGGGACTGGCAACGGAGAATCGTTGTAGCCCGGCATGGCCATGTCCACCTGTACCTTTGCGAAACCCAACCGCAGAGGTACACAGTGGACCCGGACATCCGGCCCAGACAGATATACGAAGCCGTGTCCAACCACTTCCTGCCCGGCGCCTACGTGATTCTGTAGGATGCAGCCCTCCGGCCCCTGCAAATTTGTACCAATTAAAATAGGTTAGCGAAACAACTCTAACAGAATGGGAGTGGCATCAACTTAAGTGCACAGATGAAGGCTTGCAGTACCTCAAGTAGATCCACTGGATCCGCGAGTACCTTCGAAGCGCAACTGCTTATCCGACCCCGCGAGGTACCGTCGTCCTGGGGATCCGCATCTGCACTCTTGGCCAGCAATGCTTCTCTCAACCGTGCAAACTCTTCCCTCATTTGTGCGACCTCGGTCTGCACCTCAGACTGTACCTCAGCCCGTACCTCAGCCCGCATCTCCGCCCGTATCTCCTCCCATACCTCAGCCCGTATTTTATCGGAGAGGTCAGCTTCCTTTTCCTTCCAGGAGCGGGCCTTCTTCCTCGGTGGAGCCGGATCTACGAAACCGGCCTTCCACGACACAATGGATCCCACGGCCCGTGTCCACCCGGTATGCTCCTTATTTCCTAGAGCCCGGGTGAGGATGTCGTTTTCCCTCTGCGGGGTAAACAATCCCTCCGCTGCCTCCTTCTCAAAAGAGATCTGTTACATTTAAAGGTACCTTGTGAGACAATTTGCCTTATATACACTTGTGCGCACACAGTTTACGAGGTTAGCCAACTTACCATTCGCCTCACAATGATCCGTTTGAGACCTAGTCTTAGTTTTCGCACTAGGCTCGCCCAGATTCTAATATGCGGAATAACGGGATCTTACTCGGAAATACCGAAACCCAAAGTAATTGCACAACTCTTTATTTCAAAGAGGGCTTTACACGTCGAACGTTATACACACTTGTCTACGTCGAAGGAACTATAAGTGTCTAAAACTCAAATAAGTTCTATGACTCTTCGATGATCTAAACTAGATCTATTACAAGGTATTTATAGTCCAATCATATGAGTACGTATCAGACTTAGTAATCCTAAACGTATTAGACTCATATAACTAACTTAATTAATCCTAAACAGATAAGCTTAGTTATATATATAGGATTACAATTCCGAACAGGGAACGAATTCCTTTTTCCTGGTCGCGAACCAATCCATGGTCGCGAAACCTTTCCGAACACGGTTAAGGTCGCGAAGCCGTATGCGATCAGGACTTGGTCGCGAATCCGTATGCGATCAGGACTTGGTCGCGAATCTGTATGCGATCAGGACTTGAAGATCCTCCCGGATCATGACTCCCTTGTTGAGAAGGAGCCAACCCCCGTTGCGACCTCTCGATCAAACTGGAGATGTGGAAATTGGGCTTGTCCATCTTCTTTTGTGTACCACTTGCCGCACGTGCTCGTTGATCTTTCCGACCGATTCGAAAAGTCTCCTTTGTGCCACTGCGGGTGGTAGTCACCTTCCTCTCCAGAATCACATCGTCACGTAAAAGTTCGCCTCGTTGATAGACCAAGTCTTCAACAGATGGTACTATGGTATCTGGCTCATCATCCAACATTGAAGGCTCGAAGAGTTTGAGGTGCTCAACATTGACAACCCAGTAAATATCCATGTATGGAGGTAACTCAAGCTGACAAGCATTATTACCCACTTTCCGCAAAATCCGAAAAGGACCATAACGAATGGGTTTGAGCTTCTTACCTTCACCTTTAAGTCTCTCCTTACTCAAATGTAACCACACCATATCACCTTCTTGAAATTGCGCATCAACTCGGTGCCGATCATGTCGCGCCTTGTACTTGAGTTGAGCTTTCAGCAAGTTCTGTTCAACCTCACGATGGAGTCGTTGAATACCTTCCAGGAACTTTTGTGCTCGATCCTGATCAGATGCTTCCTTGCTGTTCTGTGCTGAGGTAGGGATCACAAACTCCATGTCGAATGGACTCTGTAGTAGAAATCCTAAACAGACCTCAAACGGTGACTTTCCAGTCGAACCATGCACTGCTCGATTAAAAGCAAACTGTAGGTATGGTATGCTTTCATCCCAGGTCTTCGGGTGCTTCGAGTTATATCCTCTCAAGAGATGAACGACTGTGCGATTAACCACCTTGGTTTGACCATCAGTTTGCGGATGAAAAGCAGTACTCCTCTTTAGCTTGGTGTCCATCATCGTCCAGAGCGATCGCCAAAAGTGACTAAAGAACTGGGTATCGCGATCAGACACAATAGAAGTCGGCAGTCCGAAGTGTGTCCAAACGTGTTGAAAGAATACCCGAGCTGCCTCTTCTCCCGTGATAATCTTCCGACAAGGTATAAGAACAATCATTTTGGAGAACCGATCAACGACCACGAATAGATAGTCGTTGCCACGTCGGGTCTTAGGCAATCCTCCCAAGAAATCCATGGATATGCTCTCCCATGGTTGTGATGGAACTGGCAAAGGAGTGTACAAACCTAATTTTCGGTTTGCCGGTTTCGAGATGCTGCAGAGACTGCAGCCTGGAACAAACCTAGCCACATCTTGCTGCATACGCGGCCAGAACACATGTCGGTGAAGATTTTGCAACGTCTTTGTAACCCCAAAGTGACCAGCTACCTTCGATGTGTGCGCTTCTCGCATCCATTGAGTTCGAGGTGCTCCACGAGGTATGCAAAGTAAATTGCCCTTGTACAAGAGTCCTTCTCGACGAACGAACTCTGTAGGGTTCCCTGTTTCGACCTCAGTCAGTACTGTTTGAAAATCAGGGTCTTCACTGTACATAGTGACATAGTCATCATGACATGATGGCTCGATCTGCATGAACGCTGATAAACAGAGGGTTGTAACTGGTGGTCGCGACAACATATCCGCCAATTTGTTGTGTACGCCCTTCTTGTACTTAATCACCAGATTAAACTGCTGCAGATACGACATCCACTTCATGTGCCGAGCTTGCTGTAGCTTGGACTGAGTTTGCAAATATTGCAATGGTTGATGGTCGGTGTGGACAACCGTCTCTTTCCCCAAGAGATAACACCGCCAATGTTTCACGGCCTGATGCAGTGCGCATAACTCCTTATCATAAGTCGGGTAGTTCTTCTGAGCTCCCTGGAATAACTCGGAGTGATATGCCACTGGTCGACCTTCTTGCATGAGCACTGCGCCCATCGCATAACCTGAGGCATCGGTTTCTAGCTCGAACGGTTTCTGGAGATTCGGCAAAGCTAACACAGGCGCCTCGCTGATCTTCCTTTTCAGCAAGAGAAACGTGTCCTCATGTTTCCCTGTCCACTCGAACTTCTGATCGATCTTGGTTAATGCATGCAACGGAGAAGCCATAATCGAGAAGTGTCGGATGAACTTCCGAAGGTATTGGCATGCTCCCACAAAACTACGCACATCCGTAACTGTTCGCGGTCGCGGCCATTCGCGAATCACTTTGACCTTGTCCGGGTCGATTTGCAACGTACCGTTGCCGATTATGAATCCGAGGTAAAGTAGAGTTTGCTGACCGAACTCGCACTTCTTACGGTTGAGGCGAAGTCGATGTTGCCAAAGCTGTTCGAACACCTTTTCGACATGAATGAGGTGCTCATCCCACGAACGACTATAAACCAATATGTCGTCGAGATACACGATCACAAAGTCGTCGATGAACGGTCTCAATACGTCATTCATAAGACGCATGAAAGTTGCCGGGGCGTTGCAGAGACCAAACGGCATGACCAGCCATTCGAACAGACCTTGCCGTGTTTTGAACGCGGTCTTCCATGTATCCTCCTCTCGGATGCTGACTTGATGATATCCTGACTTAAGATCCAATTTGGAGAAGACAACAGTATGCTTCAATTGGTCTAGCAGGTCATCAATACGAGGAAGGGGGTACCGGTTCTTGATGGTGATCTTGTTCAGTGCTCGATAGTCGATGCACATACGCCAAGTCCCATCTTTCTTTGGTACTAACACCACAGGAGATCCACAAGGTGAACTACTCGGTTGAATGACACCATTGTTCAGCAACTCCCCCAGTTGTCTCTTGATCTCTTCATTCTCCAATATTGAGTTGCGATACATACTCAGATTGGGCAGTGTCGCATCGGACACAAGCTGAATTTCGTGCTCGACTGGACGTTTCGGCGGACGACCCTGGGTAGTCTCGAACAGATCACTGTATTTCTCCAGCAGTCCCGACAAACGACCAGAATCCTCTCGGCACGCCAGCGACAATGCTGGTCGAGTACCCTCACCTTGATCAATGGGTCGAATCATGACAAGCACATACTTATGACATGCATTAACAATTCGTTTGGCTTGATTTGCGGTAATCAAGTTCGAAGTGTTGACGTGGATGTCTCTACTGATCACGAACTTAACTCCGTCTTTGGTGAGGTCGTATTCTTGCGCTCGCCAATGGAAGTGAGCGTCTCGATCATACAGATACGGACTCCCAAAGATCACCTGACAGATATCGATAGGGACAACATCGCATTGTACCTCATCGATATATCGTGCAGAGATCGCAAACTTCAACACATACTAACTCGTAATCTGTTGGTTCACGTCGGATGTAAACCAACCCAGCGGATATGGTCGCGGGTGTGTGGTTGTCTTCAAACCAAGTCGCCGAACCAGTCCAGCGGAGACCAGATTCTTCTGACTTCCTGGATCGAATATTGCTGCGACCACTTCGTGCTTCACCTGGATGTTGATGGTGAACAAGTCCTCTGTTGGGTGATGGTCGTTCGGTGGATCGGAACCCTTCTCCTTCGGCATTGCCATCAGAGACAAGGTCGTATCTGCCTCATTAACCGAATTCACTCGAACAACTTCTTCGTCGGGTGAAGTCGCAGTAGCCGTGGCTGTTCTTTTCCCTGGTCCGTTTTTCTTTGGTCGAAGTTCAGGATGAAGCTTGTAACATTTGTCCTTGGTATGCCCCGCGACTTGACAATTTTCGCAAAAGGCACCCGTGCCCGATTTTGAAGTGTTCTTCTTCGGACTCGGCTTTTTCTTTGTCGAGGTCGCACTTTCCTTCGTGCTTTTGTCGCTGCGGGATTTGTTCTTCTTCTCGATCGCCATAGCAGTTGTGCTCGCGGTCGCAATGTCTTGGACACCGAACAGACTTAGCTCAGTACTGATCGATTTCTGAAGTCCAGATGTGTACTTCCGAAATACCTGAGGTCGGATAGTGAGATGCCAATGACCATTGCTTGTCGCCGAAACTCTGTCGTATAGTCTTGGACGGTCTGGTCGCGCCGTTGGTACAATCTGTGCCAACGCTCCCATCTCTCCTCAAGGTAACCCATCGGATAGAATTCTTGTCACAGAAGTTTGAATTGACCCCACGCAAGGTCGTCAGCTTCACCACTGGTGACAAGGGCCTTCCACCATGTCTTGGCGTGGTCCTTCATCTTCAAAGGTGCAAATTTGACCTTTTGAGCGCTACTAAACTCTTTCAGGTCAAAATAGGTCTCAAGTTGGTCGATCCAAGAATCCAGCTTCTCGGCATCGATCACCCCATCATATATGGGTATATCAATCTTAGCGTCGACTTTAAAAGATTCGACAGCTAAGGAGGTGTTGGCGAGGTCGTCGGTCTTGTGGTTGCCTTCGTCTTCATCTTCGTCTGCCCTGCGCAAGTCTTCACTAGTCTTCTCACCCATAACCTTCCCTACTTCAGGAGGTACAATCATGGCCTGCTGCTTAATCCAAGCAAGCACGGTTTTCATGTCGGTGGAGAGCTTAGCCACTTGTTCGGCTAGGTTAGTTTGAACGGAGGTATCGTCAGACATTGTCGGAGACGCGACTGTAGGAACCATCAATTGATCGCCTGGAATTTCGCCGGAAGTTTTGTAACCCTGGCGAGTCTTCACCATCCACAGGATAGGAAAGTTGCTCCGATACCAACTTGATCCGTTTGAGACCTAGTCTTGGTTTTCGCACTAGGCTCGCCCAGATTCTAATATGCGGAATAACGGGATCTTACTCGGAAATACCGAAACCCAAAGTAATTGCACAACTCTTTATTTCAAAGAGGGCTTTACACGTCAAACGTTAGACACACTTGTCTACGTCGAAGGAACTATAAGTGTCTAAAACTCAAATAAGTTCTATGACTCTTCGATGATCTAAACTAGACCTATTACAAGGTATTTATAGTCCAATCGTATGAGTACGTATCAGACTTAGTAATCCTAAACGTATTAGACTCATATAACTAACTTAATTAATCCTAAACAGATAAGCTTAGTTATATATATAGGATTACAATTCCGAACAGGGAACGAATTCCTTTTTCCTGGTCGCGAACCAATCCATGGTCGCGAAACCTTTCCGAACACGGTTAAGGTCGCGAAGCCGTATGCGATCAGGACTTGGTCGCGAAGCCGTATGCGATTAGGACAAATTGCCTTATATACACTTGTGCGCACACAGTTTACGAGGTTAGCCAACTTACCATTCGCCTCACAACGTCGGCGTCCCCAGGGGTTGCGAACTGCACAGACCCCGTGGACGACACGGACCCCCTCCCCCTCCACCATCGCTTGCACCTCTCATCCCGGATCTCGGAGAGCGGCAACTCAGGGGTGTCGATGACAGGATTTTGCTCGTCTTCCTTCTTCCACTGCTCCTCTTTCCCCGCATAGCCCCGGGATCCGAGCCGATGCGGGTGGTCGTTCCTCTTCTGGATCGCCCTATTCTTCTCGCTAAGGGCCTTGAACTCCTCAGTCCCCTTCTGCTTGGTGAATTCCTCCCATACCTCCTCCGATATGAAGGGGTACTTCTCGCAAGGAGATTTCCCCGCAGCGAGGAAGTTACTGACGAGCCAGCTCTTAAAGGTTTTCCATGTTCCGTTCATGTCCTTCAAGCAGGCAGTCCTAGGTGTATCGTCGGGAATGTTCCACTTAGCCTGTTTCCGAAAAATGCATACAATTAATCACGAGTTAGTTAAACTTTAGTATAAGCCAAGAGAACGTGATTACGAAAGAGTTCAGCGATTTCAGTTCATTTAACCTTCACTTCCGCCCACAACCTATCCCTCTCGTCCGCCGTCACGTCCTTCCAGCTCTGGACAGTGATCTTCACCCTTTCTTTCGCCAACAGCCCAACGTAGGCCGCGTACCTCCCAGCATTCTTTCCAATCGGCCTCCCAAATTGGTTGAACTCACAAGAAAGATCCGTGTGTTTGGCCAAACGCCCCAACGTCGTCGCGCCTCGCCCCACCCTCTTGCGCTGGGATGTAACAGCTGCATCTTCAGTAGTTACGATGGAGTTGGCCCTAGTCGAACCACTAGTACCATCCGATGAAGACGACGGCATGTCTTCCCCTACAAAACATTCAACAAACCATATATATGGCAATTAATTCGCCTTGGAGTTCCATAACTCAGCCCAGGACTGGAGACTAACTAGGGCGGCAAAAGGGAAAATAATACAAAAAGAAAGACATGCATAAATTACTTCCTGAACTGTTCAGAAATATTTTCTATCGGTAAACACATGAGCTGCCGATAGAATATGTGTAAGAACACCTCCAACATATAATCTGCATTACATGGCAGTTGGATACAATTGATCACACATACAGCAGTATAGATAAGTTAAAATCTCAAAACAGGTTCATTACAGCACTGGAACATATTATGTAAACCCTAATTAAAATCAACATTGCCTGCGGAATGTACATAAGCCAACACAATAGGGAACCCTAGTGTAATTGCAAAACTCGAAGAATTAGTACGTGCAAAACACTAGGATCAAATAAAGAAGATACTGGAAATAGAACGACGAATTAGGGTATTTACGGTGGCGATCAGTTCTGGTGATGGAGAGGCGGTGTAGAACGCAGCGGCGGCCGGCGAAGGACGAAAATAAGAACCGGTGGCAGTGGCGAACCAGTGCCCAGCCGGCGATTGTCGTGTGGGAGAGAGGAAGTGAGTGGTCACGGCGGAGGTTGTGGTTTTCTTCACTCTCGAAAAGACGCAGTGCTCTAAGGTGAAACTGTTCGAGTGGAGGGAAACTAAAGGGCCGTGTACGAGTAATAAAGTAGTGGAGGAACTTTTCTATCGGTATAACAAAATGATACCGATAGACTTCTGTACTTTTCTATCGGTACAACAAAATAATACCGATAGAACAAGTAAATTTTCAGAAAAAATATTTGAAGTAGTGGATGCATTTTTCTATCGGTATAAACAATAAAATCCCGTGAGACCAATTTTCCACAGAAAATTTTTTTAAAGTGCTTGAGATTATAGTATTGGGTGCCATTTTTCTATCGGTAAAAACAAGAAAATACCGTGAGAGTAATGAAAAGGTGCCCTTTTCTATCGGTATAAAAAATAAAATCCCGTTAGACCAATTTTCCCCAGAAATTTTTTTTAAAGTGCTTGAGATAATAGTTTCTATCGGTAAAAACAACAAAATACCGTCAGAGTAATGAAAAGGTGCCTTTTTGTATCGGTATAAACAATAAAATCCCGTGAGACCAATTTTCCCCAGAAAATTTTTTTGATTAAGTGCTTGAGATTATATTATTGTGTGCCCTTTTTCTATCGGTAAAAACAACAAAATACCGTCAGAGTAATCAAAAGGTACACACAATTTAACATCAAACAGACCGTGGTTGAAAGCTGCAGAATGATAAAGAAAGAGGGAAGATAGCCGGAAAATTGGAAAATTGACATAAAAAGAAATTGTTCATTCATTGTTGTTTTATCACTTACAAAAAAAAATAAAACCCAAAATGCTAGGTCAAGGGGTGGTCTTAGCCCTGGCTGCATGTAGAATAGAGTCAGTTAGACTTGCAGCCAGGACGCAGGACTCCTCTAGCGACAAGTTGTCCCTAGGATCAACTACTACCGCGTCGAGAAGGCCTGCGACCTCCCTCAGCTTCGCTATGGTATCCTTCATAGTCAAACCGCAGCCAACGATGGTCATATTCGCGGGTTTTTTCTCCTCGCGAAGACGCCTTGTCCTCGCCCTAGCATTGTCACCATCCGTCTTCATGCGCTTAATGCGCTGGAAGAGATCGTCAAGGTCAAGCCATAGCTGAGTGTGCTTGTCTGTAAGGAGCTTGTACTCCTCCTGGAGGGCCCTCAGATCGGCCTTCACTTTGGCAGTGTCTTCCATGGCTACCATTCCCTGTGCAAATCAACAGGTCAAGAATGAACTGAACATGGATTAACAATACAGGGGTAAACCGAGGAGATTTAGAGTTCTTACCGGGGAGGGCGTGGATGACGATCCCATGGAGGTTGCCATTGTGAAAGAGAAGATGAGGAGTCGAACCGTTCGAGAATTAGAAAAACAACAAAATACCGCAAACTGGAGTACTCGTTACGGTACAACACACAATCATTTGGGCATGCGTGTATTCTTTCGATTTCCATTCCCAATGGACACAACAGTTTTTTAGCTTGGTAAGTAGATCTTGGCAACTCATTTCCCTCTGGAAGCATGTCCGCTAGAAGATCTAATAGTGCCGTGAAACTCTTATCACTTCAACCGTTTCCTGCCTTCAAGTTATATAATCTCAGCACAGAAGACAGTTTTGTAAATGTTGCACATCCAGGGAACAGAGGCTTCTCAGAGTCAGCAATCAGTTTCTCAAATTCACAGAAATCATTTTCGTTGTAATCTTCCTCTACATCACGTAACATCTCATCTAGATTGTCATCATCATCATCTACGTGCACATCGGAATGAACATTACCAAAATTGGGATGATCATCGATATTATTGCAATCCACATCCGAGTCGTGCTGATTGGTAGTAGTGGTGCTTGTTTCCTCAAGATCTTCGCCATGCCATATCCAACGGGTGTATCGCGCGTTAAAACCACGACGAATCAAATGACTCTTAATTTGATCAGAGTTGCTAAACCTCTTCAAGTTCATACAATCTGTACAAGGACAGAGCATATTTTTCTCTCCCTTCCTCTCCTTTTGTTGCTCAGCAAATTTAATAAACTCATTCACACCATCCAAATATTCAAGAGTAGTACGTTTTATTCCATACATCCAATATTTCCTGTCCATCTAGAATTAACAAAATTTAACGAGTAAGCCATGCATGAAACCTGCCCGATTAAGTTATGTATATGTACATGTACAGCCTCTTACAACAGATACATGTGTTGAACCCTAGCCTGACGAAATTAACACTAATTAACTTAGCTAACTACACAATACAAGCTAGTTAGCTCCTAAAACATGACGCATTTCCAGCTACCAAGCTCCCAAGCTTAGAGCTACAAACTTGGAACTACACAATACAGCTAGCTTGCAAGTAGAGAGGAAGGGAGATCTAGAGGGAGAGAGAGATAAGTGTCGACGATTAAGCGTACCTTAAAGAGAGGGGCGCAATCAACTTCCCTCCAGCCTGCGCTGATCACCCTAGCAGTGTAGCTGGAACTTTCGTCACAAACAGAGGGACACAGAGTGCAACAGAACAAATTAAAGAGCAGCTCAGCAATGGTCGAGTGGGGTTTTCCTTATAATGGACATTTTTCTAACGGTAAATACATGAAATAACCGTCAGACTAACTTAGGTAATTTGCCGCTCAAATATTCTATCGGTAAAAACACACACATACCGTTAGATAATGTGCATTACCGAGCAAGTACATGACTTCTTCTTTCGGTAAATATGTGTATTGACCGTAAGATCATGCATGACACAACACGCACATGAGTTTTTCTATCGGTAGATATGTGTACAAACCGTTAGATGATGCATGACACTCGAGCATGAGTTTTTCTATCGGTAAATATGTGTACTTACCGTTAGAATATGCATGACTGAGCAAATATATGTGTTTTCCTATCGGTAAATATGTGTACTTACTGTTATAGGAGGTACTGGTACCAAACTGGGACAAATATATGTGTTTTTCTATCGGTAAATATGTGTACTTACCGTTAGAGGAGGTACTGGTACCAAACTGGGACAAACATGCACATGCCATTTCTCACATTCAAGGAATCATATCAATGTAACATCAAACAGATCTTACATCAAACGGATCTTAACTAGAAGATAAAGCAATATATTTCAAGAAATGCTAATTTGTGGATTAACTAGGAGACACAAAAATACTTTTCGTAGGTACTTGGGACTTCATCTTGCCAAAGAAATTACAGATGCCAGTTCACAAATTCAGGTACAAACATACACATGCCAGTTCACCAATATAAATTCAGGTACAAACATACACATGCCAGTTCACAAATTGAAGTGCATGTCTGAAACAGCAGTACAAATACACACCTACCTACCAATACAATTAAATACACAAATACTCCCTGCACATTCAAGTTCATGTCCCAATTAGCAATACATGACACACAAATATACAACAATATACAAATACAACAATTCACACATTCGATGTATATTACAAAAGCCACGTCTGAAATTAACAACAAATCACGACGAGGACCCAGTGGCCCATACATGCATTTTACATAAAAGGGAACCTTTGCAGGTTGCCACAATGCAACTACCGACTACAAGTTAGACCTGATACATCACAAATCCATTCATCCAAAACAGCAAATGTCTGAACCACATTGGACTTAACCATAGGAGTTCAGTTCGAAGACGCCCGAGGAGCTAGAACTGCCGTCGACATACATTTGTACGTATTGGTGATTTCCTCGGACTCAAACTCGATCAACTCAACTCAACTCAACTCAACTCCATTAACAAAAAGAACCTACCTTCCAAGATGTTGTTCTGTGTAGTGATGGTGTAGAATGGCTGTGCAAATAACAACAATTCTTCTTCTCCAAGCAGGTAAGCATCTGGCCACAAGCTGGTGCATGCAAAAAAATGTAAGATGCTTTCTATAGGTCCTGATTTGAGAAACACGCCGGGCTTAAGCATCTTCTCGACCGAGCCAACCAAGATCTCGCCCTTCACGTCCTTCCAGCTCTCGACGGTGATCTTCACCATTTCTTTCGCCAACAAGCCAACGTAGGCAGCGTACTGCGATGAAGAACCGTGAAATACGTTGCCCCTCACGAGCATCATCCAAGGACCTGAACAGATCATAATCATATTGAAAAGAAGACACATCAAAATGAAGGATACAAAAAAAACAGAATTATTGCCATAATCGGATTAGAATAATCTAACAATATTGCAGAAATTTTACGTACCTTCCTTGGGATGCCGACGTCTAGAGGGCGTCGATGGAGGTGCGGAGATGCAGCGGTCCCCTGTAGAGGTGTGCCGGCCGTCCATGGAGCTTACGGGTTAGGACTACGAGCCCCAGATGAACTGTGAGAATGAAAGAGACATACCCGTGTATTTATACAAATATATATTTTCTATCGGTACGAAAACAGAATACCGTTAGTAATAAAAACATCGGTAGAAGGCGAACGGTTCTATCGGCACAATAAATATTACCGATAGGAACTTTTGTACATATTCTATCGGAGTGTACGTACATTGCCGATAGAATATTACTAGTTGTAGAAGGCCAACAGTTCTAAGATATTTTTTGCAATATTCTACCGGTATAAATATTCATTACCGATAGAATAAAACTATTTGAAGACGAACAGTTCTAAGCAATTTTCTATATATTCTAACGGTAAAAGAATCCATTACCGATAGAATAAATATATTTGTAGAAGGCCAACTATTCTATCGGCGCACTACATATTGCCGATAGGAATTTTTAATATACTCTGTCGGTATATTCATACAGTAGCGATAGAATAAGTCTAGTTGTTGAAGTCGACCAGTCCTATCGGCGCGCAACATTCTTCCGTCAGTACTTATGCATCTCTTCTAACGGCAAATATGTTCATCGCCGCTAGAGTAAATCATACTATTTATTCTATCGATAAGTTTCTTATAAACCGATAGGGAAAATTCATCCGTCGGGCTTTTATGACCGCGAGGCACATTTTCTATCGGTTTTCTGCTGTATCGCTAATAATCGATAGAAGATAGGGGTTAGTAGACTGCATTTCTGTACTAGTGAGAGTTGGGGCGCACTAGGCCCCGCAAGCTCGGTTGTGGTCGCCGGGTCAGAAACGGGGACCCTTTGGCCGGAGGCCGCGGGCGGAGGAAACGGGTCCTCCCCCCGTGCGCCCCCGGGCGGTAGGGCCGCGGAGGCCTCATCTCGCGGAGGCGGAGCCGGGTTGCTGGGACCAGCGCCCTCGGGAGATGAGAGGGCTTGAGCTCTGGTTGTTGCGGGAGCCATGGCGATTCGTCGCGACGTCCCCACTGTCGGCGCCAACTGTCGTGGTATCACGGATACCTCAGCAGGTTAGGACGTGCACGACACGAGTACAACGGCGTGAGCAGACCGAGTTACTGGTATTCTCCCGCCGGGCAACACAGGAATTGACACAGTGGTTTATACAGGTTCGGGTCCCAGTGGGGGCCCTAGTCCTGTTGGCTCTCTCCGGACACGAGTCCGCTGGGGAGGTATGCTCTCGGGGAGAGGTCTCCAAGAGAGCCGGATATTATGTTAATACAAATGAGTTCGAATCCCCTGAAAATAGGTACAAGAGGGGTATATATAGCCCCTAAGAAATACAAAAGACTAAAGAGCCCTCGCTGCAACCGTCGGATTGAAGGGCGGGGACGTCCTTTGACCAGGGGGACGGCCTGGATGCTCGATACGTGGCCTCACCGGCTTCCCAGAGGCTTCACGGTCAGCAGCCGCCCTTCGGGGACCCGGAGACTCTTCGGGACTCGCCGAGGGTTCGGTGATCCTCCGGACTCCACCGGGGGCCCGGTGGCTCTCCGGATCTCACCGGGATTCTGGTGACCCTCCGGGTCTCACCGGGCGCCCGGTGACCCTCCGGATCTCACCGGGGGCCCGGTGGCTCTCCGGGTCTTACCGGGGTTCCGGTGACCTTCCGGATCTCACCGTGGGCCCGGTGATTCTCCGGGTCTCACCAGGGGCTCCTCAGGACTTCGTGGGGGCCCTGGGGATTCCCCCAACAAGTACTATCAGTTTTTCGTTCATAACAGATAGTAAAATTACTCACTTTATACTATCGGTTCGTACTGTACCAACCGATATAATATATTACATAGTACTATCGGTTTTTCTCGCGTAACTGATAGTGAAATTACTGACTTTTTACTATCGGTTATTACTGTACTAACCGATACAATATATGAAATAGTACTATCGGTTATATAAAACAAACCGATAGTAAAATGACTTCATATACACTAATGGTTATGACAGTGGGGACCTTATTTTACTATCGGTTTGTTTTTTTGAACTGATAGTAAAATTGGACAACTTAATTAGGTCGACCCCTGCTCTGCGCTCTACATTATGGAATCATTTCAGCCGCGCACGACTCCAAGCTAGAGTGATCTGGAGAAGTTAGCTGAGAGGTTGATCATATTTCCATCCCCCTCGATATTGTCATCTTCTCATCACCTCTCTCTCTCTCTCGATCACTCTTTCACATGCACTCTCCCTCTCTCTCTACTTGCAATTCAGTAAACTAGATACATGTATCTCCAAACTAGCTAGAAGGATAGGTTGGCTAGCTAGCTATAGCTTGCTGAATTTAAGCAGCTAGCTAGCTGGCTCTTCCAATTAATGCATGCATCAAGTTAATTAGGGTTTCATTTATACAAATCCATTTAATGTAATTAAGCAGCTCATGTACACACATATGGCCTAGCTAATTATGTTTCATGCATATATGCATGCCCTGAGTCATTAATTATTTATTTGAATTTGTCAATTTTGTGAAATAATTGTAGATGGACCGAGAATATTGGATGTGTGGAATAAAACGTACTACTGTTGAATATTTGGAGGGTGTGAATGGGTTTATTAAATTTGCTGAGCAAGAAAAGGCGAAGAAGGGAGAGAAAGATATGCATTGTCCTTGTATAGATTGTATGAACTTAAAAAGGTTCGGCAACTCTGATCAGATTAGGAGTCATTTGATTTGTCGTGGTTTTAACGCACGCTATACCCGTTGGATATGGCATGGTGAAGATCTTGAGGAAACGAGCACCGCTACCACTCAGCAGCACCCGGAAGTGGATTGCAGTAATGATGATCATGATCAGCACATTGGTAATGTTCATTCGGAAGTCCATGTAGATGATGACAATTTAGATGAAATGTTACGTGATGTAGAAGAAGACTACAACGAAAACGATTTAGCTAAATTTGAGAAATTAATTGTTGATTCTGAGAAGCCTTTGTTCCCCGGATGTGCAAAATTTACAAAATTGTCTTCTGTGCTGAGATTATATAACTTGAAGGCAAGCAACGGTTGGAGTGATAAGAGTTTCACGGCGCTATTGGATCTGTTAGCGGACATGCTTCCAGAGGGAAATGAGTTGCCAAGATCGGTTTACCAGGCCAAAAAACTATTGTGTCCGTTGGGAATGGAAATCGAAAGAATACATGCATGCCCAAATGATTGTGTTCTGTACTGTAACGAGTACGAGGATTTGCATGTTTGTCCAAGATGCGGTGCATCGCGGTATAAGCATGGGGACAGAATTTATCACAATGGATGTGATGAGGTAAAGAAAGGGCCTCCAGCCAAAACTATGTGGTATTTGCCTGTGATTCCCAGATTGAAACGGCTGTTTGCAAATCCGAAAGATGCGAAGTACTTGCGTTGGCATGTTGAAGGTCAGAAACAAGACGGAAAACTAAGACATCCAGCTGATTCCATTCAATGGAGAAACATTAACAGAACATTCGGTGAGTTTGGCGGCGAAGTGAGGAATATAAGGTTTGGGCTGAGTACGGATGGTATGAATCCACACGGAAATATGAGCAGTCGACATAGCACTTGGGCGGTTCTTTTATGCATCTACAATCTTCCTCCTTGGTTATGTATGAAGCGCAAGTACATCATGATGTCGTTACTAATTTCAGGACCCAGACAACCCGGGAATTATATTGACGTGTTTCTATCACCGTTAGTCGAGGACTTACATAAATTGTGGAGTGAAGGGGTGCGGGTGTGGGATGCACATAAGCGAGAGAATTTCATGTTGCAGGCCATGATATTTTGCACCATAAATGATTTCTCGGCCTATGGAAATTTGTCGAGGTATAGTACGAAAGGAGGCAATGCTTGTCCTATTTGCCTGGATGAAACTGAAAGCATGTGGTTATCGAACTGCAGAAAAACAGTGTACATGGGTCACCGCAGATTCCTTCCGATGCATCACGCCTACCGTAAGAAGAGGAAGTCATTCAATGGGAAGCCTAAGAAAGGATCAGCCCCAGTGTTTGTGACTGGTAAGGAGCTTTACTTGCGCGTGAAGGACATCAAAGTTGAGTTCGGTAAATGTTCTAAACCTCCAGGAAAAAATGTTTGGAAGAAGAGATCGATTCTTTGGGATCTGCCATATTGGGAGCACTTACAAGTTCGACATTGCATTGATGTCATGCACGTAGAGAAAAATGTTTGAGACAGTTTGATTGGTTTGTTGTTGAACATTCCAGGAAAGACGAAAGATGGCATCAACGTTCGCCGTGACATGCTCGACATGGGCATAAGGACTGAGCTTGCACCGTTGGAGAAGGGAAAGCGGACATACCTCCCCCCGGCCTGCTATACTTTGTCAAAAAGAGAAAAAACAGAACTCTGTCAGTGCCTACATGGTATCAAAGTTCCATGCGGGTATTTTACGAACTTGAAAAAACTTGTGTCCATGAAAGACTTGAAACTGGTTGGTATGAAGTCCCATGATTGTCATGTACTGATGTCACAAATGCTTCCCATTGCTATCAGAGGCATTCTTCCAGTCAAAGTCAGAGAGACAATTACAAAGCTATGTTATTTCTTCAACACAATATCTGGCAAGGTACGTAAGCGTGTACTCCTAGCAATTAATTAGCTCAATTCGTGGAACTTGTCAGATTTTTTGGATCTGAATATTTGCTGCAATTGTGTCCTTGCAGGTAATTGATATGGATGGACTGGACGATTTGCAACGCGATGTGACTACCACTCTTTGTCAGCTGGAGATGTATTTCCCTCCATCCTTTTTTGATGTTATGGTCCATCTAATTGTTCACCTTGTCAGAGAAATTAAGTTTTGTGGACTCGTGTTCCTGCGCTACATGTATCCATTTGAGAGATTTATGGGTATCTTGAAGGGATATGTAAGGAATCGACATCGGCCTGAGGGCAGTATCATTGAAGGTTATGCCGCCGAGGAGGTGATCGAATTTTGCACGAACTATATGGCCGGGGTTGACCCAATTGGCGTTTCTACGTCCCGGCATGAGGGCAGGCTTCAGGGCATTGGAACGATTGAATTTAACGCAGTCGTCCCCTCTAGTGATCTGTATGCAAAAGCCCATTTTTGGGTCTTACAGCACATGATGGGGGTGGAGCCATACATACACGAGCACAAGGAAATGTTACGGAAACAGAATCCCTCGAAGCCAGAGATTTGGGTCACCAGAGAACATAATAGGAAGTTTGCTGGGTGGATCGAAAATAGAGTCCTGCAAGTTTCTGAGGGCGACGTAGATGAAGATGTTACATGGTTGGCCAGAGGGCCTAGATTTACTGTAGGGACTTGGCAGGGGTATGACATTAATGGCTATTCATTTTACACAAGAACTCAGGACGAGAAGAGTACTATGCAATGTAGTGGAGTGACACTACTTGCTATTTCGGAGGATGCCAGGGCAGTAAGGGCACTCGACTCATATTACGGTGTTATTGAGGAAATATGGGAGCTCGATTATGTATTACTTAAGATTCCTCTGTTTCGATGCCAATGGGTCGAAATCCCTCGAGGTGTTAAAGTCGACAATTATGGGTTTACTCTCGTCGATCTCAGTAGAGTCGCACACAAAGATGATCCATTTATACATGCTGAGCAAGCCACACAGGTGTTCTACATCGTTGACCCGGCCAACCCAAAGTTGCACGTTGTCCTTCACAGTAAGAGACGTATTGTTGGGGTCGAAGACGTTGTGGATGAAGAAGAGTACGATCAGTTCGACGAACTACCTCTATTTTTAGATGGAATCCTTCAATCTGTCCCTCTCGAAGATATTGACGAAACAAGTTACCTGCGAGACGACCACGAAGAAGGATTATGGGTGGACAACCATTCTTAACTAATTTGTAATATGTAAGTGACGTATATTACTTGGATCTTTAATCGAAGAATTCTTCAAATCATTTTTCAAAAATTCTTTGGGAAAACATACATGATGCATTGAGAATCATTTATGCAAATTTTCATTTCAATTGGAGTATATACTTGATTTGAGCAATAATTGATTCTTTTCACAAATCAATATGAAAACTGCAAATTTTCATTCCATGATTGGTCTTTACTGTTAATTTATTTCAAAATTATTGGAAGTCATTTGCATGGGGTTTCAGGTGTCTTTACAAGTGCAAAATGATGTATTGAGACCCATCTGTAATTGTTCTCAGGAAATACATTTAGATCAATTTAACAGTATTCTACTATCAGTTTCAACTTCCAAACCGATATGAAATTAACATATACTATCGGTTTATTTTCATAAAACCGATAGTAAAATACAATGCAAAATGATGTACTGATATCATCTGTAATTCTTCTAAGGGAAATCCTTTAGGGTCAATAACATTGTATTTTACTATCGGTTTTAACTGTGAAACCGATATGAAATTAAACTATACTATCGGTTTATAGTTCATAACCGATAGTGATTTATACTGTGTTACGAGCCCCTGTTCTTAGTTTACTATCAGTTTGGTATAATAAAACCGATAGTGAACAGTGCCAACACTGAAAACCCTAACTGACATGTTTTTACTATCGGTTTATTGTTTATAACCGACAGTGATTTGTATTGTGTTATGAACCCCTGTTCTTAGTTTACTATCGGTTTGGTGTAATAAAACCGATAGTGAAAAGTGCCCATACGGAAAACTCTAACTTACATGTTTGTACTATCGGTTTGGTGGTTATGAACCGATAGTAAATATTCATACATTAGGTTATAACCTTGCACGATTTTCCCTCCAGTGCAACTGATCACATTCCAATTTCCAAATACTCGCGCGGAAAACCCTAGATTCCCCGACGATCGCTTCTTCGCTCCTCTGCGCCACCATTGCCGATCAGAATCTGGTTCTCCACCGGCACTGCATTGCGCCACCGCCTCCGGCCACTCCATGATCGACTGTAAGTGTTCTTGACCAAATCTCTCGCGTGTATTGCTTAAGTTTGTATGCAATGGTTCATATCCCGTTCAATGGATTACAAATATAAACTTAGAGTAAAATTCATGAACTACAAACTTGATAGCTATGAGAATGACAGAATTGATGAAAACCACTAGCAATTTGTCGTACAGTGTAGTCCACTATCGGTTTCTTATTTAGAACCGATAGTAAATACCTTAAACTGAATTTTCTGTTAATTATTTCCCATTTTCTAATTTTCATCTGAAATTTTGGTTCATTTACATTTTGACATACTTTATATTCCTACTGAGAGACTAGCATAGTTTGCACTGCTAATCTTATAGATTTTACTGAATACAAACTTGATTACTATCGGTTTGACTTGGAAAACCGATAGGAAATAGAGTATATCATAGTTTGCACTGCTAATTTGAATTTTCTGTGAATTACTTCCCATTTTCTAATGTTCATCTGAAATTTAGGTTCATTTAAATTTTAACAGACTTTATATTTCTTGCAGAGAGATTAGCATAGTTTGCACTGCTAATCTTTTAAATTTTCCTGAATACAAACCTTAGTTCTATCGGTTTTCCTTTCAAAACCGATAGGAAATAGAGTATGTCTTAGTTTGCACTGCTAATCTGAATTTTCTGTTAATTACTTCCCATTTTCTAATGTTCATCTGAAATTTTGGTTCATTTAAATTTCAACAGACTTTATGTTCATGCAGAGAGACTAGCGTAAGGCACAACAATTTTAGTTATGAACTTTGTCATGTACCTTTCTTCATATCAATTGATGGTTTGTTCATGGAATTTTAGGTAAAGCCATGTCGGCATCTTCCTCGGCTGATAGTAGTGATTCGGCGAGGGCGAACGTAGATGGCGCTGCCTCGTCCCAGCGCAAGAGGAAGGCGCGAGGCTCGACGATGTTGGGTCGTTTGGCCAAACGCGCGGATCTTTCATGTGAGTTCAACCAGTTCGGGAGACCGATCGGGAAGAACGCCGGCCACTATGCTGCCTATGTTGGCTTGTTGGCGAAGGAAAGGGTGAAGATCACCGTCCAGAGCTGGAAGGACGTCAAGGCCGACGAGAGGGATAGGCTGTGGGCGGAAGTGAAGGTAAAATTAATCAAAATCACTGAACTCTTGATTAATTAATCACATTCCCTTGGTTTATCCCAGAGATTAGGTAAGTCCTGCTTATATGCACCATTTGAAACAGGCCAAGTGGAACATCCCCGATGATGGTCCCAAGATAGCTTGCTTGAAGGACATGAACAACACGTGGAAAATCTTCAAGAGCGTCCTCGTCAGTACCTTCCTCGCTAAAGGCGAATCTCCATGCGAGAAGTACCCCTTCATAACGGAGGAGGTATGGGAGCAATTCGCCCAACAGAAGGGGACTCCTGAGTTCAAGGTATGTATGATTCCTTTGCTTGGTTACACTATTGTATGCAGTAAGCAGCGGTGCATTAATTTTCTTGTTTCTGGTACGAAGGCCCTCAGCGAGAAGAACAAGGCAATCCAGAGGAGGAACGACCACCCACACCGGCTCGGCTCTCGCGGCTATGCGGGGAAGGAGGAGCAGTGGAAGAAGGGTGAAGACGAGGCGTCGAATTTCGTCGACTCCCCTGACCTACCACTCTCCGAGATCCGCGATCAGCGATGCAAGCGCTGGTGGCTGGCCAGAGGGACTGTGTCGGCCACGGGGACTGTGGCGTTCCCAAACCCCAGGGACGTCGAGGTCGTGCAGCGACTCATAAGTTGACTAACTATGATCACTAGTGTGCGCACAAGTTTGTATATATTTCTTCCTCACAATGGAGAGCTTTTAATGTAATAGATCTCTTGCTCGAAGGAGGCGACCGAGAGATTGTTTAGTCCCCATAGGGAGAACGACATCCTTACTCGGGCTCTAGGGAACAAGGAGCATCCAGAGCGGACGCGAACCGTGGGGGCTGTGGTGCCATGGAAGGAAGGCTTCTCGGAGCCCGAGCAAAAGGCGAAGAAGGCTGGCAGCTGGAAGGAAAGGGAAGTGGAGCTATCTCAGAAGATACGGGCAGATGTGACTGCACAATTTGCGGACATGTTCGCTCAAATGAACAAGAAGTATGAACGCCTCAGCCGAGTTGTGCAGTCCAAGGGTTTAGATCCAGCTGCCGAGGTCGACGCTGCCAGGCCGAGTAGTGTCGGCTCGAAGGTTCACGTGGATCCGGTGGACCTGATCGAGGTATTGCAACTCTTGAGCTATATATGCAGTTCGGCTGATGCCAGTCCCGTTACGTTAGAATTGTTTCGCTAACCTGTTATAATTGTTGCAAATTGCAGAAGCCGGAGAGCTGTAGCCTATTGATCAACATAGGCGACAAACCTGTTGCGGTTGCAAACGGGGTCGTATACCAGTCTTGGGAGGATGTCCGGATCCACTGCGTACCTCTGGAGCCTGGATTCGCAAAGGTACAGGTGGACATGGCCCTCCCGGGCTACAGCTCTTTTCCGTTGCCCGTCCCAACGGACGAAATGCGGACAATTGGCGAGGCATTGGGCTGTACATACAGTGGCCCAAGAAGGGTGTTAGACTACAGGAGGTAAACCCTAGCCATTCTAGCTTACAACTCAGTTAATATACTCAATTTGCAAAATCTAACTTATGCGTTTGTACTTAAAGTAGACGATGGGTACCAGCTCACTTCCTGAGGACACCACCCCCGCCACAACGCATGAGCGAACTCCTTCGGCCCCCATGCCTCCTCCGACGGCCTCAAACCCTTCGCCATCAAATGAGGCCGGCGGCACCACACCCCAACCTTCGAAGGTATACACTCGCTCCCTGCCCAAAGACAAGGGCAAGGCCAAAGGCAAGGCCAAACAAAGTCAGCCGGGTACGTTCAAGAACGGGTCCCCACTCGTGTCGGAGTACCTTCTGCGCAATATGGATCAAATAACCAGAAGTCTCCACGAGTGGTACCTGACCCGGTCTAGTCGCCACATCAACTTCTTGGTTCACTTCAGGCCAGCCCATTTTCACCGTGAGCCCGGGAGCATATCGGTGGCCCACGAGAATTTGTTCGACCTCCTCAACTGGCGGGAGCTTGATATGTCCATCATACGGACTGGAGTCCTGTGAGTTTGCTGTTGTCTGAAGTTATCAGAGTTCGTTTCATAAATCTAATCACTTTGTATGCACTACTTACTAATGTCTACTTTGCATCCAGGTGCATGTATAGGCTGGCGTCGATGAGGGCATGTGACAAGGTGGGCTTCCTCGACCCAGAGAAAATAAGCCTCACGATGCTAGAGCACGACCAAGCACATGCGGAGGAATACATATCAAGGGCACTACTAGCGCAGCAGGACCGAGAGTTCATCCTTGCGCCGTACCACCAAAAGTTAGTACATTTCCTACTAATTTAACTCATTCTTGTATGTTACGCCTAACATATGTATGAAACGGTTCACTTATATATGCAATGTAGGGGCCACTGGGTCCTCGCCGTCATTTTCCCGTGGATGAATGAGGTCTATTACCTCGATTCGATGAGCGACAAGGTGGCGCATGTTTTCACCCTCACATGGCACATAGACGCGTAAGTAACATAGTTGTTTTAAATTTTTCTCTGACTCGCTAATTAATGATAACATATTAACCGGCAATGCTAAATTAAATACAGGGCTTTCAAAAATTATGCTAGTGCTGGAGGGAGGCATGACGTGTCGAAGGGCACAACAATTTCTTGGAAAGAATATGAGGTAATTAATACGGATGGAAGTACTCATGATGAGTCTTTTAATTTAAGCTTAATTAGTTCTTTCGAGTTAATGTGGGTTTATGTCTTTGCATATGCAATTTTTCCAGTGCCATCAGCAGCCACAATCGTGGGAATGTGGCTTCTATGTCATGAGATTCATGTATGACCTGATCAGGAGAAACTTTGCCCAATTCTCTAAGGTAACCATTTTTTCTGACTCAAAGTCGAACTTTAATTGGATGTGACGTACAATCCTAACTTCATACACGCATATATGCAGAGCGCCATGTTGAAAGAGCAATATGAGTTGCCTCAATTGAAGGAGCTGCGAACAATTTGGGCTCAATATGTCATGGAAGAAGTGGCTATCAACGATCGATAGTAACTAACTTGTGTTGATTGCTGTATTTGTGAATATATATTGAATGTGTTGATTGCTATATTTGTGAATAAACTCAATATGTGAATAGATTCATTGATGTATTTGTGAATAAACTCGATCAATATGTGCATAAATTCAATCTGTGCATAAATTCAATCTGTCCAATGCATGTGTATATTACTGTATTAGTGTATTTGTGAACAAATTCAATATGTGAATATTGGTGAATATTTGTAAATATTGGTGTATTTGTGTATGATCCAATGTATCTCTGTATTGCTGTATGTATATGTGCATGATTCCAGTACTAACTGTGCCACTACATAACCGATAGGAAAAACTAATATTACTATCGGTTATATACTACAACCGATAGAACAAATATTACAGTACTATCGATTCATATGCTGAAACCGATAGAATAAAGTTTCCAGTACTAAACGTGTCTACAAAATACTATCGGTTATATAATATAACCGATAGAATAAACACTTCAGTACTATCGGTTCATATATAACAACCGATAGAATAAAGTTTTCAGTACTAACTGTATCTACACAATACTATCGGTTTATATATAACAACCGATAGAATAAAGTTTCCAGTAATAACTGTGTCCACACAATACTATCGGTTTATATAAGAGCCGATAGAAAAAAATATTTATATTACTATCGGTTTAGATCCTAGCCGATAGAAAAAACCTACACAATACTATCGGTTTAAATCTGAGCCGATAGAAGAAATAGTCGATAGCGATTAGTGAACGTTGGGAATGTAGATGTTTTACTAACGGTTTTTGAACCGATAGAAGTGTGCTGCCCCTCTATTATCGTGCCGACCACTATCGGTAAGAGAACCGATAGTAGAGTGGATTTTTAACCGATAGTAAAAAGCATTTCTGTAGTAGTGGCACAATTGGCTATATCTTGTTGCATTTGGTATCATCGAGTCTAAAACAAATGATAGTTGGGAGTGGTTCATGGATAAATTGCATTATGCAATTGGGACACCATCAGGACTAGTTATTTCCATTGATGTTGGCAAGGGGATAGATGCTGGTGTCAAAGTGGCTTATAAGCATGTAGAACATAGGGAGTGTGTGAGGCATTTAGTGAAGAATTTCAGAGCTGAGTTCCATGGGAAGGTGTTCGATGATAATCTTTGGCCTGCTAGCAAAGGATACATACATGAACAATGTGAGAGGCACATGGCTGTTATGAGAGAAGCTAGACCAAATGCAATTGACTGGATTAGTCGCAATCACAAGCTTCTTTAGCATAGGTCTAAATTTTTAGATGTTTGCAAGGTTTATTATGTGAATAACAACATAGAAAAAGACTTCAATAGCTGGGTTAGGGGACTAAAGACCTTGCCAATTGTTGCTTTGTTGGATGCTATCCGACAAAAGGCCATGGTGATGTTTGACAAGAGGTGGAGGATCAATATGAAGTTCCAGGATAAGATATTACCAAGTGTTCTTAAAGAACTAAATGAAAAAACAAGGGGCTAGACAACCTATAGGGTTTGTAGGGGTAGCGATACAAGACCTGAGGTTTATGGCAAGAATATACAGGGGAAATATTGGATACAAGATTTGGATTTAGAGAACCAGACTTGCAATTGTAGTGAGTGGCAACTGACTGGAAAGCCTTCCCTACATGCACTTGCATTCATCACCTCTATGAGAGGGGCAGACATACACAGTTACGCTCATGAATTCTACTCAGTTCTCAGGTTCAGAGCAGTGCACCAAGGTATAATCATGCCAATGACTAATAAGGGCCAATGCCCAAGGGTGGATGTTGGGTTCAAATTGCATCCACCTGTGATAAGAAGACCTACTGGAAGACCTAGGAAATAGGGGATCAAGGGTTATGATGAATGTTTGGTCAGGAGAAGACATTGATGTAGATATTGCAAGGACTCCGGACATCATTACAATAAATGCAAGGAAAGAGAAGATGATCAAGGACAAGGAGAGTAAGGTTCAATTGGTTAGTCAATTGGGAGGAGAAGAACAATTGAGGAGTCTAGTATTGCCTACTCCAAACTAATGCGCTTTCTGCACATACATCAGCAAGGTATTACTATATAGTGTATTTTCTTCTCAGCTATTAGAATATGACTTAACCATGGCATTTTACTTTAGCTCTAGTAGACCCAGTAGAGGTAGGAAGAGGGCAAATCCAACTAGCACTTATCCTACCAAGAGAACAAGGTATGTGCTCAACTAAGTAAGGTTGAAATGTCATTCGCAAATAATCCAACTTTGATTACTAATATGCTGCCATTATGTGGGTTGGATTAGATCTACAAATGGTTCCAACCAAGTTAGCGATCCACCTATGATTGTCACATCTTCACTTGCCCCAACAAACCGTGCCATTGTTCTTTCTCTTGACAGTCTAGCAGGAAACACAAGAAGCAAAAGAAGGTCGCTTGGTGAAGCTTCTCTAGTATCTAAGACTTATTGATGTTACTTCTATTACTGTAATCTAAATACTTGCTATATTATGTTTTGGTCAGTTGCTTGTCAAGTTCATCTTTTCATCATATAAATATTTGTTATATTTTGATCAGTTGCTACTGTCACTAAGTACCTGCTATGTTTTGGTCAGTTGATATTGCATCTCAGTTTCTATGTTTATTCTAGTTGTTGCCATTTTTTTTGTTACTGTGATAATCTTAGTTCCTACTACATCTTAGTGTTGCTAGTTGTTGAAAACTATGGTTATGCTAGTTCTGTTACTGTGATATCTCTAGTGCAAACAATTGTAAGTACTGAGGCTTCATTATACTTATGTTGCACTGCATCTAAGTCATCATTACAAATAGCATCACATTTTAACTATGATTACAAGTGCATATTCTATCTAGTAGTCTACTTCACCAGCACCGAATAGATAAATAGCAATAAACACAACCATGAGATCTTCATCAACATTGACAACAACTTCCCACACTCTTCATCCTTTGCTCTAGTTGTTCATCCTCCTTAACAATAAAGTCTAGCTCAAAACCATGCCTGGTTGTTGCTTCATTTGCCCACTGCCAATACTGGTACCTCTTATCCTACAAATAATCCCATAATTATACCAAGAATCAGCTCTAAGAGCATAAAATGAATATGTATAGAATATTGAGGACACTTGTAAAAAAACTCTAGTTGGGTTCCTCCAAGTTCTAGAAATGAGCACAATAGTAGGAATTCCACATTTTGGGGCTTATAATAAGCTTGAATGCTTCAAATGCTTTTGTTGGATTCCAAGAAGAAGATAGAGACATGTTTGAGGAAAGGGAACAATTTCAAAGGCAAATATTGTTAGCTAGCACACTACTTTTTAGCAAAGGCTTATGCTTTTTGGCACCAAACATTAGCCTTTTTTCCTCCAAAACGTTGCTCCCCAATTACTAATAATAAAAACTCTTTTGCAATGGCAAAAACAAAAGGAGCGAACAAGAGTAAATCTGTCATTTCCTCATTCCATTACCCCCTGATAGCTTATAATTGATGGCGATGGTAAAAACAAAATAAGAGTTGATGTGGCAGTGGTAAAAAACAAAGCAGGACTTTTTTAGTGCCAGAAACAAAAATATGCTCTTTTTGAGTGGTACAGAAAAAATTCCCCATATAAAATAAATCAACTCATCAAATATATTAAACCATAATGTAGCAATGATCAAGGATCTCTCATACCAAGAACTGATGGTTTACCCTATAGACAAAAGATTACAAATCATCAAACACAAAGACATTGCATAAAACATGAAGAATAAACCAGTGTTTGATGTTGGTTTGTTCTCTCAGACATTGGTGGTCGTCTTCAACCTTGAGATCTTGATAAGGAAGAAGATGGAGGTCTTCTCTCTACAATAGATTGGTTTTTGATCTCTCTTTGATCGTCTCTCTAACCTAACTGCCTTCAATGATGTGGATTTGTGGAGAAGTGTCATGGATGTCGAGCGATATCTTCATTATATTTTTCTTTGTATTTGTAGGGCACGAAGTGTTACTCTTGGTGGCGAACACCACCACGTGAAACTGATTGATGAGGCAAAACCCTAAAGGGGCCATATGGGTTGCACATACGGGTTGTTAACCTATATGGCAAATCATATGAGCCTCTGTTCTTTTGTATGGCCTCTATTTTTTGGATCCAGTGCTCCATACTACTTGTAATACTAGTTATGGCTAGTATCATTAGTAATGTTCTTCAAGTTCCTTCTGATTTCTCATCATTTTATGTGTTTTTTGACTCCAAACCTTCAAAACAGAGAATTATGGTAGATTGAAAGCATCCAGACTTTTATTAAAGTAATTTTAAACGAAATCTAAGATAAAATGGGATAAAATGCTAAGTTTTTAAATGAACTAATGTTGAAAAATAACCATTTTCAAGGAGCGATGAGACCGCGATGGCCTTGAGCGATGCATGTAATGAGCAGAAGACAATACTTTATTATTGAGATGCGCTTCTTTAGAGATGGGGCGCGACCAGCTTTGTAAGAAGAGCGATGTGTCTAGTTGTGCTTGGTCAGATCGGCTAGAGGCATATGAACACATGCAGCGATTGTTCCTCTATGACAGTTTTAGTGCGAATGCAACACAACTCCTGGATCTTATGAGGATCGCGCGGAGGGTTGCCGACCCTATGTCTTGTGAATGGTTCATGGAAACGGGTGGTAGGTTTTGCTCCCAAAACCGAGGCTTGAGTAACTTAGTATGGGATGCGATGTGTTTAGTTGTGCCCAGTCATATCAGCCTAGGGCTCGTGTTGCAATCTAATAAAAAAGATCCTTTGTGAAAGCTTTAGTGCGAGTGCAACACAACTCTTGGATCTTAGGAGGATAGAAAAATGAGTTACTGATCTTGTGCCTTACTAATGGATCGTGGAGATGGGTCGCGAACTAAGTTGTGCTCCCAAGATTGGGGTGGTACGAGCTCACATTGGAAAGGTAGAGCCATCGGGGTCATTATGGCTCTCAAACCGAAGTACTAGATCTTCTTGTTGTGTAGCTCTACCGCCCCAAGATTGTGGAATCGTTTGGAGGGGTCTCTTTATATAGGGTTTAACCTCTCTTTTTATAGGTAATAATTTTTTTGTTAACTAGGGTTAGCTACCCCTTCTCTGCTAATGGATGGGATCCAATAAGGGAGCATCGTCTATCTACAAGAGTAATCATTGATCCAGATGGTTAGTAGGATTTTACTAAACTCTTGGTGTACCTTTTTTCATAATGTGTGGGGTTTACCTAGCTAAAGAGAAATATTTTTTTGGGTACATAAATCCATCGAACATGTACATACATGTATAGTATATATACGCATGATATACTGGAGTATTTTAGGCGATAGGTGCATATGAGTGATATGGATAACACATGTTATCGGTTACACATGCACATTAGTCTTCTATATAGGCATTGTTGTGGAGCAACCCAGAAAGAGCGGGGACATGTGCTTTTCATGCACAAAGCACCTATTACCAAGGCCACGAGGCCAGTTCAACATTAGGCCTCAAGCCCAAGAACCTGTCTTCCCATTTTGGTGTTTTCATGTCTGACATGGCACGTCAATGAGGAGGGCATTTGTGAGTGCCCATGATTTACCACAATATGTGCACCCTCATGCTGGGGCTCATGGGAACAATCTCTTAAACACCCCTTGTCCCGATGTGCTCTGCATGCACCAAACGCCTATTTTAAGATCATTTATCAGGATCCTCCTAACTTGAAAGGCTCCTCAGTTCTGTCTATTCTTGGATAAATATATTTTGCATTAATCTGACGATGAAGAGATAGGTCTTCACGTTGAGACTGTACTGATTGGGGGATTTGTTCTAACTTGACCACTTCTTCTGCCTTGGACCTTTGACCATGTCTAGTTCTGGTGCCTTCGATGGAACCGCGAAAGGCCAGCCGGAAGCTCGACGGAGGCGCGGAGAGGAAATAATGTTACATCAGCATTGCTCGAGAGCCCTTGAGTGGCATGAGGGGAGATGGCGCCATATGGGTGTGCCATTTGGTAACTTCTTGTTTCTTTCTTTGTCGTTATGTTTGGTAATATGATGGTTATATGAGAGATGAGGTGACGAGATTATTTCGGTTTTTAGATGATTTGTTGAACATTTACTTAAAATAACTCAGTATAATTGTTGGATAACATACTTTATTTTGTCACAGTGAAAGTTGGATATTGATGTGACAAACAAACTCTCCTAAAAAGTAAAAATTTAAGATGATGAGTAAAGACGAGTTGTCTACTCATACTTTGACATACTAGTTGTTGAAATGAGTGAGATGTGATTGGATTACTCAAATCAAAGAAATATATAGAGTCATAGAGGATATATTCGGATTAAACACATTTCTGTAGGTATAGATAGACCTGGCAATCAGACTGGGCCCTTAATGGACCGGTCTGAATCACCAAAACTTAGCCCAATTGCAATATGGCTTGGCAAATGTGCTTGCGGGTCGTGCCAGCTCGGTTTGTGCTGGCAGGTAGTGCTGAGTCAGGATTTGTGATTGGATGGGCAGCATGGCATGACCGCAGTTTGGTGTATGGGCCGTCTCTAAACCACCCCGTGGCCCACTTTTGATTTTAATATATGTTATATATATATATATATATATATATTATATAAGTTATTTGATTTTAATACATGTTTACTTAATTTCTATTCAATTAAAAAAGTTTTCTTTTTAAATTATAATTTTTTAAAATAATTATTTTAATTATTTTAATCATCTCTGGAGTGTGCCTAGGCCGGCCTGCGGGCCGTGTTGTGCCCGACACGATACAACCCAGGTGTATGGCTCGACTAATCAGGGCATGGATCAAAATTTACTGTTATTCTGACAGAAGCAATTATAATGTAAAGGTCTATATATTATTCTTAGTCTTGTTACAAGATTTAAATTCATAATTTGCATATACTGAGATTTGAACTATAATCTTCACTAGAGATACTGATATACTTTAACAATCAGTATATGTTGGTCTTCTTAATCTTTCACTAGAGATACTGATATACTTTAGCAATCGGTACATGTTGATCTTCTTAAGCTACATTTGCCCCTCGATAACTAAAGTCCAAATTAAGGGTTGAGGTTTGTATGTTTCTTTGTTTGCATGTCTTTTTAAGTTTCATTCTCTATGATTTATAAGTATTCTATAATCTAAACCAAATACTTAAGGAGTTGAGCCTGATACATTTTTTTATACCCTAAGGGGTTGTCATGTAAAATTCTCTACTGAAATCCAGGCATTTTGTTGTCACACACTGTTCTCAGCTCAACCATATGATGAGCCTCTTTCCGTCTGTCCATTTGATGTAAACTTTCTAAGTGTTATGTTATCAAATCCGCATCTTGTCGTACCTGATAATAGAATGAGTCAAATAATCTTGATTTATTTTACACTATAAGAGTCCATATTTTTCAGATTAGTTTGAGAATGGCGAGACTAAACGTATCTTTCTTTCTAAGCAAGGGTACTTATACCCTCTGTGCTATTGCTATTGTTACTATTGATTTCAATTTTCTCTGACGTGAAGCTACAGGAAGCCATGTTCAATTTGAACACCCAATCTATGGTGATGTAATTTTTGTACCATTGCCACTAACTCATTTATTCGTATAGCATCGCTTGTGTAGTAATAGAGACTTGACAAAGCCAGCCAAAGCAGCTATTTTATGCAAGTGGAACAGATCGACAAAAGACTACGTACGTGCCAAAAACTTTAGAATACAATAGGAAATTACAAAAAAATACTCAATTTATTTCGGCAGCAATGTCAGAAAATCCTGTTTTAGAAAAAGTTTTAGCTTACTAGATATATTTTTGTCGAATGTTTAAATTTACCCCAAATTTTATCAACTATATGTTTTTTCTTTGTTGATTTTCTCATGTCAGTCACGGTAGTCACGAGAAATTCATGTCGTGTCTCCACAGTGATGATAAGATGCATAGGATATATTGATACATCATAGAAAAATTGGAAACTTAAACAACAATTAAAAAAATCAGAAAAATCAAAATAAAGTGGAATATTAGTGTCATATGTGCGCCACATTAGCATCATATAAATATTACATGGACAATATATGATCTTAATGTTTCAAAACCATAAAAACCAATAAAAAAAATTAATCAAAGTAGGGTGAATTGAAACACTTGACACAAAAATACGGAGGTAAACTAAATTTTTTTTTAAAATACAGATTTTCTAACAATGATACAAAAATATATTAGGTTTTGCATAGTTTCTCCGATATATATAGGACACTTATAGGGAAAACAGTTCCGTTCTTGTAATCTCTATCTTTGGGGTATGTGTCTAGAGATGATGTACCAAGCAGCAAAATTTTGTAAGGATTGGACTTACAAACACCACAACTTTTGTCCTCTCTGGGAAAGTTGCTGCGTAGCTGCAGGCCTTCACATTCATCTGCTCATTCTGACCCCCAAACAGGCAAACTGGACAAAACTATTTCCTTTGCAACTCCCAATAAATTGGCCTTCGAATAGAACCATTTCTCTTAATCAAACTTATATATGATATTGATATTATAAAATATTGATATAGATAATCATGCAACGAAAAAAATTATATTTTAAAACTCTTTTATAATCAATGTCTTGGATCTTGCATGTATCTCTATATTTATTGTGTCGCCTCGTAATCCGATTTGAATAAACTCCTTAAACTATATTGCATATTTTTGCCAGTTAATCATAATCAACCATATTTTTTTGTTCCATGATTTCATGCTATTATCATGTATAATCTTTTCTTTGGGATCAAACTTGGAGTTGCACACCAACTTCTCTTGTTCCGTCCAAATCAAGGTTGTGCTAATGTCAGCATGTGCATATAGAACTCATCTCCCATCAAACTAGGCAACCACCAGCAATTGTACACGTAAATATTTATGTAAATTTTGAACAAAAATACAGGCAAGAAAAGTTTAAGACAATATCTTTGAAACATGTGAGTTGCAAGTGTGACCACTTTGGCTTTTCATTTTAATGATGATTTGTCAAGGAAATAAAGTAGATGTTAATGGAAGTACTTGAGCAACATCTAGTGTTGTCGCGTTCATGCTATACTACTGTATAGAATAAATAATAGGCATTCTTATATGATACACATTTATCATACAACAAGTTGGTTTATATTTTTTCCCCATCATATAGTAGGTAATGATTGTTCCGAATCAAATATTTGTATATAAAATTTTGCTAAATAGAATCATAAATTGGCATAAAAATCCTCTATACACACATTAATATAATATTGTGATTATATATATATTAATTGTAAGATTGGACTACTCTCTTGTAAGATAGTAGATTTCATTTATTTGTATTAGTAGTATTTTATTTTTTCTATTTTAAGTTTATATAATTGTCGTGGTATAAAAAATACCTCGGCAGATTTGATGACGTGCGCAACACGTGTTCCTCAACGCGAGCTGACCGTGCGACGGGTCACCCCGCGTTGGACAATCCCAGAGATTGACACAGGGATTTATACAGGTTCGGGCCTCAGTGGAGGCCCTAGTCCTGTCGACGTGCTCCCGACGAGTGTCGGCTAGGGGGCTCTCTCCCGGGGAGAGGACTCCAGAACACGCCTTTTTGCTTTTTTGGATAGAGTACAAATGAATGTCTTCGGTTACAAAAGAGGGTTACAAGGGTATATATAGACCCCAAAAGATGCAAATTACTGAACTACCCCTCTTGCCATCGTAGGATCGGGGGCAAAACGGTCTTTTGACGAGGTCCAGGGCACCGATTTCTGACACGTGGCGGCCCTTTGAAATCAGTGCCCACTAGAGGAGCGCCGGGGGAAGTCTCTCCCGAGTCCGGGGGAGGGCTCCGGGAGACGTCTTCCCCGGCCCGGAGAAGGGGGGCTCCGGGAGAGGAGCTCTCCCTAACCCGGAGGTGCGCCGGGGGAAGTCTCTCCCGAGCCCGGGGGAGGGCTCCGGGAGACGTCTTCCCCGGCCCGGAGAAGGGGGGCTCCGGGAGAGGAGCTCTCCCTAACCCGGAGGAGGTGCGCCGGGGGAAGTCTCTCCCGAGCCCGAGGGAGGGCTCCGGGAGACGTCTTCCCCGGCCCGGAGAAGGGGGGCTCCGGGAGAGGAGCTCTCCCTAACCCGAAGGAGGTGCGCCGGGGGAAGTCTCTCCCGAGCCCGGGGGAGGGCTCCGGGAGACGTCTTCCCCGGCCCGGAGAAGGGGGGCTCCGGGAGAGGAGCTCTCCCTAACCCGGAGGAGGTGCGCCGGGGGAAGTCTCTCCCGAGCCCGGGGGAGGTCTCCGGGAGACGTCTTCCCCGGCCCGGAGAAGGGGGGTCCGGGAGAGGGGGCTCTCCCTAACCCGGAGGAGATGCGCCGGGGGAAGTCTCTCCCGAGCCCGGGGGAGGTCTCCGGGAGACGTCTTCCCCGGCCCGGAGAAGGGGGGTCCGGGAGAGGGGGCTTTCCCTAACCCGGAGGAGGTGCGCCGGGGGAAGTCTCTCCCGAGCCCGGGGGAGGGCTCCGGGGGACGTCTTCCCCGGCCCGGAGAAGGGCGCTCCGGGAGAAGTTTCTCCAGACCCCGAAGAAAGAACTCCCATGGTGACGTTTCTGGCGTTGGCTAGTATTTTCCCCCAACAGGAGCCCCCCACACCCCCGGGGACATTTTGATGTCGCCGGGGGGTGCGATTCGTTAGCTTAGGGGAAACATGGCCCTCCCCCGGAGAGCGAACATAACGCCCATAACTCGCCCTTATCCGGGAGAGGAGCACTATTTAAGTTAACCATGTATTGCCTCGATATTTGTGCGACCTTTCGTATTCACGGTGTAGATCCCTCGAGCTGACACGTGGCAGCCATCGGGGGCACCTTAGTTGCCTATATAAGGAGAGGCCCACCTCAAGGGAGGCACGCTTTCCTTCTCCTTAATCCTCATAATCCACCAAATTCTTCGGGAGTGATTTTTTCCCCGGTCGCTCTCCGGAAGTAACTTCTTCCCCGGTTTCACAAAACCTGCGGGAGAAATGGCATCGAAGGGACGCGGGAAGACTTCGAGTGTCCCGGAGGACGCGACCTCCGATTACCTCGGGACAACCGAGTTCTCCGCCGGGGACCGGGAGACCCTCATCTCCCGGAGGATATTCGGGGAGAGGGACATTCGCGTCCCAGCTGCGGGGGAGGTGACCCCAAGCCCCCGGGACGGAGAGGTGGTGGCCTTCATGGCCTTCATCCAAGCGGGGCTGAGGGTCCCGATCCATCCGCTTCTCCGGGACTTTCTCCGGGAGCACGGGATAGCCCTCAACCACTTGACGCCCAACGTTCTCGTGAGGATGGGGCTGTTCCTGTGGTTAAGCGAGACAGCCGCCAGAGTGGAGGGGACTCTCCGCCTCTTCCAGTACTTCTACCGGGTGCAAGCAAAGAGCTCCCCGGTGGTGAAGCACGGGCCCAAGTCTACTTGCGGCTCCGTGATGCTAAAATTCGCTCCCTCCCGGGCGGAAGAGTACCCGGTGGCCGCCTCCCAAGAGCACTGGGAGGGATGGAGCCGGAGATGGTTTTATCTCCGGGCGGGCGACCCGGAGATGATTTACTCCGCGAGGCCGGCGACATTAGGTCGTTCCCCCGGCCCTCCGGTGCTGACGATGGAGGAGCTAACCTTCGTCGCAAAAATGAAGGAGGCTCGCTCCCGGAGGAGCATGCGAGACTTAGCGGAGGAGCTGCTCCTCCTCCGGCTTAGTCCCTTCAGCCGGAGTAGGAAGGGTCCGGGACTGGGCCCGGAGCTTCGTCCCCCGCGATTCCCGGTGGCGCGGCGTAAGTTTCTTTTCTCCGGGAGTTCACACATCGCGGGGATGTTTCTAAAACTTTGCTTTTTGCAGTTAGGTCCTACAAGTCCACCCGGGAGAAGGCGGAGCACCTCCTCGGGAGGTACTACGAGGACGAGCACTCCCGGTGTCTTGCTGCCATCGGGGAGGGTCCTCCCCGGAACATCGTCTCCGAGGCCTTCGGGATGACCCTCCCGGAAAGGGTTCCGCTTCCAACCCCGGGCTCCCACAGGCGGTGGGAGACGGGGGCGCTCCCGGCGGCCAAGCGCGCTAAGACCACGCAGGTACCGGGAGAGGGCTCCCATCAAGACCGCCCCACTTCACCAGCGCCGGCACAGAGGCCGGCGGGGACGCCCGATGCGCCGGGAAAGACAAGACCCCCGGGGCAGGTGAGGTCCTCCCCGGTCCAGGCGACTCCGGGGACGCATCGAACACCGGGGGAAGTGAGGCCGTCTCCGGCCCAAGGTACAATGGCCCCCCGGCGGCCGGGGGAGGCTACTCCTCCGGCTCAAGTCACCCCCCAGCGGGGGTCGCAGCCCCCGGAGCCGGGGCATGAAGAGAGCCCCACGGACACGGCCACGCTGGTCGCGCAACTTGATGCCCTGGGGGCATCAGGCGTGTTTGAACACGTGGTCGTGGAGGAGGATGAGTCCACCTCCGGGGACTACGACGCCACTCCTTCCCCGGAGCAAGCTCTCCGGGAGGATCCCCCGGGGGTGTATTTCCGGGGCGGTGGCGCCTTTACGCGCCTGGACGCGCTCTTTGCTCCCGGCGGCGCATCTCTCCCGACGCCGCCTCCTGGGGGAGCGAGCCGGACGCTACAGCGCTCCCCTCGTGCCGGGGACGAGAGGTCCCCCGCCCCTCCTCCGGGAGACTTTCCCCAAGGCTCCGGGAGTGGAGCTGGTGACGGGGGCCTGCCAATGGGAGGTGACCCCCGTTCCCCGGCGAGGGGGGCGTGCCTCTTTTCCTCGGAGGAGACACGCAAGTTCTCCTTGAGCCTCGTCACTCCCAAGGTGCGGGCTCATGTCCGGGAGGGCGGCATCGACGAGCGCTATGGAGAGGTTGTCTCCTTGGCTCTACAGGTAAATACCTTGAACTTTTCGCCTCCCCGCTTGCATTTACTAATCCACCTTTTCTTAGACAACCGCCGTAGCCCGCGCCGTCCGGACTCGCCTCGCCCGGGAGAGCGAGGACATGAGGGCAGCTTTGGCCGCTGCTGAAGCGGAGCGTGACGCCGCCGTCCGGGAGAGGGACGCGGCAGTCCAAGCCCGGGAGAGGTTCGTCCAAGAGAGGGACGCGACCGCCCGGGAGTTGGAGCATCTCCGGGCAGAAGTGCTGGCCCCCGCGGAGGCTGCCCGGGACACTGCCGTCCGGGAGCTGGAGGGCGTCCGGGAGCAGCTCGCGTCCTCCGGGGAGGCTCACTCCCGGGCGCTTCAAGAGGCGGAGGCCACGGGGGCGCGAGCCCTCGTATCAGCGGGGAATCGACTCCGGGCTACGTTGATTGGGCTTGGAGTCGAATTCCGGGAGGAGGGGAATCTCCGCAACCCGCTGGCCTCCTTGGCGGAGGCCCGGAGATTTCTTACCCGGCACATTGCGGCGATCCCGGAGGCCGCGGACGTCCGTGCCCGGGCCCTGGCGTCCACCACCACCGCGCTCGCAGCCTCCTTGGTGGAGTACCAGGGGGTCGGGGCCCAAGCTATCGGGCGCCTCGTCCCCCGGAGCTTCCAGGGGTTCTACGAGCCCCGCAGGGTGGCGCTGGAGGAGTTGGCGGGGGCTCTCTACGACCGGGTGCTTGAGCCCCCGCGAACAAGACGCCGCCAAGAGGCCGCGGAAGAAGCTCCGGGCGACGCCTCCTCCGGGGGGGACGATGCCGGGCAAGTATGAGCCTCCTGTCCCCCCTGGGTAGATTAGGGGATTTTTTTGTTTGTAGGATTTTTGCTCCCGGTAGTTCCATAGGGGGAACCCCGGACTTGTAAATCATTTGTCAATGAAATGAAAATTTTTGCTAAGTCGCGTCTTGTCATGGTCAGGTGCCCGAGGCGGGAGTCCCGGAGAAGGACGTGGAATTCACTCCCGTCTCCGGGAGTCTCGCCCCCGGGGGGGACAAGCTTTGCTCCGGTGGTTGCCCGATTGGCACTTGGCGAATTTTGACAACCACCACGCGGAGTTGCCAGCACCTCCCCCGGGAGTGTGGGAGGCAATCCCCTTGCGCATCGAGCCTCCCGAAGGGTATGAATACTGGCCGGAGGACATGTTCAATGCAGCGAGGCGACGAGTTCGAAGCTTGTACCGGGACATGGCGAGGACTTGACGATGGGCCTAGGAGATGCTGGTTCTCCGCATTAGACGTAGGTAGCCTCCCATATGCCCACCGGGAGTAATCAACTCCCGGTTGTGCCCTGTAAGCCTACCGGGAGAGGCTGTCTCCCGGCTTATTTTTTATGGAATAAAAAAGATCGCACTTTTCGTTTATTTTGTGCTTCTAAATCACCGGGAGAGTATCTGGGGGATACACTCCGGGGGAGCGAAGGTCCACTTCCGGAGACGATGTTCCGGGGGAGGTTCCTCCTCCGGAGACAAATCCGGGGGAGAGGCTTCTCCGGAGAAAATCCGGGGAGCAAGGCTCCATTTCTGGAGGGCGTCTTCCGGGGGAGAGGCTCCTCGGGAGACAACTCCTCCGGGGGACGAGCATCCGGGGAGCAAGGCTCCACCTCCGGGGGACGAGGATCCGGGGAGCAAGGCTCCTCCTCCGGACAAAGGTCCGGGGGAGAGGCTTCTCCGGAAAAAATCCGGGGAGCAAGGCTCCATTTCCGGAGGGCGTCTTCCGGAGGGGAGGCTCCTCGGGAGACAACACCTCCGGGGGACGAGGATCCGGGGAGCAAGGCTCCATCTCCGGAGGACGTCTTCCGGTGGAGAGGCTCCTCGGGAGACAACTCCTCCGAGGGACGAGCATCCGGGGAGCAAGGCTCCACCTCCGGGGGACGAGGATCCGGGGAGCAAGGCTCCTCCTCCGGACAAAGGTCCGGGGGAGAGGCTTCTCCGGAAAAAATCCGGGGAGCAAGGCTCCATTTCCGGAGGGCGTCTTCCGGAGGGGAGGCTCCTCGGGAGACAACACCTCCGGGGGACGAGAATCCGGGGAGCAAGGCTCCACCTCCGGAGGACGAGGATCCGGGGAGCAAGGCTCCATCTCCGGAGGACGTCTTCCGGTGGAGAGGCTCCTCAGGAGACAACTCCTCCGGGGGACGAGCATCCGGGGAGCAAGGCTCCACCTCCGGGCGACGAGGATCCGGGGAGCAAGGCTCCATCTCCGGAGGACGTCTTCCGGTGGAGAGGCTCCTCGGGAGACAACTCCTCCGGGGGACAAGCATCCGGGGAGCAAGGCTCCACCTCCGGGGGACGAGGATCAGGGGAGCAAGGCTCCACCTCCGGACAAAGGTCCGGGGGAGAGGCTTCTCCGGAAAAAATCCGGGGAGCAAGGCTCCATTTCCGGAGGGCGTCTTCCGGAGGGGAGGCTCCTCGGGAGACAACACCTCCGGGGGACGAGAATCCGGGGAGCAAGGCTCCACCTCCGGAGGACGAGGATCCGGGGAGCAAGGCTCCACCTCCGGGGGACGAGGGTCCGGAGAGCAAGGGCTCCATCTCCGGAGGATTCTAGATGCCTTAGATGCCCCCCGAAGGGAATTTGGCTAGGTATTCCATCTCCTCCCCCTGCAGCGGGGGGTGACCTGAACAGGCGGCCCGCGCTGAAATCATAAGAAAATATCGCGGTTGTTCCCATGAGGGGTGGCACCCTCGAAGGGTTATCCTCGTGCAGGCGAGTGTGGTAAAAGATCTATCGGTCGCGCGACCTAGATCGCTCCCGGAGGAGGGAGAGCATAAAAGCAAGCTCTAGAGTGTATGGGGGGGGACTAGTCCCCCAAAGTGACTCGTTACCTCGGTTCCTTGGGAACCAGGTTGCCGCTTACGCCCTCAGTCCACGAGGGGATATTGTAAGCCGCCCAAGGGGGAACGGGGCTCCCGCCGTCGGGACTTAAGGCTGAGCTGGAGCCTGTAGCTTCCTCGCGATGAGGGCATCCCCAGGGGGCATCCTCACGGGGAGGGCATCCTCGAGATGAGGGTATTGCCTCAGGGGCGATTAAAGATGTTTGCACAAAAACACATGGAGAAAAACCATTTGCATTGATTAAAACAAGCTGTTACAATGCCTCCACCCTTTGCGGGATCGCAAGAAAAGGGGCGGAGGGCAAAAGGCCTTTGAGGCCATTGCTACAACTCATCGCGCCTTCCCCTCGCGAAGTCCAAAGGGACGGGGGGAGGCTCGGAGTCAAGTGTAAAATTTGCGGAGCAGGTCCGCGTTCCATGTGTGCTTCAGCTCTTGGTCTTCGAGAGTAGAGAGCTTGTAAGTCCCCGAGCCAAGGATTGTGGAAATCCTGTATGGCCCTTCCCACTTTGGGCTGAGTTTCCCTTGGGCTTGAGGGTCGGTGACGCGCTTGAGGACAAGGTCTCCCAAGCGGAAGGCCCTCCCCCGAACACGCCTGTTGTAGGCGCGCGCCATCTCGCGTTCGTAAATGGCGTTGCGGAGGAGGGCTCTGTCCCGCTCTTCTTCGACGAGGTCCACCTCCAGCCTCTGGTTGTCTTCGTTGGCTTGAAAAGCGGCTGCCGAGACTCCCTCGAGGAGTTCGACTCGCAGCGATCGGAAATTGATTTCCGAGGGTAGCACTGCCTCAGCCCCGTACACGAGCGAGAAGGGGGCACGCCCTGTTGCTCGGCTTGGGGTCGTTCGCATGGAGCAGAGAATGCTCGGGAGCTCTTCCGCCCATGCCCCACGCCTGGAGGCGCTTTGCTCCAGGCGGCGACGGAGCCCCTGGAGGATAACTCCATTGACGCGCTCCACCGCCCCATTGCTCTTGGGGTGAGCCACTGAGGCGAAGTGGAGGGTCGTACCCAAGTTCTGGCAGAACTCGCGAAAGATCGCTGAGTCGAACTGGGTTCCGTTATCCACGGTAATCTCGCGGGGGACGCCGAATCGGCACACTATGTTCTTCCAAAAGAACCTTTGCACCGCGCGAGACGTGATGGCGGCGAGGGGCTCGGCCTCCACCCATTTGGAGAAGTAATCCACGGCCACAACCGTGTATTTGTATCCCCCCGATGCCGGGGGGAACGGGCCTAAGAGGTCCATTCCCCACCGCGCGAAGGGCCACGTGAGGGGGATCGCCTGCAGAGTCGCGGAGGGTAGGTTGGAGCCCTTTGCCATTTTTTGGCAAGCCCCGCAAGCAGAGACGAGGTCTCTCGCGTCGCGGGCGACGGTTGGCCAGTAGAAACCCTGGCGGATGGCTTTTGACGCGACGGCCCGGGGGCCGAGGTGAGAACCACAACACCCGAGATGAATATCTTCAAGGAGCTGAACTCCCTCCTCCCGCGGGAGGCAGCGAAGCAGCGCAGAGGCCCCTCGCTTGTACAATGTCCCCTCTATCAGCACGTACGCTCGCGCCTTAGCGCGAAGGCGCTTGGCTTTGGCTTCATCGGAGGGCTCCCCCTCTCCCTTGATGCAAGAGATAAGGGGGGCCATCCAGGATGTGGCCCGGACGATTTCCGCGACGACTGGGTCGCGGGACTCAGAGTCCGGGTCGGGAGCCGTCGCGGAAGGTTTCGAGATGACCTCCAAGAAGGCCCCTTTGGGGAGAGGCCCTCGGGCACTCGCTGCCCTGGCGAGGGTGTCGGCTCGATCGTTGTCCCTACGCGGGATTCGGCGCGCCTCGAGGCCGTCGAAGTAGTTTTCCATCTTCCGGACCTCGTCAAGGTAGAGGCTCAAATTCGGGTGATGGCACAAGTAAGACTTGTCCATTTGACATACCATGAGTTGAGAATCCCCCTTGACGAGGAGGCGTCGGATACCCAATGAGCGGGCAAGACGTAGCCCTAGGAGAAGGGCCTCATACTCCGCGACATTGTTCGTCGCGGGGAACTCGAGCCTGGCCGCATATTCGAGGATTCTCCCCTCGGGGCTTCTCAGGACTACTCCCGCGCCCGCCCCCGCCAGGCAGAGGGAGCCGTCAAAGAAGAGGGTCCAGTGGTCGTCGCGCGGCGGGGCGACACGCGCTTCTTCTTCCAGCCTAGGGACCGGAGCCCACTCGGCCACAAAGTCCGCAAGAACCTGCGATTTGATCGCGGTTCGTCCGGTGAGGGACAGCGAAAAGGGGGCTAGCTCGGCCCCCCATTTCCCTATTCGCCCGGTGGCTTCCTTGTTCCGAAGCACCTCCCCCAAAGGGAGAGAGGAAGGCACCGTGATAGGGTGGCCTAGGAAGTAGTGGCGGAGCTTCCGCGAGGCCATTAGGAGGGCGTAACACACCTTCTCCATCTTCGTGTATCTCGTTTTAGCGCCTTGGAGAGCCTCGCTCACATAGTAAACGGGGCGTTGGTGCCCGTCTTCTTCCTTGACGAGAACTGCGCTGACGGCGACCGGAGTAGCCGTGAGGTAGAGGAGCAGGGGCTCCTCCTGACGTGGGCTCACGAGCATTGGAGGGCTCGCGAGGTATTTCTTCAAGTCCTCGAATGCAGCCTGTGCCTCGGGAGTCCAATGGAACCCCTCAAGGCCGCGGAGGATCTTCAAAAATTGGAGACCGCGCTCCCCCGAGCGCGAGACGAAGCGACTTAACGCGGCCAAGCGGCCGGTAAGTCGTTGCACATCCTTGACGGAATGCGGCGGAGGCATGTCGAGGAGGGCCCGAATTTTTTCGGGATTGGCTTCGATGCCCCTTTGGGACACAAGAAAGCCAAGGAGTTTTCCTCCGCGAATGCCGGATGCACATTTTTCTGGGTTAAGCCTTAACCCGTACTTACGGAGATTGCGGAAGGTTTCTCCCAAGTCTTCGACATGAGCGGCCGAGCGCGCGCTCTTGACGACTGCATCGTCAACATACACTTCCACGTTGCGGCCAATTTGATCCCTCAGGACCAAACTCATCAGGCGCTGGAAAGTTGCCCCGGCGTTTTTCAACCCGAAAGGCATGTGGACATAACAGAAGGTGCCGAGGGGAGTTATAAAACTCGTCTTTTCCTCGTCCTCCTCCGCCATTCGAACTTGATGATAGCCCGAGTAGGCGTCCAAGAAGCTCATCAGCTCGCATCCCGCGGTGGAATCCACCAGTTGGTCGATCCGCGGGAGCGGGAAGTTATCTTTGGGGCAGGCTTTGTTGAGGTCGGTGAAGTCGACGCACATTCTCCATTTGCCGCTTGCCTTCTTTACGAGGACGGGGTTCGCCAGCCATTCGGGGTGTAGGACCTCCCGAACGAACCCCGCCTCCCGGAGTTTAGCGATCTCCGCCTTGATGGCCTCCTGCCTCTCGAGGGAGAGCTTCCTCATCTTCTGTTTCACCGGGGGGCGACCGGGTATTACCGCGAGCTTGTGCTCGATAACATCCCTGGGCACACCCCCCATATCCGCGGGCTTCCATGCGAAGACGTCCGCGTTTTCGCGAAGGAATTCAGCGAGTCGCGTCGCGTGTTCCTCGGGGAGATCAGCCCCGATCTTGACAGTCTTCCCCTCGTTTTGGAAGAGAGAGATTTCCCGGAGGTCTCCCTCAGGGCGAGGCTTGGGAAGGAACTTCCCGGGGAGAGCAATTGGCATGTTTGGGATTGGGGGGGAGCTCCCTCCCCCCGGGGCCTTGACCAGGTTGACGTCCCCGATCACTGCGGAGGCGCGCTCGTAGAGGGACCGAGCCACACCTTGGTCCCCATGCACTGAGATCACCCCGCTTGGCCCAGGGATCTTCATGCAAAGATAGTTGTGGTGGACCTCTGCTCCTAAGCGGTTGATGATGGTTCTCCCCATTATGGCGTTGTAGGAGGAGGGGAGATCCACCACATCGAACCGAACCATTTCGGTCCGGTAATTATCTGGGGTGCCGAATGTCATCGGGAGGTCGACCTTCCCCACGGGATGTATGGTTTTCCCCGGGACGAATCCTTGCAGGGGCCCCACCGCGGGTTGCAGGAGCTTCTCGTCCACCTGCATTTCTTTGAACGCCTTTAGGTAGAGGACGTCCGCAGAGCTCCCGCCGTCCACCAAGATTCGGGCAAGGCGGCAGTTGAACACGGTGGCTGAGACGATCAGCGCGTCATTGTGGGGGAAGCGCACCCCACTCGCGTCTTCGATGGTGAACGTCAACGGGACGTCCGACCATTTGGGCGGCCGGGACGTGTTAACGGCCCCTATTACCTTCACCTCCCGCGCATACTCTTTGCGCTGGCGTTTGGAATCTCGCCCGGAGGCAGATCCTCCCACAATGACATTGATGTGCCTCTCGGAGGCTTGGAAGGGGAGCTCGCTGCTCGAACCCTTTTCTTGGCCTTGCCTCTGACGTCCCCCTGGCGGAGCGGGGAGTGCCGCCAAGGCTGGTGATGGAAGGGGTAAGGAGGTAGAGCCTCCTCCTCCTCCCCCCGGCCCATGCTGCTCGAGGAATGTCGCGAAATGGTTGAGGAGCGCGTGGCATTCTCGGGTTGCATGGGAGTTGGACTTGTGGTAGGCGCACCACAGGGTGGCTCCAGGCTCCTTGCCTCCTTGCGGACGGGAGGATCGGTTTCCTCCACCGCCTTTGGGTTTGGAGAAGGGGCGCTGTCCCCGGTTAGGCTCCCGAGAGCCGCCTCCGCCTTCGAGGACGAAAGTGTCCTGAGGCCTTGGCTCGTTGCGGGGCCCCCTCCGGGGACGTTTGTTGGAGGGGTCCTTCGCGTCCCTCTCCCCGGGGACGGAGGTCCCCTGGTGCTTTTTCCAGAGATCGTCTTCTTCGGCTCTCGCGTACTTCTCGAGTACGTTGAAGAGCTCGTCGGCGGAGGACGGGCAACTCCGGGAGAGTCTTCGGTGGAGCTCTCCCGGGAGAATGCCACTCTTGCATGCTTCGATCACCGTCGAGTCGGGGACGTGAGCCACCTTGCTCTTGATCTGCGCGAAGCGTTTGAAGAAACTTCGTATTGTCTCCCCCGACTGTTGGCGAACGGTGTACAACTGCGATGAATCCAGGGGACGGATGTAATTCCCCTGGAAATTTGCGCAGAATTCGCGCTTCAGCTGCGCGAATGACTTGATGGACCCGCTCTTCAGGTTATAGAACCATGACCGAGCTATTCCCGAGAGGTAGAGGGGGAAGACGTTGCATTGGACGCTTTCGTCCCCTCCAACCGCCGAGATGGCCGTGGAGTACACCTGCACGAACTCGTAGGGGTCGGCCTCCCCGTTGTAGTGCTCGATATGGGGCGGCCGATATGGTTTCGGCCACCGAACACGCCGGAGGCGGCGGCAAAGGGGTTGGTTAGCCCCTTCCACTTCCTTTGGGGAGTTTGCATCGATATCCCCCTTCACGGGGGAAGCGCGTTCATTGTCCGAATCGGAGAGGGGTCCCAACGGACCACCGGCCTTCCGGTATCGCCTTCGCTCTTCGGGGTTGGTGGAGCTCACCTCTTGTATCTCGGGGGGACCTCCGGAAGTGACGGAGGCCTCTTGCATGGGTCTTTTACCCTTGTCTGTAGGGACAAGGAGGGCGCGCTTGCGCGCGAGTGATTCCCGGCCGTACCGGGACGGGGCGCCTTCGGACCTTGCCGCGCGCATGCGCTCCACCTCCTCCCGAGTGAACCGCGTTTGGTTCACCGGGGGAGCCCGAGGAGGGGGACCCGGGGGAGGAGGCGTATATGCGCCCGTCACCGGCGCAGGAGAAGAATCGCGGGCCGGACGAGTCCCGGCCACGGAGACGGCCCGCAGCGTGGGAAGACTTCCCCACGGGGGAACGGCCTGTAACGTAGGAATCACCCCGGGGATACCCGTTGGGATAGGCGTAGTCCCAGGGGGGAGAATTCCTTCCGGGGCAAGGGATGGTTCGGGAACGGGCTGACCCCCCGGGAGTGACAGACCTCCGGAGGTGGGGACGCCTCCCGGGAAAGGGTAGCCCCCGGAGACGGGCTGACCCCTCGGGAGTGAAGGACCTCCGGAGGTGGGAACGCCTCCCGGGAAAGGGTAGCCCCCGGAGACGGGCTGACCCCCCGGGAGTGAAGGACCTCCGGAGGTGGGAACGCCTCCCGGGAAAGGGTAGCCCCCGGAGACGGGCTGACCCCCCGGGAGTGACAGACCTCCGGAGGTGGGGACGCCTCCCGGGAAAGGGTAGCCCCCGGAGACGGGCTGACCCCCCGGGAGTGAAGGACCTCCGGAGGTGGGGACGCCTCCCGGGAAAGGGTAGCCCCCGGAGACGGGCTGACCCCCCGGGAGTGAAGGACCTCCGGAGGTGGGAACGCTTCCCGGGAAGGGGAAAGCCCCCGGTGTGAAGAAGGCTCCCGGGTGTCCCATCATGAACGGAGGTGTCATCCCTCCGAACTGGAACGGGTGCGGGTACGCGGGGGCCGGAGGCCGCGCTATAGCGCGTAACAGCTCCTCCAGAGTACGTTGTGCGCGAAGCTGGCCCTCCACCAGCGCCCCGAGCAGTGGGTCACCTGAAGTTGAAGGCATTACCTGGGAGGCGCTTGGTCCACCTGAGCCGGGACCTTCAGGCAGGCTCGTGGGAGTCGTTCCCCCACCATGGATGACGGGGGGAACAAGTGCCGCCTCCCCCCGAGTGTCCCCGGGAGGAGGTGTAGTGATGACGGCCCCTTGCACCGGCGGTGCAGGGTTGCTAGGGCCGGCGTCGTTAGGGATGGAGGTTAAGTGCCTCATCCTTCTTGGAGCCATGACTATTTGTCACGAGTCCCCACGGACGGCGCCAACTGTCGTGGTATAAAAAATACCTCGGCAGATTTGATGACGTGCGCAACACGTGTTCCTCAACGCGAGCTGACCGTGCGACGGGTCACCCCGCGTTGGACAATCCCAGAGATTGACACAGGGGTTTATACAGGTTCGGGCCTCAGTGGAGGCCCTAGTCCTGTCGACGTGCTCCCGACGAGTGTCGGCTAGGGGGCTCTCTCCCAGGGAGAGGACTCCAGAACACGCCTTTTTGCTTTTTTGGATAGAGTACAAATGAATGTCTTCGGTTACAAAAGAGGGTTACAAGGGTATATATAGACCCCAAAAGATGCAAATTACTGAACTACCCCTCTTGCCACCGTAGGATCGGGGGCAAAACGGTCTTTTGACGAGGTCCAGGGCACCGATTTCTGACACGTGGCGGCCCTTTGAAATCAGTGCCCACTAGAGGAGCGCCGGGGGAAGTCTCTCCCGAGCCCGGGAGAGGGCTCCGGGAGACGTCTTCCCCGGCCCGGAGAAGGGGGGCTCCGGGAGAGGAGCTCTCCCTAACCCGGAGGAGGTGCGCCGAGGGAAGTCTCTCCCGAGCCCGGGGGAGGGCTCCGGGAGACGTCTTCCCCGGCCCGGAGAAGGGGGGCTCCGGGAGAGGAGCTCTCCCTAACCCGGAGGTGCGCCGGGGGAAGTCTCTCCCGAGCCCGGGGGAGGGCTCCGGGAGACGTCTTCCCCGGCCCGGAGAAGGGGGGCTCCGGGAGAGGAACTCTCCCTAACCCGGAGGAGGTGCGCCGGGGGAAGTCTCTCCCGAGCCCGAGGGAGGGCTCCGGGAGACGTCTTCCCCGGCCCGGAGAAGGAGGGCTCCGGGAGAGGAGCTCTCCCTAACCCGAAGGAGGTGCGCCGCGGGAAGTCTCTCCCGAGCCCGGGGGAGGGCTTCGGGAGACGTCTTCCCCGGCCCGGAGAAGGGGGGCTCCGGGAGAGGAGCTCTCCCTAACCCGGAGGAGGTGCGCCGGGGGAAGTCTCTCCCGAGCCCGGGGGAGGTCTCCGGGAGACGTCTTCCCCGGCCCGGAGAAGGGGGGTCCGGGAGAGGGGGCTCTCCCTAACCCGGAGGAGATGCGCCGGGGGAAGTCTCTCCCGAGCCCGGGGGAGGTCTCCGGGAGACGTCTTCCCCGGCCCGGAGAAGGGGGGTCCGGGAGAGGGGGCTTTCCCTAACCCGGAGGAGGTGCGCCGGGGGAAGTCTCTCCCGAGCCCGGGGGAGGGCTCCGGGGGACGTCTTCCCCGGCCCGGAGAAGGGCGCTCCGGGAGAAGTTTCTCCAGACCCCGAAGAAAGAACTCCCATGGTGACGTTTCTGGCGTTGGCTAGTATTTTAATTCCCCCAACAATAATATTATATAATTTAGGTTTAAGTTTTATTTCACTGTTAGTCATTATTGTTTTATATATATAATCTTTTTTATGATAGTAATTGCAACTCTATAGATTTTACACTTAAAGTTATTATTTTTTTTTAAATTCTAAGCACATATATCTTAATTTTAAAATTTTAATATTCTTTATAAGTATTTGTTTAAGTTAGTGTTAATATTAATTGTAAGTACAGCCACTTTAGTTGTAAATTTTTATATAATTTGAGTGAAAATTCGGTGAAATTAGTTTAGCTTACTTTTACAATTAAAATCACATATTAATCGAAGAAAACAAACTTTAATTTTAATATGTATAAAAGGGAGATTTTAAAAGAGTGTGTACTAAGTTGCTAAATAATGCATGAATACCATATAAATGCCCTCATAGATAATTAAATACTAATCATGTCCACTAAGCAGGAAAAGTTTTTCATGTGCCACTCAAAATATGTGGAAATTGCAAAAACATCACATATTTGTAATGGAGTATCTTTAATAAAGCTTTCAAAAATAGGTTTGATGTTTATTTGATCTAATAGATGTGGCATCATAAGAAGCCTAGATTTAGTGTCGTTTGTTCCAATGGCTAACAAAGAATTTCTATAAAGTGACCAAGATTTAATGTTTGTTTGATATATCTAATGTGTTTTGAAAAACAAAAATTATATGACATAACATTGGACAGGAAGGAAAAATGCACACAGTGAATTTCTATCTATCTATCTACCTTACAAAATTTGTCATGACTATTTACACGGTTATTTGAGATTGGATGCACAGAAGCACCGAAGAGGTGGCATGCGCTAGATACTTATCATATATATATATATATATATATTTTACTCTCAATAGTGGTTACTCTTAATAGTGGTTTAGCTATCTCAAAGTTCTAAAATTATTTGAAAAAATTAGGGTAAAGAAAAGAGTAATGTTATGAAACTATGCAAAATTTCATGACAGAACTCAACCACATGTAAGAGAAACAAAAAATCAAGCTCACTTTTGCAACTGACAAATATATATTTAGTTTAGATTTGTTTTAATTTTATTTCTCCCACATAGGGTCATATTTTTTGATAAAATTTTGCAAGAATTCATAATATACTCTGTACTATGTTCCTTAATTTTTTCGGAATTTTTGAGAACTTGGAGATAGCTATTTAGGAGTAAAGCTTCAGCACCCTCTATATATATAGATACACACACTGGAGTACTATCTAACACATTGCACCCCTTTAGTCCTCCCGTACATCACTCCTCAAAATTTTATGTAAATGATAAAAAAAAATTGGCAAAAATTTGAGAATATAAATATAAAATAAATATACCACCTCCTGAAATTTCAAATCCAAATTTAATATACACAAGGAGAAGTTAAAAAATAAATTCTACTAAAAAGTAAATTTGAAAATAAAAAAGATAAAAGTTACTATTCACTAAAATTTGTTGTTTTGTTTTTCCTAGTATACATTGATTCTAGAGTTAAAATTTTGTCTACTACTTAGATATTTTAACATACATTTTCTCTAATTTTAATAGAATTTTTCATGACTATTTATATGCCTTATTGAGAGTGGGATGCAGCGGAGTACCGAAGTGGTGATATGCACTAGATACATACCCTACGCACACCAAATTTTAAAAAGTCATATAAATGGTCAAAAAAAATTCTATAAAATTAGAAAATATGTATATTGAGTTGACCAAATCGCCTACAAAATTTGAATACTAACTCGATGAATAAATTTTATCTTTTTCTTTCCGGATTTATTTCAGTTGAATCAATAAGCAAATCATCACACGAAATACTAGTATTTGTCATAGAAACATGTGAATTTATGGATGAATCATCAAGAAAGTCACATATTACTCCAACATCTAAAGTAGTTATTAAACTAATGGAGTCTTTGTCAAGCAAAATGTCATGTGAAACATCCAAACAAGCTCCAAATTTCATGAAGTTTTGCAGGAAGATGGATAGCATCAATATAAAAATTTTTCATGATGATTTTAATTTCAAATTCTCAGCCATTTGAAAGATAAGAGAGTTTGAAATTCAATTTGGTTGAAATTCTTCAAGAATAAGGTGGCTTCTTCATAAACGGGAAAGTACAAGCAAATGAGCTCGAAAAATTTCTTGAGATATCTGAGCCAATAAGCAACAAGTTTTTCTTTCAAAGTGAAGCCAAAATCTGAGCCGAATAAAAGATATGAAAAAGACAAATTTTGGCAAGACTAAAAGTTTCAAGTTTTAAGAAAATTGTTTACCCATATAAAGAGACCCGAAACAATAAAACTCCATCCAACTAACATCCAAAAATTTTGAAATAAATATTCCGAATAGGAAAACATAAGAGGATGAAATCTCATGAAAAAACTTTCTTTAGATCATCAACCAATTTAGAGATACAAAATTAACAAATTAGACAAACACCAAAATATTATGAATTTTCAGAATTCAAATTTGATCTTCGGAAATGTCCAAACTTGCTCAAATCAAATCCATATTCCATGAAAATTTGCAAAAAATATGTTTAATGCACTAAAAACATTTTTTAAAAAAACCATTCAAAAATGATTTTCCAATCGAAAGTTATGATGAAATATACTTTATATTAAGCAAGAAAGTTGATTCTAGCAAACTTTTGTAAAATGGGTTCGAATTTAATTTTCATGGGGTTTTTGACATAGATGGGCTTTAATGAGTTAGAAATACTATTTTGAGGCAAATCCCATTGTTTCCAGAAACATAAAATTTCAAAAGGAAATGAAAATAACAAAAATTGGTGGGAAACATAACCTGTATTTTATTAACTCTAACATCAGGTTTACAAGTATGCACACTACACAACTATATCACTTTCTCTGTTTTTTGCGTCATGTCTAAGGCAAGACACAGACTGCAAGAGATTGTTCGGGTCTCTGGTTCCTAAGACTTCGTGAAGCTCCTAGTTAATTATATCCACTAAGTATGATTAGTAGAATACCTCCGATTAGGCTGCACTTAGAGTCGTCATCTTGAAACTGTGTCTCTGCTCTTCAGGAATGTAGATGAAATGAAAATAAAACCGTCTGGCCTTTTCAATCGCAGATGTACATGGAAGTGCATAACTAGCCTCGTCAGCACTTTGTGATGAATAATAACAAGAACGCTCCCTTAAAGAAGGGGCGTTAGCAACTTAACGCGAGGGATGATGTGTTTGATTGCACTCAGTCAGAGTGGCCTGAGGTGTGTGAACGCATGCCGTACTTGTCTTTAGCGAAGATTTTAAAACGGGTGTGACGCGACTCCAAGATCTCATGGAGATCACGTGGAGTGCCACCAACCCTGTACCTGACTGATAAATCTTGGAGACGCGGTGTTGTTGATTCTAGGCAAAGGTTTTAGAAATGGCGTGGTGCGGCTCCTCGATCTCATAGAGATCGTGCAGAGAAACACCATCCACATACCTTGCTGATAAAACATGGAGACCGGGCGCTGTTGACTCTCGGCGAAGGTTTTAGAACGGGAGTGGTGTAGCTCCTAGATCTCATGGAGATCGTGTAGAGAAGTACCATCCTTGTACCTTGCTGATAAATTGTGAAGATAGGGCGCTACCCGCGCTCCCGAAACTATAGAATTTAAAGGCTCAAGTGTGACTCGCCATTCGGCGTAAGAGCCATCGTACACGGCTCTAGAGAGACCTGACGCTGAGATCTTTTCGTGTATGGGTGCCTGCACGGTGTGGCTTTCTAGTGTGATGCCCTCAAATGGCTTGAAGGAGGTCTCTTTATATAGGTCTCTAACTCCCTCTTTTTAGAAATAAAACTTTTGTTACTTACGTATAAGTTAACCCCTCTCTCATGACTAAGACCCAAAAAGAGGAATCGTTTATCCAAAAGAGAGCCATTATTTATCCAAATGGCTATGAGATTTTCTTGACATACTCTTGACACATCCCATCTCATGACACGTGGATCTACCTAATTTAGGGACCCATCTTTTATTATCTCTCATTTTTTTAATTCTTTTTATTATTTTATACAAAAACCAGTCAAACAAATGCCCCTCACCAAGTTGACTTTGTGCATGAAGCTCGACCTTGACTTGATAAAATTCAGATGTTATGTCTTGGTCGCGACGCTTGTAAATAATGTCAAGCAACACCTTTTTTTTATATAACTTAGGCATATGTTAATATTACCAAAATTTTATTATCGAAAACTTTAGATGGAGCTTGAACTGGGAGGCCGAACACCATGACTTTAACTGGGCCTTAGGGGGAGAAAGAAGATAGGAGCATTTAGGCATGCTCCCTTAGAAACTTTAAAGTCTTGTAATGTGAACATAATAAAATTTCCTCTTTTCTTTGAACAGTTTTAAAGTTGTTATCATCCATATGCCCCCTCTTTTTTTTAACTTCATACATAAGAGACTTCTTTTTTTTCTTTTAATACATGTAAGTACATACATATATCTCATGCAACATGAACAAAAGCATGCAGACCATTAAGTCTGCTACACTCTAAGAAAAGAAATTTCAGAAAGACCAAGACATTGGTCACTTTATTAACTCACAATCTTTTTTTCTTTTTACACCCTTGTAGCAGTATACAAAATGACACATATTCGTGTTATGCCCTTAAACAAGCTACAGAGTACTCAGGCTAGGCGGATATCCATACCACAACCTTTGTTGTTGTGACTGCTTCCAATGGTGACATGATGCGACAAAAGAGTAAATACCTTTCAATATTTCAAGGTGTTGATGGCATATGTCCATGCTATGTCTTGAACTACTTCATTGCCTTTGCTACAACTGCCTTGCTGCTATGGTGCCTAATAGTAAATGAAGAAAAAACTTCTTGTGTCACAAGTATGGAGAATGCTCGTGCCATGCCTCAGACAAGTTTATTAGGGTTGTCAACCATCTTACTGCCATGGTGCCCACCAAAAATCCTGAAGGGTCTCACATTTATGCATGAACCGCACTGGCACACTTCACTGCTCCCATCAGAAGACAAGAAAATCATTCGTCTCTATGTTTAAACATAGCAAGTACTCATGCCATGACTTAGACAAGTTTATCAGGATCTTCAACCACCTCATGCACTCCAATGGTGCCTACCAACAACTCTAAAGAGTTTCACATATTTGCATGGACCACACTGGTGAGCTTCACTGTTCCCGATTAATACCAAGGCTCAAAGCAATGAGCTGTCTTAAGGCAAGGGGGTGGCTGGCCACCTACGGGCCTAAATCTGGAGTTTCCCATATGAAGCTTCTTCTCATGAATGGCAAAAAGAAATAAAGGAAAACTTGAGAGTACACACACACACATTTTGTTTTCTTTGAAATTTTGGCTTTCCTTAATGTTGAATCCATTGAGGTAACCTGGAACAAAGCTACTGGAAAACTCTCTGTCCTGAAAACATCAGATAACCATGATGTGCTTCACTCTTCAAATTCACTTATCATGAGTGATAGTGCAAGACAGGCGATCGTGCTTAAGGAGTGTCTCCAAAGGCCATAGGAGCTTCTGCAAGCCTTTTCTTCTAAAAGATGCCAAGACTCTGCAATTTGTGCACACACCCCATCGAATTGGGAGGCACAGGTATGGCTAATTTTGGTTGAGTGGCTGGGGTGGAGGGTGATAGATTTTTGCCCTACTTTTTCTGAGGATGGTGGATGGTTTTCCCCTACTTGACAACTTTTCTTTGGAACTTCTTTGAACTTTGTTTCATTGGCTTTAATGCTTTGAAAGTAGCCTTATCCACATATTTCTGTGACTAAATAATCCTCGTGGTTGTATAGTTTTTTTTAGTCCCTTGTTGATGCCTCACAAAGGTGGCAAGCGGCTGCACACTGGACCACAACGTGTGCCGGGCCAGGTAACCCTTCTATGCTCTTTAACCTATGTTTTTCCCAGGGCTTTATGCCTCCATTGATCTGGAGTGAGGCAATAGACTACGAAGTACCTGATGAGCTTGTAGCGTCAAAAAGGACATGAGTCAGTACCCTACTACCTTTGGTTACCCACACATTAACAAATGCCATGTGCTTAGTGTAGAGCTATTCCGTTGTGAGTGGGGCCATCTTGGTTTTGTTTGATCAAGGATGCCGACTAGAGGGGGGGTGAATAGGAGGTTTTTAAAAACTTTAAGCTTAAACAAATAATTGCAAATCAAGAACAAATAATATAAGTGAGAGGAGAAGAGAACGAACACAGTAGTTTTTACCGAGGTATCGGAGACTCGCCCAGTCTCCACTAGTCCTCGTTGAAGCACTCAAGTCACTTGAGTTTTGCCTCAATACTCACGAAGAGTATTATCAACTATTGGTTGCTCCTTGTCCACTCCGGAAAGGCGAGCACCGATGCCTTGTACAAACTTGCTGAGCCTCTCCGACAATCTCCAAACTGGAGAGGTCAACGGCCACGCCTCCGAACCATCTAGGTGAGGGCGCTCACCAAGAGTAATAGGCAGCAAGGTCTTCTCTTGACCTCCAAACACGCACCGAGAAACTAAGAGAATGCAAATGCAAATGAACTGAAACTCTCGGTGGATCGAAAACACTCGACTTGATCAAAAGATCAAAATTTTAAGTAGAAAACTAAAGCTCAAGAGTGTATAAGAGAATGCTGCTGCTTGTTGTGTAAAACTCATATCCAAACCCCCTATTTATAGCCTCAAGAAACAAATGAACCGTTGGAGCTAGGGCTGAAAATCAGCAACACAAACTGACAGTCAGTTTGCCTAACTGATAGTCAGTTTCGTGTACAACGGCCGACAAAATTTACGGATAAAAATTTGCTAGCCGTTCGTGGTCGTTTATGGAAACTTGAAACCCACAACTGACAATCAGTTATACAAACTGACAGTCAGTTCGACCATAAACTCGACCAAAACAAATAGAGACTCGGTTAAAAACAACTGTGGTCGAAACCCCAACTGACAGTCAGTATGGACAAACTGACAGTCAGTTTAGTACAAAAATTTTGAGTCCAAAATACACCCTCTTTGGACAATTGTCAGTTAACACAAACTGACATTCAAACTGACAGTCAGTTTAGCAAATTGACAGTCAACCTGAAAAAAAAAAACTATAACTTTAAATCCAGAAATTCAAAAGAGGTGTTTAATAGCTCTTTTGAAAGATAATTTCAAGGACTACATTTTTGTCAACAGAAGTAAAAACAGATCTGCCTAGATCTTTCTAAAAATTGCAATTACTCTTCTGCTGTCAAAAACTCAACTGAAAATCCAAATCTTTTAAACCAAATTTAAATCAAATCCAATCAAATAGATGCAATGCAATGACCTAAGTTTCTCGGTTTATGTTGGAGATAAAAAGAGGACTTTCTCCACCCCTCTTTATAGTACGGTTAAAAACTAAAAACAATTTTCCTAAACCGTTCTATCTTCGAACTCCGAGATCGGAAAAATAAAAACGGATTACCTTAGGTCCTTTGCTTTTTCACATTTATGTCTTGTCTTTGTTCTTCTGCACCTCGTGCTTCTCTTCATGTCGGGTTCATCTTGATCATCTCGTAATTCTTCCCGAACAAACTCTGTATCAAAAATCTCAGAAGCGTAGTTAGTCAAAAACACTTTGTTTTCATTAATCATCAAAATTAGGGTTAGGCATGAAGACCTAGATGCAACAGGTTTTACCTATGTTCAGTACTTGAGATTTTCAGTAGCAACCTCCCAGTCAATTGACTTAACAGAATAGAATGAAACCTTTTATTGTTGGGAACTTAATGCCCATAAAAAAAATAAAAATAAAAGCTAAAGGAAAAGAGATTGCTCTCTCTTTTTTTAATACATTTTTTAAGACATATTTTCCTTTGACACTCTCCTTTCTTAAAAAAAAGAGATAATGAAGGAAAAGAATGAAGAGAAAAAGGAAAACAACAGGAGAAGAGGGATCGTGCAGTAAGCACAATCACGCGAAATACTTCTTTAGAAATCTTCCATTAATGGGTGGCATGGGGCAAACTCCTTCTTGATCAATGAGTTGGTAGGCGCCATCGTCATAAAACTACTTGACAATATATGGCCCTTCCCACTAAGACTCAAATTTTCCTTTAACTTTGTTCGTGACCATGATAGGGCGCCTTAGTACAAGCACCATATCACCCTTCCTGAAGACTCGTGGTTTGACAAGCTAGTCGTAAGCTCACACCATGTTTTGGTGGTAAAACTAGAGATATTGTAGAGCATGTAGGTGTCTTTCTTCCAAGGCATCTAGCTCCTGATATCGGAGCCGGACTTGTTCATCATATGTAAGTTCCTCATGGAGTGCAAATTCGCAGTGAAGGGATTTCAACCTCCAATGGGAGTACAGTCTCACTGCTAGTAATTTGACATTATTTGGACAGTAACTAAACACTAACATGGTAGTAATTAGACAGTAACTAGACATAAACATTGCAGACATTGTTTAAATAGTAACTGGACAGGACCTGGTAGTAATTGGATAGTAAATAGACACTAATTTGTTATTATCCAGATAGTAATTTGGACATTAAATGGAAAACAATAGAGAGATATACTCTGTGTTGAAGACATACATGTTTATATTCATGTGATGTGTCATCATCATGAAATGAACTTTCTATCGGCCATAAAGTTGTTATCACGGATGAGTGAAGGATCACACTTATTACTAGATGGATCAAAAAATTGCCTAGACTTAGTTGCGGTAGCAAACAAAATCCTATATGATCCTTGTTGTTATTGATTTCTCCATACCAAAATAGTAATTTACCTTCTCATACATTAATTACATACGTGAGTAAGAAGGATGAAAAGTTATCAAACTGGTTACATTGATCTATTTTCTCCAAAGAAAGTAATTTACAATACTTGTCACAGTAATTGAGTGGAATTACTGCTGGGCACGTAACAATTACTGCCAATGTCGTTGTTGATTTCTTCAAGTCGATTCAGCACAAATTCATGATATTTTGATTTTTGATGATGGAGGGATTAATGATGATTGCTTTTTATGAATGGGTGAATTACAACTAACTCTAAGAGGTATATGCATGTAGTTCCTATTTTTTTTTGAGATTTTGTGTCAGTTGCAATAACCCATTAGTTGAATCATGCTGTTTGGTAAGATAGTGCAATTAGGTAGTTATTATTGTCAATATATAGCAATTATTGTCATCAATTGTTTGCACAAATCTCAATACTACATTCAACGGACAACAGAATGGGTATAGAATAATTATTATATGAGTGGGTGTAAAATAGTGTCATTATATATATAGTATGACTAGTTTATACATAGGTATAAACCGACTAGTTTGTACCCACATCCAGTACCATCCATCTACCTCTAGAGTCATGCCCCCAACCCACTTCTGTTTAATAAACTAACCTCATTTTCTCTCCATTAGTAACCAATTAACCACCTATTGTTTTTTGTCTCTCTTGTTCAGATCTCTATCTATATGCTCTCTCTCTCTCTCATGTTCTAATCCTCACCTACATGCTCTCATAGTAGTTCGTCCATCCCCTCTCCCTCCTCCTCCAATATCAATACAAGCCACTGTCTCCATTCTGTTTAGCGTTGCTTCTTCTCTCTTCGCACTATATTGATATGTCTTGCTATCATAGAGCAAGCCAATAGTAATGTTTTTTGAGTTAGATCTGGAGTTTTTAATGGAAGATTCCTTTTATTATTTTTTAAATTTTTGTCATAATTTTTTACTCCACCTGCAGCAAGCATTTGTACGCTATATAGCAAGCATGTATTTAAACTATAGCAAATTTGAACTTATTATTACTATGAGATTTCTTATTAATCATGATATATTTTTGGTGTGTAATGACATATAAAAGAGTTTTAGCAACAACGTGCAAATCAATGGAGTGTTCATAGTAATATATTGAGAGGTTTTTTTGGATGATGTGATTCATCGACCATCTTGAAGTTCTAACTTTGATGTAGCAAATTGATCCGATCATAGTAAATATACATTGGATTGTTGCAACAAAAGATATGTCATACGATGAAGTTTCTACACATTGATCATTCTACTTCCAACATCAATGAAGCGTATATTAGAGTGGGGCAAGATAACGATAGTATATCTATAAAGAATTATTTTTTGTATCAATTTTTTTTCTGGGATTTGATATTTATGTTAGACATTATTCATTGGAGAATAGAAAATTAAACTATGCACCACCTTTTTTCAAGGTGTAGTAATTGTCTTATTTATATATCAGATAATCTCTTTTGAAAATAACAAAGGGATTCTATAGCAACTGGATTGTTTAGTTGTGATAAAATGTTTATAGCAATTTTTCTACACACAGAGGTACCTATTACACTATATAAATGACAAGAAGCAATTGTATGAGAAATTGTAGCAACTTTATAAAAAAAAAAAAGAACAACAAATATTGTTATGCATAGTTTGACACAACTGTAACAACTCCATTAATGAGTTTTAGCAATACCAAACATAAAATATAGCAACTTTCTTACACAATGATAATTTTATATAAAAGACATCATAATAATGGAGGAGAAAAGATATCACTGAAATATCTGAAAAGTAACATTGAATTATAATTATATGTTTAAACTGTAGTACGTAAATGTACAAAATATAGCAAATTTTATAAAGATAGGCACAAAGAAGATGAGCCAATGCTAGATTGGAGATGGTTGAAAGAAATGAGATGACATCAGCATGGTACAAGATTGGGTTTAACAGAGTTTTTTGACTCTGTTTTGGTGGTAAGCAGTTATTGAGTTGTTTCTATTAGATTAAGTTGGGATGGATCCATCCAACTGTGAATAGGATAAGTAAAACTAATAAGTTTATATTTAGGTATAGACTAATTTTATTATATATATACACAACCAAAAAATATTGTGCATAAATATATTTTCGTAAAAAGTATGTTCTTAATATTATAATTTAATTATAAGAAAAAACAATGTTCAAATGTTCTTGTGAACGCATCTAGTTAAAAAACAACGAAGTATTTTTGGACTGGAGTGACTAGAGGAGTAGTAGTTCGCTAGGTGCAGTTTATATTGTCAACCGCCATTGCAATCGTACAAAACTTGGTTGCTTCCGATTAGACCAGCCAGTACAGAACTAAAATGCACAAACGTACCTAAGAGGTATTTGTTACTTTTGTTTTGGCGATTCGTGTGAAGTCAGTAGTGTACGTCCCCTGAAGTCTAGAAGGTAGGAGATGCAACAAAGGAGTACCCCTTTATATCTTAACACAGTTCCACGGCTACCTCTGTATGTTATATTTAGTATCTGTAATATAATAACCATCTTAAAGCATCGTGCTGTTATATCATATATTGGTTATGGAAATTCCATCACGCGCTCCGTCTGCATCGGATCACATCTTGCCGGCGAGCTATGAGGAGCCGCTCCAGGCGGGACACGAGGCGGCGCCGGTGGTGCAAAACGAGGCTCAGGCCGGCGGCGGCACCACCTTCCTGAGGACTTGTCTTAATGGCCTCAATGCCTTGTCAGGTCACTTATGTTTCGCAGATTTTTTTTCCTTGCTTGGAGCCTCTCTGGTCTCTATTATCATATTTTAGGTAACCAGGGTTTCCTACTTGATATTTTAATTGTATTATTGTAGGGCAGTGCTTTGGTGCTTCACCTAAACAAAAGTTTTGTGAATCTTAAAGCAAAAATAGTTATTAATGAGAAGGAGTAAATATGTAATAATGCTAATTAATTAACCGATCTCATTGGGTGGTACTTCAAGCTCCAAATGGAGCATGCTTATCCTTTCGTTCCTGTTCGAAACATCAAATCCCCAGAGCAAAAATCAAATCCCCAAAGCAAATGCGATGAAAGCATCATACTATCTATCCTGATTCCAGAAGACCAAGAATGCTTTAATCAAACAATACTCAAAGATGAACAACAGAAATTTGATTTCTATGTGTTGATATGCATTGTTTGTCGTCAAAAATTCTGCACTACTTCCAAGACAACTCAGACGTGATTCCTTCGTCGTGGGACATCTAGCACAAAATTCCTTCCATGCTACAACTATGAAACTATGCTAATGTGGTCTCCTCCGGTGATTCAAATAAAAAACAAAAGAAGACACAAGGAGATCATATGTTATGTGGATTTGAAGACAGCTAAACTCAACATATTTGAGATTAATTGGGAGGAGGGTCTTGAACCCTAAATCCCCACTCATATAAAAAATTACCAAAATACCCTTTTAAAACTCACCATAATCAACTGTCACATGTAATATTCACCCTTTATTTGCTCTAAAATTCATTATTTTTTTCTCTTGTGAAGCATAGAAGCACTTCTCATTATTGTATTATTATTATAATAGTTGATGAAATAATAAACCTATCTATTTATTTTTAATAAATGAGTATAGAGAGGGATTACAATACTTGGAAGATCATGATTATATAAAAGAGCAATTTGACGGTTATAGAAAAAGAGTGATGTGGCTCATTGTGATATTCTTATAGGGAGTGAACAGAAGAGATAAGTAGAATAGTCTTGTTGTTATAATGACTATTAAAATTAGAATCCCTCTATTTAATTCTCCATTAGCTCCATTAATATACTGGTTTACTAATATGTAGGACTATGGTTATCTTAACATAATTACTGGAGAATTCGTTGGAAAAGTCTGATTACACTAATTCATAGAAAGATTTATGTGCTATGATTTTATGTAGAGTAGTCTGATTATGCAAGCTGACAGCCGAAGAGTTCCCAATGCAATTTTGCTAACTTCATTATTGTTTGTTCTCTTAATAAGCTTCTTATCATGTATACATCACATCATGCGTACATCGCGTTAACTCATTTGGTTGTTCATGGCCGATCAGGAGTTGGGCTGCTGTCGGTCCCCTACGCGCTCTCGGAAGGGGGCTGGCTGTCCATGGCGCTGCTCGCCGCTGTCGCTGCCACCCTCTGCTACACGGGCCTCCTCCTAGGCCGCTGCATGGCTGCCGACCCGGCCATCCGGACGTACCCGGACATCGGTGAGCGCGCCTTCGGCCGCCGCGGTCGTGCCATTGTGTCAGCCTTCATGTACCTCGAGCTCTACCTCGTCGCCGTAGGGTTCCTCATTCTTGACGGAGACAACCTTGACAAGCTCTTCCCGGGCGCCAGCGTCACCGTGGGGAACGTGGCCCTCTCCGGGAAGCCGCTGTTCGTCGCCCTGGTCGCACTGGTTATCGCGCCCACGACGTGGCTACGCAGCCTGGGCGTGCTCGCCTATGTCTCCGCGGCTGGCGTGTTCGCGTCTGTCATCATCGTTCTCAGCGTGCTCTGGGTTGCTGCCGTCGACGGCGTTGGGTTCTCCGGGCAAGGGACGCCGCTTCGGCTCACCGGGCTCCCCACGGCTTTAGGGCTGTATATCTACTGCTTCGCGGGCCACCCCGTGTTCCCGACACTGTACACCTCTATGAAGGACAAGTCTCAGTTCCCAAAGGTACTAGCTAGATCTTTTGTTGAAGTGTATAATAGTAAAATATACTCCATTCAACCGACATACATGTTAAGAAATGATACAGAATTTTTAATCTATTCCATAATAGGTGTTAAGTGAAGGGGGTTAAAGAAATAGATATTATCATCACCACAGATATTATCATTACCACTGTTATGAAAAATATGATTGTCAACTATAAATATAAAATATAGAGAGAAATAAGACAATAATAGAATTCTTATTATTTTCTTTATATCGTCCAAAATATACAAAAGTCTCTTATTTCTAAGTAAGATCATAATACAAGAAGGAATTTGCAGTTATACAAAATTGATGTCTTAGAGTTACATAATCTATAATATAAAAACTTATGATTTTGATTATATGGTGGGAATAGCGAGTTATTGTATTGATAACACAACAATATAATATTTATGTTGTATTGGTGATAGTTATCTACTAGAGAGGAGTATATCTATAACAAATATAAGATAAGTTTGGAAGAGGAAGCATTATTGTACCTTGGAAATCTAAACTATCATATATTTTGTAACAACAATTTTCTTTTATAAAATTATATAGACTGAGGGGTAACATATTCTTTACTCCTGGTTACTCTTAATAGCGGTTTGGTTATCTTCAAGTTCTCAAAAATTATGAAAAAATTAGGATATATAAAGAATATAATGTTATACAACTCTACAAGATTTCATGACTCAACTCGACAACATGTGAGAGAAACAAAAAAATAAGCTCAATTTTGCAACTGGTAAATATATATTCAGGCTATATTTTTTTCTCCCACATATGATCAAAATTTGTGATGAAATGTTTCAAAGATCCATAATATGCTCTCTACTATGTTCCCTAATTTTTTCTAAATTTTTGAAAACTTGGAGATAGCTGAACTCACTATTAGGAGTAACTACTTTTAGGAGTAAAACGTCTGTGTGTGTGTTTCTATACTTTCCAAAAACTAATTGCACAAATATTAAAGTATTGAAGTTAATAGTGGAGTAGTGAGTAGTTGTAAGTCAGACTCCTAATTTATTTTAAAAATTATATAATTCATTTTTTTGGAAATTATTAGAGCACTTCTCGTAAATATACACATATATATGTGTATATACACATATCTGTGTGTATATATATGTGTGTGCATATGTAGATATATGGGAAAATTTTACGGTCCTCTAAGAAGTACCAGCACCTCTACCTTTCAAAGGTACAGATTTAATTTAGTTGTGTTTTAGCAAGGATGGATTTGTAATTTTGTTTCAAACAAATCTATCCACTCAAATAGGACTCTAATGAGATCTCAACAACCGGCAAAGTGGAGCATGTTATTTTATCCCTATTACTTCTCCAATTTCTATGTTATTTTACAACTAACACCTCACACCTAGTATTTTTTTCTTACTTTCGAGATATTTATAAATAAGAGTAGTTTAATCATTTTATTTAATATTATTTTAGAAGGTTTTTAATTTATGTGTTTGATCAAAATATGTTTATATTTTGTAATGGATGGAGTATTTTTGAAGAGGGAAAAAGAGAGAAAATTGCACTAAACACCCTTATTTTAAACAAAGTTTCACTAAGTCCTCCAAAACTTTTTTTGTGTTAATCAACTCCACATACTAAAATATTATTACAATAAAATCCAATTGATAATTGTTTGTAGCTATTTTATTTCTCCTATCATGGACTTCATGTTGGATGGTGCAAGTGAGGAGACTCCTTACTTGGTAGTAGCTCATGAGGAGGTTTCCACCATGGATTTGGTGCTGAAGTTAGGCATTTAATGGTTTCATTTTTGCGTTGCATCCGCTGATATAGACAATAATATGTTCATAGAATTATTTATCATTAACTTAACTAAGCACTAAATTCACTATTAGACCTCAATTGGACTTGATTATGACAGCACATTAGTCTGCATGGGTTAGTTAGCAAAAAAAAAAAGTTTATGGGCTTCGATGGAACTTTGTTCAAAATAGAGAGTATTTAGTGCAATTTCCTCTAAACACAAAATATGATAATTTTTTACAATTCTTCGCAAGGTATAAGGAGGTAGATGTTTACTTTATGAGATAGGAAGTTAGTAGTTGCAATATGATCGTTGGTTTAGAAATAGTATGATGAATATTTTACATATTTATTAAAAACTATATTCTTCTTGAATCTGAGTAAGGGATACCAATGCCTCTCATTCTTCACTTTTATAAAGATATCAATTTAATCTAACACTTGATTTAATAAAAATAGATTTGGTATTTTATTTCAAAAACTCCATCAACCAAAACCAACTAGACTCGTATAATCCCAAGTTGATTTATAACAAAAAAAAATGATGTGGATGCCTTTTTTAAATCTCAGACTCTTAGCATGGCATAAACGCCCATTCTAACTCTAAATTATCATAAATGCCTATTTAAAATGGCCCGAAGCATCTTTTGTGCCTTTCTACATGATTAAGTTGTTACTAACCGTGCTTAAGAGTTTAAACCAAAACTAACCTTGAGTTGTTATTGTTTTGTTAAAAATATGCCCAAAAGTACCTTGCAAGCTTAAGCTGCAGCCAACATCGCCCAAGACCCCCGCTCACACGCCCAACCCTCCTATGGACTTCTTACCAGAACGGCAGTGACAAGTACAATGAAAAGGCCAAGACGACATGGCATGAAGCCATTGTTTTAGTTTTAGTTTTTAATGTGGTGTTCTTGGTTTGGTTTTGCAGAAGACTTCATGAGACCATGAGACGTATCCATTTATAGTGAGAGATGTGAGAGTCGTACTTGGTTCGGAGAGAAGCTATACTCTCAGGCAGTTTGCCAAGAGCTTCTCAGCTGGCGACAATAAGGCTCAGATCTCCCATGCATGCACCCAAATCGGACGATGGGATTCTCTGACGGTGGCCTGGTCTGGTGGCGGGTAGCGGTGTGGGGGAGGGACAGGAAGAGGGCGTGGGAAAGGGGTGGCTGGGAAGGGGGCCGTGGTTGAGACTTGTTTATTCTAACTAAATCATCCCAATTAAATAAGGATATAAATGTAATATTATGTCTCACTCTATCTGGATAAATATGATTATAGACTTATGATATGATCAAATCTTTAGTCTAATTTAGATGAATATTTATGGTATTTTAAAATTAAGATAGATGCTTGTGCAATATTAAGTCTTAGGACTATATCTTTAAAAAAAAAAATGGAACGTCCCCCTCAATGGTTTATTTGTCATCCCAACTCTTGTTCATCTCACTCCACTTCCCTCATCCCATTTTTCTTTTTTATAAGAATTTTATTAAGTTACATATACTAATTTTTTCTTATATTATATATATATATATATATATATATTCACTATTAGATCAATCTCTTCTCTTTATTTCTAGTCTTTTAAAAAAAATAAAAAATATAGATGATACAAATTTTTTAAAAAAAATATATTTACATATGCCTTAGATACCTCTTTTTTTAATATATAAAATGCATACCGAATGCAATAATGCAATTATCTACTGAAAAGAGGAAGAATACCGCTCCAGTGCCACACCAAGGCAACTCTACTCAATGTTTCCAACCCTTTGTCAATCGAATGACAAATGTACAAATTATCGAGCTGAATGAATCACTTGCTTCTAGGCATTGGCTATCCTCCACGTCAAGACTCCTGGTAAAGCAACGACACAATTGTTGCAGATAATCTCCGGCGGTGATGCCAAAATCATTCTCTCTCTTATAGAATTTTTTATACAAATAATTTTTTAAAAAAAATTACAAATCTAACCCGCGTTTCAAAAAAAACAACAAAAATAATTTTTTTAGAAATATAATTGAATTTGCACGTGACACATGCAGTAGGACTGTAGGAGTACGACAAATCTCTATGCTGCACAACCAATGCGCGGCAAAGAAAAATCAATCAAAAAAGTGCATTAATACAATTTTCAAATTTTTTTATTAATTCAAATTCAAAGTTATATACAGAAAAATTTTAATTCTTCTGATATCAATATCTTTTGATCTATAAATTCAATTGGCAATCCATTTGTATACAATATCTTGTGATATATAACTCAAGTTGATAATCTATTTGTGTCAATCTGATTATTTTGACTTCATGATACAATATTTTATGATATATAGCTCCAGTTAATAATCTGTTTTTGTCGATTTGATAACTTTGACGATTCCACTAGTTCAAACGATTTGTCAATCCAAATTATAAATTAAAAGATATCGTTGCAGGAGAATTAAAATTTTTCTGTACAAAATTTTGAATATGAATTAATAAAAAAAAGTTTTGAAAATTGTACGGCTGTACTTTGGGGTGTGGCAGACTTTTTTTTAGCTGATTTTTCTCTACCGCACACTGTTTATGCAGCAGAAAGTTTTGCTGTACTTCTATTACCACGTGTCACGTCTAAATTCAAACACACTTCTAAATGGTTATTTTTATGATTTTTTCAAACACTAGGTTAGATTTGTAATTTTATTTTTTTAAATGATTACTTATATAAAATATTCATCTCTTATATGGTCTCCAAAGATTCGAAGGATAGTATACAATTATTAGATATGTAACAAGAAATATCAACAAATTAAGACTATTTAATTTTAGTGTTTATACGGTTTTTAAAAAGTTTCGGAAGATATTACGCTACTTTGCTTGAAAACAGTTGCATAAAAAAAATTTTGCTCACTAGTCAACTCTCCTCTTATAACCAGATGCTACTGATATGCTTCGTGCTGTGCGCGCTCTCCTACGGATCCATGGCCGTCCTGGGATACCTCATGTACGGCGACGACGTCCAGTCTCAGGTGACGCTCAACCTCCCTGCCGCGCTGCTCAGCTCCAAGATCGCCATATACACGTCGCTCCTCAACCCGTTCTCCAAGTATGCGCTGATGGTCGTGCCGATCGCTACGGCGATAGAGGAGAGGATCCAAGCCGGTGCGGTCGTCGCCGTCGTGGTGAGGACGCTGCTGGTGATCAGCACGGTGGTCGTGGCGGTTGCGCTGCCGTTCTTCGGGTACCTCATGGCGCTGGTCGGCTCGATGCTCTGCATCGGGGCGTGCTTGGCGCTGCCGTGTGTCTGCTACCTCATGATCGCGGCGTCGAGCGTCCGGAAGGCGGAGACCGCGGCGATGGCGGGGATTGTGGTGCTGGGATGTTTCGCGGCTGTCATTGGGACGTACTCCTCCATGATGCAAATTATTAAAGAGTTGTGGTGATGGAATGCCATAGTATGTGTACGACAGTGTCTACGTACGTACATGTATTCGTGATATACTAAATAAAGGAGTACATACAGATCACGTACGGAGCGTACTGGTTACATATATGCTTGTAGCCTTCTATACATGTGTGGTTTGTGAAGGAATGATTCTATTTATATGTAAGAATTGTATGTACGTAATTAATAAGAGATACAGGGTATTGTAGCTAATATCTATTTCGAATTTAGTTATGGTGCAAATCACACTAAAATTTATCTATGGTAAAGATTAGAAGCTTTTACTTCTTTACGTAACAATTGGAAGAACAGGTAGAGTTTCTGGCCATGCGGGGAGAAATCCTGAAGAGTCGGGACATGCGCTCTGTATAAACATACACAATATCTATATCCATGTCTGTATTACTATACAATGAATAAGTTCTGAATTTTTAAAAATACAGACCTACATGTTAGATGTTTATCTTAGACTCTGTTTGGAAAGGCTGAATTTCTTTAAAAAACAATTGTTGACTGATTGTCTGAGAAATAGTTTATAGACAGTTTCGACTTTTTTATGTATGAATAGTTTAGTTTTAGATTATAAATTATTGTGAAAAGAATTTAGACTTAAAATCAAGATAAACACAAATTAAGCTTAAATAGGACCTTAGCCGCAATAAGCGGTCGGATTGTAAATGTAGATTCATCACTAAGCTGTAAGTTCAGTAGTCAACTTACTTGTCTAGTTTTGACCCACAACTCTTGGGCCATCCCTGGACAAATCATCTGAACTGACACATCAGTACAGCCGGTATTTTCTCCGGCATGTTGGGGTGGAAGATTCGTTTTCTCTTATTGAAGACACAAGTTTATATTTTTTCCTCTATTTCAACTATTAATCAAAAACTAATAATGAGAGAAATTAAATTTTTAATAAAATAATTAATCACCTCAATTTATATTCTATATCTCATTTGAACCTTAAATATTTTATAAGGCAGTGGATCCAATTCCATTGGCACGATTCCTCTGCTGAAGGATCTCTTAGCCTTGTGAGTGAGAGATTCTATTTGTGCGTTCACAATTGCATTAATCTGTACATAAAAACTCATAAGAGACATCTTAGTGTAGATGAGATTTTGGTTATATTTGGTTGTGGTGCGGACTACATCAAGATTTACTTATATAATTGTGAAAATTAGAAGGATATACATTTTAGGTAGCAATTTTTATGTGAGAAGAGGTGGCTATTAAAAAAAATAGTTTACCACAATACCCTATGCTAAGCTTGCGCGAATCCAACCCAAATTTTACTCGATATCAACAGATGCAGCTTCCCAGATTGGGTAAGCTGAATAAATATTGTGCAAGACAGTAGTAGTTTTTAGTTTATTATTTTTAGATACATCAAGTCACTGCCAATCTCTCTTAAATCATGTTTTTCTATTATGATAATTTATAAATATCATCTACAACTAAATTATTATATAGTCATGTTCAATATAACACAATTAAAATGAAGTCTTATACTATTATACAGAATACGATCCACCAGTAGTATATAGATAATAACATATTGACTTATGCAAATATCAAATAATCTTTTTAGAAATCTATTTTTAGATGTTATCTGTTATATCGATAACACACATAATAATACAAATATTTCAATTAAAATAATAATAATTTAATTTAAACACATGACCACTTTTTACTTGAATACACACTACAATCGTTCGGAGATACATGCATTGCGAGTGCAACCACCAAACAATTTTGATGGGAGTGAACTAGTAAATTTCGTTTCTTGTAACAAAATTTACAGAATCGTTTTGCTTAGTGAATATCCAGTATTAAATGTACCGTGTAAGATCGTATAAAGTACCGTGACAAATAAAAGTAAAAAACAATTCTGAAGATAACAAATTAATAAAAAAACGGTCTTGATGTGCACTTTGAATTGACTCGAAACATCTCTATCACAAAATTCAAAAGAAAAACAAGAAAACCATATTGATTATTTATCTACAAGCAGGCCGGGCCCGTGACGTCGCGGCCGCCCGACGGCGCCATGAACGCCAGCGCCAGCAGAAGCACTAGCATCGCCACCGGTATCAGCATTAGTAGCGACGGCGGCGGCGGCAGCGGCGGCAGGATGAGCGGGAGGATCACCAGCGACACCGTGACGCAGACGAGCAGGAGGAACGACTCCACGGAGAAGTACTTGGCGCAGAAGCTGATACCACTATTACTACCACTAGGCTCTGCATTGTAGACCGTCTGATCGGATGGCGATATTGCCGACGACGTGCTCGCGGCACCGCTGTCGCCGAGGCCGCCTCTCTCCATGTCGTTGTTTGCAGCAGTTGCCTTGCCGTTTGGATTGGCTATCAGTTCTTGAACGTCCTTGGGAGGCTCATTTCTTGAGCTCAAGAACATACCTACATTTAGTAAGTATGAGCGTTGTCCTTCGTGTTTGGAAGCTTTGATCGTAAGTCTGATTGCTTCACGAATCAGATCAGATCTAATTGGCATGTGAATTAATCAGTTTAATTCGTAAGCTACATATAAGCTCTCTAGTTTTTTTAAATTAAGATCAACAGCTGGTAAAGCCAATTTTTTTTTAAAAAAGAAAAGATCAGTAAGGAGGCAAAATCTTTTAGAAAAGGAAGCAATTCGGCTGCTAAGAATAAACAAGGCATAAGCGATTAATCCAACCATTATTAATCACTAAATTAAACAAGGTCGAATAACAGAGATCTAATTAACAAAATAAATAATCATGGTGATCTAACCAAAAGCTTCTCCATGCATGCACATATAGAAAAGCATTTGTAATATTACAGGAAACTGATAACTAAGCAACAACATAAAAAACTCATATGATCACATGCAAGCACATGCATCCACGCATCGATCACCACCAAAGATAGGAGTATATGACGATCGTACAATAAGCATACCTGGCGAGATCGATGGGAGCATCTTTTCATGCTAGCTTATGCAGGTATCAGGAGCCTTGTGCTTGCGCATAGACAGAGGAGTAGAGAGAGAAATGGAGGAGGGAGAAAGAGACGGAGAGAAGTAAGCGAGAAGGTAGGACTAGAGGGAGTGGGAAGAGATGCAATGCATCTAGCAGAATTAGTCGCGCAATGATGCAAGTTGGGGTGATGGTGGGGGAATAAGATATTGTGAGAAGGGGAGGGCTTTTGGAAAGATGGGATCCCCCTGTTCGGGGCCGTGGGAGCTGAGGTTCTTCTCCCCTGGCCACCCCTACTTGCATTCCTTGCCGCCTTGGTCAGACAAACACGTACACGTACTACTCCTCCGGTTTATTATTTTACTGCGCATGCATTAATTTTTACCTAAAATCTAGGGGGCTCTGATGTACTCTTTATTATTGTAAATGGGTGGTTAAACATGTCTTGTCTGTGCCTCTCATTGGATAAAGTAATTTCGGATCACTGCCCTCATACGTTGACAACTTGACATATACAACAAAATAACCCTCAATTGGTCTTTTTTATGCTTTGGAAAGTATTGGAGCAAGTGCCAATGTTCCATGGTAATTGAAGTTTGAGGCATCCACACAGTGACTTGTACCGTTTTTGTCCTGCGCAGCAAGCTTCATCATGTAGCAAGTCTCATGGAGTTGACTTAAGACAGGTAACATCACTTGCAATGTAAGACAAGCTTACAATGTCTTGATTTTAAAGTTCGTTATATTCATAATTGAACTTAGAACATGATATTGTATTAAGATATTAAGAAATGGTGCCCGCCTTACAGGACAAAAAAAAAAAAAAAGAGGTAGACACATGAACATTTTTACACGTCCTTAACAGAAACCCCTGTTTTTAGAGATCCACCCGTAGGACGTGGTTAAGAGACAAATCGGCCACATGCCCATCCGCAAGCCAAATACCCCAGTTTTTTCCACATGAATCACACGGCAGCCTCCAATTATTAGTTACAAAATAACCATGCTGCAGGTGCACATTGCACAAAAAAACAATTCACACGGGTATTATATGGGTACAGCTTTTTGCTAGTGCAAAACTGGGTAGTGAATCTATTGATGCCCTAATACATATGGATGAGCCCCGACCTTGTGTTTCATGGGAGGAAACTTGTGAACTACCCTTTTTTCTTCAAAACAAGCGCATGACCACGCCTTGTTTTCATAACAGGATTAACTACACATGACACTAGCAGAATCTAGATGATGATGACCAAGATACTATACAAACAAGAACATGAGTTCATTCATAATTTAGAATCGGAATCTTCGCTGTCCTCCCTTAGCGAATTGCTGAGGCCATTGTGTCATCAGTAAACAAATATCAACGGAGCTATGGTACAATACCAGCCAGCCAAAAGAAAGTGTTACCAACAGTCCGGAGTCCGCTAGTCCTCCATGTCAACAAGCTGAACATGAAGTCATGAGCACAGTCTGGTATCTGCTAGTCCTCCAGCTCAACAAGCTGAGCTCTTCTTTCAGCCGCTTTCTTCCTGACAAAGATGCCCCACCGCATAGCAGCCTTGATTTTAAGCCATCCGACGACAGCTTTCCCAGATGGGCGTGTGCGGTCATCCTCAAAGTTGAAGGCCGGGTTGGGAGATGGCATGTAGGAAGGACAAAAGCCATCTACATTCAGGCTGGCCGAAGCCCCACCCATGCTCAAAATGCGCAACATATGTTGCATTTCTTCATTCTCCAGTATCTCGTGGCTCCTGGCCCGAATCTCCTCCATCAAGAACTCATCGTCTCCTCGGTTTTCCTGCAACCGGGACCAGTCATCAAAAGGATTGAGAGATGCTGATACCATGGACTGACCAAGCCCCGGGAATTCAAAGTTTTGCTGCTGCTGTTGTGGAGGTCCCAATGCAAGCATGTTGGGGGTCCTTGAAGCTTGAGTTTGGAGGGATGAACCATTGAACTGGTTTTCAGGGGCCAGTGAACTCATGTCATATTGCATGGCAACACTTGTTGAGCTGTCCTGAGAATTGGCTGCATATCTTGCTGCCTGGTTCCCATTGTATGCAATTCTTGTTCCATCTGATGAAAAGAGCAAAAAAAGCTTAGGGATGCCCCTGAGCAAGCTAATCGCAGGTGAACAATAAATTTGCAAATTGTTATGTAGAGAACTGGAGATCCACAAATCATAAGCACCATCATGTTATTTCCAGTCAAACAATGCTTTTCTGACTTTCAGGTTCAACGGAGTTAGTAAAATAAGCATTTTAAAACAACTCGCAATCACACAGAAAAGACCAAGGATAACCACACACCCCACCCCCCAAAAAAAAAAAAAAACCACCCACGTACTCCCCCTCTCTCCCTCAAATAGGAAAGAAAGAAACAGTTGCAAAATATAATGGAAGTTACAACTTACAAGAGTTCAAAATCCCATACCTTCACTCGCACTGCTCATAGAAGATTGCTCAACACTTGCAGGTGCTGTCAACTGTTTCTGTGTGCGTGTTGAACCATATAAAGCAGGGTGGCTCGTTGAAGCTTTCGCAGCCTCACTTCTTGTTGTGACACTTTTCTTTTTCTGCTTGAAGCTCAAGAGCACCTTGCCATCATATTCTACAACATTAGTCCAGTCCTCATATGCTTTCTTCACCAATGTATCAGCATACACCTGCAGTAGACTCAAGTGAACTTGTGATTTGTGCAACATAAGATTTGGTTTTTCAGCTTATCACTATGCAAGGATCAAGTCAAACATATACTGTTTGTATCTGGAAGAATTTCAAGTGGTGTTTGATTCATGATTTTTGCTCCATATTCTGATTACGTGTAATGAAAATACGTTGCCTGTTGTTTAGTCAGATCACTCCATAATCACAATACTCATATTTAAAATACATTTCAATACATTTTTCAAATACATCCCACTAGGACGTATTCTAAAACCATAAAGGACAATGATTTAGCTAACGAATTAGGGGCAACATAACTCAGAAAACTTAAGTATTGAGTTAGCACAAAGAATTTGAGATATCCTTAGATCACTCAAAGAATGTCAGCAAGAAATTTGTGCTCTCATTGCTTTAATTATTGTGAGGCAGAATGACTCATGTTGAGAGCAGAAATGCATAGGCATAATTTACAATTTTTTCTCAAACAAGAATAATTATAATTTAGTAGCCATTGCCATTTACCTGTTCATCAAACAAAGCAGATGGTCAAACTGAGCACCTAAAGATCAACTACTGAAGTAATGAAGTTTCAAAAATCGGCACAGTTCCTATCAGACATACATTAACAGGGATTGCCCAAAACAAGAAATTAAGAAGAATCCCTATGATAATAATTTTTGCATGTATCGTACCCAGGATAGTGGTGTACTATCATACTATGTACTATGACTATTGAAATGCTTCCCAGTATCACAGCAAGAAGTAACAAAGAGAACATTTGTGGGCCAGGAAAACATTCAGAATAGGAAAAGGATGCATGCAGTAACAGTCAGCACCTACATTCTAGAGATGAGATAAACAAAAAATTTAATCTCTAGAACCTCGATTTATTTATCATGAGGTGATCAAATATTAAACATTCCAGTAATCAGCATTAACAAGGTTTATGAAAGATACCAACCCTCTGGTTTTCAGTGAGATTTTCAGCTGAAATGAACTGATCGTCGGCAATCAAGCCAGTGAACTCAAAGATGTTATTGAATATGGCACCAACATTTCTTGAGTCAATTGAGTAGTATATATAATGCTTGCCGCTAAGAACACATGTCTTCGCATGCTCAACAAGGCTTTCCCACATCTTATTTGACATGCCACTGCCAAGAATCTGCTCAGAACCAACAGAAGAAAGGGATATTTGGTTATGAATCAACTAAGTGGATAAATCACAGTCTACTACTAAACATAGTATAACTTACACTTCTTAAACTCTGTTGATCCCTGACAAGAAGCCGAAGAAAATCTTCAACTGTATAGATTCCACTTGAGTTTAACTTCTTGTGGAATGCACCATCCTTGCCAATCTTTTCCAATCTCCAAACATCATCCTTTAGTCCAGGAGGGTAGTGTTTCTTGTATACTACAAACATTTACAGAACAACAACATTTTTAAGAACTAAAATCTGACAAGGAGACACTAGATCAGTAAAGTATGCATTAACAATTTAACATACATTCTCCTCGGTGATCCTTAACAGTAAAAGCTTCTGTTTTTGCCTCCCTAACACGAATACCTTCACAAAACCCTGAAGAGACCCTCAGCCCAAGTCTAAATTTTCTGCTTCTTATCCAGCTGGAGTTGTCAGTGAAGATGAGTTCCCCTATGGTCCCAACACCTTCTTTTAGAGTCACCTGGAGGTCACCGGTTAAAAGAGGTCTCTTCCCTTCACGCTCTTTGACGATGTGGCTCTCAAATTCCTCGTCAGTCCAATCCTCATCTTCCTCTTTATTAAAATCACCCTCAAGCACAAGAACGTCCAGTTTTGCAAATGACTCAGGTCCTGAAGTAATAACATGCCCAGTGTTTGCGTCCAGCAGCACAACATGTATTGCTGCTCCCTGCTCACCTTCCACTTTTCCTCCAGTAAAGAGTGGGAGTGACAACCTAGTTCTAAACTGAAGCTGCAGATTTCTCCCATCAGGGCCTTCAATTCTTTTTGGAGAGGACCTGCTTTAATTTGTTATTAGTATAAACCCATCACCTATAAAATGCAAAGTGATGTAGCAAAAAACAGGTACACTTGTAGAAATAAATCCCTATATCCTCTCATGCACAAGTGTCTCCATAAAGAACAAATTCCATGATCTTGTACCTTCCTTGAATTCTAGCAGGGCCCAATTTGGCTAAAGCACGCTCTACTTCTTCACTGACCTAACCAGCATATAATGAATGTCAGCTGATCAGAAAAGCAGGCAAATGGATCCATCAAAAAGTTTGATGATAGAAAGGCTTCAACTCACAACTCTTCGGAGAATTGGCTCCAATGATGAGCATAGCTTCTGCAAACTGTCCACCTTGAGAGCTTCAACAATGACACTGCAACATACACCAACTTTCTAAGTGATGAAAAAATGGAACAATCAGGAATATCTCAGCAAGCCTAACACAAACAAATCTGCAACGTGGATGACACAAAGAAACAAAAAAGAGCACATCTTCGAATCCTACAGAAACAACTACGAGCAATTATTAGTGTCTTACATTTATATGGCCCTATAATGGATATTCAATGATCCATTATTTGGACGATTTTTTTTGGCCCACAATTATAGTTCAGCAGAATAATACAGTTTATTTGAAACTGAGAAAGCAAGCTACCAAGGCATAGCAACCAACAACTATTGACATTGGTAAACTTCCATCAATGTTCAAAGCACTGAAGGTAATCCCTAGTTGACATTTAACAAGAGAAGGGTACAACATTAGCCACATTTCTTAACAAATAAAAACAAAGGCTGTTTTAGACCTCATTCAGCATAGGTCTACAAAAGGTTCTACAGCAAAATCAAGCTCCAGAAAATACTCTTTTCTTCAATTGTACACTAAAATATGCACAAGACATTCTGTTTAGAGACCCTTTCTTACCTCAACCCATTCAACTGAAATTTATTCATAGAAAGCTGGTAAAAAAAAAACTTAGGCACAGTTTTAGCAATATAATTACTTCAACTTATGAGCAGGCATACACTCATTCAGCATAGGTCTAAAAACATTCTACAGCTAATTCAAGTTCCAGTGAATAGCCGCTGTGCTGGGGTTGCACACTCAAATACACATGCTATTTCTGAATCCATTCTTAATTGTCAACTCAAATCAACTGAAATTGATTCACCGAGAGCTGGTAACAAATATAGACACAGCTTTCTCAATATAATCTAATTACTTCACCTACGAGCAGATACACACTAATCCATATTTACACAGCTTCACTTAGTCTAAACGGCAGTGCTCGTCAGCTAGACAAGCAAAACCTTAGTTCCGCACGAAATTTCATCTTATTAAACTCCAACCAAATCAATCATCAAAACTTCTTCCGAATTTAAGACGCTTCGAGGCTACAGAACACTACTACTTCCAGCCCAACTCAGCGAATCGAAACCAGTACAACTACCCGCAAATCTACGAACAAAAGCAACCACTCCGCACAAGCTAACCCAACCATCGCACTGATCAAATCACAACCAAACCATTGCGCTAGATTTCCCACACGCACCTCGCGAGGGCGGGGACGCGGGGGCGCTTGGGGACCTGCTCGTCGTCGCCTCCGCCGCCGCCACCAGGGTCGAGCACCCGCTTCGAGCCCGACCGCTCCAGGTGCCGGCCGGATCGCTGCATCGCCGCGACCCCCAACTCTAGCCGCCGCCGCCGCCGTCAGCTGCACTCACCATCACAAATTCGAATCAAAAAATTCCAAAAAAATTGCTTACAAATCAGCACCGAAAGCTTAATCGAAGCGGCGCTGTACCGAATTGGAGCAACCGGCGCAAAAATCATGAGAAAATTTGCGGAACAGTTGGGAAGATGCGTGCTTCAGTTGCTCGTTTCGAGTCCGGAGCAGCGACTAGGCGACGACTTGAGCGTGCGAGAGATAGAGATGGGGAGAGAGATCTGTGTGCGCTTGTGTGGGTGTTTGTGCTGTGTGGCCTTTTTGCCCTTTAGCTATCGTTTTGTAATTTGTAGCTTTGTTTATTAGTTTTGGTTCGTGTACGAGACTTTCACACCCGATCTCTCCCTGATATTCGTGGCCCACCGGAGCGGCGGGATCTCGTGGGAGATACGCTTGTTGTTGGGTAATTTGTATGACAGGTGGAGTAGGGACTTGTGGGGCCCGGTTACCAGTGGGGGTGGTGGATGTGGTGCGGTGGCGGCTGGGATGGGCAGATGAAATGATGATCTGACTCATATGATGGACATTTTGATTAGTTTGTGCGACGAGGAATTGTGTACTGCCGTATTGAGTTGTCCTTTCTCTGACAGGTGGGTTGGACTTAGATGGCCCGCTTATTAGTTGGTTATTTCGGTGGACGAAGTTGTTTCACTGACAAGAGGGTATTCGAACAGACGGTACGTTAGGGGAGAGTAGTTGGCGATAGGGCACGGGGCTATTTCCACTGTGCTGAGTCAAGGCCGCGTGGATCGTCTGTGGCTACTGATATTGTGATCAAGTTTGTATGTACCACTAGTATTGTTAGCACTTAGTTATGACTTAGGAATGTTAAGATGGCACCCGGAACAGCTGTACTTTTCATTATCATTTCAGTAAATCTGGACCATATTATCGTAGACGAGATGGCCTGGATTGAAACATAGTTTAAAATAAAATATTTATCTTATTTTTTCACCATGGTAGATTTGGAGCATTGAATGTTAATTGGATAGTCATCATGAGTATACAATTTATTTATAATTGTAGTAGATCTGATTCTGTTTAAGATAATAGGATGCTTTCTTTTGTTAGTTGGTTGCATACATCAAACTAGTTCAAACAATGCATTCTTGTCTTGAAGTAGAAAACAACAAGAAGCACTCAAAGCGAGTGTTTTCACATGCCAAGTTTGCATATAAGGATAAATATGTGAGAGGACAGATTCTAATTTGAATTGAACTTTGCTAATCTTCTAAAGTTTCTTTTTAAATCCACCTAATGAATTTCAATCTAACCTATTTATTTCAAATCTGACATGAGGAAGAGGGTAAGGTTTTTGAAATAAAAAAATTCTTTAAAGGCATGACGGGATTTTAATGTATGAGACAGTGGGAAATTCACCAAATGTATTTATAAAGAACTATAAGAGTTCCTAATCTTTTGTCTGAATTTGTCAATTTCCAACAAAATATCCAATGAGAGTGATTCATGGATTAATGGCAATGCTACTCACCTTGAATGTTCTGGAGTGATTGAATTTATTCTCTACAATCAATCAAACAACATCAATATTTAATTAACCACCATATATCCCATACATCATTTACTCACAAATAGGACCTACCTGCAACCCTGACAAATAGTGGGACCTAAATCCAAAATTTTTAAAATAAAATGCTTTATCAAAGTAAAAGAAAAGAGGACCTACTGGCTACTATGAATTATTACTCATTTAAAAATGTTTTTACATTTTTATAGCTTTTGGAAATACATGAATGATCTAAGCCCCCATCCCCCAATTAACATTTCCATTTGAAATTTTCCACGAATTATATAACCAAATTGTCTTACAGAAAAACAAATTGCTAATCATATGAACCAATGAATGACAATCATCACAAACAATCCCAATAGTTATACATGAAAAGATGTAAAATTTCCCTTGAATTTCCTTCTCCAGTCTATGGCAAAGCATATTGTCTTAATTAGTGTCAATTCTATCATCCTGATTGAATTAGTGGAAACACCACTAACATTTCCATACAGAATTTGTTCCATCATATAGGTATATAACTCTCACACTACCATGGAATCAAGTTAGCTTTACCTAGTTGAAACAGCAAAGAGCAAATTAAAGGGAGGGAAACTAAATAATTTTAGGCACATTTAGCTGTGCTGTTCTTTCACATTAGCTTTGTTAGCTTCCTTCCCAGCAAAAGAATAATTTCATTCAAAAGTTGTAGTTCATGTGACCAAGCATGAACAATAAACAAGGGTAATGACATAACTAATGGATCTGGCAGTAGAGCTAATCATCAAGTACAATGCACAATCAAGATTTAGCCATTGGAGGATTACCTTGCATACTAAAAAAATTGCATCTTGAACACTGAAAACTGTGCATCATCTAAGACAGCAACAGACCATGCTAGAATTCCAAGTTGGAATTAGAGGTAGACAGAACAGCATTTGACCTTGAGATGTCATGAACAGCACCATAACCTAAAGAGAGACAGCCAGCTAAAATCCCTGAAGCTACAAGAAATCAAAATACAACTGAAAAGTAAAAGGGAAACTCTCAGATAGACTATTTACAGATGGGCAGACTAGAGTTCCATAAGCTGTAATCAGTGCACCTAATCCATGCAAGATCTTTTCTAGAAACAATGCAAGAAATGGCACGCAGAAGGAAATGAGAGATAGGCTCATAGCTTCAGGGACAGATCAATCATCTCATTTGCATACTCCTCATTGCCTCCACTACCCTTTTCTGTAGCACTGGATGATGCTGCACCACCTGAGCCTTCGAGATGCTTCTTCCCGCTCGACACACCGGCGTCAGATTCCGTGCACTTCATGCCACTACTTCCAGTGCTCTTCCGCTGGCTCATGGCCAATGCCGCCTCCCGGCTACGCTTCGCGCGGTTACGCTGTAGCTTATGTGCATTCTGGTGGCCGCCGAGGGCCTGCGAGCTCCGGAACTTCTTGGGGCAGTAGCAGCAGGAGAACACGGCCGGAATCCTTGGCGGGGACGACGGCTGCAGCGACAGGTTCAGGTTGAGCTCCCCCTCCTCCTCCCTGTCCACCTCCATGTCCATGAACTGTTAGCTCAGACAGAAATCCAGAATGGAGCAGTGCCGCCCTAGTGGTGGCATCATGGTATTATGGGCCTCGCTCTTGTGGGGGACTTATATGAACAGGTTTGCAGTAAAACCAGAAAAATGGAAACGTCAAATTTGCCAAAGATGATGAGCTCTGAACTGCGAATTTTTTTTCCTAATAACCCAAAAAAAAAATAAATTCGAAAAATAATCCAGACCTTTTAAAATTTGCAAAAATGGCCCTCTGTCGTGAATCAGCACACACGACTGATCTTCAGTCGCTAACTGGGCTAGCGACTGAAGACATGGCATGGCCCAATGCCCCGTTGGCCCAGGTGTCGTGCCACGCCAGTTTTCAGTCGCTAGCCTGGCTAGCGACTGAAACCCACAACGTTTCCGTCGCCAGTCCGGGTAGCGACTGAAAGGTTCAAAGGGGCAGGGACCCAGATGCAAGAATTTGGACTGATTTATGATGATTTTGCTTGAAAATTTGGACTTGTTTGCAAATCTTGAGATTGGGAGGGCTGATTTGAGATATAATTTCACACACAAGTGTAACTTTATTCCAGGAGCTTATTCAGCAGGAGTTTCGATGAAATTCGACAAGATTCGATGATTTTAGGATAATTCGAAAACACGGCAATTTAGTGTAATTAGGGTAATTTGGGTTTTAGAAAATGGCGAGGATTGAAACTGAGGCCTCGGATGAGATTTTAGAAATCTTGCAAAAGGGAAACTTGCTCAGAATAGTGAATGAGAGATACTCATTGAATTAGCTCGAAGTTCGGAGATGAGATGTAGGTTTTAGCTTTTTTAGGGTTCTCGTACAAAAGCTGAAAGTACTAATCATACAAAACCTGAAAAGATGAAAGTATAAAGGCTGAAAAGCAGAAATGCAAAGTCGGACAAAAGTAGAACAGTACAAAAGTGCAACAGTGTTTTTCTCAAAAGGTTGGAAACCTGACAAAAATGTACGAAAAAATTGAACAGTCCGACAAAACTCTACATCAGGTTACTACCCCCTCCTCCCCCTCTATGGGGGGCCTGATACTCCGATTGTGTGTACCGAGAGGGGGGCTGACGATCCCTGATGCACCACCTCCTCACTGGTGGTGTCTGCGCAGACGGCGGAGCCTGGGAAAGCTGTGTCTGCTGCGTAGGCGGTAGAGCATCGACAAGGAAGCTAGGATGCTGTTGTGTCTGGTCGAGAGGCTGGTGCCATGCAGGAGTATCGAGCTCTTCATCCGAAGAGCATCGGCAGGCACGAAACCCGTGTGCAGTGGTGGAGGGCGCGACGGCGACGGACGGTCCGCTGGTGGCACATGCGGCGAAGGACCCAGCGCCGACGGTGATGGTGGGGGAATCGCGGTCAAGTGAGGTGGCAGCAGCACTCTGAAACCGACCAGAATCTGATCGACCTGCCGCTCGACCTCCGAACAATATGTGTACACATCGTCGCTGGGCATGGTGGGTCCGAGGCGGGACCTGACCATCATGTCCCGTGCACCAGCAGAGACGCCGCCGAAGATGTCTAGCTGTACACACAAATTAATGTAATAATAGAATGACAATCCATGTGAAAGTCAGGTTGCAAAGAGCTAAGGAACTCACAGAAGAGTGGATTCGCCCAGTAAGGTGTCGGTCATAGCGGTCGTCGATGGTGGCGGGAGGGACGGGCTCATCAGGCGCGGCTGGTGGACCGCCCGCCAACCAGTAGATCGTGCGAGGTTGGTACCAGGACAGATATGAAAAATGGATGTCGTGGCTATACGGCCTATGCTCCTCGATCGTGCGTGTGTGGGCCCAATCCATCCACTCCTGCACATAGGGCCGCTGCCGACGAACGAAATCGTCCCTCACTCGACCCTTCCTGGATTGCCTGCGGACAAAGCAATTAGTTAGTGACAGAAATCATGTGTAAAATAATATGTGAATGTAATGCATATTTGACGTGCTCATGGATATGGTGCGAGATCTGTCGAGGAGGCGGCACGGGGACAAGCTGGCGCAGGCCGAACTGGCGCATAACTCGCTCAGGCGAGTATCCCTCAATCATGTGCGAGAAGACGAACAAAACCTTGGTGCGCCAGTACACAGCATCCTGCGTACAAAGAGAAGAAAGGCCAACTGGAGCGACGGATTGGAGGTTCGCGGTGGTCCACGGATCCCAGATGACGCTATCATCAATGAGCAGATAGAAGCCCGTGGCGTACGAAGGATGACAGAGGTGCGTCTGATCTGTGGCCCACCTCAAACTCAATCTAGCCCACCTCCATCCCATCACGGGGCCGTCCCTCGCATCCCCGGCCAACGCGAACTGATCCCGCGGAACCAACGGTCGACTGATGAGGAAATGCTCGTACGACCACATATGCAAGAGGATGGCGCACCCAGCGAAAAGAGAGCTCACCTGGTCTCTACTCGTGGCATCGCATAACCCCCTCGTAGGTGTGGCAAAGCACGGTGGATCCGAAACTGAATCGCGGTACGTGCCCCAGGGCCGAGTCGGCAATACTCCTGGCGAGCTAAACGTACTGCCGCTCGCAGATGTCTCTGTGGGTGTCAGGGAAGAGCAACCACCCAAACAGGTACAGCAAGTACGCCTTAAGGTGGAGCCTGAAGACCTCCTCTGGAGCGGCCACAGGGAGCGCACTATCGCGCACTGCGCGAAGGTAACTCTGGGGAACTCCCGCGTCCTGCGCAAACCCCCCCACAGGCTCTACTCCCTCGAAGCGCTGTAGGAAATCTAGGTGCCATGCAACTCTGTCGGTGGTCGCTGGAACATATATCTCCCCGCAGATAGGCAGGCCAAACAGCATGCTGACATCCTACAGCGTGATAGTGAGCTCGCCAAAACTGAAGTGGAACGTGTGCGTCTCGGGCCTCTACCGGTCCACAAGCGCAGTAACGAGGGCTCGGTCGAAAGGGAATCGTCTCGCCCGATCTACCATGCGGGCGAACGACAACAGTCTGGCCTCGAGAAAATAAGGCGCGAACCGCTCATCTAGAGGCCACATCTCACGCGGTGTCCTTATGCGCAGAGCTGAGAGAACGATGCCCTGTAGAAGGCGTCGAGCACGGTGACGCTCCTGATGGTGCTGTGCAATCAGCTCGGGAAGCTGATGATCGTCGGCCATACCTGCAGTTGTCACATATTGGTTGAGAAGTTGATACATTACTATTAATAAACAAACATGCAGTAGTACTTACGAAAATTCATGACAAGACATTAGGGAAATTCAGTACAACTCACGATAAGGCATTAGGAAAATTCACGAGAAGGCATTACGGAAATTCAGTACAATTCACGACAAAACATTCAGTAGTTCAAACATTACAACATTGCTTTAGTTTTGCGACGAGGTCGATGCGCCTGCCACCCGCGGGCATCAATTCCTTGTGTGACCAGACTGCCTGCAAGCGCTGCATCTACGTAGGTCGTCTTCACGCTCCGCTACATCCATATCGTTCTGTATCCTCCTGGATCGACGTCGGCCGACATGGCCTACGAGGAGCTTCTTGTCTGGGATCCACGTGATGGTATTTTCTGGCGACAGTTCTCGATAGTTCCCCTCGCCACAAACCAATTGAAGACACTGTCCCAGGTTTTCCACAAGTACTACAGAGTATAATTGGTTGAGATATACTGCGCCGGATCGATTCTAGGAACGAAGCAGGCAGCGATGACATGCAAGCAAGGAATGTGCCACGGACATGTTTATGCCTTAGCCGAACCTCGTACTTTCCATTCAAACGACTCAACATTGAGACATCATGTGTCAACGACTTTCTTGTCCAAAATTCGAGGTATTCATTGATCTTTTTGGGCCAGTGTACTAAGGGGTCATGCACAAGACTTGATGCCGCCATACGCCTGCTGCCGTAGTACGCTACTGTGCGATAGAATGTCATCTCAGCTATTGCAGTGAGCGGTAAGTATCGCACACCTTTCAAGACGAAGTTGTACACCTCGGCCAGATTTGCCGTCATGATTCCGTACCTAGCCCCGCCTATGTCGTGCAGCAACGACCACTTCTCCATTGGTTTGGGCTAGATCCATTGACTGAAACTGAGACGACCCTGGCGGCTTCCCGCGCCGGTAACATCGCCGTCTTTTGGAGCGCCTGCCTCTTGCAATTCCGCTAACGTACCTTCCTCCAGCGACTTCCATATTTTTGGGAACTTTTCCTCTTGGTTCTGTTTGGCAAGCCGTTTGAACACCTGCATAAGGCGCCTGCTCTTGAAACGAGTGTGAAAATTCGCAGCAAGATGCCAAGAGCACCAACAACTCTGCAAGTCATCCCAACTCAGCGATGGATCCATTCCCGATTGCATGTACTCGATCGCACTCAGCATTCCTCCATTTCGATCGTGAATTAAGCACACGCGCTCCCGGTCTTTGACGACCTCATTCTTCAATTTTCCCAAGAACCACAGCCAACTACTGTAGTTCTCCCCCTCGACCACGGCATATGCTATGGGGAGAAGCTGGTCGTTGGCATCAACAGCCACGGCAGTCAGCAGAGTTCCCTGGTATTTTCCAGTCAAAAATGTTCCGTCAATGCAAAGCACGGGTCTCATGTACCTGAACGATGTAATACACTGTTGGAATGCTCAGAAAAATCTCCGCAGTACCATGCACCCAGGAATCACAGCACCCTCCGAGTCAATTGCCGGCGAACCAACAATTTCGGTGACTGTTCCTGGATTTGCTTCGCATATGCGCCGCAACAGCCTCGGTACGAAGTTGTATGCCTCAACATATCCCAAAAAGTTCCTCTAGCGTCTTCTATTTAGCCCTCCATGCCTTCGCGTACTTGATCTTATAACCGTACTTCTCCGCGACATGTGCAATTATCACTTTCAGTGTCATTGCCGTATTTTTCTTTACTACTAACAGTATCAGACTGGCAACAAAACTGGATGTGATATTTCTATGCTGCTGCACCATGCCCTCAGCCAGACATTCGTGGTCTTCGACTCTGGTCACCTGAAAGAACGGGCCATCTCATGGCCGAGTAACACGTACGTACCATGGACAGTTCTCGACTAAGCACCTCATAGTCCACAGGCACAGATTTGATTTGACCACCCAGAATGGCCTATTTAGTGAAACAGCCCACGCAGTTATGGCTTTCTTTGCATCTTTCTTACTCCAAAACAATTGTCCAAGCTGAACGGTTGATTCATTAAAGGACCATCGCGAACTCAGCTCATCACGAATCTCAACGGAAATCAAAGATGATGGATCAGTCCATTCACCTATAGGATTCTGCTGTTTCGTGGGTTCATCAAGAGATTCATACACTTCTGACGGATCAGTATGCTCCTTCTCATTAAAATTCTCCTCCAATTCTAGTAGTTCTTCAGCTGCATCACTTGATGGCCCCCAAACGGAGTTGTATCTCTTACAGTTTGCAAAGGTACACTGCCAGTTGCACTGGCATTGGTACTGCCACCTGTACTGGTATCGACACCGCCACCGCTATCGTGACCTCCGGTGCTGATATTAGTGCTGCTCTTTTCTCTTCCTACGAAATAGCTGCCCTCCGAGCTATGTGCACGTATGATTTCAACGTACAGTATGATGACCCCGCAACCATAGCCTGGATTTGTCACAAATCTCTCAAACGAACCCCATGATTTGTCACCTTTCAGTCTCTTGAACACCCATTTGTTTCCCTTCGGAATCATGCCTTCGACCCTGAGATTATCCGTCGCAGGATTTAGTTGTAACAGGTCGACTAACCACATCTCCAAATCATTGAAAGACATTGACTGTGGTTGTCTCATTTGACCGTAAACATGCATACAACCACCAAGATCATCACCGTTTGCTCCATTACGGATTATACAAGCTCCGTAATAAACGCAAACCGTACTGGGTTGCTCCATAGCCTAATCAATTTGTCATTCTGTGTTAGGTTTAAACAAGATAGTGCGACGATGCGCAATAACTGTAGTGGAATTATACAACGATATTGCGACTATGAGATGTGTCAAAACATTTCTCAAAGTACTACGAAAAACATGATTTTTGAAACAACAAAAATTTTCCAACACTGCATTTCAGTCGCTATTGGACTACACGATTTTTGCCTAGGAAAAAGGTGAAGTGAACAATTAAATTTATAGACTCTTAACCCTAACCTAACTGAAAACCAATTCTAACCCTAACCCTAACTAAAAGCCAAGCTTAACCCTAACCCTAACCCTAATTGAAAACCAACCCTAACCCTTTTAAAAGTTTTGGGTTAGATTTCGAATTTCTTTTTTTTATTCGGTTATTCCAACAAAAAATCTCTAACCTTAACCCTAACTGCAAAGCAACTCTAACCCTAACCCTAACCCTAACTAAAACCCAACCCTAACCCTAACCAAATTTAATTTCTAAACCCTACAACCCTAAAATAATAGCCGCCCTCGCTCTAAACCCGTGCGGGCAAGGCCAAGATGGCGGTGACGACGACGACAGCGAGGCCGTGAGGGCCCTAATATAATATAAAAGAAACTTTTGAATCTACATATTATCAATCAGTTTAATATACGTACTAACAAACGTTTACATCTACAATCTAAAAAATATTTTAATCTACGTGCATACTAATAAAATTCAAATTTGAAAAAATCACAGTTTTTAGTCCATTACATACTAATAATGTATAAGTTCTTCAAATTTTTTAATCTACGAACATACACTAATATACAGGTTCTTTCAATTTTTTAGTCCATCATATTCACGCATTTACCATCCATATAAATTTATAATCTAAATCCTATCTAAATACTACGAGTTAATGAAAATGTAACTCAGCGAACAGATTTGAAGAATCTCCGAAAAGAGTTTTTCTCCTCCTCTTTTTCTCTTCTTCTCTTCCTTCTCTTCTTCTCTTCCTTCTCTCTCTCTAAACAGATTTCAGTAATTTCTGGATTTTCGAAAAAACTGAACACGGCCGTACTGTGAAAGCGACTGGCGACCTTTAAATAGCCGTTTCAGTCGCTAGCCGGGCTGGCGACTGAAACGTTGCTGGTTTCAGTCGCTAGTCGGGCTAACGACTGAAAACTGGCGTGGCACGGCACCTGGGCCAGTGGGACGTTAGCGACTGAAGATCAGTCGCGCGCGCTGATTCGCGATAGAGAGCCATTTTTGTAAATTTTAAAAAGTCTGAGTTATTTTTCGAATTTGTTTATTTTGGGTTATTAGAAAAAAAAAATTTTAAATTTGATCCGACTGGTCAGTCTCTTACATGTCGCTCGTGCCGTCGTCGCGCGATGTCGCTGGCTTCAACCTCTGAACTGTTTGATGTGCATGTGCATGGCACTGTTTCTGCAACACAATGCTGGGGACCAGGACAAGTTGGATAGGCCTCATAGGCCAAACATGGGTGGTGTCCCATGAGAGCTTAGCTAGCTCATTGGAAATCTAAATGGAAGCTTTCTTGAAGGCTGTAACTTTCGCATATTGGTCCATATCTCCTCTTGTTATCTCCTTATCCTCCACCTGAATGAACTTGAATTCCACAACAGCGACCGTCGACTGGCCTCGATCGAATTCATCAAATTACCCATTGATTACTGAAAAAGACTGCCATGCAAGTGTGGAAGTACCCATTGGGACAAACTACAAAGCAAGAAGAGTGGAAACTGGAAAAGACAGTAGGGAACAGGGGGGGTACTATGAGGAAGCTAAGGTTGCACAAGGGAGGGGGTGGTCCAGTGAGTTGCCACAACGAGTTGACTGAAGAAACTTTTGTATGAACATGGGCTGGTCGATCTCTTTCAGATACAGTCTGCAGAATAGGCTAGTACATCAGGCTATCTAGAGGCTATACCGATGCCTGTATATATGTGAAGTTTATCTGCTCAATACATTTCTGAACATAGCAAAGAAGACACAGTTTGATTGCTAAGTGTGTTTGCTCTGAAAGTACATTTTAAACTTTGCAGGTTTAAAATTTTGACTAGCTAGTTTCTTTTTAGGAGAGCACAGAAGCACTTTTCATCTATTGCATATTCAATCAGAAATAGTTGGCTTAACAAGGTTAATTGTTCCATTGGTGACTAGTAGATTGCTAGTGATTACCGGCTTTACCAGTCCGGGCTGGCATGAGTACATGACCAGTACCGGTCGGTAAAGGTGTGGTGACTAGTAGTTTAAAACAATGATGTAATATCAACTATACAAGAATGAGAAAATAAAAAAATATTTGTCGGAGGAAATCACCAGAAAGTAGACCAGTTTCAGGTCACTTGGCTGGGTCGGGGAACCACCCGGAAAATGGGAAACTGAACTTGGGCTACACTCGCATAAGTTGGACATGTCTGGTTACACATGTTTACTGTTCCTGCATTTGCAATCTTTGGCATAATTTAATGGCCACTCTCCAGCCACAGTTTACAGTACAGATTCTGTGGTGCTACAAGGGCCATTGCATTGCAGCAGAGGACAGCTAGCAAGTAGCAATATCACAAGGCCATGTCGGAAACATGCAAGAGTACGCTCTCACTATGTTATGTAGTCACAATCCATTATTTTTTGCCGTAAATCGTTCAGCACGAGTTGATTGGATCAGTTTCATCTTTCAGTCCTTAAAACTGTTCATTCCCACTGGTCAATTTGGCCCAGCATTCGTATAATTGCTGTCCTAGAGGCTGGGGCCACACCAATTCTTGCAAAATTTGGGTAAATTCTGAATTCATTTTAACCTGTGAATTTCAACTTGATAAATTACTTATGTTTTATATGCAACTCATGAAGTGTTGTTCAGACCCTGATTATTGGGGATTAGAATGGTAAAACTGAAAAAATACATTAAAGATGCTATTAGTTTTGTCAAAAATTTTGTACAGTAAAATAAAGCAAATACGGTGTAGATCCTATATCGTAAACAGGGAGAGTAGTAAATAGTGGTAACTGGTGTACTAATATACTACTGGGTCTATAAGTTAGAGGCTCCTTGGGCTGAAACTTCTCAGCTTATGTTTTTCAGACATTTTGCAGTTCTGATAATGTATTTTTTTTTTCTGAGAAGTTCCTTTCTTGTCCATTCTTATGTGTTCTTCTAGGCCTAAAGATGTATCACGTGCATGTCACATATATTTCAAGTGAGCATGCAGTATATACATCTTCTAATGAGATATAACCTTGGCAAACTACACATGCACCAAGTTGAACATAGTTAAAGATTATGTTGGGGAAAAGGATACAAAGTTAATTTGAACTTTTCCCATTGACAAATAACGCTACAAACCAAGCATCCAAGTGCATAGTGTCTATATTTAAAAATATGAGAGATATGGACAAAAATTCTCATTGCAAGATTATTCTCAAATGTACAAAACATGTACACTAACATTGCAAATGGAGCAGCGAACAATTTTGTGGTTACCATTTATATAAAACAATAGTCTAATCACAAGTCCAAAAAAAAAAACTTATACACCGTAGCAAAGATCAATTCAACATATAACAACTTTTCATCTCTTCGTAAGCAAGCCATGAATAAAATTATGAGCTTGAAAACTCCTACTTTACTAATTAGTTAATGTCCATCGTACTCACAAAATATAATTAAATCCGTAATTTACAGTTGTTATAATTTAAATTTTAGTCTCTATAAATCTAGGTAGTATCTTAAGATTCTTACTAATTGGACTACAGTTGATTGACCGAGGAGACATATAATAGTTGTAGTTATTGGTAAGAGTTACACTTTAGAGCCGTTGGATTGTAGATCAGTGACTTCGATCGAATGGCCCTCAAGCAAGGGTGTAAGATACTCCTCCATCATGTCATGCCGGCACACCGGGCATGCGCTCGCCTTCTCAAACCACGCGCCGACGAATTTCTCGTGGAAAGGGTGGCGGCAGCGCGGAAGGCAGAACGACGCACCACCGCTCGCCATGCCCTGCATGCAGATGGAGCACAGCTCTGTGCTGTCCTCGTCGGGGCGCATGCGGAGATCGCAGAACAACGGACCGCGGCACGCATGCATCAGCGCCTTCTGCCCGTCGAGCAGCAACCTCTCACGGATGCGCAGGAATACGTAAAAGTCGCCGCCGAGGCCGTCCTGCTCGTCGGGCGCATTCAGGTAGAACATGGCCACGGTGGCCGTGTTGACTGTGGAAAAGTACCGGCCAGGGTGTGAATTGTGAAGTGCGTGTGGACGACAGTACGAGTAACGAGTGGGTGGGTACATATGGATACACGAAAGAAACACCGAGTGAGCAGTCCGAGTCGGATGGCGGGAAGGTATTCTTAATTCATTTTAGGCTCTAAAACACTGTAAAAAGCAGTCATCTCAGTACTTAACACTTAAATGATAACCCAGTACTTACATGAGTTTACAAACATATTGTTTATTTATATATAAGTAACACATATACACGGTAGAATAAAATCCATTGCATGTAATCCAACAAAAAAAATAATATAGATGATTGCATAATGAATATTATCGATGGTGAGTTAGATTAATTAAAACTAATACAAGAAGAGAAAAGATCAAAAAATCATGTATAATTATATATATTTAAATTGTTTATGTAATTGTTTAATCACTTAATTATTCAACTCGTTTAAACATTTAATCTGCCTATTTGAACTGCTTATATAAAATATGTGCGGAAAAGACTGCTTACCGCTTATGCGGTAACTTAAGCAGTTTTTTTTTTGTTAGGATGAATTGGGCCAAATAAATGTTCCAGATTACTTTCGGGTCGCGCTGTTTAAGATCCGTGTTCAAATCCAATCACAGTAGGTTACGAGTTTATTAGCTTAAATTTCCCGTGCTCAAGGATTCTATCCAATTCTAAATGCATGCTATCTGAGTAAGGTGGCATTTAACTCATCTTATTTTGGCTTGAGCTTCCGCATAAATTGAAGATGGGTGAAACACATGCACAAGATTTACAAGACATATAGTTGAATAAATATTCATATTTGTTAACTTGCCATTCCGAAAATTACATACCTGATTTCAATCTATAATATGTACGGACAATAATAAAAACAGATTTAGACCATCTCTACCAGATGTTCTTTACAAATGCTACGAGTATATATGAGCTCTAGCTTAAGATAGAAGGGCACGCAAAAAGCTCACATCAAGACTTGCCCACAAGCTCAATGTGAGAGGACAACTACGTGTGGGATTCATTGCCTCACGCCCACACATTGAGCCTGCTCCATGTCGTGTTGGAATATACTCACACGTGCTTTGTGGATCCTATATATCTCACACTACAAACCAACCACCTCCTCTACTCCTGTCCCAACCCATCGATAAGGCGGGTCTCAATTCCTACATACCCAACTATAAGTGACACAACTGAGACAATGTGGATGAGTGCGTGATGCGAGGCATTGAGCCTCACAAACCATGTTGCACCTACATGGTAGGTGGCTTAAAGTCATGTGCTCACTTATGTATGTTCCAAATCAAGTAACTGATAGGTAGGTTTGATGGTTGTGGGATTACATGTCAGTGATATGGGTGTTGGGGCGCATTGTATAGGTTGTTTTCTCTTTTTTTGAAAAGAAGAAATATAATTAAGAATGGGTTATTATCTGGATAATATAACACATTATCTCTCCCTTAAAACTTGCTTATTGGAGTAGAATTTGTTTGGAGGCTTTCAAAGAGGCCCTAGATGATGTGGCACATTCTCCTTCTAGAGCTTATTTTAGAATTTGCATTATTGAGATGGCCCTACAACCCATTGTCTAGCACATTTAGGACGTGTTTGAGAGAACTTGAGTTATCAAATAAGAGAAGTAAAGTTAGGAAATATTAATAAACCCCACAAACCAACGATAATGAATTATGTGTTGTTTTCTTGCTAAATAAGTCGAAACCCTAACTATCCTAATGGCGATGGTAAAAATCTAGTAAGAACATTTATAATGATATTTTATTAAAATTGCAAGTTTCAATAATATTTTATTAATTTAATTTTTTTATAATACTATAAAACTAATTTTCCTTTCATACGTGTGGGCGGGATGTCGACAAAAACTTTCATACCACGATTATTCCCAAATGCACAAAACGCGAACACTAACTGCAAGTGGAGCGGTGAACAATTTTGGGTTAACATCCATATAAAACAACAGTCTAATTACATAATAAAAACAATCCCGTACACCATATATGTCAAGATCAATTCAAACTATATAGCAACATTTTAGCAAAGAAATTTTGCCCAACCAAACCATGAACAAATCCATGAGTTTGAAAATTCTTACTCTATTATTTATCTATGTCTATCAACAATAATGTTGAAAAATAATATCAGCACTTATCATACAAGATTTAAACCTACAATCTACAGCTATTATAATTAGTGATTTATTTCGTGTGAGACTGCGATTCCGGGAGACATTCCAGCTCCCGAAGCGCACGCAAAAGATACCCCATCATGTCACGCCGGCACATTGGACATGTGCTCGCCCTCTCAAACCACGGGCCGAGGCATTTCGTGTGGAAAGAGTGGCGGCAGCCCGGCAGGCAGAACGACGCGCCACCGCTCGCCACGACCTCCATGCAGATGGGACAAAGCTCCGTGCTGTCCTCGTCGGGGCACATGCAGGGATCGTCGAACGACCGGACCCAGCACGTATGCAGCAGCGCCTTCGGCCCGTCGAACACGACACCCTCACAGATGCGCAGGAAGACGGAGAAGTCAGCTCCGAGGCCGCCCTGCTCCGCGGGTGACTTCTGGTTGGCAATGGCCGCGACGACTGAGTTGACCGTGGAAAAGTACCAGCCGTCCACGTTGCTGTCGAGATCCCGGAGCAACGGCGTCTTAGCCAGTGCCAACAGGAGGGCGAACCGGCAGGCCTCCTCGAGGTTGTCCCCGTGGCTGTCGACGTCAATGACGCAGGAGCTCTCGTGGAGGGTGGGGCCCCTGACGGACTCGACCGCTGGCTCCGCCTCTCCGATCTTGCGGGTCTCGAAAGACGTCTCCACCAAGCAGAAGAGGTGCAGGTGGGACGGGTCGCCGATCGGGTTGTTTTGCTTCAGGATCCGCATGGAGGGGAAGATCCGGTTCGTTATCGCTGACGACAACGCCCACGGCAGGGTCTTCTTCTGTGAGCTTACTGACATCGTCATATCACCACGGCCTAAAGTTCGATGTGCTTGTGCTATCCTGCACGCACATACAGACCTTAAGCGGCAAAGCGTGTGAACCGTGAATCGCCTACCTACGAGTTGGCGGGTGGGTATATGTGAATATATATTGGATACTGTTGGAATTAGAATTCTGATTGTATTAGGAATCCTAATCTTATTTTTATTTGAAATAAGATTAGAAATAAAATCCTAATCAGATATTATGTTTTCTTATCATGCTAGATTTAGAATTGATGATTTAAATAAACTTATGAAGGATGGGTTTAAAGGTATAATCCAATCATTCATAATAAAAATAAGAGGGAGATAAAGAGGTAAAGTTTAGAGTTTTCTTAAATAGAGATTATTTCTTATTTTCTTCACTAATCTTTTATCGTTATTACCAGGATTATAGTTAACCCTAATAGTTACAATACATATAGTCTGAGTCGGACTCAGGGTGCCGGTTCGATAGTGGGAAGGTTACTTAACCCGTTTTAGGATTGGCTTGGAGACGGGCCAAAATAATGGGCCATATTACTTCCGGCCCCGTGTGCCTTGGGCTTAAAATATGGGCTGGTTCTGCCGGCCCGTTTATTGGGCTGGACAAAACTTTTTGGTCGCGCTGTCTTGAGAGCAGTGTCAAATTTCAATCTAGATTGAGAGTTTATCTTATTTCATAATATAAATTGCAGAATCACTTGGCTTTAGACATTGACACGTGGATTTTTATCCACCATGACAAAAATCGTTAAAGCTCTATAGCAACATGAGCCGTAGGCTCAGCTGGTTGCCACGGTTGGCTTGTGTGCCCAGAATACTCTTCCACGTCCAAAATCTAATTTAGATCTCAATTTTTTTCAATCTTCTCTTTCACATGATGAGTTCCCTTTTCAAAACTAATTTTAATAATCTCTTTCACACGAACTTTTAAATGTTCACCGTGGTGCATGAATTCAAGTTTTGTTGGGTCTGTCATGAAGTTCAAGTGGTTCAAGTTTAGTTGTTGCATGTGGTTTGTGTGTGTGAAGTATGTAACTATGTAAGTCTGTTTAGCTTTTATAGCCTTTTAGTTCCCGTTTGGACCGGCACAAATCTGGGTTAGGGATTGGTGTCAATACTAAGCTGTCAATTTTATTATTCTAGGGGTGTTATTTGTAAAAGTATATCTAAACCAGGTTAGGAATTGATTCCCACTATATTAGGGGTAGTTTTGGAACTTACAAAATTAGAAACACAAAATAAATTTTTTTAATACAAAAGTGGTACAAATCCAAATACCATTCCTTTGTAGTGGTATTTTTCCAAATGAAATATCCGAAATATCCGGAGTGCCATTTTTTTGAAACCACTTTTTTGGGGGGCATATATATCCAGTTTTCTCATCAAGTTTCTATTAGATGTATTTTGAATACAAATATTGTGATTACGAAATAATCTTACCAAACATCAAGTAAGGTACAGAGCAAAAATCTCTGAACAAATGCCTCCTGAATTGAAGATCGATGTTGATGTTGTTTAGAAACAGATATATAGAAGTGTCGCCACAAAGTATAAATCATTAAATTTGCAAAACTAAGCATGTTTGGGTGACCTCAAATTTTATACAACTAATGATGTGTTTGGTCGAGCTTCAGCTGCGTTTTATCACCCTAATAAGCTGAACTTGAAACTTTGGTTAAACATACTACTCTCGAGAGGGCTTTTGGCCCAACTTCGGCTTCTTTGCCTCTTTAAGCTACAAGCCTATAGCTGCTTCAATCTGGCTTCTCCAACTTACGAGTGTCACAAACTCCGCCTCCTTTGTTGCCTCATTGAGATGTGGTTTAGTAATCGTACTAGGTGTTGTCTTCATTGTGGCTGTTGTTGTCATCGCGAAAAATTGTGCTCGCAGCCAAGGTCATCATCATTGTTGTTGTTGCTGTCGTGGTCATCATCGCCATCACACCAAAGGTCGTCACAGTCACTGTCATTGCACTAGCCATTGAAAGAGACATGAAAGGTACTAGTTAAGTTGGAAGTATAGGTGAAAGGCCCAAGCCAAGGCTCTGTTGGCCTGCGCGCTCGGTGTGAGGGTTATTGTGAGTGGCCCCACCACTCATGCACATGCATCGAGCCAACTTCCAACTATATTGGACCAAGCTTGGCGTGAAGGCACACAATTTGTGGGTTTCACATTTCTTGTACCGCAAGCCAACAAGCATCCCTACCCCTACCTGATGAGGACATCACTTCTTCGAATACACGCACCAATCATAATCCTCCGCTTATTACACAAGGACCAATAACGTGCAGCAAAGCCCAATTGTTGCATTGCCAAGTGAATTTGTTTCTAAGTTAATATATATATGGTTTTAAAAATGGTTTACTACCTAATAGTGATAATATTGTGCTTAGGAACCATGGAGAGGACCAGCGAAGACGCAAGGACCAGCAAGGACTCAAGGACCAGCAAGGAACCCAAGTCGAGTTGGAGTCGGGGATGGATTCGAGTTGGAGTCCGGTTCGGCTATCTAGGAGCAGTCTGCCTTCAAACGACCATAACTCTCTCATACAAAGTCCGATTGGGACGTTCTTATAGTCCACGGAGAAGCCCGTGACGAGATCTTTCCAATGGATCTAACCCCACATCCAAATTCCTTCTGTATTGTCGGAAATTGACAAAATTAGTTTCGACTAGATTCTGATTGGGGCTAGTCGGTGCTACGTTACCTTTTTGGTTGGATCAAGGCCCATGTATCGAGTTAGAGTCCGAGTAAGGAAAGAGTCCATGTTGGTTTCAGATTTTCTTACCTGGCCACCGACCTCTTTTACCTCCTCTATATAATCTGGCCGAACCATTAGGGTTCTGCGGGTTTTGTTTAGTCATAGTCTTTCTTTCGTGAAGCTATTGAGATATTCTTCTTATTCAGTTAGATCAACATCAATATCTGTATTCAGAACCCCAACTCTTTTTCGTGATTCAATCTATATTTGCAATTTTAGATTGCTTGTTTATCTTGTTCTTGCTTGTTCTTCGATTGCTTGCAGGAATAGATCTTCGTGATCAGGTCGATCGTGCTTCTAGTTTGGTCGATAACAATCCAAAGTTGGTTCAGCGATTGCCAGGGCGTATCAGTCATGTACGGTTGGTAGCCAGATCGTGAGAATCATCTTCACAAATCGATAGTTGTTGTTCTCATCGAAAGATCTGACCGCCCGCGTCACATTATTTGGTATCAGAGCACGGTTGATCAGTGAGAATATCCTACCTTTTGTTGAGTGTTGTCTTATACCAAAAAGTCCACACAAAAAAATTAGGGTTAGATCATCCTTGTCCAAACCAATTTGCGCCTGCAATATCTTTTTGGTTTTTTCTTGGTTGAATCTTTGCTGCATCGTCGTGTCTAGTTGCTGGTCTTAGCATGTAACCTTTAGAGTTTCGAGTTGAGATTACGCCTTCGCTTCGCCACTACAACACCTGGCCACCTGCCGCTGCATCCATCTACCTTGCATCTGTGTGTGCCAATAAAGAAAGGGGAATCCGATTCCTAGTGGTTTCGGATTGGGAAGAGGAAGGTAGTCAATCCCGTATCTATCTCAGAAAACCAGTCACCGTTTTCTTGTCGGTTTCGAAAAAAAAGGGTTGTTGACTCGGAAAAATATTATATATATATATAAAGAAAAGAATCCAAATAAAAAAAATCCGAGAAGGATCAAATTTTGCAAAATTGACCGAAGTGTTGAGAGAGATATATATATACTTTTAATTACCGATTTACCCCTGCAATTTTCCACTTTTTCGACCATTGTGCCATATCGTCGCCACAGCCTCCCCACAGCCATTCGTGAACTTTGCTAACTTGCTGCGGCCGACGTCAAAAAAAAATCTGAGCTTTTTACCTTTGTGCCCTCACTCGCGTCTCTAGTTTGGTTTAGCATAGGCCAGCATACTAGTGACTAGTACTTTGAGCAACTTTTCAACTTTGCATTCTCTGAACTGATTACTGCTAACCTTTGCTACATACTTGAGCCTGTCCAAGCTACACTTTCTACCGACGTACACGTACCGATCGCTTGCAATCGCTTTAACCAATCTTTGGAGCATTTGAGACTATTACTAGCAGCCGATCACCATCTGCTGCTTGGTAAGAATCGGTAAGAGCTTGGTAAGAAGCTTGACTGTGAGAGAGTTTGAGCCACCTACACCTAGTAGTTGATAGGGATATATCACTGTGATTTTGTTTGCTTGTTTGCTACTAACCATGTCAGCTTCGGGTCATCAAAGTGAGGAGAACGACGGCCCACTTACACCTCGTACAGAGGGCATCTTACAACACTTCAACCGCTTGCTGAATACGCACATTGAGCGTATCGAAGGGATTTTAGACCGCAATAACGAAGCGCTTGTTGCACTTGTTGGATCAAGGATGCCGACTAGAGGGGGGGTGAATAGGAGGCTTTTAAAAACTTTAAAACTTAAAGCAAATAAATGCAAATCAAGAACAAATAATGTAAGCAAGGGAAAGAGAACGAACACAACGGTTTTTACCGAGGTATCGGAGACTCGCCCAGTCTCCACTAATCCTCGTTGAAGCACTCAAATCACTTGAGTCTTGCCTCAATATCCACAAAGGATATTATCACTAGTGGTTGCTCCTTGTCCACTCCGGAAAGGCGAGCACCAATGCCTTGTACACACACTTGCCGAGTCTCTCCGACAATCTCCTAACGGAGAGATCAACGGCCACGCCTTCGAACCGTCTAGGTGAGGACGCTCACCAAGAGTAACAAGCAGCGAGGTCTTCTCTAGACCTCCAAACACGCACCGAGAAGCTAAGTATATGCAAAAGCAAAAGAACTGAAACTCTCGGTGGATCGGAAAGCACTCGACTTGATCAAAAGATCAAGATTTTATATAAGAAACTAATGCTCAAGAGTGTATATGAAATGCTGTTGCTTGTTATAGAAACACATGCCCAAAGCCCCTATTTATAGCCTCAAGAAGCAAATGAACCGTTGGAGCTAGGGCTAAAAATCAGCAACCCAAACTGACAGTCAGTTTGCCTAACTGACAGTCAGTTTAGTGCACAACGGCCGACAAAATTTACGGACGAAAACTTTGCTAGCCGTTCGTGGTCGAAAAAGGAAAGCTGGAACCCACAACTGACAGTCAGTTACACAAACTGACAGTCAGTTTGACCACTGACTCGACCAAAAACAAATAGAAACTTAGTTAAAAACTCTCTGGTCGAAATCCCAACTGACAGTCAGTATGGACAAACTGACAGTCAGTTTAGTACAAAAATTTTGAGCAGAAAAAACACCCTCTCTGGACAATTGTCAGTTACACTAAATTGACATTCAAACTGACAGTCAGTTTAGCAAACTGACAGTCAGTATGAACAAAAACAGAGATAACTTTAAATCCAGAAATCCAAAAGAGGTGTTTAATAGCTCGTTGGAAAGATAATTTCAAGGGCTACAATTTGTCAACAGAAGCAAAAGCCATATCTGTCTAGATATTTCTGAAAAATACAAATACTCTTCTGCTGTCAAAAACAGAACTGAAAATCCAGATTTTTCAAATAGGTTCAAAACCAAATCCAACCAAAAATGATGCGATGCAATGATCTAGGTTTCTCGGTTTGCGTTGAAGATAAAAAGAGGACTTTCGCCACCCCTCTTTATAGTACGGTTAAAACTAGAAAAGAATTTTCCTAACCGATCATCTCCACACGCCAAGATCGGTGAAAATAAAAACTCGTAATACCTGAGGTCTTTTGCATCTTCAAGATTTGCGTCTCGTCTCTTGCTCTTCTGCGTCTTGTGCTTTACTTTAAGTTGGGTTCATCTTGATCTTCTTGTATTTCTTCCCAACTGATCCCTGTATCAATCAATCTCAAAAGCACGATTAGTCCAGAACACTTTGTTTTCATTAATCATCAAAATTAGGGTTAGGCACGACAGCCTAGATGCAACAGCACTCACCACTTGAGTGGAGCAATTGGAGATGAAAGGAGCACTGGTTGCCCTGGCTGCTGCTAATGATGTACATCGACGCCAAGCATGGGCTGTTGAGGTAGAAGATGATTTCAATACCGAAGGAAATCAATATGCTGCTGATATGGAGTCCGACGGAGGATTCAATATCAACAATGATTGTGACAATCGGCATCTTCGTTTCAATCGCCACAGTATGAGAAGAATTCCACCATGAGAGGTGCCGAGTGCGTGGTCATGATGACTCATTCGATAAGCTTAAATTGACTATACCTTCATTCACTGGTAAGTATGACCCTGATGTCTATCTCACCTGGGAATTAGCTATAGAACAAAAATTTGCTTACTTTGAAATTTCTAAAGATAAGAAAGTTAGGGCTGCTACTAGCGAGTTTATTGAATTTGCATCGGTTTGGTGGAGTGAATATTTGTCGTAATAACCAGAATCTACCTAGAATATGGAATGCTTTGAAGAGAGTCATGAGACACAGATTTGTACCTTCATATTATGCTCGTGATTTGTCGAATAAATTTCAACGTCTGAACCAAGGTAGTAATTCTGTAGAGGATAATTATCAAGAGCTGCAAACTGGCATGTTATGTTGTGGTTTAGAAGAAATTGATGAAGATGGCTAGATTTTTGGGAGGTTTAAATCGAGACATTCAGGACATTCTTGACTATAAAGAATACAACTCTATCACTCGTCTGTTTCATCTTGCATGTAAGGCAGATAGAGAAGTACAGGGACGGAAGTTGAGGCCGAGAGGGAGTTTCGGAGGTGCCCAACTGAAAACTCCATACAACACATCGAGCCAAGCACCTACACCGAGTTTCTCCAGCAACAACCGACGTCCTAGTGCTTCCATAATACCTTCACGAGCGACCGAGACGAGTAAGAGTACAATAGAATCCCCTGCACAAAGTTCATCATCGATTGCTTCTACCGGAAGAGCACGAGAAACACAATGCCACCGTTGTAAGGGATTCGGTCATATCATGTGTGATTGCCCTAGCCAGCGAGCTCTCCTCATAAAGGATGATGGTGAGTACACTTCAGCTAGTGATATTGAAGAAGAATATGCTATCCCTGCAACTAACCATGCAGGTGAAGGGCAACAAGCTGAACATGAACAATATAGTGCTGAAATTAATGATCGATATTTGAGCATCATTGTGAAGCGTGTGCTTAGTGCACAAATGGAGCGTGCTAAATAGAATCAACGTCACAACTTGTTCCAAACAAAGTTCGTTGTTAAGGATCGATCATGCCGTACGATTATCGATGGAGGAAGTTACAACAACTTAGCAAGCATGGACAAAGTTCCATTTTTTTGGGGTCATGCACAAGAACAATCATTCAACATCTTAAAAGAGAAGCTTACGAACGCATCATTGCTCTAACTTCCTGATTTTAGTAAGACTTTTGAACTTGAATCTAATGCCAGTGGAATTAGACTTGGAGGTGTGTTAATTCAAGAAGGTAAACCTGTTGCTTATTTCAGTGAAAAATTAAGTGGACCTAGTCTGAATTATTCAACTTATGATAAAGAATTATATGCTTTAGTTCGGACTTTGGAGACATAGCAATATTACCTTTGGCCAAAAGAGTTTGTTATCCATTCTGATCATGAATCTTTGAAGCATATTAGAAGCCAAAGCAAATTGAATCATAGACATGCAAACTGGGTAGAATTCATTGAATCTTTTCCTTATGTTATTAAACACAAGAAAGGGAAGGAGAATGTTATTGCTGATGCTTTGTCTAGACGTTACACTATGTTATCTCAACTTGACTTCAAGATTTTCAGATTAGAAACCATCAAACAGCAATATGCGCATGATGTTGATTTTAAAGATGTATTGATGAATTGTAAAGAAGGAAGAAGCTGGAATAAATTTTTGATAAATGATGGCTTTGTTTATCGAGCTAACAAGCTATGCATTCCTGCTAGCTCTGTTCGTCTTTTATTGTTACAGGAGGCGCATGGAGGAGGTCTAATGGGACACTTTGGTGTTAAGAAGACGGAAGACATCTTGGCCGTTCACTTTTATTGGCCGAAGATGAGGCGTGACATCGAGCGCTACGTTGCACACTGCACTACATGTCAAAAGGCTAAGTCACGACTTAATCTACATGGTTTATATATGCCTCTGCCTGTTCCTAGCACGCCTTGGGAGGATATTTCTATGGACTTTGTTTTAGAACTGCCTAGAACAAAGAAGGGGAGGGATAGTATCTTTGTTGTCATGGATAGATTTTCTAAAATGGCACATTTTATACATTGTCAAAAGAGCGATGATGCTACAAATGTTGCTGATTTGTTTTTCAGGGAAATCGTTCGACTACATGAGTGCTGAATACGATTGTTTCAGATCGTGATGCGAAGTTCTTAAGTCATTTTTGGAGATCTCTATGGATGAAATTGGGGACCAAGTTGTTGTTTTCCACTACATGCCATCCCCAAACCGATGGCCAAACCGAAGTTGTCAACCGCACATTATCCACTATGTTGCGGGCTGTTTGGAAGAAGAATTTGAAGATGTGGGAAGAATGCTTGCCTCACGTGGAGTTTGCTTACAACTGATCGCTGCATTCAACCACAAAGATGTGTCCTTTTCAGGTAGTATATGGGTTTGTTCCTCGCGCTCCTATTGATTTATTACCTTTACCATCTTCGGAAAGGGTAAACATTGATGCTAAACGACGTGCTGAATTGATTCTTAAACTGCATGAAATAACTAAGGAGAATATAGAACATTTGAATGAAAAGTACAAGATTGCTGCTAATCAGGATAGAAAAGAAATAATTTTTGAACCGGACGATCTTGTTTGGTTACACTTGTGAAAAGAAAGGTTTCCAGACTTAAGAAAATCAAAGTTGCTGCCTAGAGTTGATGGTCATTTTCGAGTGTTAGAGAGGATTAACAATAATGCATACAAGCTTGACTTGCCTGCAGATTTTGGGGTTAGTCCCACCTTTAACATTGCAGATTTGAAGCCATATTTGGGTGAGGAAGATGACCTTGAGTCGAGAACGACTCAAATGCAAGCAGGGGAGGATGATGAGGACATCACTTCTTCGGATACATGCACCAACCATAATCCTCCGCTTGTTACACAAGGACCAATAACGCCCAGCAAAGCCCGATTGTTGCATTGCCAGGTGAACTCGTTTCTAAGTTAATATATATATGGTTTTGAGAATGGTTTACTACCTAATAATGATAATATTGTGCTTATGAACCATAGAGAGAACCAGCAAGAACGCAAGGAGCCCAAGTCGAGTTGGAGTCGGAGATGGATTCGAGTTGGAGTCCGATTCGACTATCCTGGAGTAGCCTGCCTTCAAACGACCATAACACCCTCATACGAAGTCCGATTGGGACGTTCTTATAGTCCACGGAGAAGCCCACAACGAGATCTTTCCAATGGATCTAACCCCACATCCAAATTCCTTCTGGATCGTCAGAAATTAACAAAACAAGTTTTGATCAGATTCTGATTGGGCCTAGTCGGTGCTGCATCACCTTTTTGGTTGGGTTAAGGCCCATGTATCGAGTTAGAGTCTGAGTAGGAAAAGAATCCATGTTGGTTTCAGGTTTCCTTACCTGGCCACCGACCTATTTTACCTCCTCTATATAATCTGGCCGAACCGTTAGGGTTCTGCGGGTTTTGTTTAGTCATAGTCTTTCCTTCGTGAAGCTATTGAGATATTCTTCTTGGTCGGCTAGATCAACATCAATATCTGTATTCGGAACCCCAACTCCGTGATTCAATTTATATTTGCAATTTCAGATTGCTTGTTTATCTTGTTCTTCGATTGCTTGCAGGAATAGATCTTCGTGATCAGGTCGATCGTGCTTCTAGTTCGATCGATAACAATCCGAAGTTGGTTCAGCGATTGCCAGGGCGTATCAGTCATGTACGGTTGGTAGCCGGATCATGAAAGTCATCTTCACAAATCGATAGTTGTTATTCTCATCGAAAGATCGGACTGCCCGCGTCACCTCACTACCTCTATCGCAACCTATCTATCACTAACAATTGAGCCCTAATTTCTTCAGACCCACCTACCAATGGCATGCGCGAGACAATGTGGATAACACGCAATGCAAGGCACCTAAGCCCACAAACAACATTGCATGCACATGTTGGGTGGCTCACATCGCATGCTCACTTACGTGTGTTCCAAACTGAGTCATTGACGAGTGGATTTGACAGTCGTGAGCCCTCAATGTAAATGATGCAGGTGTAGAGCGCATCTATAGTTGATTTTCTTGATTCTTTTTTGAAAAATGAAAAATAATTAACAATGGGTGTTGTTTGGATAATATATATGGCACATTATTTCTACTCAGGAGCCTATTTGTTAGAATAGGGTGTTGTTTGGAGGCTTTTAAAGAGGCTCGAGATAACGTGGCACACACTATCTCATATGGCATTCTTTTGGATATCTTTAGTGCTAGAGGGGATAAGTGGGAGAGTTAAGTGGAGAGAGGGTGTACCACATCATCTCAGCTCCCCCTCTAACTTTTTCAAAAAAATAATTTCACTCAAATGCAAGAGGCTACAAAGAGAAAATGGAGGAGAGAGAGTGTGTGGCTAAAGAATTTTTTGTTTATACTATTGAAAAAGAATAAGAATCACAAATGGAGTGCATAGGAATTGAGATAGTGGACCTCATTTGTAGCACGTTTGTAGCGCAGCCACTACAAGCTATACTTGCTATCTGCATGCGCTGATGTAGCTGAAAAAAGATTTTTTTACCCTGCATCAGGTAAATAGCCGCACTAGAGATGCCCTAATAGCTTATACTATTTGAGATGGCTTTTACAACTATTATCTAGCATATTTAGGACATGTTTGATAGAACTTGAGCTTATCAAATAAGTTAAGAGTGAAGCGAAGTGGTTTATTTGCCAAATAAAATAAAATCCCTTAAAACATTTAGCTTGACGATTGAGCAAGCAACAGTACTTTTTTTTGGCTCAGTCGCCATTCAACTTGGCGATAGTGCAAGAAAAAAATTCAATTGCCACATTGAATGGCGACCGCACTAACAATTTGTAAATGTTTGACACTTCTATAGTTATTTTGAAGAAAACATGGGACATTGAAGATTATAGAACTACACAAATACAATTGAATTACGTCCCACAATTACGATTAAATTACATATCATAAGTTTTACATGTAAATTAAAGTATAGATAATTAAGTCCTACAAGTATGATCAGAGTACAAATAACAGAAATTACAGATAATAGAAATATAAAGTGCATGAGTGGATGTGTACAAACTTTTGACACATGCCCATGTCACCAGAAATAAAAAGAAAACTACACACCATTGTGACAGTTGTGTAACAGGTCAAGACATTTTTGTGTAGTAAAAAGTAACCAATTGTTTGAATGCTATCTTGTCCAATTCAAGATGATCCATCGTAGGATAGTGTTGGCAGTGCTCTTTTATCTTTCATCCCACGGTAAGTCGACCCATGATATGTAATTGTATTTCTTTCTCTCGTCTTCTCGACTGCACTCTACATATAATCTCCTAACATTATCGTAGGTTCAAGAAATATTCACTTTACCAAACTATAAACAAGTAAGGCGATCATGAACACTAATCAAAAGCTCAAAGTACAATCTTCGCAGTAAATTTGTCCATGCGCGAGTAAAATCTCCCCACAATCTTCTATTCATTAACTCTACGGACATTTGTTGTACAAAAATTTAAGTTCTCTAGTTAATGTAACTAATCTTATATATTCAACAAAATGAAACTAAATATATTTTTTCAAGAACACTCACTATACCATCACATCACAGTAGTTCAGTTGCCGTGCGAAATCACTGAAACCTCCGTGCGATCACATTTTCCACTCCTCTGTTGTCTCAAACCCTAGTTTTTCTTTTTTTAGAATTTAAATGAAGTTTCAACAAGTTTTCAACGCTTAAATATAGTCTTGGCCAAAAATCTATTGGTCATATTGTCATTCATCTTGGCGACTAGCTATTGTCTTTATGACTGTTGGCTTTGTCACCAAGTTGAGTGGTGGCAATTGGAGGTTGTTTTTGTAAAAACTTTCTATTGCCGGTTATTTATGTGATTATTATTTTTTATAGATTATTTTAAAAAAATTCCAAGAGAAATCAATTCAAACCATATAACAACACTTTACCAAAAAAAAAAAAAACTGACCAATCAAGCCATCAACAAAACCATGAGTTGAAAGCTCCTAATCTGCTAATGTGTATGCCTACCAACCGTGGTGCCGAAAAATAATACCAAAACACCTATAACACGAGACATAAGCCTACAATCTAGAACTATTTCGGGTTCCTTACTAATTGGTCTACGCCGACATTGGTTGACGGAGGAGACATAAATCGGTTGGAATTATTGGCAAGTGTTACAATTCAGAACCGTTCGATCCTGGATCAGTGACTTCGATGCCGAAGCCTGTGGGAACGAACTTCCTCAAGTCACCCCGGCACATCGGACACGTGCTCTTCTTCTCAAACCACTTGCCGATGCAATTCTGGTGGAAAGGATGGCGGCAGCCCAGCAGGAAGAACGACACACCACCGCTCGCCACGCTTTCCATGCAGATGGAACACAGCTCCGTGCTGTCCCCGTCCGGGCGCATGCTCGGATCGTCGAACGACGTGGCCCAGCACGCATTCAGCAGCAGCTTCGGCTCGTCGATCACGAGCCTCTCACGGATGCGCAGGACGACGGCGAAGTCGGCTCCGAGGCCGCCCTGCTCCCCGGGAGACATCTGGTCGGCGATGGACGCGGCGATCGAGTTGACAGCGGAAGAGTACCAGCCGTCCACGGTGTAGTCGAGCTTCAAGAGCACCTGCGCCTTCGCCAGCGCCAACTGGACGGCGAACACGCAGGCCTCACCGAGGTTGCTACCGGGGCTGTCGACGTCGATGACGCAAGAGCTCTCGTGGAGGGTGGGGCCGTTGACGTACTTGACCTCCGGCTCCGCCTTTCCGATCTCGCGCATCTCGTAGTGCGACGCCACCGAGCAGGAGAGGAGCAGGTGGGGCGGGTGGCCGATCGGTTTGTCTTGCTTCAGGATGTTCACGGAGTAGGAGACCCGGTTCGTTAACGCCGACGACATCACCCACGGCAGGGTCTTCATCAGTGAGCTTACTGGCATCGCGGCAAGCTTTTGAATTGTGAAGTGCGGATGTACCAGTTGGTGAGTATAAATGGATACGAAAAAAGCCGAGTGAGCAGGCCGAGTCGGAATCAGGGTGCCTGTTAGATTGCGGGAGGTTTTCTGAATCCGTTTCGTACTCGGTTAGGATGCGTTGGGCCAAACACTGGGCCAGATTACTTCCGGCCCGGTGTGTTGGTCTTAAAACATGGTTTGGTTCAACTGCCGGCCCGTTTAGTGGGCTCAGTAAGGTTAGTCTAAAACCAGCCTTCAAATTCCAACAACTATTGATTACAATTTTATTAGAAAGCCTTGTGATCCAAGGTTCTATCCGACTCCAAATGCAATATGTATGACATCCGAGTATGGGCATATTTCACCCGTGTTATCCAACTTAAGTTTTTTGGATTAGTTGAAGTCAGACCAAACATAACACAAGGCTTACATAATTTATAAGTTGAGTAAATATAGTTTTTGCCAACGACTCTTGGACTTCAACAATTTAGTTTTGCGAGTTTATAAGCTATACACTAGATAAGCTAACTTATTTCATAAGCAGTAGCTAGATCAAACGGGTCCCAAATGTAGAGAACATGCTCACAAGAGTTGCATGAGTCAAATTCTTCTGTTAGCCCCCAGCAGTCGGCTGTTGATACAAATGACTTGAAAGCGGATGTTATTTGGAAAGTGTTGCCATACAGAACAAAATATGAAGTTTGGAAATTAACCGTGTGTTTGATCAAATTTATGATGTGTTTGAGATTGACGTGAGGTGGAAACAACTACAGCAATAGTTCTACTTATTTGATAAATAAATGTTTGTATTAGTTCTATGGTTTGGTGGTTATACAATATGTCAAAAATAATTTAGATTAAAGATTTCGTTCTTATTCTACATACCATAGTTGAAAAAAAAAACATGTAAGATTTTTTTTTATGGGAGTATTATTTTTTACAGTTATTTTGTAACAAACATGGGTAAAAAAAATCCCAAACAAATAGATTAAGTAAAATAGTTTGCAAAACTTATTCTTTTAGACACACCGCACTCTCAAACTTAGTCTTATTTTTTTTTTCAATTAGTTGGTTTACATGATTTTAACTTATAAATTTGATAAAAAAAAAATTTCACCGGTTTCAATAGTTTAATGGAGGCTTCTAGTTGAAATAAATTAAGTATTCATGTTAACGATTATTCACGTGATCGCCTGGACTCTCGATTGTTACACGAACAACATAGTAAATGGCAGATAAACTTTAGCCTTATGCGGCTTTCACCTCTTTATTTGATAAGCTCTTTCTATCAAAAATATAAAATAACATCTGAAATATCAGTTATTCTAATAGAATAACTGATATTTCATTAGACTCTTGGATCACGAGTAAATTAAATATATATTAAAATTTATGTGATTTTAGTAAATCATAAATATTTTTTAATGTTGAAATTGAATTTAAGTGATTTTTAAATTTATATAAAGATAATTATAATTTTTTAAATATAATTAAGGTCGAATTTAAATTAGATTAATATATTTTTTATATATTATTGTTGACACAAAAATCGAGAAATAATAAATAAAAAAATAAAAACCATCTGACACCAACTATCTCACGAGCCATCAAGCTGCCTCGATTCCCGCGAGCCACAAATATAAAAAAGTATTTTCTCCAAGCGTCGGTTGAGGTTGAGGCTGCCCAACGCCGGAGCTTTGACGGATTGCATGTGGCCTCGCTATTAAAAAAAATATTTTTTCAATCTGCATGTGGTCTGTTAATTTATTTTGTCTTGATTTATGTGCTATCAAATTACATGATTTATAATTAATCTAGTTCAAATTAGATGTTGATTATATTAAAAAATTATAGATATTTAAATTATCTGCTTATAGAAACCAAATATCGCATATATTCGATTTTTAAATTAAAAATTATTAATATTTTAATAAAATCACCTAAATTTAATTTACTCGTTAACCCTTGCATTGGAGCAGGTGTGCTTTGTACACATGACAAAGAATATATTAAAAAATATTCTATTGAAACACCTCATAAAACATCAATAGATTGAAAATAGCCTGAGATTGAACTTAGTCTAAGCCAAGGAGCGCAAGACCCTAATTTATGTGTCAATACAAACTAAACCCTCTTAAATGCACTCAAAATAATGAGTGTTCGGCCTAAAGTTGAAAATAAAAAAAATTCTCTCATTATGACTGACCAACTAATTCCTCATATTCGTGTTGGATCAACTCGTTTCAAATTGTTAATTAGGGCGATTAGTATTATGTTAGTGTTGATTAATGTTAATTAGTGTTAGTTAATGGTAATTAAATATTATGTTTGTGGTGATTAGAGATAATTAGTGTTATGTTAGTGGTGATAGCAGTAATTAATGTTAAATTAATATTAATTAGTTGTAGTTAATGTTGATTAATGTCAAATTAGTAGTAATTAGTATTATATTTATAGTGATTAGTGATAATTAACATTATTTTCATATGAATTAACTTAATTAGTGGTATTTAATCTTAAATTGTTACTACATATCTTATCTTGAACCAACTCATCCTTCCAACCAAACAAAATTCTCAAATATTTCGTTCCATATCAACCAAACAATTATCTTAAAATAACACATGATACACCACTCATCTAATACTTTTTCACCCACAATGATTAGTTGATACAAACAAAAAAACGCATCCATGCAGAACAAACAGTAGGTGTAGATTACTGACTACACTCTTTGGACAAACTGAACAGTAAGAGTATCCAACGGCCCTTCGACAACTGGTCAGCGGCGTCGCGCGGCACGAGGCGCGCGTTGCGCGGGTGGTTCATGACGGTGAAGAAGAAGCCCCGGTACTCGGCGAGGTCGACCTCATCGCCGTTTACCTCCCACCACTCGAGCTCCCTGACGAGGTTGGCGACCAGGTACTCGAGGTGCAGAATCGCTGTCGCGATCCCCGGGCAGAGGCGTCTCCCGGCGCCGAACGGAATCATTGTGAGCTCCCTCGTTCACGTCAGGTCCACGCCCTCCCCTTCCCCGCCCGGCATGAACCGCTCCGGCGAGAACGCCATCAGGTCCGCCCACGCCACCGCGTCGCGCCCGATCTTTCCCACGACGAAGTTCACCGTCGCGTCGCCGTCCGGCTGCTGGAACAGGCCGAGCACCTCCGTGGCCTCCTCGCTCTCCACGTGGCGTAGCACGAACGGAAACTTTGCCAAGCCCCCCTCTCCTTGTTTGTATATATTCTCTTCATAATATCATGTCAAATTATTTAGTGTTGATAATGAAAATCCACAAACTATTAAAACCAAAAAACACAAAAATAAAATATACAAACCTCAATTATTTAGCATGAAAGTTGTAGCTATATTGGTGGTAGCAGATTGTATCTTAGACTTTAAATCTTAAAACAAAATGCTCGAGTATGTGCCAAAGATAATTTAAATTAGAGATTTCACTCGAATTCTACATATCATGATTAGGAAAAAGTATGTTAGATTTTTTTTACGTAAGTATTACTTTTACTTTATAATAAACGTGGGTAAAAGAATATCTCAAATAAATAGATTAGATAAAATAGTTTGAAAAACCTATTTTTTAGACACACCACACTCTTAAACTTAGTCTTAACTTTTTTCCAATAAATTAGTTTACATGGTTTTAATTTATAAATTTGTTAAATTCTTTTCCACCTGCTTCAATAGTTTAATGGTGGCTTCTAGTTTAAACTTATGAAATAAATTAAGTATTCACTATAAATAGATGTTAACGATTCTTGACGTGATCGCCTGGACTCTGGATTGGTACACGAATAACTTAGTAAATGACAGATAATTGCATCCCGTTGTCTGTATATAGGATGTTTTTGATAGAAATGGAGCTTATCAAATAAGAGGTGAAGGCTACATAAGACTAAGTTTAATTAAAATATTAGGAGAGTTGATGTTTCAGAAAAATATTTGTGTCATATGTACAAAATAATATTTGAGATGTCAACTATTCTAATTCACTAGTACTTCATTAAACTTTTCAAGTAAATTAGATATATATATATATATATATATATATATATATATTAAAATTTAGATGATTTTAATAAATCATAAATAAATTTTAATTTCAAAATTAAATTAAAGTGATTTTTGAACTCTATATAAATATCATTTAAAAATATAATTTTTTGAATATAATTAAGATCTAATTTTAATTACATTAATATATAAAATATATGAAATACAATATTGTTGGCACAAAAATTGAAAAAAAAATAAAAAAATCAGAAACATCTGACACCCACTGTGAGGATCAATCTGCCTCGATTTCCGCGTACAGCAAATAAAAAATATTTTTTTTTCTCTCCAAGCGTCTGTTAAGGCTGCGAGGTTGGACTTAGCCAAAGGCCGCAATTTATTTGTCTATATAAACTGAATCCTCTTACATCCACTCAAAATAAAATGAGTGTTGGGCCTCCAATTTAGGCTTATTTGAAATAAGTTAAGCTCAATTCGGCCTTACACTCGTTACTATTATGCATTAGTTGTTTGTGGGCTAGGCAAAAAAGTCAAAGAACATACAGAACGAACAGTAGGTGTAGACTACACACTTAGACAAACTGACCATTAACTGTAAGAGGATCCAAACGGCCAAACTATTCACTTCGACAACGGGGCCGCGGCGTCGCGCGGCACGAGGCGCGCGTTGAGCGGGCGGTTCATGACGGTGAAGAAGAAGCCCCGGGACTCGGCGAGGTCGACCTCATCGCCGTTTACCTCCCACCACTCGAACTCCCTGACGAGGTTGGCGACCAGGTACTCGAGGTGCAGCATCGCCGTCGCCATCCCCGGGCAGAGGCGTCTCCCGGCGCCGAACGGAATCATTGTGAGCTCCCTCGTGCACGTCAGGTCCACGCCCTCCCCTTCCCCGCCCGGCATGAACCGCTCCGGCGAGAACGCCATCGGGTCCGCCCACGCCGCCGCGTCGCGCCCGATCTTTCCCACGAGGAAGTTCACCGTCGCGCCGCCGTCCGGCAGCTGGGACAGGCCGAGCACTTCCGTGGCCTCCTCGCCCTCCACGTGGCGTAGCACGAACGGAAACGGCGGGTGGCGCCGGAGGCTCTCGAGAAGCACGGCCTTGAGGTAGGGCATGCGCGACAGCTTGGCCTCCGTGATGATTCGTGCTCCGCCAGCGATGGCGTCGACCTCGAGGCGGAGCTTTTTCTGCTGGTCGGGGTGTTTGACGAGGTTGGCTATGGTCCACTCCAGGGTGGCGGCCGTGGACTCCGTGCCGGCTCCAAGAAACTCAGAGACGAGGCTGACGAGCTCGCCGTCGGTGACAGGCCGGTCGCCTTCCTCGTTGATGCGAAGCTCCAGGAGGGACTTGATGTAAGACTGGTGGGCTGTGTCATCGCCGGCGCCCTTTCGATTCTTGACTTTTGCGATGAGCGGCAAGAACGACTCCTCTTGCTGCCGCCGCAAGGCGAGGAGACGGCGCCACAGTGAAGGGTAAAGGAGCTTACCCATCACGGGATACTTTATGAACACTCCAAAGGCGGGCAACGCAAGGACGATGTCGCGCTGCATCTTCAACATGGCTCGGAGGCGCGTTTCCCCGAGCTCGGCCGCGACGTCCTCGCCGAAGCACATGACGGCCATTATGCAGTACACGGCGAACTGGAGGCTCTCGCCGGCTGGCGCTCCGGACTTGAGCGCTTGCACCAGCTCACCGAGCACGCGGGCACGGGTGTCAGCGAGGAGGCGGAGCTGTGACGCGTGGAACACGCCGGTGGCCATGTTGCGGCGCAAGGCGCGCCAGAAGGCGCCGTACGGCGCCGACAGGAGGTTGTGGTGGCGGTTGCCCGTGAGGATGGTGCTCGGCACGGCGCCGGTGGGGCGGTCGAGGAACGCCCTGCTGTGCTGCACCAGGGCGCGGTGCGACACGTCGCGGTCCTTCACCTGCAAGGACAGGCCGCGCCGGGCCTGTCCGCCGGAAGCTTTGTATCGTTCTAGAGCTAGCATTGGGCCAACCATGAGCTGTAGGTTCGCCATGAGGCCGCCGCCGCCTCGCCCTTTGCGGAGGCAGGTGGCGAGGAGGAAGGCGCTCGCGGCGAGGACGAGGCATAGGGTGGTGCTGGAGGGGAGGGAGAGCATGGAGACGAGGAAGTGCTGGTGTTCTTCCATTCTGCCGTCCATGCGTGGAAGATGGTGTGCAATTGTGTACACTCATTTGTAGGTCTAGTGTGATTCCAACTTTACAAGCCCCCTCTCCTCGTCTCCGTATGTATTCTTTTTTAATATTAGGCCAAATTATTTAGTGTTGATAATGAAAATCCATAAATTATAAATAAAGTAAAACCAAAAAACACAACAATAAATAGACAAACCTCAATGATTTAGCATGAAATTTGTAGCTATAATAGTGGTCGCAGGTTGCATCTTAGACTTTAAAGTCTTCACATGTAACACATCATAGATCTGAGTGAGTCTATTGTGAAAGAGAATATTAAGTGAAAATATTGACTGTTTATCTCTATAAAATTAAATTTTAAAATAAATTAACTAATAAATAAAACTCAACTATTATTGTTCCCAAACATTTGGAGTTGATCTACAAGCGTTCACTTGCTCATTTAAAGCATGACTGGACAAGTCCATATCCATATCCGACCACAACCTACAATAATGGACCTGCAGGTTACTTGATCACCATTCTAAAAAAAGAATTTACTTGATCACATCGTTTTTCATATATTTAGTGAAAAAGAAGTAACAGTAGATTTTGAAAACCAAAAAAAATTATAAATTTTTTTTATAGTATCTTATTTTAGTTCAATAGCTTATACTATAATTTTAGTATGTAGTTTGACTTTATGGATCAAGTCATATGTTGATATATAAGCCAAACACTAACTCTCTTCCACACGTGCCCACGCCGACGCCGTGTTCATCACCGTTCAATAGCCTCTTCAGTTCATCCGCGCCGTCCACGTGTAGCCCGTGCCTTTGCCCATATCGTCGCCGCATTTTCCTCTGACCGATTGGCCTTCCCGCTTGATTTGTGCCGCCACGTGGATTGCATTACCCGCTTTGTGCGGCACCATTTGAATGTTGCGCCCACGTTGGGCCACGTTGTCGCTTCGTTCATGGCCTATGTTGAGACATGTCATTCCTTTGTTCGTAGCCGTTCAATCGGCCCGTTCACTTTCGATGAAGGCCAAATCCTGTTGTTCGATTGTCGCTTCTATTTAACTTGAACGACTCGACTTGCTTTGCTGCAGTGTATTCGGGGTTTTTTTGTTTGCGTGTGACCAGCTAAATTCGAGAAGTGCCGTCGATCATGCGAAGCGAGGCTCCATTCGACCGATGACCAGCAAAATTCCACGACCGACCAACATGTCCTGCTACATGCATTGCATGCATTTCTGACTTACTACTTTTGCGACACATGTGAATGTTTGCCCTTTGTTTGCCACCGCCGTCACCAAGTTTCCAATGTTGCAACGTCGTTTTGTTTCAAGGTTTTGATTTGCTGTGGACTGTGCTTGCAATCTCCACCATTTCCAAATCTGTTCTTTTTACTACCTGTGCTGACCAATGTTTCCTTAGGTGATTACAATTTTGTTTTACTTACGTACAAAAGTTATTAACTATAGCGTGATTAATTGATTTACATGCTAAATTTTTCTTCTCCTTTGTTCGTACAGCTCGACTCACCATCAGCAAGTTATTTTGTTTGAGAAATTTCTTCCCTTTTTGAACATATTGCCGAAAGTTTTTTTTGCCAATTTTGTGCCTGACTACTTTATGAGTTATTTATATCATTTTTCTATTTCATATTTTTACAAATATTATTTGTTTGATTATGAGTTATATCATGATATATACAACAACAAAGATATGCAAGTGTTCACATAAACTTTCCTCGTATGCAACCAAAAGACATGAATACATATTTACTTTCCTAATGTGGAAAAAAAAACCTAATAGTGCAACCTAGCATTAATTATATGTATCTGAAATTAACACTTCCCAGTAGTATGAACTCACACCTGCCATCGATTCGGCCGGGTTCAAGTTCAACCAAACTACAATGAAGAAAATCTGTTGCTATTCATAAATGAAAGACGGTGCATGAACATACAAAATACACAAACTACTCCCTCCTTTTTTTTATTTGTTTTAGATTATGCGCAAATCAAATTTTTTAAATTTTGATCACCAAGTACTTTTTGAGTTATGGATGTGTATGTATGATAATTTCTGTGATGTGCATAGGAAAATTGGAAGGTTTTTGGGTTTGGAGAGCACATTTGTGTAGAACTTCTGTTGCTCAAATGAAAATGAAGGTTTTGTGAATATTTTTGCAAGTAACAATTGATGGTGAAGTCGTCATGGATGGAAATATGATTCTTAGGTAGCCTTTTCCTTGTATTTGCCTAATGCATTTGCATCAAATGTGGTATTGTTGTTATCTTCCTGCCAAATCTTTTGTTGCATTGATTTGTTTGTTTTTTTGTTAGTGTGTATATTTTGAAAGAAGTTTATGACACATATTTAAGTTAAGTCTGTTTTGCAGGGTGGATTCTAAGTTGGTCTATCATCATCTCCCATGACAGGAGCCATTTGCACCACATTTGCTTGAAGTTCTTTATGAAGACGATGACATGGTACAAAGCTTAGCCTGATATTCTTTCTACATTTATGTGGCTAAGACTGTGTAGAGCCTCTTCAACCTAGCTTTTCAACATCTTGAGGCCCTGGTTGGCAAGCCTCAAATAATATGTCCCATATGAGTTATATCTATGTCTTTTTCATTTTGAGCAAACTATGGGATACTTTTCTGTAGTCATGCTTTTCCATTGTAAGTAATAATATTTTGGAACTGAGTGGTCCAATCTAAAACTTTTGCTTAGTTTACTCCACTTTTGAACATTCAAATAGCTTCAGCTTGTGTATCTTACAAGCATTTTCTGTAGAGTATGAGGATATCTTTACTAAAGTTTATATTTGTCAAAATACGTAATAGACATCAAAATATATCACATATGGGAAACTAGCAGTATTAATTGAATGTTGTCACGTTGCCCTAAATAAGCCTTCTGGGTTGCAAGTTTTGCCTAAATGACAATTCTAGTAGTGCAATGTTGGTCGCTTCGTTCATGACTCATGTTGAGTCACGTCGTTTTTTCGTTCGTCGCCATTCGATCGGCACGTTTGTTTCATCTGAGCAGTTGAACATGCTCTCTCCACAGGCCAGTTGTTTCCCACACTCAACCAAAACCAAATCTCATGATTCGACCAACAACCAAAATTCAACTAATTCCAATAGCGTACTATTTGTCGCTTCGTTCATGACCCACATTGAGTCACGTCGTCCCTTCGTTTGTAGTTGTTTGATCGGCGTGTTCGCTCTATCTGGGCGGTCGAAAGTGCTCCCCCCACAAGCTAGCTATTTCCTACACTCGATCAAAACCAAACCTCATGATTTGACCAACAATCCAAATTCGACCAGCCACCAAAATTAGACCAGACACATTGTTTCGCACGTTCGCCCAAAACCAAACCTGATATATCGACCAAAAACACAAAAGATTCGACCAAACCAACCAAAATGCGACCATCACAAAAAAATCGCTGATTCAACCAAGCCGGTGTGACCAACCTTTTTTTACTTCCACATCCAACAACACAAACAATGCGACCATCACAAAAAAACAAAGCGTTGGTTCGATCAAACACAAACAAGTTTAATCAACCAGACATGAAGTGCCACCATCACAAAACTGCTTATATGACCAGACAAAAAACCGACTAGCAGACCTAGAAAATCAAGCCAGAAATTTACAAATCCCCATTCAACTACAACTAAACAAAACCAACACAAACAAATATGCTAGCCAACCAAACACAAAATACAATCATCAACAAATAACAAGAACGTCCAGTACAAAAACAAATCTACTGATTTGACCAAACAAAGAAAATGACCATGGGACCTCAAAGATCACGCCAGAAAATTACTGTTAATGACTGTAATAATATGACTACTCTGGCACGACCAAATATTTTTACTGTCACGTTGAACTACCTATTTCAATTATTTGATCAGTTCTCTTACTGTGCGACCATTATTTTTACTGTCAGTACAAAATCTGATCATAGTCGCTCTGTCCAAATTGATCATGTAAGTACAAATCCTGGTCATGGTCGTCCAGTCCAAAAAATGGTTATACCAGAACAAGTCAAGTCGTGGTCATCCATTTTAAGACTGATCGTATTAACCCAAGTTTCTAATCGTGCTTGTCCAGTTCAAAAAACAAGCACTTTTCATGGTTATTCAATGCAAAACTGGTCGAATCAGGACAAAACCTAGTAATGATCGTGCAATTCAAAACTGATCAGATCAGCACATAACCTGAGCATAACCATTCAGTTCTGAATATAATATCTTATCATCTATAAATCTTTTTTCTCAATACCCGCAGCAACGCGCAGAACATGACAAAACAGTGTTGTTTTTTTTTAAAAAACTATTTATAAGTAACAGTAGTATTATAAAACAATGCACATCCACCTTAATATACCCTAACACTCACACATTCAGACACCTAAAAAAACATACAAAAAACCAAAGGAAAAACCCAATCTCTTTTTGTGTGGTGTGTGCATGTTCTACCCATCGAGTGTGTCATACAATAATTAAGTACCCAATAGTAACTTTATAACTGTCACGATTGTTAATAACTTCTTGATCACATTCAGTAATTAATGCGTGTAGACTCGGAGTTTTGTGCCAGGCAGGCTCTTTTATAATAGTCTACACAAGCTGCTTGTTTGTTTCGTTTCGTACTAGTTGGCTCAAAAAAAAAAGATTTGGCGTTAAGGGTACTCCATGCAGTTCACACCCCTCTCTACGTGGTGTTATAGGTACAATTAGCACGAACCATTAGGACTTGCTAATGTCCTAGGGTTGTACTGTAATTTGTTTGATCTGGTTGCAATTTTTTAAGGAACTAATTTTTTGTGTTTGTGGACAAGTCTAACAAATCGATTTTGTAGACAAGTCTGGAAACTATTTGATAAGAAATTTGATTTATGAGCTTATAAGAGAGGGGTAGCTGTAGAAATTGCTTCATTCTAATTACATCTTCTTTTTGGTGGCGAGGTTCAGCTTTTGGGAGAAACTTATGCAAAAAGTCACCTATTTGGTTTTAGCTTCTCTCGGCAAAAACTGAAACTGAAATTTGGTCAAGCAAATCTTGTTGAAGTATGAGTAGATTGATTATCTTTTCATAGCAGCTTATGTTTGACCCAAGTTGAGATCATGTCATAGGGTTGGAGTCTTAAAATATAAGTAGACTGATTATCTTTTCTCGATAGTTTATTTTATTAGATAAATTGATTAGTGGATGAAACTCAACAACCCTAAGTGATTTGGCTGCCATTTTACAATCACCACGATCTCTAATGTAAAGGACATGTTTGGCCGAGTTTCAGATGTGGTTTATTGGCAATTAGATGCAGCCCCTGAAGGAGAACATGCTACTCTAGCAAGTAGTGGCAATTTAAAAAATTATTGACCCAAAAACCCAACAATCAAGCAAGCATACGATCATAGATTAAAGGTTTACCACTATACACGCGGATGCAACTAAGCAGCAGCAGAAGAAGAGTTGATGTCACGCACTTCCAACACCGTCTTCTTAGAATTGTGACTCCTCACGATCAACCCAGCAACCAGATCATTCCAAGCAGTGCAGCAGTAGCAACAGTACCTCTATGGAAGTCCACATGTCTAGGGAAGGAGCAACATGTTCCTGTGCTAGCACCAATACACGCGGCTAGAGTTTTGCGAAGTTTATCTTGTGGATGGTGGTGCAGCCAGAATAGATCAGATTATTTTTCATGCTTACCTAACCTCCTTTTATAAGGTCTCGTAGGAAAAGTCCTACTCCAATGCGAACTCTAATCTTAATGATAAACCCATTACCAATGGGGGACCCATTTCGAATTCTATCCGAATTAATACTCCAACCCGTTAAGTGTGTGACTTTGAACAGGTGGATCTCTAGTGTAGTGGTTAAGACACTAAGTGGCAAGCTAGAGATCTTAAGTTCAACTCCCCACCTCTATCATTTATTCTTATAAGGCCGAATCAGCAGTACGGTCCGTGTATATTTGGTCGTAATCGGAAATAACTTCCCAAATCACAAGTCATAAGCGGTCCCTAGTAAGATATTATGACTACCCACATATACATGAAGATCATATCTGATGAATCTATACAACTTATCATGGATTATTTTTTTGCCTCACAATATCAGATCGAACTCAAGGTGAGAAACATGTCATCCTTGAATAACTCGGTCCTTTCTCAATTTTATAATGGACTAACCTTTTCTATATGTTTCGCCGAGAAGATCTCTATTCTGGGAAATTCATCACTTTTCGTGATGCGGGCGTGCCAATATACATAAGTATACAAATAAGAGAATATAGAATGTACAATCTTAAATAAAACAATACACTTTATTAATTCTAAAAAGAATTACAAGTTACAAGTCTCTTTGGGAAAGTACATCTTGACTTTAAGAGATTGTGTGGTTTACGGTTCCTCAAGGCTTTTGAAAAGCTTCTGATTAGTTATATCTACAGAACAAGTCCACAGAAAATCTCTAATCAAGCTGTGCTAATGGTTATTTTCTTCAAACCTCAAAACTTCAAAATTACCTTTGATGAATGAATGCAATGCGGATGCCCATGCATGCAAGTATACACACTACTACAGAAATATAGTCCACTAACCCCTATCTTCTAACGGTTATATGCAATCTGGGAGAAAACCGTTAGTGTACGAGGACCGCAGTGGAGAAGAGATTTTATACTAACGGTTATGTTCTAGGAAACCGTTAGTGAATAGCACGTAACTTTTACTATCGGTTATTAGTGTAAGAACCGATAAAAGAGATAAAATTTTACTATCGGTTTGTTTATTTAACTGATAGTAAAATTACGTCATTTTTACTATTGGTTATTACTGTAAGAACCGATAGAAGAGATGAAATTTTACTATCGGTTTGTTTATTCAACCGATAGTAAAAGGACGTCATATATACTTATGGTTAGGACAGTGGGGACCTTTAGAAGAGAGGAAAGCACGTAATTTTTACTATCGGTTATTAGTGTACGAACCGATAGAAGAGATAAAATTTTACTATCGGTTTGGTTATTCAACTAATAGTAAAAGGACGTCATATATACTAATGGTTATGACAGTGAGGACCTTTAGAAGAGATGAAAGCATGTAACTTTACTATCGGTTATTAGTGTACAAACCGATGAAAAGATAAAATTTTACTATCGTTTTGTTTATTCAACCAATAGTAAAACGATGTCATTTTTATTCAACCGATAGTAAAAGTATGTCATTTTTACTATCGGTTATTAGTGTACGAACCGATAGAAAAGATAAAATTTTACTATCGGTTTGTTTATTCAACCGATAGTAAAAGGACATCATATATACTAATGGTTATGATAATGGGGATCTTTAGAAGAAAGGAAAGTTCACTAACGGTTGTATTTTTGAACCGATAGTAAAATAGTACAAGACCTTGGGTTAAACCCGCTGGAGTTTTCCCTCCAGTCCAACCAAACACATTTCCAAATAAGTCTCGACTCGCGCGCGGAAAACCCTAGCCTCCTCGACGTCCCCTTTTTCGCTCCTGCACCACCATTTCCGCTCGGATTTGGGTTCTCCACCATCGCCGGCCACTGCATCGCGCTTCGTAGGCCACTCCACGAACTGTAAGTTGTTTTGACCAACCCGATTAGAATTATTCTTGCTGCTCGCATTTTATTTCTTTTCCTTTGCTAAATTGATTTTTGGAAAAGTTAATAATGTTTCAATCGTTGTTCATTACTGATAATATGTATTGTTGGTCATTGAGATTTGTAATCGAGTTCGTATCTGTCGGCATCTCCATAGACCAAATGTGTTAATTATCACAAAACTGAGTATCAAGAATAATGGGCAAAATTTTGTTTATATCCATACTCTTGCCAAGACTCTTGCTGAATATGCTTCTATTGTAAGTTGTTTTGTTAGTCTCATTGTTTTGGGTTGGCTGCATTCATCCTTGGCCTCCGACCTCGACAATCATATCTTCAACCACTCCAGTCGTGACGACCTCCTCTACCTCGACCTACGACCACCTCCACGACAAGCATCGACTACATTTCCTCGGCAACTGCTTCACAACCATGCCCATGGCTACAATAGCTCCAACAAACATGATCGGTAGAGTGGGTCAACTTTGAAATTAATTTTTAATCTGGATTATTTACAAAAATAAAAAACCCTGTTCTCTGTGTTGTATTTGTGAATAATTAGATTCAATCTGTCCAATATGTGTATCTCTGTATTGCTGTATCTGTGAATGCACCTTTTTCATTTGTATAGCTGCTTATAACATATTCTGACGGTTTCTAACTCAGAACCGTTAGAAGAAGTTATGCTAGTACTAACGGTTCATAACCTACAACCGATAGAAGAAAGTTTATAATACTAACGGTTGTGAGTACTGAACCGATAGAAGAAATTTAACAATACCAACAGTTGTGAGTACTGAACCAATAGAAGAAAGTTTATAATACTAACGGTTTTGAGTACTGAACCGATAGAAGAAATGTACCAGTACTAACGTTTGCGAGTAATGGACCATGGGAATATACGTATTGTACTAACGGTTTGTAACCGTTAGAGTTGTGCTAGGTTTCTTCTATCGTGCCGATCACTAATAGTAAGAGAACCGTTAGTATAGACCATTTTGAACCGATAGTGTAAAGTAATTCTGTAGTAGTGACAACTCCATAACTTCATCAGTCTATGCTGCTATCACAAATGGGTGGCCTTCGCCTCATTGGTGCCCGGCTAGGGAGTTGTTTGGCCTCATCGGTCGCAAACAAATTGATGCATTTGTCTCATCAGTACCCAGCATAAATGGTGTCCTACTTCATCAGTCACAAACAGGGGTTGTTCGGCCTCGTCGGTACTCGAACAAAATATCGCCTTCGGCTCATCAATACCTAGCGACATGAAAAAATATGAATATAGTGGATTGTGATAACAACTTCGACATCCTTAACTTCAGGAAATGCACATTTCATGTTAGGCAACTCATCGAAATATCCATCAAGGACATAGAAATATTTTGACTTATCTTGACAACTTCCGACACGATTGAATATTATCTCTCCTTCGACTAACTGAATGGGAGCCTTTCTGGCCTTTGATCGACTTGAAATTTGGTAGAATAGCTTCTGTATATATCTTCGATTATTCATCAAAAATTGAGATCAATCGGACCATCGAGTTGCAAGCTATCTCCAATGAATTACTCGTATGTTACGCTGGAATTCAGCGAGATATAGCTTTTTTGCATTGGTCTTCTAGAGGTCTTCCCAGCTTTTGATCAAGGTGAACATTGGAGGAACTGTTTCACCATGAGCTGTTTTCTATTAAAGTTTGGGGTTGATCGGACTTTTGGATTAGAAGTTATCATCGATCTTCTCTCGCATATCAGGCTAGAACTTATTCTTAACATAGTCTCTTCTTGGTTGAATTGCAACTTGGAGGCCTCTAGTCGAATTAGAGCAACTGGTCCTGGTCAAAAGAGATCTGGTCGATTCGGCACAAATCATCGGGGCGCTCACTGGATTGAGGCTCCCTTTGCTCCATGTTCTTCTCCATCTTAATGAGCGGGCTGACACAACTACCAACAAACAGACCTTCACCCTCTTAATGCAATGCATGGTAATGCATGCCTTATAATTGATCAGCACTCACCAATGGGGAAGAAAAAAGATCTCTGGTCGAACAGAGAGGGCCTGCTTTGATCTTGTCTTTTTTTTCTCTATCTTGTGTCCTCTGTTCACCTGCAAAAGGTAAGCACCCCATCTTTATTTATAGAGGCTCTAAGTTGGTTGCAACCATCGAACAATCGGAGGTATTTGGGGAATTTGAATTTGAAAAAGAGATAAACACTAATTATTTAAAAATTAGGAGATAATATCAATGTTTATCCTTATCCTGTTCAAGCTCGGGTTAAATGTCGACGCAACCAGACTCAATCCGAGTCGAATTCGACCAGACCCGAGTCTAATTCAAATCCGACCAAGACCTGATTCAACCAGACCTAGTCCATGTAGGATCAAGGATGCCGACTAGAGGGGGGGTGAATAGGAGGCTTTAAAAACTTCAAATAAAAACAAGTTTTTATACCAAGAAGAACAAAATGCAATTTAATATATTAAAGAGAGAAGATAGAGAGAACGAACACAACGATTTTTTAACGAGGTCTCGGAGACTCGCCCAGTCTCCCCTAATCCTCGTTGAAGCACTCAAGCGAATGAGTCTTGCTTCAATATCCACGAAGGATATTTCTCACTAATGGTTGCTCCTTGTCCACTCCGGAAAGGCGAGCACCGATGCCTTGTACAAACTTGCCGAGCCTCTCCGACAATCTCCGAACGGAGAGATCAACGGCCACGCCACCAAACCGTCTAGGTGAGGGCGCTCACCAAGAGTAATAGGCAGCAAGGTCTTCTCAAGACCTCCAAACACGCACCGAGAAACTACAAGTATGCAAATGCAATGAACTGGAATGCTCGGTGGATCAGAAAACACTCGACTTGATCAAAAGATCAAGATTTTATATAAGAAACTAAAGCTCAAGAATGTGTATGAGAGGAGGCTGCTTGTTATATAAAACTTATGCCCAAAACCCCTTTTTATAGCCTCAAGAAACAAATGAACCGTTGGAGCTAGGGCTGAAAATCAGCAACCCAAACTGACAGTCAGTTCACCAGACTGACAGTCAGTTACATACACAACGGCCGACAAAATTTACGGATAAAAAATAGCTAGCCGTTTGTGGTCGTTTAAGGAAACTTGAAACCCCCAACTGACAGTCAGTTATGCAAACTGACAGTCAGTTCGACCAAAACATCGACCAGATCAAATAGAAACTCAGATAAAAACAGCTGTGGTCGAAACCCAAACTGACAGTCAGCATGGGCATACTGACAGTCAGTTTAGTACAAAAATTTTGGCCCAAAAAACACACTCTCAGGACAATTGTCAGTTAACACAAACTGACATTCAAACTGACAGTCAGTTCAGCAAACTGACAGTCAGCCTGAACAAAAACAGCTATAACTTTAAATCCAGAAATTCAAAATAGGTATTTAATTGCTCATTTGAAAGATATTTTAAAGGACTATCTTTTTGTCAACAGAATAAAAAGCCAGATCTGCCTAGATCTTTCCATAAAATGCAAAAACTCTTCTGCTGTCAAAAACTAAACTGAAAAACCAAATAACTGACAGTCCATTAAAAACATCCATAACTTTTGATCCAGAAATCCAAATTGATAGTTTAATAGCTCGTTTGAAATATAATTTAAAGGGATACATTTTTGTCAACATAAGAAAAAGCCAGATCTACCTAGATCTTTCTAGAAAAAGTAAATACTCTTATGCTGTCAAAACACAACTGAAAAACCAAATCTTTCAAACCAAATTCAAATCAAATCCAACCAAAAAGATGCAATGCAATGACCTAAGTTTCTCGGTTTACGTTGGAGATAAAAAGAGGACTTTCGCCACCCCTCTTTATAGTACGGTTAAAACTAATAAATAATTTCCTAAACCGATCAAACTCCAAACACCGAGATCGGTCAAAATAAAACAAATATTACCTTAATTAGGTCCTTTGCATCTTTAATCCTTGCAACTTTCGTTTTGGTGACCTTGCACTTGCGACCTTGACTTCCAACCTTTAACTGCGACCACAGCCAACATTGCGACCTTGCGCTTGCGACTTTGGACCTGTGACCTGCAGATCTTTCCGGATCACTTACAGACTTTACAGAAATCGCTCTGCATAGAAATAGCTCAAAGACAAGGTTAGTCCAAAACACCTAATGTCATCAATAATCAAAATCAACATAAAAGGGCCTAGATGCAACAGTCCATTCAACCAAACCCAAGCCTGATTCAAATCTGACCAGGATCTGACTCGACCAAGCCTAGTTCGAGTATGATTTCTACCAGACCAAGTCCGAATCTGATTTTGACTAGGCCAGTTTTGAGCTCAAATCCGACCAGACCAATTCAATTCACATTTGACCAGGTCTTGATTATTTTTTTAGCAACTCAAACATATGTGTTTTTTTTATTTTGGTCCGTTTGGTTTACTGGGACTTCACATGATGAATTTTGTTACAAAATTTCATTGAACACCATTGTCGTGGTATAAAAAATACCTCGGCAGATTTGATGACGTGCGTAACACGTGTTCCTCAACGCGAGCTGACCGTGCGACGGGTCACCCCGCGTTGGACAATCCCAGAGATTGACACAGGGGTTTATACAGGTTCGGGCCTCAGTGGAGGCCCTAGTCCTGTCGACGTGCTCCCGACGAGCGTCGGCTAGGGGGCTCTCTCCCGAAGAGAGGGCTCCAGAATACGCCTTTTTGCTTTTTTGGATAAAGTACAAATGAATGTCTTAGGTTACAAAAGAGGGTTACAAGGGTATATATAGACCCCAAAAGATGCGAATTACTGAACTACCCCTCTTGCCACCGTAGGATCGGGGGAAAAACGGTCTTTTGACGAGGTCCAGGGCACCGATTTCTGACACGTGGCGGCCCTTTGAAATCAGTGCCCACTAGAGGAGCGCCGGGGGAAGTCTCTCCCGAGCCCGGGGGAGGGCTCCGGGAGACATTTTCCCCGGCCCGGAGAAGGGGGGCTCCGGGAGAGGAGCTCTCCCTAACCCGGAGGAGGTGCGCCGGGGGAAGTCTCTCCCGAGCCCGGGGGAGGGCTCCGGGAGACGTCTTCCCCGGCCCGGAGAAGGGGGGTCCGGGAGAGGGGGCTCTCCCTCACCCGGAGGAGGTGCGCCGGGGGAAGTCTCTCCCGAGCCCGGGGGAGGGCTCCGGGAGACGTCTTCCCCGGCCCGGAGAAGGGGGGCTCCGGGAGAGGAGCTCTCCCTAACCCGGAGGAGGTGCGCCGGGGGAAGTCTCTCCCGAGCCCGGGGGAGGGCTCCGGGAGACGTCTTCCCCGGCCCGGAGAAGGGGGGCTCCGGGAGAGGAGCTCTCCCTAACCCGGAGGAGGTGCGCCGGGGGAAGTCTCTCCCGAGCCCGGGGGAGGGCTCCGGGAGACGTCTTCCCCGGCCCGGAGAGGGGCGCTCCGGGAGAAGTTTCTCCAGACCCCGAAGAACGAACTCCCATGGTGACGTTTCTGGCGTTGGCTAGTATTTTCCCCCAACAACCATAGTTGATTCTCAACTATATTCGGCACGGCTATACACTTTCTTGGTCCAATTATATCGAGGAACCTAGAGATATCTTTCTCAAGATATGAGGGGCAAATTTCATCTCGACCATCCACTTTCAACCACATGGTTTATAACATATCTGTATTTCACCTTTATGGCTTCTTGATTAAGACCAACGGTCGATGACACCAAGGTATGCTACTACGCATACATGAAACCATGATGACCTCAGGTCTAAAGATAAACTAAAATAACTGTTAGACAAATTAATGACACATAATAATCTCAATAGTATCTCAAGATGGGCCAATATGACCAACATGTTCTCCAACATCTGCCCACGACATAGTCTTGATATCCTACATCCATGGTCTGTGAAATTGACTATCAATCAATATCCGTGCTGACTTATCTTACATTATTATTCTATGTAATGTCAAAATCAGGAATATTTAGAATAAGAATTCCACGAACAAGTCACATACTTATTGATTGATAAAAGTAATACTTTATTCAAGAAATACAATAACATATTTTTTATAAAAATTTATAAATATATCATGATATAACCATCTCCATAATTATTTCTAAGATATATCTCTATCAGCTCCTACCGAGCACGTCATTTCTTGCGAGACTTTAGCTTATTTCATCTCATAAGTTGCAAGCGCTGAACCTCGACTTCTTGGGCTTATTGCTCAACAAATCCAATTTCTCTTCGCACATATTTACTTCCCATAGTTGTCATCCTCATGACTACCACAAGCCGTCCCTGGCACACCCCAAATCAACATCCTCATCACAACATGTTGTAGTCCATCACCCCACACACGGCTACCATCGCCCCTACATTGTCGCCGCCCATACTCTGGCACAAACAAGATTGTATATCTAGGACATCTACAAAGAATAAAAAAAATCTAAAAATCTTTTGAAGAGTTACTATTAATTCTTTAAAACCTATTTCTATTTACACTTTCTATACAGCAGAGCAGTGTTTTAGTTCTTATTCAACTTTTAAATCAAAACTTTTGTCAAACATCTTCTGAGATTTTCAAACAAAACCTTCATAAGCTCATGGACTAGTTTATTTATAAAATTTTAGCTGGACAAAGTATGTCCTTAGTTCACAATCCTAATGTGAGCCTGGCAAAATTAGCACTCGCTCTATTTTTGAAAAATATGCTGTAAAGAGTTTATTAACCACTTTTATTTATTAGAAACCAATGTTAGAATAAAAAATCGTCTACTTGTCTTTTGTATGCTTTAAGTGAGACATGCGAACTTCTGTTGCATCACATGATGTGAAATTTCATTTTTTATAATATCCTGTCCTTTTCGTAGATTGCTATTGTGATGGACGAATTTTTTTTCAAATAACCCAAAAAAAAATAAATTCGAAAAATAGCCCAGGTCTTTTAAATTTTGCAAAAATTGCCCTCTGTTGTGAACCAGCGCACGCGACAGATCTTCAGTCGCTAGCTGGGCTAGCGACTGAAGACGTGGCACGGCCCAACGCCCCGCTGGCCCAGGTACCGTGCCACGCCAACTTTCGACTGAAACCCACAACGTTTCAGTCGCCAGCCCGGCTAGCGACTAAAAGCCTATTTAACCCTCAGCAGTCCCTTTCACAGTACGGGCGAGTTCATTTTTTTTCGAAAATCCAGAAATTACTGAAATCTGTTTAGAGAGAGAGAAGAAGAGAAGAAAGAGGAGGAGAAAAACTCTTTTCGGAGATTCTTCAAATCTGTTCGCTGAGGTACATTTTCATGAACTCGTATATGTAGATTAATTAGATCGTTAACTCGTAGTATTTAGACAGGATTTAGATTATAAATTTACTGAAAATGTGATGTTTTTCAAATTTGAATTTTATTAGTAGGCACGCAGATTAAAATATTTGTTAGAATGTAGATGTAAACGTTTGTTAGTACGTATATTAAACTGATTGATAATATGTAGATTTAAAAGTTTCTTTTATATTATGTTAGGGCCCTTGCGGCCTCGCTGCTGTTGTCGTAACCACCGTCTTGCCCTTGCCCGCACGGATTCAGAGCGAGGGCGGCTATTATTTTAGGGTTGTAGGGTTTAGAAATTAAATTTGGTTAGGGTTAGGGTTGGGTCTTAGTTAGGGATAGGGATAGGGTTAGGGTTAGGGTTAGGGTTAGAGTTGCTTTGCAGTTAGGGTTAGGGTTAGGGATTTTTTGTTGGAATAACCGAATAAAAAAAAGAAATTCGAAATCTAACCCAAAACTTATGAAAATTACAAAATTGAAAAACTTTAGTTAGGGTTAGGGTTAGGGTTAGGGTTAGGGTTTATAAATTTAATTGTTCACTTCACCTTTTTGCTAGGCAAAAATCGTGTAGCCCAGCGACTGAAATGCAGTGTTGGGAAATTTCTGTTGTTTCAAAAACCATGTTTTTGTAGTACTTTGAGCAATGTTTTGACACATCTCATAGTCGCAATATCGTTGTATAATTCTGCTACGATTATTGCGCATCGTCGCACTATCCTGTTTAAACCTAACACAGAATGAAAAATTGATTAGGCTATGGAGCAACGCAGTACTGTTTGCGTTTATTACGGAGCTGGTATAATCCGTAATGAAGCAAACGGTGATGATCTTGGTGGTTGTATGTATGTTTACGATCAAATGAGACAACCACAGTCAATGTCTTTCAATGATTTGGAGATGTGGATAGTCGAGCTATTACAACTAAATCCTGTGACGGATAATCTCAGGGTCGAAGGCATGATTCCGGAGGGAAACAAATGGGTGCTCAAGAGACTGAAAGGTGACAAATCATGGAGTTCGTTTAGGAGATTTGTGACAAATCTAGGCTATGGTTGCGGGGTCATCATACTGTACGTTGAAATCATACACGCACATAGCTCGGAGGGCAGCCATTCCGTAGGAAGAGAAAAGAGCAGCACTAATATCAGCACCAGAGGTCACGATGGCGGTGGCTGTGTCGATACCGGTGCAGGTGGCAGTACCAATGCTAGTGCAACTGGAAGTGTACCTTTGCAAACTGTAAAAGATACAACTCCGTTTGGGGGCCATCAAGTAGATGCAGCTGAGGAATTACCAGAATTAGAGGAGAATTTTAATGAGGAGGAGTATACTAATCCGTCTGAAGTGTATGAATCTCCTGATGAACCCACGGAACAGCAGAATCCTATAGGTGAATGGACTGATCCATCTTCTTTGATTTCCGCTGTGGTTCGTGATGAGCTGAGTTCGCGATGGTCCTATAATGAATCAACCGTCCAGCTTGGACAGTTGTTTCAGAGTAAGAAAGATGCAAAGAAAGCCATAACTGTGTGGCCTGTTTCACTAAATAGGCCATTCCGAGTGATCAAATCAAATCCGTGCCTGTGGACTATGAGGTGTTTAGTCAAGAACTGTCTATGGTACGTATGTGTTACTCGGCCACAAGATGGCCCGTTCTTTCAGGTGACCAGAGTCGAAGACCACGGATGTCTGGCTGAAGGCATGGTGCAGCAGCATAGAAATATTACATCTAGTTTTGTTGCAAGTCTGATACTCTCAGTAGTAAAGGAAAATACGGCAATGACACCGAAAGTGATAATTGCACATGTCGCGGAGAAGTACAGTTATAAGATCAAGTACGCGAAGGCATGGAGGGCTAAACAGAGGACGCTGGAGTAGCTTTTTGGGACATATGTTGAGGCATACAACCTTGTACCGAGGCTGTTGCTGCGCATATACAAAGCAAATCAAGGAACAGTCACCGAAATTGTTGATACGCCGGCAATCGGCTCGGAGGGTGCTGTGATTCCTGGGTGCATGGTACTTCGGAGATTTTTCTGGGCATTCCAACAGTGCGTTGCATCGTTCAGGTACATGAGACCCGTGCTTTGCATTGACGGAACATTTTTTGACCAGAAAATACCAGGGAACTTTGCTGACTGCCGTGGCTGTTGATGCCAACGACCAGCTTCTACCCATAGCATATGCCGTGGTCGAGGGGGAGAATTACAGTAGTTGGCTGTGGTTCTTGGGCAAATTGAAGAATGAGGTCGTCAAAGACTGAGAGCGCGTGTGCTTGATTCACGATCGAAATGGAGGAATGTTGAGTGCGATCGAGTACATGCAATCGAGAGTAGATCCATCGCTGAGTTGGGATGACTTGCAGAGCCATTGGTGCTCTCGGCATCTTGCCGTGAATTTTCACATTCGTTTCAAGAGCAGGCGCCTTATGCAAGTGTTCAAATGGCTTGCCAAACAGAACCAACAGGAAGAGTTCTCAAAAATATGGAAGTCGCTGGAGGACGGTGCGTTCGCGGAATTGCAAGAGGCAGGAGCTCCAGAAGACGGCGGCATTACCGGCACAGGAAGCCACCGGGGTCGTCTCAGTTTCAGTCAATGGATTCAACCCAAACCAATGGAGAAGTGATCGTTGCTGCACGACACAGCGCGGCTCGGTACAGAATCATGACGACAAATTTGGCCGAGGTGTACAACTTCGTCCTGAAAGGTGTGCGATGCTTACCGCTCACTGCAATAGTTGAGATGACATTCTATCGCACAGTAGCGTACTACGACAGCAGGAGTATGGCGGCATCAAGTCTTGTGCATGACCCCTTAGTACACTGGCCCAAAAAGATCAATGATTACCTCGAATTTTGGACAAGAAAATCGTTGACACATGATGTCTCAGTGCTGAGCTGTTTGAACGGAAAGTTGAGGTTCGGCTAAGGCACAAACATGTCCGTGGCACATTGCGATCTGGTCGGGTCCATGAATGTCAAATTTTAAATGCAGATGCCCAATGCACATGCAACAAGCCTCAACTGCTGCACATTCCTTGCTCGCATGTCATCGCTGCCTGCTCCATTCCTGGGATCGATCCGGCGCAGTATATCTCAACCTATTATACTCTGCAGTACTTGTGGAAAACCTGGGACGGTGTCTTCAATGAGTTTACGGCGGGGGGAAGCTATCAAGAACTGCCGCCGGAAGATACCATCACGTGGATCCCAGATAAGAGGCTCCTCGTAGGCCATGTCGGCCCACGTCGATCTAGGAGGATACAGAACGATATGGATGCAGCGGAGCATGAAGACAACCTACGTAGATACAGCGCTTATAGGCAGCCAGGTCACACAAGGAATCGATGCCCGCGGGTGGCAGGCACATCGACCTCGTCGCAAAACTAAAGAAATGTTGTAATGTTGTAATGTTTGAACTACTGAATGTTTTGTCGTAAGTTGTACTGAATTTCCCTATATGAGTTGTACTGAATTTCCCTAATGTCTTATCGTGACTTTCCGTAAGTACTACTGAATGTTTGTTTATTAACAGTAATGTATCAACTTCTCAACCAATATGTGACAACTGCAGGTATGGCCGACGACCATCAGCTTTCCGAGCTGATTGCACAGCACCATCAGGAGCGTCACCGTGCTCGACGCCTTCTACAGGGCACCGTTCTCCCAGCTCTGCGCATGAGGACACCGCGTGAGATGTGGCCTCCAGATGAGCGGTTCGCGCCTTATTTGCTCGAGGTCGGGCTGTTGCCGTTCGCCCGCATGGTAGATCGGGCAAGATGATTCCCTTTTGACCGGTGGAGGCTCGAGACGCACACGTTCCACTTCAGTTTCGGCGAGCTCACTATCACGCTGCAGGACAGCAGAATGCTGCTTGGCCTGGCTATCCGCGGGGAGATATATGTCCCAGAGGCCACCGACAGAGTTGCATGGCGCCTAGATTTCCTACAGCTCTACGAGGGAGTAGGGCCTGCGGGGAGTTTGCGCAGGACGCGGGAGTTCCCCAGAGTTACCTTCGCGTAGTGCGCGATGGTGCGCTCCCCGTGGCCGCTCCAGAGGAGGTCTTCAGGCGCCACCTTGAGGCATAGTTGCTATAACTGTTTGGGTGGTTGCTCTTCCCTGGCACCCACGGAGACATCTGCGAGCGGTAGTACGTTCAGCTCGCCAGGAGTATTGCCGACTCAGCCCTGGGGCACGTGCCGCGGTTCAGTTTCGGATCCGCCTGCTCTGCCACACCTACAGGGGGTTGTGCGACGCCACAAGCAGAGACCAGGTGAGCTCTATTTTCGCTGGGTGCGCCATCCTCTTGCAGATGTGGTCGTACAAGCATTTCCCCATCGGTCGACCGCTAGTTCCGCGGGATCAGTTCGCGTTGGCCGGGGATGCGAGGGACGGCCCCGTGATGGGATGGAGGTGGGCTAGACTGAGTTTGAGGTAGGCCACAGATCAGGCACACCTCTGTTATCTTTCGTACGCCATGGGCTTCGATCTCCTCGTCGACGACAGCATCATCTGGGATCCATGGACCACCGCGAACCTCCAATCTGTCGCTCCAGTCGGCCTTTCTTCTCTTTGTACGCAGGATGCTGTGTATTGGCGCACCCAAGTTCTGCTCGTCTTCTCGCACATGATTGAGGGGTACTCGCCTGAGCGAGTTATTCGCCAGTTCGGGCTACGCCAGCTTGTCCCTGTGCCGCCTCCTCGACAGATCCCGCACTATATCCATGATTACGTCAAATATGCATTACATTCACATATTATTTTACACATGATTTCTGTCACTAACTAATTGCTTTGTCCGCAGGCAATCTAGGAAGGGTCGAGTAAGGGATGATTTCGTTCGTCGGCAGCAGCCCTATATGCAGGAGTGGATGGATTGGGCCCACACACGCACGGTTGAGGAGCATAGGCCGTACAGCCACGACATCCATTTTTTGTATTTGTCCTGGTACCGACCTCGCACGATCTAACGGTTGGCGGGCGGTCCACTAGCCGGGCCTGATGAGCCCGTCCCTCCCGCCACCATCGACGACCACTACGACCGACGCCTTATTGGGCAAATCCACTCTTCTGTGAGTTCCTTAGCTCTTTGCAACCTAACTTTCACATGGATTGTCATTCTATAATTGCATTAATTCGTGTGCACAGCTGGACATCCTCGGCGGCGTCTCTGCTGGTGCACGGGACATGATGGTCAGGTCCCGCCTCGGACCCACCATGCCCAGCGACGATATGTACGCATATTGTTCGGAGGTCGAGCGGCAGGTCGATCAGATTCTGGTCAGTTTCAGAGTGCTGCTGCCAACTCACTTGACCGTGATTCCCCCACCATCCCGTCGGCGCCGGGTCCTTCGCCGCATGTGCCACCAGCGGACCGTCCGTCGTCGTCGCGCCCTCCACCACTGCACACAGGTTTCGTGCCTGCCGATAGCTCTTCGGATGAAGAGCTCGATACTCCTCCACGGCACCAGCCTCTTGACCAGACACAGCAGCATCCTACGCAACCGACACAGCAGTATCCTAGCTTCCTTGCCGATGCTCCGCCGCCTACGCAGCCGACACAGCCTTCCCAGGCTCTGCCGTCTACGCAGACACCACTAGCGAGGAGGCGGCGTGTCAGGGATCGTCAGCCCCCCTCTCGGTACACACCATCGGAGTATCAAGCCCCTAACAGAGGGGGAGGAGGGGGCAGTAGCCTAATGTAGGTTTTGTTGGACTGTTTAGTTTTTTCGTATATTTTTTTCAGGTTTCCAACCTTTTGAGAAAAACATTGTCGCACTTTTGTACTGTTCTACTTTTGTCCAACTCTACATTTCTGCTTTTCAGCCTTTATACTTTCATCTTTTCAGCTTTTGTACGATTAGTACTTTCAGCTTTTGTCGTCTTGCCCCTTTATATGACAGGGCACTTCAGATTTCCCGAGAACCCTAAAAAAGCTAAAACTCACATCTCATCTCTGAACTTCGATCTAATTCAAGGTGTATCTCCCATTCACTATTCTGAGCAAGTTTCCCTTCTGCAAGATTTCCAAAATCTCATCCAAGACCTCAGTTTTAAGCCTTGCCATTTTCTAAAACCCTAATTACCCTAAAGTGTCGTGTTTTCGAATTATCCCAAAATCATCGAATCTTGTCGAATTTCATCGAAACTCCTCCTGAATAAGCTCCTGGAATAAAGTAACACTTGTGTGTGAAATTATATCTCAAATCAACCCTCTCAATCTCAAGATTTGCAAACAAGTCCAAATTTCCAAGCAAAATCATCAATATCAGTCAACATCCTTGCATCTGGGTCCCTGCCCCTTTCGACCTTTCAGTCGCTAGCCGGGCTGGCGACTGAAACGTTGCGGGTTTCAGTCGCCAACCCGGCTAGCAACTGAAAGCTGACGTGGCACAGCACCTGGGCCAGTGGGGCGTTGGACCGTGCCACGTCTTCAGTCGCTAGCTCAGCTAGCAACAGAAGATCTATCGCGCGCGCTAGTTCGCAACAGAGGGCCATTTTTGCAAAATTTAAAAGGTCTGAGCTATTTTTCAAATTTATTTTTTTGGGTTATTTGAAAAAAAAAATTCGTGATGGACCCTTGAAGCTGTATTTGTACATATCTATCATATTATATAATAAGTTTTGATGATAATAAAAATATTATATTAATTCTAATCTTATATAAAAAATATTTAAAATCTCATATTAATCTTAGAAAATGTGTTGAAAATTTCTATATTAATCAGAGAAAAAAGGAGTTATTTTATTCATTATATTTATAATGGTATAATTTTATCATTTGAAAAATTATATCAAAAATAAATTCTATCATATTATAAAAAAGATCAATGTGAAAAATTATATTTAAAATTAATTCTATCTCTATATAATATTAAAAAATGATATTTTTCTATAAAATTTAGATAAAATTGAATTAATCATTGTAAAGAATTTGGACTAGCTCTCACTAATCATAACTTATCTGATCGGAATCCTATAAATTTTTAGTAAATCTGATATGACATCGTTTGGCTTATGATATGCAAATAAAATGTCATTTTTAGGATGCTGAATACAAGATGTTCCGAATTAACTTGAACATGCAATTATGTAATTTAGAGACTTGCATGCATCTCCATACATCATAGATTTTTGTATCTCGAATGTGTGTTTTTTTTTTCACGTAGGAATATCTTGCCTCATAAATTAATTAAAGAATCATATCATGCAAGATGGTTAGAGTATGCAAAAGAAAGTCTTTGTTTGAGTCCCGAGTCCCGACTTCCTCTCATTCATGCATATATTTTGTTGTTGATTGGGCATTAAAATTGATTTATAGATTTAAAAAAAGGCTGGAGCATGGACTCGAAAAAAGATCTTAACAATTTTTTGGTAGTAGAATTGTCTTGCTTATGGTTTATAGCATAAAAATGTGATAATTAAAAGACAACTGTGAAAGTTAACGATAGCAAAGACTTATGAGCTATCAACAAAGAGTAATATTTTGATCAATCTAAAGAGTTGAAATGGGTTAAGATTGAGTTGAAGCATTTTTTTTAAAGGGTTTGGATTGAGTTCAGTTTTAATTTAATTTAACAAGACTAAATTTAAGCATGAGCATAATCTGATACACTTGGCCTAGCCACCCATGTGGGTTTGGTCCGACCAGCATCAGGTTAGGATAGTATAGTTCAATGATTTCTTAATATGTGTGTAGAAGGCTAAACAATGTTTAAAAAGAAACGGAGTGATAAGGGGATGAACTGAGGATAAGAAGAAAAAGCTTATTTGGTTGGTAACATGTCCATCAAGATGCCTACTACAGTGTATATATTAATGTATGGCAACAACTTGATGTACGGGTTGCAATAGAAAAAAACTAGTAGTTCTTTGATCATTTATTTTTCAATATCGATATAATCTAATCATTTAACTTCCCAATTATTGCAAAATTTTCTCTTTTCAACCACCCCATGTGCTAATGTGCCGAGAGATGTAAAAACAAACACCATTTCTTGGTGGTGGCACCTCACAACCTGGTGAATAATTGTCCGCTGGGAAGAAGAGATGAGAGAGCTAGCAGCCGGAGGGGAGGACATGGACATTGTTCATGACACCGTCATTGTCGGCGGGGGCATCTGCGGGCTTGCCACCGCGCTCGCACTTCACAGGTCTCCGGCCACTTCCGTCAGCCGTTGCAATCTGTCTGAAAAAATGGTGTCTGAAACACATGTTCAGTTCATCATCTTTTCATCCTTGCTTGGAAACAACTGTGCAGGAAAGGGATTGATAGCCTTGTTTTGGAGAAGTCGGAGTGCTTACGTGCCGCCGGAGCAGCCATCGGAATCCATGGAAACGGATGGCGCGCTCTGGATTACCTCGGCGTAGGGATGGAACTAAGGAAAAAGACTGTTCCTACAAAGGAGTGTGTATAATCAGATTGAGAATAAAGCTGAATTATGTTATCACTGCACTGTTGCTACTTGTTTTGGGAACTGAAACTTCTGTATTGCATTCTATCCAGGTTGCGAATTCTTCGGCTCGGCAGTGACCGGCCGCCAATTGTGATTCCATACAGGTAACATAGCAACTAGCTAGATCGAACTGCTGAAATCATTTTATTGGATTGGCATTCTTTAGGTCTGAATGCTCGAGTTGTGATCAGTTCCTATTAAAAACTTAGCAAGCATGCACATTACACAAACAATTATCTGATGCAACAATGTTCAAAGCTTCATCATGATGAAACAATGAAACTATCAAATGATGACATAAAGGATGCTTGAGAGAGAGCATTTCTTGAAACAACTTCCTTACAAGTAGTATCTTGAAACAATTGCATCCTTCTGCTGCTAGCTGTGAGTTCCGAACCATGAGGCGAAGCGACCTGATCGAAACATTGGCCAGTTACCTGCCGGAAGGAACGGTCCGTTTCGGATGTCATGTTGTAAATGTCCATCTAGAACCAAGCACCTCATTTCCTGTTGTTACCACAAGTGATGACAACACCATTACTGCTAAGGTACACCTCCACAAATTTTCAGTATTAGTCTGAAACATGCAAGATATGACCATATGAACACATTGTAATTTGCACCTCATGTGCAGGTTCTGATCGGATGTGATGGATCAAACTCAGTGGTGGCTAAGTTTCTTGGCCTGAAGCCTCCAAAGTTCTACCCTTCTTGGGTCACCCGGGGCTTCACAAAGTACCCACATGGCCACCATTTTGGATACCATTTCCACCAGCAGCCCGCCGGCGAAGACATCCTCCTCGGCAGGGTCCCCGTCGACGACAAGCTGGTCTTCTTCTTCGCAGGCAGCCACTTCCATCCACCTGAAGGTGACGCAGCCAAATCTTGAACCAAACATGAATAATAACATATCTTGCTTCACCTGACAATGCTAATTGGTAATTGTCTCTACACAGACCCAACTGTGAAGCATGATCCTTGCCTCATCCGAGAGTTTGCGCTGAGGCGGCTGCGAGGGTATCCCGACGATGTTATCGACATGGTGAGGCGCTGCGACACCGACTCGCTGAGCATAATGCAGACCTGTTACCGTCCACCCTGGGACCTGGTCTTTGCAAAGTTTCAGAAAGGCAATGTGGTGGTGGCCGGAGACGCCATGCATGCAACAGGACCGTTCATCGGCCAAGGCGGCTCAGCCAGCCTTGAAGACGCCGTCGTGCTTGCGAGATGCCTAGCTCCGGCGGTGAACGACGGCAAGGGGCCTGAAGCAGCACTGAACAAGTATGTGAAGGAGAGGTGGTGCAGGATACTGAAGGTGTCTACTCAGAGTTACCTTGTTGGTGAGCTCATTGTGGCCTCATCACGGCTCAAGAAGATGGTGTTCAATGCAATTCTGAAACTACTATTTGGAGGGAACACACTTTCCCACACACAATTTGACTGTGGCCCTCTGTAGAACGAAATTTCAAGAAATTAATGTTCAGAGAGATTTGCAAATGTCGGTTTCATGAGTTCAATTTGCAGGCAGAATGTTTGTGATGGTTGAGTTGTGATTTGTGATTTGTGAAAATAAATGTTTGGATCATGTAGTTTAAGAGGGGATTCTATGAGGGGGAAAGAAACCTGCAATTGAATTGAGCCATTTCAGCAATGATGCCCAATGACCATATTTTAATTGTTGTGTGATTTCATATCCTAAATTGATCGACTGTTCAGGCTCACCGTTATTCATGCACATCATGTCACTTTTTATGGCCATAAGAGATGGCAATGTCTGATAATACTGTAGGACAATTCTTGAATTACAATATTACATGTCCTCAAATCGTATATTTGCACGGACTAGCTGTATCCTTATAGCTCCGACAACAAAATCACTTAACCTAACCCTCTGGTTAGAATCCAAAACCTTGATCTAGTGGTTTTATCAGCTAATTTGTCACAAGATCCACCAAAACTGATGAATGGCGACCGATACAACTGCTCCGTATTTCTTTAAGACGTCACAAATAGTCAGCTAAATCAGAATTAACTTTTTTAATAACCCATTTTAAAAAGATAATTGCAAAACTAATTCACACTTCGTATTTTTTACAAAAAAATGATTTACCAACTCAGTATATCACCAGCGACAAATGCATGTCACAGGGGTATGTCGTGACTCCAAACCGCGATAGGTCATTTCTCTTTCTTTTTTCTTTTTTTTGCAACTGAAATTAGATTGATAATTTTTCATTTTTTCAGGATCAATATTTAACAATCTATAACTCTGATTGATGGTTCGTTCAAACTAGTAGACTTGTGAGGTTATGACAACCAGATTGACACAAATGAATCATCGATCATAGTTATAAATCATAAAATATTGTCTTTGGATCTTACAATTATTTTTGAATCGATATCTTATTATAGATTGTCAAATATTGATCTCAAAATAATGAAAAATTATTTCAATTTTGTTTGTAGTGAAAAAGAAAAAAAAAGAGAGGGAGAAAAGATTTGTTGCAGCGTGGAGTCACAATATGCTCCCATAGCAGGTCTCATCGGTGACATGTGTTTGTCACCTATGATATGCTGAGTTGGCAGATTATTTTTTTAAAAAACATAAAATATAGTTTAATTTTATGATTATCTTCTTAAAGTAGGTTATGTAAATAAAATAAGAGATACAAATAAAAAAAATATCCTGATTGATTAGGAGATCTGGAGATGGCCTCCCTCCTTATATTTTTTCAGAGAAAAGAAGACAAATTTTTCTGATGGCAAGAAGCCAAGAACCAACGAAACGTGCAAAAGGCTGACACCATCCTTGATTGATGCATACAACAAGAACAAGCATCTCCGTGACGCATAACGAGCCTTGCGTCGCGACAAGGAGAATAAATGACACGTCGTGTTGGCTTGTACATTTGTACCGACATGCACGAGCTGCACCTTAACCTTGTCAGGTCATGCCCGGCAAGTTGGCAACTAAGGTTAAGTCTATTGCAAAGAAGTTTCGTGACACATTTTAATAGAATATTCTTCATTATATTTTGTGTCACGTGTGTAAAATATCACCTCAAACACCTCCTACTCCAATGCAAAAGCGTTTCGCGAGACGTTTTCAAGTACCTCCTTCTCCAATGCAAAGGCACTTCGAGAGGCGCTTCGTGCGGGACCGGCATATATAATATGTATTAAAGATTATAATTACTAAAATAAAATTCGGATAATTCGAACACAACGAAATAAAACATAAAAATTGAAAATAACATTAAAAAAATCAAAATTTTTTAAAATTTTTTTATTTAATAAATGGCACACATAGAAATAAACAAGACACATACTAATTAAAATTCGAATACATTTTAAACAAGACTCCGCACAAACTACTACATTTCGGTACCGTCGCCCCAGAAATGCTGCCAAATGTGGTCAACCCGATCCCGTTTCAGTTGCTGATGCGTTGGGCGAGCCCGGATTGCATCGTTTTGAGCTAGCATCTGTGCGAATATTGGCGGAGCACTCCTGTGGAGAGTAGGCGGTGTAACGGTAGATGTAGCTTCGGCCATCTCTTGCAAATTTTTGGCTGCAGCAACGGCTTTGTCGGCCACCCTATCGAAGTCGGTACTGGTTTGGCCGATGCGCTGCAGGGTCTCCTCGTACGCCGAGGATGTTTCACTCATTTTTGTATTACCCTTCCGCTTTTGCTTTGCCGCATCCCACCTTTCCGGTCGTGGAAGCTCGACAGGTTCATCGTCGTTGTTTGACGACGACGTGTGGGCACCTTCTTCGTTGAGGCAAGCTCTTTTGGAAGAGTCGAGGTAGCTTCCGCACCACTTCTGTTGACCACGCACGGCACTCCACCAGTACTCCAAGATAAAGGGATGACCCACCTCATGCCTATACATGTCCCGTGTTTGAGACATTAATTGGTTGTCTGAACGACTACTGGCGTAGGCATCCCTCAACCTACAATAGATGCCATTGAAGTGAACAATTTTCTTATTGTTCTTCTACCAATGATCTTTGCAGTGCTTAATGTCCCGTCTGCGATCGGGTGGACTACTCCTGTTGTATAACTCAGCGACCTTCGACCAATACATGTCGAACTTTTGGTTATTCCCCTCGACAGGGTCAAGAGAGTTATTCAACCATGCACTGATCTGGAGGACGAAAAATTCAAAATTTCAAAAACTAAGATAAAACCTGGCGAGAAAAAATGTCCGATACAAATATTTAATATTTAGATGAACACTCACAAGTCTCATGTCGTCCGGTTGTGACCAGTTCAATCGTTTACGACACCGTGCCGCGGTTCCTTCGCTTTTGCCAGCATCGTCGTCGTCCTCGCACTCGACCGGGGCCGTGCTATGCGGACTGCCGGTATCTGATACGGACGTGGAGCGGGAATTCTTTGCCGGTGCTTGCAGAGGCGGCATTTCCGCGGGGATGGTCGAAACTCCAACCAAATGAGGATTTTGACCGTAAGGGCCGTAGGGGGGTTGTGCGTACGGATGTGCATATAGATATGGTTGGCCGTATGGAGGGGGTGGGGCGTATGGTGGATAGCACATCGGATATGGTGGGGCAGAGAGCTGAAAACTGGGCGGATTTTGGCCGCTTGGCGCTTGGGGGCTCTCCTCATCGAAATTAGGCTCGCCAAACCAGTTCACATAACCGCGGGGGGAGTGTTGGCGATCGGAAAATTTTTTGGGAAAAAATGAGCTGAACTTTGCTGGAAAAGTGTGCGGTTTGGGCTTGTGTTGAGTGCAAATGAGCCGAACCTTGCTCTTATTTATAGCTAGGGGAGCACACAATTTTTCAGAATTTTTTGGTGTTTTTTTGTGAATTTTTGGTATTTTTTATGAATTTCTAGGCTCATAAATGAATAAAATATTTAAAACGGCTAGTTTTAACGGCTATAAAATACAACGGTTAATTTTTGTCTCGCTGACAGGTGGGACCGGGGAGAAAAATTGCACAACGGCTGGTTTCCGGCGCATATAAACCACCCCTCTGACTGACAAGTGGGTCCCGCAGCCAACCGGACCCGCAGATCAGTGCGCAAATGGCGTACGCACGCGTGTGCACGAAACACGGTGCTCTACTGCCACCACGCGTTTTGTGGGCCCCACCAAAACGCGTAGCGCACAAACACACCGCGCACCCCTTCACTGACATGTGGGCTGTGACGCACGTTTGGGCCCACATGTCAATGCATTCAACACGGGAGTAACGCATGCACGCGGGGGACAACGGTGGGGCCCACAAATCGCGCCCCGGGGCGTCGCGCGTGCTCCAACGAGGGCATTACGCGCGGAGGCGTCGGTGGGCCCCACCTGTTAGACCCCGAGTTTTCGACGCCAAGCGTGGCGTTCTCTCTCCTCGACAGGACTAGGGCTTGTCAGACCGCCAGGACTCCGGGATTCGACTTAGCCTTAAATTCAAATTTCTAATGAAGTTCGTCTAAAACCTTAGACCATCACCGACTAAAAGTCAAATTCTCTAAACTCCAAGAAAATTTATTTTGTTGGGGGAAAATACTAGCAAACATCTGAAACGTCACCCCTGGAGTCTCTTCTCCGGGGTAGAAAGAAACTTCCCCCGGCGCACCTCCTCCGGGCTAGGGAGAGCCCCTCTCCCGGAGCCCCTTCTCCGGGCCGGGGAAGACCTCTCCCGGAGCCCCTCCTCCGAGCTCGGGAGAGACTTCCCCCGGCGCACCTCCTCCGGGCTAGGGAGAGCCCCTCTCCCGGAGCCCCTTCTCCGGGCCGGGGAAAACCTCTCCCGGAGCCCCTCCTCCGGGCTCGGGAGAGACTTCCCCCGGCACACCTCCTCCGAGCTAGGGAGAGCCCCTCTCCCGGAGCCCCTTCTCCGAGCTTGGGAGAGACTTCCCCCGGTGCACCTCCTCCGGGCTAGGGAGAGCCCCCCTCCCGGAGCCCCTTCTCCGGGCCAGGGAAGAACTCTCCCGGAGCCCCTCCTCCGGGCTCGGGAGAGACTTCCCCCGGCGCACCCCCTCCGGGCTAGGGAGAGCCCCTCTCCCGAAGCCCATTCTCCGGGTTCGGGAAAGGTTTCCCCCGGCACTCCTCTGGTGGGCACTGATTTCGAGGGCCGCTACTTGTCCGAAATCGGTGCCCTGGACCTCGTCAGAAGACCATTTTGCCCTCGATCCTACGGTGGCAGCAGGGGTAGTTTAGTAATTTGCATCTTTTGGGGTCTATATATACCCTTGTAACCCTCTTTTGTAACCTAAGACACTCATTCGACTCCAATCATAAAAACTAATAAGCGTGCTCTGGATACCTCTCTCCGGGAGAGATCCCCCCCAGCCGACACGTGTCGGGAGCACGCCGACAGGACTAGGGCCTCCACTGAGGCCTGAACCTGTATAAACCCTTGTGTCAATCTCTGTGATTGTCGCACGATCAGCACGCGTTGAGGAACACGTGTTGCGTACGTCATCAAATCTGCCGAGGTATTTTTTATACCACGACAGTTGGCGCCGTCCGTGGGGACTCGTGACAAATAGTCATGGCTCCAAGAAGGATGAGGCACTTAACCTCCATCCCTAACGACGCCGGCCCTAGCAACCCTACACCGCCGGTGCAAGGGGCTGTCGTCACTACACCTCCTCCCGGGGATACTCAGGGGGAGGCGACACTTATTCCCCCCGTCACCCTTGGCGGGGGAACGACTCCCGCGAGCCTGCCTGAAGGTCCCGGCTCGGGGGGACCAAGTGCCTCCCAGGCTATGCCTTCAACTGCGGGTGACCCGCTACTCGAGGCGCTGGTGGAGGGCCAACTTCGCGCACAACATACTCTTGAGGAGTTGTTGCGCGCTATAGCGCGGCCTCCGGCCCCCGCGTACCCGCACCCGTTCCAGTTCGGAGGAGTGGCACCTCCGTTCATGATGGGACACCCAGGAGCCTTCTTCGCTCTGGGGGTTTTCCCCTTCCCGGGAGGTGCTCCCACCTCCGGAGGACCTTCGAGGTCCTTCACTCCCGGGGGGTATGCCCGTCTCCGGGGGCTACCCTCTCCCGGGAGGCGTTCCCACCTCCGGAGGACTTCCCATCTCGGGGGGCACGCCCGTCTCCGGGGGCTACCCCCTGCCGGGAGGGCTTTCGTTCCCCGGGGGTCCTCCCGTTCCAGAACCGTCCCTTGCCCCGGAAGGGATTTCCCCCCCTGGGACTACGCCTATCCCAAGAGGTATCTCCGGGGTGATTCCTACATTACAGGCCGTTCCCCCGTTGGGAAGTCTCCCCACGCCACGGGCCGTCTCCATAGCCGGAATCCTTCCGGCCCGCGATTCCTCTCCCGCGCCGGTAACGGGCACATATCCGCCTCCTCCCCCGGGTCCCCCTCCTCGGGCTCCCCCGGTGAACCAAACGCGGTTCACTCGGGAGGAGGTGGAGCGCATGCGCGCAGCAAGGTCCGAAGACGCCCCGTCCCGACACGGCCGGGAATCACTCGCACGTAGGCGCGGTTCCCTTGTCCCAGCAGACAAGGGTAAAAGACCCATGCAAGAGGCCTCCGTCACTTCCAGAGGTCCCCCCGAGGTACAAGAGGTGAGCTCCACTAACCCCGAAGAACGAAGACGATACCGGAAGGCAGGCGGTCCGTTAGGACCCCTTTCCGATTCGGACAATGAACGCGCTTCCCCTGTGAAGGGAGATATCGATGCAGACTCCCCAAAGGAAGTGGAAGGGGCCAACCAACCCCTTTGCCGCCGCCTCCGGCGTGTTCGGTGGCCGAAGCCATATCGGCCGCCCCATATCGAGCACTACAACGGGGAGGCCGACCCCTACTAGTTCGTGCAGGTGTACTCCACGGCCATCTCGGCGGTTGGGGGGGACGAAAGCGTCCAATGCAATGTCTTCCCCCTCTACCTCTCGGGAATAGCTCGGTCGTGGTTCTATAACCTCAAGAGCGGGTCCATCAAGTCCTTCGCGCAGCTGAAGCGTGAATTTTGCGCAAATTTCCAGGGGAATTACATCCGTCCCCTAAATTCGTCACAATTGTACACCGTTCGCCAACGGTCGGGGGAGACGATACGAAGTTTCTTCAAACGCTTCACCCAGATCAAGAGCAAGGTGGCTCACGTCCCCGACTCGACAGTGATTGAAGCATGCAAGAGCGGCATTCTCCCGGGAGAGCTCCACCGAAGACTCTCCCGGAGTTGCCCATCCTCCGCCGACGACCTCTGGAAGAAGCATCAGGGGATCTCCGGCCCCGGGGAGAGGGACTCGAAGCACCCCTCCAACAAACGTCCCCAGAGGGGGCCTCGCAGCGAGCCAAGGCCTCGGGACACTTTCGTCCTCGAAGGCGGAGGCGGCTCTCGGGAGCCCAACCGGGGACAGCGCCCCTTTTTTAAGCCTAAGGGCGGCGGCGGAAGCCAATCCTCCCGTCCGCGAGAGGCCCCCAAGCCAGGAGGCAAGGAGCCTGGAGCCACTTTGTGGTGTGCTTTCCACAAGTCCAACTCCCATGCAACCCGAGAATGCCATGCGCTCCTCCAACATTTCGCGACATTTCTCTAGCCCTTGTAATCGTTAGTCTTTAGCTCTTGTTGTAGTAGCTGCTTTGTTTGTATTGTTTGTTGGTAACTCTAAGGCTGTAAAGGTGAAAACCTTGTATCTTTTGAAAACCTTTGAAAATAGCAATCGCATGTTCCAATCCAATCTCTTGGGTTGATCTTTCATTTCAGCTTGTGTTCAATCTGTGTTCTTTTGAATTAGTAGTCTTTCCTCAATTATCTTGTCAGAACAGAATAGTGAACACCAGAGGAAGAATCCAAGGCTCGGAAGAAGTCCCAAGGAACACATCAACGAGAAGGACTAGAGATACCTCAGATCAGCCAAATTCATCGACCTCGGTACCGCAAGGAGGAAACCTGACAGAAATACTGATATGGATGGAACAAAACAGACAGAGATCTGCAGAGGTACAGAGTCAAATTCTGGAGCAGTTGATGTAAAACTCCGCAACCCGACGCGAGGAAGGTTCGAACATTGGAGCAAGACTGACAGACTTTCAAAAGACACGTCCTCCAACTTTCTCCTGCACTGAAGACCCGATTGTGGCAGACGATTGGTTAAGAGAAATTGAGAGGAAATTGGACACCGTCAGGTGTAATGATGAAGAGAAGCTGCTGTATGGACCCCATCAGCTCACAGGATCGACTGCAGCATGGTGGGAAAATTACAAGACGGTACACCCTAATCAGAATTCCATTACCTGGAATGAATTCAAGGAACAGTTCCGTAAGTACCATGTCCCCAAAGGAGCTATCCAAGCCAAACGCAGAGAATTCTTGAATTTAAGGCAAGGAGGAAGGACGGTGAAGCAATATTTGCATGAATTCATCAAATTGGCCAGGTACGCACCTGAAGATATCATGACAGAAGAGCGGAAGATCGACAGATTTTGCGAAGGCCTACAAAACTCATATCAGTATCACTTGTCAACGCACGAGTTCACGGACTTCCAAGTCCTTGTGAATCGAGTGCTCAAAATGGAGGAGAAAAGAGGCATAGTAGAAGAAGACCGCAAGAGGAAAAGTATAGCATATCCTTTTCAAGGAAATTCTAGCCGAGGAAGACCAGCGCCATATGCTAGAGCCACTTTCAGAGCACCCGCACCTCCAAGACCCCAGAGGACTTCATCACCAACAACTCTAACATGTCCCGGATGCAAAGGGAGTCGTCACCTCTATAAAGATTGTACGCTGAAGAATACAGAGTGTTTCCATTGTGGCAGAAGAGGACACCGCAGAGACACTTGTCCACTTCAACATTTACCTCCTAATGTTGCTAAAGCTCAGGCAGCCAAATCTCCCGCACCTGCACGAACTATTGCCAGAGGAGCACCACAAGCCAGAGGAGGAAGGTTCCAAATCAGCAGAGGAAGAGGAACACCAACCACCGGAGGAAGACTCAACTTCGTGACTGCTGCAGAAGCAGGAGAGGCAACTGACGTCGTGATCGGTAGACTCTTGATCTCCTCTCAGATTTCAGTTGTTTTATTTGATCCCGGTGCAACTCATTCATTCATGTCAAAAGATCGCTTGTTGAGTAACAACTTGCCTGTGGTTGCTTTAGAGCATCCTATCATCATTCAGTCACCTGGTGCTAGGATGATTGTTAATTCTATCTGTAGAAATGTTTCCTTCTGTATCGGCAATCTAGAATTCCTGGCAGACATGCTAGTTCTAAACCTTCAAGGATTAGATGTCATTCTTGGAATGGATTGGCTAGCCAAGCATAAGGGATTAATGGATTGTGAAAAGAAAACAATCACCCTGACAAATGCCATTGGAAAGCAAGTTACATTCCATGCAGACAAAACTCCAATTTGCGACCACCTGCAGAGGTTGAACTGCATTGAAGAAGTGAAGCTCGAAGAGGTATCGATTGTCAATGAGTACCCGGAAGTCTTTCCAGAAGAACTTCCCGGATTACTACCAAATAGGGATATAGAGTTCACTATTGAACTGAAACCCGGATCCGCTCCGTATGCTAGGAAGTTGTTTCGGATGACAGGTCATGAGCAAGAGGAACTGAAGAAGCAGATAGCTGAATTGGAAGAAAAAGGATTCATCAGATCAAGCTCATCACCATGGGGAGCCCCAGTGCTCTTTGTTAAGAAGAAAGATGGTAGCATGCGACTTTGCATAGACTACCGTAAGCTAAACGACATGACCATTAAGAACAAATACCCCTTACCAAGGATAGATGACCTTTTTGACCAGCTCAGAGAAGCGAAAGTGTTCTCAAGAATAGACCTGAGATCGGGATACCATCAGTTGAGGATCCGAGAACAGGACATCCCTAAAACTGCTTTCGTGACCAGATACGGGTTGCATGAGTTTACAGTGATGCCCTTTGGATTAACTAATGCACCCGCGGTATTCATGAATCTAATGAACAAGATCCTTATGGAATTCCTGGATAAGTGCATCATCGTGTTTGTGGATGATATCCTTGTCTATTCCAAGACAGAGGAGGAGCACGCACATCATCTGAGGATAGTGCTACAGAAACTGGCAGACCACCAGCTATATGCCAAGTTTAGCAAATGTGCTTTTTGGTTGAAGAAGATCTCTTTCTTGGGACACATCATCTCAGGAGAAGGAATATTTATGGACCCGTTGAAGATACAAGCTGTTACTGATTGGAAACAACCAGAAACCGCAACAGAAGTTAGAAGTTTCTTAGGATTGGCGGGATATTATCGAAGATTCGTAGAAGGATTATCGAAGATCACCAAACCGCTAACCCAGCTACTGAAGAAGAACGCCTCTTTTAATTGGACCGAGGAGTGCGAAAGAAGTTTTGAGGAATTGAAGAAAAGACTGACAACTGCACCAATCCTGATACTACCAGATGTCAAAAAGGATTTTCAAGTCTACTGTGACGCCTCCAAGCAAGGATTGGGATGCGTATTGATGCAAGAAAGGAAAGTGATAGCTTATGCATCAAGACAACTACGACCTCATGAGGAGAATTATCCAACACATGATTTGGAGTTAGCTGCGGTCGTGCATGCACTAAAGATATGGAGACACTACCTACTAGGCAGTAAGTGCGAAATTTACACGGATCATAAGAGCCTGAAATATATCTTCACGCAACAGGAATTGAATATGAGGCAGAGAAGATAGCTAGAACTGATCAAAGATTATGATCTAGAGATCCACTATCACCCGGGAAAAGCCAATGTAGTAGCTGATGCTTTGAGCAGGAAGTCTCGTTGCAACCAGATAACACAGCTAGAAGTGCCAACACAACTGATCAAGGACTTCGAAAGGTTGCAATTGGAATTAGTGGACCAAGGAACCATTACTACCCTGAAAATGGAATGTGAGTTGAAGGATAAGATCCGACAAGCTCAAGCGATTGACCCAGACCTTCAAGAGATGAAGGAGGACATGAAGAGCAAAGATACAACCAACCTTCGAGAAGATGAACAGGGAATTCTATGGTACGATGACCGTATCTGCATTCCAACTGACAACGAGATCAAAGGCCTGATCATGCAAGAAGCTCATCAAACCCCATATTCCATACACCCAGGCAGCACCAAAATGTACAAGGACTTGAAGAAAAATTTTTGGTGGAAAGCAATGAAGAGAGAAATTGCCAAGTTTGTCGCAGTTTGTGACACATGCCAAAGAGTGAAAGCAGAACATCAAAAGCCTGCGGGACCACTACAACCTCTACAAATCCCAGAGTGGAAGTGGGATGAAATCGGAATGGACTTTATTGTGGGACTACCAAGGACGAGAAAAGGATTCGATTCTATATGGGTCATAGTAGATAGATTAACAAAGGTAGCACATTTTCTCCCAGTAAAGACCCTATATACAGCTAAGGACTTAGCAGAGCTGTATCTTAGCAGAATAGTCGTCCTGCACGGAGTGCCGAAGGCTATTGTTTCCGACAGAGGAGCCCAGTTCATTTCAAGATTTTGGCAAGAGTTGCAGAAAGCCCTGGGCACAAAGTTAAAGTTCAGTACCGCTTACCACCCTCAAACTGGAGGTCAGACTGAAAGGGTAAACCAAATTTTGGAAGATATGTTGAGGGCTTGTGTTTTGGATTATGGAGACTCTTGGGAGTTATTTCTACCGTATGCAGAGTTCACCTATAACAACAGTTTCCAAGCAAGCCTACAGATGGCACCATATGAAGCTCTATATGGAAGAAGATGCTGCACGCCTCTGTATTGGACAGAAATTGGTCAAAAGCAACATCTAGGACCCCAGTTGGTAGAAGAAGCCACAGCCCATGTCAGGATCATACAAGAAAAACTGAAAACAGCTCAATCCAGACAGAAAAGCTATGCAGATAATCGTAGAAGAGAGCTATCATTTGAAGAGGGCGATTATGTGTATCTCAAGGTCATGCCATACAAAGGAGTTCGAAGATTCCAGATGAAGGGAAAGTTAAAACCTAGATATGTGGGACCATATCGAATTCTGGAAAAGCGAGGTGAAATGGCATACAAGTTGGAATTGCCACTAGAACTAACCGGAATTCATGACGTATTTCATGTGTCTCAGCTGAAGAAATGCTTGAGAAAACCAACAGAACAGATATCTCCTGCAGAGATTGAGATTCAACCAGACTTATCTTGTCAAGAATACCCTGTCAGAATTCTGGAAACCAGAGAGAAAGTGCTGAAGTCAAGAACCCTCCGATTCTGCAGAGTCCAGTGGAACAATCACTCAGAGGAGGAGTCAACTTGGGAAAAAGAAGAAGATCTCCGCCGAGAATTTCCCTTCCTATTCTCTAACCTGCCCTAATCTCGAGGACGAGATTGTTTCTAAGGTGGGTAGATTTGTAACACCCCTGTTTTTGCCAAACCCTAAAATAGCCAAAATCCACATCTTGACCCCAAACCCTAATCTGCTTCAGCCATTCCCTTCTAAATGTTGTTCAGAACATTTTTCCCTTCGGGATCATCTCCAAAATCTCATCCTAAAGCTGAGTTTCAACCCTCGCCATTTGTAAAACTCTAATTACCCTGTTTTACCCTAAACAGCTTTTCCCCAAATTTTGTCGAAACCCTTCAGATCTTGCCTGATCTTACCAAACCTTGGCCAAATGAGTTCTAATAATCTTTTGTAACTTATCTGCGAAATCAGATTTCAGATCGGACCCTCAGATCTCCATATTTGCAATCAGGCCCAAGTTCTATTCAAATTATCCTCACAGAACAGCCCCTGGAACAAGTTTCAAAATTGCAGAACAGCCCAAATATTCTTTTCAGGTCCATTCGACCAGCACCTGGTCGTTGCCCACGACCAGCGCGTGTCGTCGTTGCCGCGCCGTGGTTCTCGCCGCGTTTGCTCGCCGCCGGCCACCGTTTCTTGTCACCTGTGTTGTGAGCAACCGAGCCACCTCCCGCGCACGTGCCAGCATAGTTGCATTGCCTCGCCCAGCGGATAAACGGCCGCGCTCCAGCAGCGTTTTCGCGCGCGCGCTCCCGTTGCCGTGGCAATTGCATGTGTGTACGTGTCACCGCCGGAGCTTCGCTATTGCCTCCGCATCTACGCCGTTCCAGGTGAAGTCCCAATGCAACTGGCAAAGCTGCAGCACCGCCTGAAGCAAATCACGTCGCCGTCGCCGTCGTTGCGCCTGCGCCCGACAAATTTCTCCCCGGTGCAAGCAACCGCTGTCGTGTTTTCCCTCGCAAGCTCCGTCCTTGTGTCTATTTAAACCCTCCAGTGCTGTACTTAAGCCTCATCTCAGGACTTAGCCATTTTTCCAGAGCTCTCGCCGTTTTCGCTTTCTTCTCCGGCGAGCCAGTGAGTGAGCTCACGGTGCTAGCCCATTCCACAGCCCCTCTCTCCAATCCAAGTTCACCAGTGAGTTCCCCTCGTTCCCCTCTCTGTTTCATAGCAGCCAATTGCACCGGATCGATCCCCATCGCCGGTGATCGCCGGAAAACCAGAAAACCCCTGTTCCCTCAATGCTATCCCATTCATCCCGAATTAGCTTTCGTCCCAGTAATAGAAATTGATCCTTAGCCATTTCTTAGCAAGCCTGTTGAATCAGGATCCCCAATTGCGCTCAAATCGAAGAAATCCCAAACTGGAACCTCAGCCGTTCGCCGGACTTCGGCGCCAAGCTTCTCCGGCCGATCTCCATTGAAATTAACCCCTCCAGTAGCCTTGTTGTGCCCTAGAGATCATCCCCAAGCTTGGAATTGAGCTCTTTCGCCCTGTATCAAAAATCCCCAAGCTCTAGTGTCGTCTTCTCCAGCGCCGGTCGCCGGAATTCTTTCCCGGCCGATCTAGCCCCTGAAACTTTGTCCCTTAGCTTCGCCTCACCTCCCTGAGCAATTCCTTCCACTAGCTCGACACCTGGATCTGCCTAGATTGTGAGTTATGCCTTTGCCAAGATCACTGTCCAGTAGCTCAGTTCATGTCCAGGCCACCGTGTTTTCTCGCCGGATTTGGCCACCCTCCGGCCACTTTCAGCTCTTGTCCCTGTTGAGTGTTTTACTCCTGTTAGTAATGCCTACCTCCCAGACAAAGTGTTGCATCAATTGGAGCCCTGGATCAAAAGTTAAGCCATGCCCTAGTTTCTGGCCATGTCCAGCACTATGTCAGTGCATGTCAGCCACTGGCATTAGCCTTGTTTGACCCCTTCTGGCTGAGAAATTGAAATGCCACCTTGTCCTTTAGATTCCTGGAGTTGAGATCTACAACTTTCTCTTCTATCACTTCTCCAGAAAACCATCCTAAGATCAGTTTAAAGTTATGCCAAAGCCATGAACTGAATGTCGACCCTTCGACGTTCAATCCTTTTTAGCCGTTTCTTCGACCAGAGCCCTTGTGACCTTGCCCTAACCTTTTCCCCTGCATGCATGACTTATTTACTTAATAATTTCTATGGAAACTATTTTCTGTATGCTTATGGTATGTGTTTGTGTATTGTTTGATTGCCGCAGAGTCAGAAGCGGAAGGAGCGGAAGAAGTCTTTGAAGATCCGTCTGAGTATTTCGACCCAACATCGCAAGGCAAGCCTCATTCCTTTGATCATGTCTCACCCAATATTTTCATATGAAGTATATTCACTGTTTCTTACTATGCATGCTTAATTGAGATACAAGTTATATTTGAATGACATGAGTAGATATGACGCAATCAATCATGAAACCCCTTTTGTTATTGAACCTTCATATATATGCTTTTGTCACCCTAGGTCTCATATGCTGACTATCCACATTAAACTTGAAATGGTCAAATACATGAGAAGTTATAATGAAAACCGTTTTGTCAAGAAAACTGATAAAAGGGATCAGTAGTGAGGATTGGATGGTATGGAGAGGGTGCGGTGCGCACCAGGGTATGTGAATGTTCCTCACTATTGGTTCATAAGGACAAGAACCTTGTGCTGTGTCTCTATACGAATTGTAAACGTACCAACCACTTGCCTGGTATGGGACAGGCACAACTTAGTAGCTTTTTGGTATTAGCAGTTCCATGCATGGTTTGTCGGTCTGGTTTCTCGCGTGGAAACTGGTGGGCCGCAGTTCGGCCATGAGTGATGTGAGTTCAGAAAAATGATGAGAGATAAAGGTGGAAAGAAGGAAGGCGCCCTACGCCTCAGATTAAGCCGTGCGCGGTTGTAATCTTGAATGGTCATAAGTCTTGCGTGGACACAGACCAAGGCTATGTGTCTTGCGGGAACATAAGCCAGAGGCTAGGAAGTAAGGCAGTGGGGAGGACCCACAACGGTAATTGAGACTTAATTGTCTATTTACTGGGCGGGGATACTGTTAATACTGAACTGTAAAAGCGTTGTGTGATCTCGGCCTTGTCACATGTGTATAAGTCACATGGAGCTGATCCGACTTGAAAGCCGAGTGAACCAGTGGATTTAAAAAGAGGTACACCTTTGCAAAGTGTAAAAGAAGTATCAGATACTCTGTACTCCCAGGTTCAGGAGTCTTTTCGTAGTGGATGTTATCCATGGGTTATAGCACAAGTAATGTTTTGGAATGTTTTCATAATGCGGTTAACAAAGTAGTGACTCATGGGAGACCACTACATCTAATGTTTTGTCGAAAACCTGTTTAATGTTGAAAGTATCATTTTCATGACAAAGTACTGTTTTACTGAACAAATGACTTGGAAATCTATATATCTCTATCCATATGAACCTGAAACCCCGGAATCATATATTTCACTCTCATGTAAGTACAATCACATTAATCCCTGGAATGAGTGTTGCTGAGCACCAAGTGCTCACCCTTGCATTTTTATCCCACTGTAGAAGAGGGATTCGAGGATCCCGATTCTTTTAGTCATGAGTACTCACCTGAAGATGGAAGCACCCCGGGCGAGCCCACGTTCTAGAAGGATTGCGTACCAAGTCAAGTCAGATGTGGGAGAAACCCCTCCAACCCCGCTGCGGATGGAAATCAAGCTGTTTGTTGTTGCTTTGTGTTTTATGTTGTGTGTTCGGTACTTGGATACCGATTCTGGTTCTGATAAACTAGTTATTTTCTTAGCAACTCTACTTAGCACCATTTTCGGTGCTTTGGTTATGTAATATTGGCCATGTTGGCCTGATACTTGTTTAATGTTATTACTATGCTTGTGTGGTTTGGAGCTAATGTGACATCCTGCTGTGTGTAACCTACCTGGGCGGTTACCAAGGTGATCCTCAAATGGGGGTCTCACACCCCGTCCTCGTAAAGAAGGCAAGTGGCAAGTGGAGAATGTGCGTCGACTTCACCGACCTCAATAAAGCTTGCCCAAAAGACGATTTCCCGCTCCCGCGGATCGACCAACTGGTGGATTCCACTGCGGGATGCGAGCCGATGAGTTTCTTTGACGCCTATTCGGGCTATCATTAAGTCCGAATGGCGGAGGAGGACGAGGAAAAGACGAGTTTTATAACTCCCCTCGGCACCTTCTGTTATGTCCACATGCCTTTCGGGTTGAAAAACGCCGGGGCAACTTTCCAGCGCCTTATGAGCTTGGTCCTGAGGGATCAAATCGGCCGCAACATGGAAGTGTACATTGACGACGCAGTCGTCAAGAGCTCGCGCTCGGCCACCCATCTCGAAGACTTGGGAGAAACCTTCCGCAATCTCCGTAAGTACGGGTTAAGGCTTAACCCGGAAAAATGCGCGTTCGGCGTTCGCGGAGGAAAACTCCTAGGCTTCCTCGTGTCCCAAAGGGGCATTGAAGCCAATCCTGAAAAAATTCGGGCCCTCCTCGACATGCCTCCACCGCGTTTTGTCAAGGATGTACAACAACTTACCGGCCGCTTGGCCGCGTTAAGTCGCTTCGTCTCACGCTCGGGGGAGCGCGGTCTCCAATTTTTCAAGATCCCCCGCGGCCTTGAGGGGTTCCATTGGACCCCCGAGGCACAGGCTGCGTTCGAGGACCTGAAGAAATATCTCACGAGCCCTCCAATGCTCGTGAGCCCGCGTCAGGGGGAGCCCCTGCTCCTCTACCTCGCGGCCACTCCGGTTGCCGTCAGCGCAGTTCTCGTCAAGGAAGAAGATGGGCATCAACGCCCCGTTTACTACGTGAAGGTTTGTTACGCCCTCCTAATGGCCTCGAGGAAACTCCGCCACTACTTCCTAGGCCACCCTATTACGGTGCCTTCCTCTCTCCCTTTGGGAGAGGTGCTTCGGAATAAGGAAGCCACCGGACGGATAGGGAAATGGGGGGCCGAGATAGCCCCCTTCTCGCTATCCCTAACCGGACGAACCGCGATCAAGTCACAAGTCCTCGCGGACTTCGTGGCCGAGTGGGCTCCGGCCCCTGGGCCGGAAGAAGAAGCGCGTGCCACCCCACCGCGTGACGACCACTGGACCCTCTTCTTTGACGGCTCCCTATGCCTGGCAGGAGCCGGCGCGGGAGTAGTCCTTCGAAGCCCCGAGGGAAGAACCCTCGAATATGCAGCCAGGCTCGAATTCCCCGCGATGAACAATGTCGCGGAATATGAGGCCCTTCTCCTAGGGCTACGCCTCGCCCGCTCTTTGGGTATCCGGTGCCTCCTTGTCAAGGGGGATTCTCAACTCGTGGTATGTCAAATGGACAAGTCCTACTTGTGCCATGACCCGAATTTGAGCCTCTACCTTAACGAGGTCCGGAAGATGGAAAACTACTTTGACGGCCTCGAGGCACGTCGTATCCCGCGTAGGGACAACGATCGCGCTGACACCCTCGCTAGGGCAGCAAGTGCCCGAGGGCCCCTCCCCAAAGGGGCCTTTCTGGAGGTCATCTCGAAACCTTCCGCGATGGCTCCCAACCCGGACTCCGAGTCCGGTGACCCCGACGTCACGAAAATCGTCTGGGCCACATCCTGGATGGCCCCCTTATCTCTTGCATCAAGGGAGAGGGGGAGCCCTCCGACGAAGCCGAAGCCAAACGCCTTCGTGCTAAGGCGCGAGCGTATGTGCTGATAGAAGGGACGTTATACAAGCGAGGAGCCTCTGCACTACTTCGCTGCCTCCCGCGGGAGGAGGGAGTTCAGCTCCTTGAAGATATTCACCTCGGGTGTTGTGGTTCTCACCTCGGCCCCCGGGCCATCGCGTCAAAAGCCATCCGCCAGGGTTTCTACTGGCCAACAATCGCCCGCGACGCAAGAGACCTTGTCTCTGCTTGCGGGGCTTGCCAAAAAATGGCGAAGGGCTCCAACCTACCCTCCGCAGCTCTACAAGCAATCCCCATTACATGGCCCTTCGCGCGGTGGGGGATGGACCTCCTAGGCCCGTTCCCCCCAGCGTCGGGAGGCTACAAGTACGCGGTTGTAGCCGTGGATTACTTCTCCAAGTGGGTGGAGGCCGAGCCCCTGGCCACCATCACGTCTCGTGCGGTGCAAAGGTTCTTTTGGAAGAACATAGTGTGCCGATTCGGGGTCCCCCGCGAGGTTACCGTGGATAACGGAACCCAGTTCGACTCCGCGATTTTTCGCGAGTTCTGCTAGAACTTGGGTACGACCCTCCACTTCGCCTCGGTGGCTCACCCCAAGAGCAATGGGGCGGTCGAGTGCGTCAATGGGGTTATCCTCCAAGGACTCCGCCGCCGCCTGGAGCAAAGCGCCTCCAGGCGTGGGGCATGGGCAAAGGAGCTCCCGAGCATCCTCTGCTCCATGCGAATGACCCCAAGCCGAGCAACAGGGCGTGCCACCTTTTCGCTCGTATACGGGGCTGAGGCAGTCCTCCCCTCGGAAATCAATTTCCGATCGCTGCGAGTCGAACTCCTCGAGGGAGTCTCGGCAGCCGCGTTTCAAGCCAACGAAGACAACCAGAGGCTGGAGGTGGGCCTCGTCGAAGAAGAGCGGGACAGAGCCCTCCTCCGCAACGCCATTTACAAACGCGAGATGGCGCGCGCCTACAAGCGTGTTCAGGGGAGGGCCTTCCGTTTGGGAGACCTTGTCCTCAAGCGCGTCACCGACCCTCAAGCCCAAGGGAAGCTCAGCCCAAAGTGGGAAGGGCCATACAGTATTTCCACAATCCTTGGCTCGGGAGCTTACAAGCTCTCCACTCTCGAAGACCAAGAGCTGAAGCACACTTGGAACGCGGACCTACTCCGCAGATTTTACACTTAGTCTCCGAGCCTCCCCCCTTGCCCTTTTTGGGCTTCGCAAGGAGAAGGCGCGGTGAGTTGTAACAATGGCCTCAAAGGCCTTTTTGCCCTCCGCCCCTTTTTCTGCGATCCCGCAAAGGGTGGGGGGTTTGTACCAGCTTGTTTTAATCAATGCAAATGGTTTTTTCTCCACGTGTTTTTGTGCAGACCTCTTTAATCGCCCCTGAGGCAATACCCTCATCACGAGGATGCCCTCCCCGTGAGGATGCCCCCTGAGGATGCCCCCATCGCGAGGAAGCTACAGGCTCCAGCTCAGCCTTAAGTCCCGACGGAGGGAGCCCCGTTCCCCCTTGGGCGGCCTACAATATCTCCTCGTGGACTGAGGGCGTAAGCGGCAACCTGGTTCCCAAGGAACCGAGGTAACGAGTCACTTTGGGGGACTAGTCCCCCCCCCCATACACTCTAGAGCTTGCTTTTATGCTCTTCCTCCTCCGGGAGCGATCTAGGTCGCACGACCGATAGATCTTTTATCCCCACACTCGCCTGCACGAGGATAACCCTTCGAGGGTGCCACCCCTCATGGGAACAACCGGGATATTTCTTATGATTTCAGCGCGGGCCGCCTGCTCAGGTCACCCCCCGCTGCAGGGGGAGGAGATAAAATACCTAGCTAATTCCGTTCGGGAGGCACCTAAGGCATCTAGAATCCTTCGGGGATGGGGCCCTTGCTCCCCGGATTTTCGTCCCCCAGAGGAGTTGTCTCCGGAGGAGGAGCTTCTCCCCCAGAACCTCGTCCTCCGGAGGTGGAGCCTTGCTCCCCGAACCTTCGTCCTCCGGAGGTGGAGCCCTGCTCCCCAGACTTTCGTCCCCCGGAGGAGTTGTCTCCGGAGGTGGAGCCCTGCTATCCGGACTTTCGTCCCCCGGAGGAGTTGTCTCCGGAGGAGGATCCCCTCCCCCGGAACCTCGTCCTCCGGAGATGGGGCCCTTGCTCCCCGGATTTTCGTCCCCCGGAAGAGTTGTCTCCGGAGATAGAGCCTCTCCTCCGGACCTTCGTCCTCCGGAAGAGCTGTCTCCGGAGGTGGAGCCTCGCTCCCCCGGAGTTTATCCCCCAAGTATTCTCGTCTGGTGATTTAAAAGCACGAAATAAGCGAAAAGAAGTGCAATCTTTTTATTCCACGGAAAATAAGCCGGGAGACAGCCTCTCCCGGTAGGCTTACAGAGTACAACCGGGAGTTGAGTACACTCGGAGGACATGTGGGGGACTACCTACGTCTAACGCGGAGAATGAGCACCCCCTAAGCCCATTGTCAAGCCCTCGCCATGTCCCGGTACAAGCTCTGGACTCGTCACCTCGCTGCGTTGAACATGTCCTCCGGCCAGTATTCAAACCCTTCGGGAGGTTCGATCCGCAAGGGAATTGCCTCCCACACTCCCGGGGGAGGTTCAGGCAACTCCGCGCGGTGATTGTCAAAATTCGTCAAGTGCCAATCGGGCAACCACCGGAGCAAGGCTTGTCCCCGAGGCGAGACTCCCGGAGATGGGAGTGAATTCCACGTCCTTCTCCGGGACCCCCGCCCCGGACACCTGACCATGACAAGATATAACTTAGCAAAAAATATTCCATTTCATTGTCAAATGATTTACAAGTCCGGGGTCCCCCCTACGGAACTACCGGGAGCAAAAATCCTATACAACAAAAAATCCCCTAATCTACCCAGGGGGGACAGGAGGCTCATACTTGCCCGGCGTCGTCCCCCCCGGAGGAGGCGTCGCCCGGAGCTTCTTCCCCGGCCGCTTGGGGATGTCTCGTTCGCGGGGGCTCAATCACTCGGTCGTAGAAAGCCCCCGCCAACTCCTCCAGCGCCGCCCGGCGGGGCTCGTAGAACTCCTGGAAGCTCCGGGGGATGAGGCGCCCGATAGCTTGGGCCCCGACCCCCTGGTACTCCACCAAGGAGGCTACGAGTGCGGTGGTGGTGGACGCCAAGGCCCGGGCACGAACGTCCGCGGCCTCCGGGATTGCCGCGATGTGCCGGGTGAGGAATCTACGAGCCTCCGCCAAAGATATCAGCGGGTTGCGAGGATTCCCCTCCTCCCGGAACTCGACTCCAAGCCCAATTAACGTGGCCCGAAGTCGATTCCCCGCCGATACGAGGGCTCGCGCCCCCATGGCCTCCGCCTCCTGAAGCGCCCGGGAGTGAGCCTGCTCGGAGAACGCAAGCTGCCCCCGGACGCCCTCGAGCTCCCGGACGGCGGTGTCCCGGGCAACCTCCGCGGGGGCCAGCACTTCCTCCCGGAAGCGCTCCAACTCCCGGGCGGTCGCGTCCCTCTCTTGGGCGAACCTCTCCCGGGCCTGGACTGCCGCGTCCCTCTCCCGAACGGCAGCGTCTCGCTCCGCTTCCGCGGAGGATAAAGCCGCCCTCATGTCCTTGCTCTCCCGGGCGAGGCGAGTCCGGACGGCGCGGGCTACGGCGGTGGTCTAAGAAAAAAGAATGGATTAGTAAATGCAAGCGAAGAGGCAAGGAGTCAAGGTTTTTACCTGTAGAGCCAAGGAGACGACCTCTCCGTAGCGTTCGTCGATGCCGCCCTCCCGGACATGAGCCCGCACCTTGGGGGTGACGAGGCTCAAGGAGAACTTGCGCGTCTCCTCCGAGGAAAAGAGACACGCCCCCCTCGCCGGGGAACGGGGGTCACCTCCCATCGGCAGGCCCCCGTCACCGACCCCACTCCCGGAGCCTTGGGGAAAGTCTCCCGGGGGAGGGGCGGGGGACCTCCCGTCCCGGCGCGAGGGGAGCGATATAGCGTCCGGTGGGCTCCCTTCCCCGAGTGTGGTGTAGCCAAGGGGTCGCTCCTAGGGGGGACGTGATGGCTCGCTCCCCCGGGAGGCGGCGTCGGGAAAGATGCAACGTCGGGGGCGAAGAGCGCGTCCAGGCGCCATCACCCCGGAGTACACCCCCGGGGGATCCTCCCGGAGAGCTTGCTCCGGGGAAGGAGTGGCGTCGTAATCCCCGGAGGTGGGCTCATCCTCCTCCACGACCAGCGTGGCCGTGTCCGTGGGGCTCTCCTCGTGCCCCGGCTCCGGGGGCCGCGATCCCCGCAGGGGGGTGATTTGTGCCAGAGGCGTAGCCCCCCCCCCGGCCGCCGGGAGGCCATCGCACTTTGGGCCGACAACGGCCTCACCTCCCCCGGCATCCGGGGCGTCTCTGAGGTCGCTTGGACCGAGGAGGACCTCACCTGCCCTGGAGGTCTTGTCTTTCCCGGGGCACCGGGCGTCCCCGCTGGCCTCCGCGCAGGTGCTGGTGAAGGAGGGTGGGCCTATTTGGAGCCCTCTCCCGGTGCCTGCGCGGTCTTAGCGCGTTTTACCGCCGGGGGCGTCCCCGTCTCCCGCCGCCTGTGAGAGCCCGGGGTTGGAAGTGGGACCCTGTCCGGGAGGGTCATCCCGAAGGCCTCGGCGACGATGTTCCGGGGAGGAGCCTCCCCGATGGCGGCGAGGCACCGGGAGTGCTCGTCCTCGTAGTACCTCCCAAGGAGGTGCTCCGCCTTCTCCCGGGTGGACTTGTAGGACCTAACTGCAAGAGAACCCATTAGCGAAACCAATCCCTACGAAACAAGCAAGATTCCAGTTGGAAACTTACGTCGCGACATCGGGAACCTCGGAGGACGAAGCTCCGGGCCAAGTCCCGGGCTCCGGCTGAAGGGGCTGAGCCGGAGGAGAAGCAGCTCCTCCGCTAGATCCCGCATGCTCCTCCGGGAGCGGGCCTCCTTCATCTTCGCGACGGAGGTTAGCTCCTCCATCGTCAAGACCGGGGGTCCGGGGGAACGACCGAGTGTCGCCGGCCTGGCGGAGTAAATCATCTCCGGGTCGCCCGCCCGGAGATAGAACCATCTCCGGCTCCATCCCTCCCAATGCTCCTGGGAGGCCGTCACCGGCTACTCCTCCGCCCGGGAAGGGGCATACTTCAGCATCACCGAGCCGCAAATAGCCTTCGGCCCGTGCTTCGTCACCGGGGAACTCTTCGCTGCCGCCCGGTGGAAGTAGGAGAAGAGCCGGAGTGCCCCCTCTACTCCAGCGGCGGTCTCGCACAGCCACAAGAACAACCCCATTCTCACGAGAACGTTGGGTGTTAAGTGGTTGAGGGCTATCCCGTGCTCCCGGAGGAAGTCCCGGAGAAGAGGATGGATCGGGAGTCTCAGGCCTGCTTGGATGAAGGCCATGAAGGCCACCACCTCTCCGTATCGGGGGCTTGGGGTCGTCTCCCCCGCAGCCGGGACACGGATGTCCCCCTCCGCGAATATCCTCCGGGAGACGAGGGTGTCCCGGTCCCCCGCGGAGAACTCGGTCGTCCCGAGGTAGTCTGAAGTCGCGTCCTCCGGGACGCTTGAAGCCTTCCCGCGTCCCTTCGATGCCATGTCTTCGTCTCTCCCGCAGAGGGTTTTGTGAAACCGGGGAAGAAGTTACTTCCGGAGAGCGACCGGGGAAGAGGTTACTCTCGCAGAATTTGATGGATTATGAGGCCTAAGGAGAAGGAAAGCGTGCCTCTCTTGAGGTGGGCCCCTCCTTATATAGGCGATTGAGGTGCCCCCCGATGGCTGCCACGTGTCAGCTCGAGGGATCTACACCGTGAATACGAAAGGTCGCACGAATATCGAGACTATATATGGCTAACTTAAATAGCGTTCCTCTCCCGGAAGTGGGCAGGTTATGGACGTTATGTTCGCTCTCCGGGAGAGGGCCGTTTTCTCCTAAGGCAACGAATCGCACCCCCCGGCGACATCAAAATGTCCCCGGGGGTGCGGGGGGCTTCTGTTGGGAGAAAATACTAGCAAACATCTGAAACGTCACCCCGGGAGTCCCTTCTCCGGGGTAGAAAGAAACTTCCCCCGGCGCACCTCCTCCGGGCTAGGGAGAGCCCCTCTCCCGGAGCCCCTTCTCCGGGCCGGGGAAGACCTCTCCCGGAGCCCCTCCTCCGGACTCGGGAGAGACTTCCCCCGGCGCACCTCCTCCGGGCTAGGGAGAGCCCCTCTCCCGAAGCCCCTTCTCCGGGCCGGGGAAGACCTCTCCCGGAGCCCCTCCTCCGGGCTTGGGAGAGACTTCCCCCGGGGCACCTCCTCCGGGCTAGAGAGAGCCCCCCTCCCGGAGCCCCTTCTCCGGGCCAGGGAAGAACTCTCCCGGAGCCCCTCCTCCGGGCTCGGGAGAGACTTCCCCCGGCGCACCCCCTCCGGGCTAGGGAGAGCCCCTCTCCCGGAGCCCATTCTCCGGGTTCGGGAAAGGTTTCCCCCGGCGCTCCTCTGGTGGGCACTGATTTCGAGGGCCACTACGTGTCCGAAATCGATGCCCTGGACCTCGTCAGAAGACCATTTTGCCCTCGATCCTACGGTGGCAGCAGGGGTAGTTTAGTAATTTGCATCTTTTGGGGTCTATATATACCCTTGTAACCCTCTTTTGTAACCTAAGACACTCATTTGACTCCAATCATAAAAACTAATAGGCGTGCTCTGGATACCTCTCTCCGGGAGAGATCCCCCCAGCCGACACGTGTCGGGAGCACGCTGACAGGACTAGGGCCTCCACTGAGGCCTGAACCTGTATAAACTCTTGTGTCAATCTCTGTGATTGTCCGACGCGGGGTGACCCGTCGCACGGTCAGCACGCGTTGAAGAACACGTGTTGCGCACGTCATCAAATCTGTCGAGGTATTTTTTATACCACGACATATTCTATATCTGAAAGTGCAATATATTGATGAGAATGCGATCTAAACAATCTCTTAAATAAATTTGAGAATGGACATGTCTTATTGACAATTAAAAAATTTTGGACACCTTTGATAAAAAAAGTATTTTAAAAATAACCCTCTAAAAAAATTATAAAAATAACCTCACTTATAGTTTTTTGTGTTTTTACCTACCACGTGTGCATATTAAGTCTTTTACACTCGCTAAGCCACTCCGCTAGTTCTAAATTTAGTTTATACATGAAAATTTCGATTCTTTTGGCATCGATATCTTTCGGTTTATAATTTAGATTAACGATCCATTTGAATCAGTGGAATCGTGAGGTCAAAACGATTAGATCGACACAAATAGATCATCAGCCGGAGTTTTATATATATATATATATAATATCATATCTTGAAACATATAAATCCTGTTGACGATCGGTTTGTGTCGATCTGACCGTTTTGGCCTCAGATTTCCTTGGTTCAAACGGATAGTCAATCTGAGTTACACATGGAAGAATCAGAAAGGAATTAAACTTGTACTTTCCGATTAAACTATACTGAAATTTTTTATTTTTTTCAGCACTGATATTTTTTATCTATAATTTTGATTGATGATCCGTTTGAACTAGTGGAATCGTGAGGTCAAAATGATTATATCGACACAAACCAGTCGTCAATGAGACGTATATATCTCAAGATATAATAAGATGTAATATTTTGTATATATAGTCTTGGTTGATAATCTATTTATATTGATTTGATCGTTTTGGTCTAATGGTTTCACTGGTTCAAATGAATTATCAATCTGAGTTATAAAACAAAAAAAATCGATGTTGAAAAAATAAAAATTTTCATGTATAAACTATATTTAGGAATCTATTGTTGGGGTTAGCGATGACTCAACTTGTTGAGTCTTGTAGACTTGACAAGCCACTTACCATAACTCCATCACTCAACAAACGGATTTTGCAAAGCCCACTAAGTTGCCGAGTGTCCAAAACTTGAGATGCACATATGGTAAATAAAAAATGTAAAAAAGATAAGTGTGGATTATTTTTATAATTTTTTTGGGTTGTTTCTAAATAAATCCTAAAAAAGTTTAGAGATATATTGGACTAAATTTAAAATTTAAGAATCTAAATAATAGATCAGAACAAGCTTAAGAACCACGTATGCAAATTGCTCTAAAGAAAAATATATGACAGCCCATGCAGAGTTGTCCTTTGCACCAACCAACACTAGTGCTTCTTTTAGTGAGTGGCATTGTATTGTAGCTGATCATTCAGGCAGTAGTTGAGGAAGAGATGATGGCATCAGAGAAGAAAGAAGAACTCCACGCCATTGTAATCGCCGGCGGCGGCATCTGCGGCCTTGCAACCGCACTTGCTCTTCACAGGTGTAAATAGCTCTCCGATCCATACATTGAACAAAACATAAAACAAAAGAAAGTAGCCAAGAACAAGTGTTCCATTGATTGTCAAAAAAATTTTACAGGAAAGGGATAAAAAGCCTTGTTCTTGAGAGGGCCGAGAGCCTCCGCACCATCGGCGCTGGCATCAGCATACAGGTCAATGGATGGAGAGTTCTTGACGTGCTGAAGGTCGGCGATGAGCTGCGCAAACTCGCCGTGCCCCTCACCGGGTATGTACTGTACCTATCGTTTTCTTTGCTTCTGAACATTCTTCTGATCACTTGACTTACCAGTTCATCACAAATGATCATGTTATATTGATGACAAGTTGGTGGTGCTGATATGTTAAAGTGATATGTTAAGTTCCAATTCTGAATCCAGATTGGACAAGCGGAGAATCCACGAGGACGAAACAACTGTGGTATCATACAGGTTAGTTCAGAAAAAAGACTTATTTCTCATCATAATTCTTGACGATTCACACTGTGATCAACAATGTAGTTTCTTTCCAATTGCAGGACCGAAGTGCGATGTCTGAAAAGAACCGATCTTATCGAAACGCTTGCAAAACATTTACCTGCAGAATCAATACGTTTCGGTTGCCAAGTGGAATGCATCACACTAGACCCCATCACTCAATTCCCTGTCGTCTCCACCAGTGATGGCACTACCATCAGAGCAAAGGTAGTGCTTGCAAATGGCAATTCAATCAAGAATTTAGGAACAATTTACAGTGTTAAGAATGTTGCATTGTGATTGTGATTTTGTTTTGTCAGTAGATTTTGATCGGTTCCGACGGCGCGAATTCGGTGGTGGCCAAGTTCCTGGGGCTGAAGGCTCTGCGGTTTTTCCCAATGTGGGCTGCTCGGGGCTTCACGGTGTACCCTGAAGGCCATGGCTACGCGAGCCGCTTCCTTCAGCTCAACAGCGAGCGAGTGAACTTTCGCCGGATACCAGTAGACGATAGAGTCGTCTACTTCTCTGCTGTCCATTTCCAGCCTCCTCAAGGTATTATTGGAGCTCTGTTTTTTTTTTCAACTCATTTTATGGCCCCTTGGGCCAACTGGGCCAAATGCGGACTTCGGGCTTATTAAGTGGGCTTCAACCTATATGAGATATAAGACTAAAAGTTGATGCTGCTCCATTCCAGTTTATCTGGCTTAGTTTCTTATATCTCCTCCCACTTTTTCAATTTTTCGGTTTATAAGCTAAAGTAATAGTTAAGCTAGTTCTTACGCTTTTCATGTAAACAAATTTTTATGACTTATAAGCCATAAGTCCCAAAAAACTAATTTAGAGTGTGTTTGTCGATCTTAAATTTTTTTGATAAGTTGGTCTATCAAAGTAAGCTCAATGTTTGGCCTCAATGTTCTCCGATAAAAGGGATTAAACTTATTTCATCAACACTGAAATAATTTTAATATTTTGTCTCAACTTCAATTTATAAGTGCACAATTTTAAAATGAAATCTAGTCAAACCCTTTTTGTGTGAAAAGGCCAAAAATAATCCTTTTACCTAAAAAAAAACCAATCAACCGATATACTTTTAGATTTGATTTAATTTGATCGCTCTGTCATTTTTGATAGACAATGACATATGTCATAACTTCATGAACTGATTTTCACTGATTTTAGCTGTTTTAGCTTAAAGAGACCAAAATTAGCCCGACACGAGTAGAGAGATTTTTTTAAAAAAAAATTGCTACTTATTTTTACCATTTTTTCCGGATTCAGAGAGTATCAGCAGGGACCCAAAGCTGATCCAGCAATTCACGCTGGAGGCAATGGAGGGATTCCCGGAGGAGATCACCGACGTGCTTAAACTCTGCGACGTCGAGTCCCTGAGCCTGACGCAGCTCTGCTACCGCGCGCCGTGGCACATGGTCTTCGAGCCGTTCCGGCGGGGCACGGTGACGGTGGCGGGCGACGCCATGCACGCCATGGGCCCGTTCGTCGGGCAGGGCGGCAGCTCCAGCCTAGAGGACGCGATCGTGATCGCCAGGTGCCTGGCCCGCGCCGCGTCCGACGATGACCAGATACTGGCCGACGAGGCCGTGGAGGCGGTGAGGTCATTTGTGGAGGAGAGGAGGAGCAGGGTGCTCAGGCTGACGGCACAGAGCTTTCTTGGTGGGTCGCTCATTGCGGCCACGGCGTCGTCGGCGTGGATCAAGAAGGCGGTGGTCAAGGCAGCCCTAGCGGTATTCTTCGGCGGGCACTCTTACAGGCATACCGACTACGACTGCGGCCAACTCTAGTCCGCAAGGATAAGGGTACGTCTAGGCTCTTCTCTGAAATATTTGGCAATCCGTGATATACACTGAGGTAATGTTCGGACGGCGGTATAAGTTAATTTCTGTATTAGATGATACAAGTGAATGAGCTTATTTTATACAAGATGATGTATGTGGATTATTTAATTAGGTATATGAAATAATATGAAATCTTATTTGGTTATCAGCATGACTTGGTTCTATATGGGTTAAAATGATGTTTTTTTGTTATATAACACCTGCTATACTTTCATAAAAATTTGATTTTTAATATACATTATTATTTTAATTTATAATTTCATTATTAAAGAACACCGATAATTAACACTAATTGTTGTTTAAAGCACACCTAATCATTATTAAATACACCATTAGTTTCTAGTGACAATCATTAATTAATACTAATTTATTACTAATTAAAACTCACAATCTCTAAATACTAGTAATAATCAATAATAATAACACTAGTTGTCACTAATTAATACTAAATTACCACTAATTAACACTAAGTGATACAAATTAATAGTAATCACTACTAATTATTGCTAATAATAACTAATTATAACTAATAATACATGATGAATTGAGCCTACATGAGTTCGTACCAGCAAAAATGATTATCTTTTATCATATATGATATTAAGGAAATATTTTAAGATGTTGCATCTTTTCATCTTGCATCATTTGTTAACCAAATACAGGGATGTTCTTTTATCCTGCATGAGCTCGAGTAGGAATGAGCTCATACAGACAACCAAACAGTATCCAAACATTCTTGTCCACAAATAATAAAGAGAGAAATATGTACAGAGAACAAACTAAGTTGTACTTGAAAAGATGAAGGAAAAATTAAAAAAAAACACATGCCTTAAAAGTTATAGATGATTTTAGATTCTCTTCATATGTAAGATTGCAATACTATAATGCACACAAGTACATAAAGATTTCAAAAATGCACTCTCATCAATTTTCTGTTAATTTAAAAAAAAACATTGAGAAATTTGAAATACACCATATGCGGTGACATATTTTTCTTTTTTCTCTTTTCTTTCCTCTCTGCCCAAACCTTTTTTCTCTTCCCCCTTCACCTACTCTCTCCCATCCCTCAAGTTTGTGCCCTAAACCGAAGACCATCGCCGATAGTGCCTAACAGCAGTGAGCGACAAGCAATAAGGACTGCTAGAAGCAACATTTCTGGTCGGTTGGCAACTTCCAAAACCCATCCAAAATCTGGGAGCCTAGGATTGGTATACCCACTACCAACTAGTATCAATAAACTACTACCCATGGTCAAGAAAAAGTGATGTTTTGAATATTGGTATGCTCTCTAAAATTCAATTTTAATCATTAAATTGTATTGTTTTATAAAATTTAACAATATTATAATATTATAAAAATATTTTTTGAGATAAATCTATTAATATTATTTTTATATAGTTAATTTAAATATTCACAAAAATATTATTGTTTAAAATCAAAATAGTTTGACTATATATATTCTAGAATGTTTTTTTTTTGACCGGTGAGGATGGTATGGTCTAGATCGACCCAACTTTATATTGTTTTTTTTTTCTATTTGTTCGGACTGTTAGCTGAATATCAAGAACATTTGAGAATCAATCTTGTCAACATAAATGTTAAATTTGGATTCCTGAAGCCGTGTCTCTCATAATATATAAACATTTAGATCAATATTTAAAGCTTCAAACAATTAACACTAACATATAAGGCAAATTTGAATATCTCGCGAGCTATATTATGAGTAAATTAAACATCTCACATATTTTCATTGGAACAACTGATTTTATGATCGGATGACTATTTTCAGGATATTTTTCATATATTTTGACAACGCGAAGCAGTGAGTACACCGGTACACATGCGTGTGCACACGCGCATACACTTACACACGTACGGGAGGCGATGAGACTGCTACGGGGTGCCCAACGCCTGGAAAGACTAGATGCATTGTTTTATTTGCCACTCACATGATTGACTTTTTGGACTATTATTACTACTTAAATCTTGTTCAACGCGCGGAATCCACTTTATGATACTTAAAAAGAAAGCAAATCTTCTTTTAGTTTCTAATTCTATATGATATTATCATATTAAGAACTGCTCTTGTTACTTGCTACTCTCCCCAATAGCAGTTAATTGCCTAGTTGTTTAAGAACTTTTGGGTAAATTTGGCTAAAGTGTAAGGTTTCCTATTTCATGTTAGGTACAAATTCAATATATAAAACATTGCCTATGCAAATAATGAAGAAAAGAGGGCCATAGTCATGTAAGATTTGGGCAGATGGCAAAACAAGTGCTTTGGCCATGTTCAATATATGAGTCTAGCAATTTGTTTTTATAGATGAGAAGGGATTTTGTAGATATAAAGTTTTTCTAGAATCAGACGTTTCAATGATTTGATTTTTAAGAAAATTTTAAAGGAGCGAAAAAACAACAAAAAATTATCATAAAAAAAAAGGAGAAAAAAAGTGAGAGAAGACTTGCATAGAAAATGAGAGAAGTGGAACCAGTTGGTTGCTACCGCTCTATGTAGTAGTGAACGCGCAGCCCTACTGCTGCGCTGAACTGAAAAAAATAATTTTGTACGGCGGAGCGTATGCAGCGCCACGCCATTTGATTGGTATTATGATACGATATGCAAACAGATCATCTACTGTCGGCAAGAAACGGTGCCCCGGGCTCCTCAATGGGAGTCATTGAAATGATCGTTGGACAACATCGATCATTCAGAAGTTTCGAACAACTTGTGAAAAATTTCAAAGCCCTCAATGCCCCAACACTGATCCAAGAGTTTATTCCGAATTGTGATCAACTGTCCCTAAAACCATATGATTGGTTCTATTTGTACGGCACGGCAGGTGATGGGTTTCATGATATGGTGTGGGCAATACTATACCAAAACCCTTCCTATCTGGTTAATGAGTCCGGTCAGATTCTTCAACAATCTGAATACAGCTGTCTGAATCTCGGAAAACCATTTCTGTCGCTTCTTGACATCCTCTGAAGTTTCATTCAAGTTGTTCAGTACTGGCACATTTGATTGCTTATCACCAAGAATACTATCAGGTGCTCTACAGAGATGTTCTTTAATTAGTTTCCCGAAGAAACAAATTGCAGATGCCTGAAGCATTGAGGTACATGCAAGAACAAGTTTAAAACTGAGCCTGAAGGCTCAAGTTTCATGGTACATATGTTTCACCGCAGGAACAGCAAGCAAGCAATGACACAACACACACAGAAAGCTACTACTCCTCCTAGCTGATAGCAGCAAGCTAGCAACAGGTGAGAATCAGCAGCATGCATGCAGTAGTTTAATTGCTGAAAACTCCAGAGTAAACTAGTACAAAGCTATATAAAAACTGGATGCACTAAGCTAATCATTTGCTGTACAAACTTCTCACTCAAAGGCCCTCGTTTCTCTCTGCGCGAATTGTGCGAGTAGCTAGGCCCTTTGGGTGCTGCGCACGCGGCCTCTCATCGGGACGGTCGCCGGAGGGCGTCACGAAGGCGTCGGAGGAGTGGATCTTACTCAACGTACGTTCCACCACCATGAATTCCCCACGAGTCTTGGCTAAGATCGATCCACATGCGACCTACACCCCCCTCAAGGTATGATCAAACTGATAATGTCCTTAGTTTCTATCTGACTAGCTAATAGTCCGACTTGTAAACAAGATTATCTAGACATTTGAGTTTTATGAGCCAATCAACTGATCTGTCAAGTCTATGATATGGATACGACTTGGCAAGGGACCTTGGCTGTTCGTGGGAGTTTGGGACTCCAAACTCTTCAGTTACCACAATTATTTTTTTTGAAAATAGAAAAAACACATATAAGTCAATGACAGTCTCAATAAAACCCTTTAAGTTATTTTCTGACTTTAACCACCTCAAATTGTCTCTCGTTCTAAACACAATTTACCGTCACTATTTCGTTAAATTAATATAAGCAAAAATGATTAAACAAACAAAAAATATTAGTTATTGACATGTGGAGTCCAGTAGCAATAGCATTGGGTACATTGGCCAGCGGCAATAGCAATGGGGGCGGCAGCGGTACTAGCAGTCGATGGTGATGGTGAGCTACTTTGGTCGATAAAGTCAATAGTGCACGTGATGACTGCGGGTTTGTTGACAGCTTTCTGACTTTAACCACCTCAAATTGTCTCTAGTTCTAAACACAATTTACCGTCACTATTTTGTTAAATTAATTTAAACAAAAATGATTAAACAAACAAAAAACATTAGTTATTGATATGTGGAGTCCGGTAGCAATAGCATTGGATACATTGGCCAGCGGCAACAGCAATTGGGGCGGCAGCAATACTAGCAGTCGATGGTGATGGAGAGCTACTTTGGTTGATAAAGTCAACAGTGCACGTGATGACTGCGGGTTTGGCGACAGCTGCTACCACATGTCAGTGATGGTTGTTTTCAAATGTTTAATCATTCCGTTTAAATTTAATAATATAGTGATAGCATGGGATGTTTGAAACTGAAGGAAACTAACACAAGGATTAAAGTCACAAAATGACTTATAAGGAAGTTGTTGAGATTGTCACTTTCATGTGTGGGGTTTTTGAAATTTTTCTTTTTTTCTCGTAGATACGTCAATCAAGTAAGACCAAGACATATGGCTTTGATACTAATAATATATTGAGTTTCACACACAAAACAACTTAGCTAAAAGGTTAATCTATTAGTAAAAAGTAAGCAATCTACTCGCACTCTTGGAAGATTACCATTTAGTTTCATGAAGTATAAGATCAATGTTATCACCGAAAAATGGAAACACCCAGCCTGTAAATGTAAAATTGCAATCCTGTAGATTTGGTTCGTTTGGTGAAGTAAAACTCATTAGTTCGTTGTTAGTGGCGAGGATGTCAACTAATCCTTCAACTCTAAGCTCAATTAAGGTTCAGGGAACCGTGCCACATGTGGTATTAGTTACTCGATCTCTAGAGATGATAGACCCTGGAAAACTAATCCAATCAGGTGCGAAACAACGGGCGATCCATGAGATGCTATACTATATGTACATTGTACGAAGTGTTTGGGCCATATATGTTCTTTTTTATCACTGGTGCAACCTTATTCTCAATTACCTCCTATTTATTCAAAGAGAATTTGCTTCCACGCTCACCATTATAGAGCCCAGCCACAGTTACAGAACCGAGCTAAGTCGAATTCTATTTGGTCGACTAAAACTGGGCTTTGGTCTGAATTTAAACATGTTTATGCCTACTTACTCTAAGTCATATTTATTTAGTTTCATACACTAAATCAGATTATTCAAAAATTTAAATTATTTTTAAAAAATAATTAATCTACTTATATTTTAATAATATCACCATAGTCACCATTCGAAGATGACTCTAACTAGAGTGATCGACAACCCACCCACTCTACAAACAAACCTCACTCTATGCATCCAATGCTCAACAACCCAAATATGCATAAACAGAAACAAAACCATTTGCAAGCACAGCAGCATTTTTGGGAAATTTAGCTTGTTAATTTGTCTATGGAGCAATCTTAACAGTGAAAAATATCTCCACCTTCATGCATGCCACAGAACTAACTAGCTCCATCAAGAAAAATCAAGAGTCCTCAATCTAAACTACATAAAAAGTAGGCCAAAATCTAATGCATTTATGATTCTCATGATCTAAATCATTTATGATTCTCATTGGATCTTGCCCTGCTTAATATTCCTAGTCCTCAAATCCCGTGCATGAGCTGCTCATGACAAAACATACGGTCCCCCTTATCCCCTACCTCTGATCAGTTAGGTCTCAACTTCTGTACATAATTACATTCAACGTCAAACCAAGAATTAACCTAGCTATCCCTAAAACTAATGTAAGAGTACTATACTTTAACTAAAATAGATCCTTCTCCGGTTACAAAATATACGATATATGTCTACATACACAGATTAAAGAACTTCCAAATTTAAAAGAAAATTGAGGTAAGAATAACTCACTCATAAATATCATCAAAATGGGATAGTGCGAGGGTTAATTATAAATTATAGAGATAGTAAAAAGTTAAATAAAAATAAAATAAGAAAATTAGCACTAAATTTATATGTAAGACTTAATATATTGTAATTTGCAGCGGAGGAAGGGAGTATATAATACTACGTCCCTTTCCAAGCTAATTAAAACTTGCTTTAAGAGCAATCAAACAATCTGTAAACTAAAATTAAACTAAACTAATTGTGAATTCCTCGGGATCGTTAAAGGCGTAGAATAATGGAGCTGACTCGCTAGCTTCTTCCCACAGGAGGCCTCATGGCCTTGCCTTACTTCCTACGCGACAGCCTTTTGTCCCCGTCCACCGCCGCGGCGGCCGGCGTCAACTCTTCAATCCTTGATGCCCCCATGCACATATGCTAGCTGATAGCTAGCTAGCTGTATGTGTGTATGTATATATACACACACAGCTAGACACGCACTGTGGCAAAGTAATGGCGTCCTTCTCCTCCAGCAACGGCGTGCCGCCAGGGTTCCGGTTCCACCCGACCGACGAGGAGCTGCTACTCTACTACCTTAAGAAGAAGGTCTCCTTCGAGAAGTTTGACCTGGAGGTCATCAGAGAGGTTGACCTAAACAAGATCGAGCCATGGGAACTGCAAGGTAGCCACATTGAACTGTGTCCATGGCAATTGTTGTATACATGTATATATGTATGTCTGAAACATCTGCGTGTGTGTGTGTGTGTGTGTGTGTGTGTGTTGCAGAGAGGTGCAGGATAGGGTCGGCGCCGCAGAACGAGTGGTACTTCTTCAGCCACAAGGACAGGAAGTACCCGACGGGGTCGAGGACCAACAGGGCGACCACCGCCGGGTTCTGGAAGGCGACCGGCCGGGACAAGTGCATCCGGACAAGCTACCGGAAGATCGGCATGCGCAAGACACTCGTGTTCTACCGCGGCCGCGCCCCGCACGGCCAGAAGAGCGACTGGATCATGCACGAGTACCGCCTCGAGGACGCCGACGACACATCAGGGGGCACCAGCGTGAGTGCTTGCTTCTCCAGCTTCACAGTGACCATGCATTAGGGTTACTTATATGCAATTGCATGCATGCACCTTTAGCCCTTTTACTATGTACTTTGTACAGTCATTTATGTCCCCTACTCAAATTTTGTGCAATCATGGAACCTCCACTCCTCGAACATATGTTGGAGTGGGTAAAGCGCCTGATACTGCAACAATTTCAAGTAGAAGGTAGGACTTAATTCAATGATTTCAATTAGAGATACTAGGGTTTTGTTTGGAAGAGCTTAACTTTTGTCAGAAGTAGTTTCTCATAAAAGGTGAAAGAGAAGAGTTTAAATTTTTCAGTTCAAAATGAAATCTGAGTTAAGATTCTGTTTGGGAGAATTTCAGCTTCAATTTAAAATCATCAAAAGTTTAAAATCTTCCAAATAATGTGTTGTAGAAGAAGTTTTTGAGAGGAGTTTAACCTCATTTTGAACCAAGAAATTTAAATGCTATTCCTCATTTTTTTTTTCGAGATACCACTTCTCACAAAAGTTAAGTTCTTCCAAACAGGAGAAGTTTTTTATGAAAAATCTCTCCTACAACACCCTGTATAAAGATGGGACTTTAAGTTTATTTTGAGATCTAGAAATTCTTACCTTAATCAAAACAAAAAAGAAAAAGAAAAATCTATATCGCTTATACATTTGGTGGACCTAAATCATAATTTGAGATTTATCAGAGAGATTTAGATCAAAGACAACTCTAATTCATACATACATACGTAGAATGATTCTGAATCATAAGATATATTTTTTTATATAAAATTTATTTTTCAGATCATCCACTCAATTGTATGGGATTTTCGCGTAATTTGTGTAAATAACATTTGTTCATGACAATGGCAGGAGGACGGATGGGTGGTCTGCCGTGTGTTCAAGAAGAAGTGCTTCTTTAAAATCGGCGGCGGTGGCGGCGAAGGCAGCACAAGCCAGGGCACGGACACCGGCCACCTGGGGTCCTCCTCGCTGGGCCACGACCAGACCAGGGCACTGACATCGCACTACCTGCACCCTCACCAGTTCCACCACGGCTCCTCCTTCTACTACTCCCAGATGCAGCCGCCGCCGTCGCACGCCGCCGCGGCGTACTCGCACCACGTGCAGGTGCAGGACCTCCTCACCAACCACCGGCCCGCAGCCGAGGCGGTCTACGACTTCTCCGGCCTGCCGCCGGCCGTTGAGCAGCCTGGACTGGATGTAGGCGACAGTGATGGCGTCGCCGGCGAGCTCGGTGAAGGAAGAGACCAGACGACCGGGGCAACTGATCAGTGGCAAGCAATGGAAGGGTTCAGCAATGGAGGAAGCTCGACGGTGCAACACATGAACGCCATGAGCTCCGGCCAGCGAGGTGGCGAGATGGATTTGTGGGGTTATGGGAGGTAATTAAGATTGAACTGTGCATGCATGCATGTATGAGAATTATATAATTTGATTGGTTTTTGGTTTTTGGTTATTGGTGTTGGGTGTTGGGTGTTGGGTGTGTGTATATGTTGTGTGTTAGTTGTTGTTGGTTTAATTAATTGGTGTAATAAGAACCAAGTTTATGTTGCTGTATAATTGGAAAATTGCGTGTGCATAAGAGAGTATTGTAGTAAGTTGTAACCATACATTTGTTTGTTGGTTGTTTTCTTTTGTCTGGAATATATGAATTTCAAAAACTCATGTAATAGTTTAGCAGTTAAAACCACTCAACACTAAGTTCAAATCTCATGAAAGAATTTATTGTTAAGTGAAAGATCACATATTATCAATATTTGGTAAAGAGAGTTAACTGTTAGGAAGCTCCAGCAATTTTTTAGTATTAGTTTATTTACACCCCACCCCCCCCCCCCAAAAAAATCTGGATACATGTCAACATAATATTAGTGCAAATTTGTGTTGTTTTAGATGTTATTGAGGAGGAATAACTGGGTGAATTTTAATTGACTAAAACTACAAATTAATTAATCATATTCTTTTGGTTTCCAAATAAATATTATTTTGATTTCTATCACAAAAACAAGACATAAAAATAAAAGATTATAACAATCTCATTTAATACTTTTTATTAGTATCCAGTTTAACTCTCCGAATAACTTATTGTTTTTATTTTGTCAAAATATTAAGTGAAGAATATATAGAGAAAGTGTTATATAAATTTATCTCAAAATTATAGAACTAGATATGTCTCCTAATCTGTTGGTTGTACTCATCGTGATACCACAGAAATATAATAAAGGATTGTAAAATAACTATCTATGTGGTTCTTAGGGAAGAGGGGTTGTTAAATTGTGCTCTAGGTCCTTAAAGTTGTGTAATTATGATGTCATTAATGCCTTCAAATTTGAGATTTTACTGATCTAGCACGTCACAAACTTAGTCAATTTGATCACTAAACTTGTCTTTGTTAGCTAATTTGTCATTCCAGTGGTTAAGCCTTAGAATCAAATATAAATGTTGCATTTTAGTCACATATGCTTTTTATATTGACTTTTTTTATCATTTCTTTTATACTAATTTCTAAGTATTTAATTAAAATAATAGTGCATCATCAATTCATGTTAACTAGGGTGCTATGACATTAAAAAGTTGACATGACATGCCACATGTCACAATACTATGTTAGGAAAGCTAACGTGGTATACCGCGTTGATTTAGAAGTGCCACCTCATCAATGGCGTGGGAAGTGGGATATGTAGTAATATGAATAGATTGATTGTCTTTTTTCAACAGTTTAAAATTTTGGGTGAATTGGTCAGTGCATGAAACTCAACATAGTATCAACGCCAAAAAATTTTGAGTCCAAAACCTGGCTGTAACAATACTTGATAAAATAAGTAGTGTCCCTTGCACTAAAAATAGTTGCCTCCTTGTATGACCTCACGAACTCTCGTAACTATGCTATACAACAGTTCTATATTTGCAGAATAGTCCAAAGAATCTATTAGAAACATATAAGGAAGGATCCCACTAGAAAACTTTTATATGAAAGGGACCCACTACTTAAAATCTCTACCTCTGCCACTCCACTAAATGGTGCCACATCATTTTTGCTAGTTTAGGTGACATATAGATATAAATGAAAGGAAAATTAGTATTAGAAATCTCTCTACTACCACACTTTGTACAATCAAACCCCTGTACTCAAAGAAAATTTTTCGGTCTTGCTGTTCGAAAGTTACAAAATGTTATCCATATAGGATACAAATAAGTCTTTATAAAAAAAGAATTGGAAACAATGAAGTGGTGAGATATAAAGTAAGGTTGGTGACTGAAGAGTTCATACAGAGACCCGGCATTAATATTTAACGGACTTATTTTCCTGTTATAGATGGTATTATGTTTCGCTACTTAATATCATTATCAGCAAGCATGTATATAAATATGCAATTAATAGATGTTGTGACTGTATATTTATACGGGTCAATAGATCTTTATATATACATCAAAGTCTCTAAATGACTTGAGATTCTTAATATGAAGGAGAGAAAATCCAACATATACAATATAAAATTGCAAAGATTGTTATATAGCTTGAAACAGTCTAGTAAAATGTGTCACAACCAACTAAATAATGTCCTCCAGAAGAACGAATATATATGTTGATAATGGCATTTTTCCTTGTGTATTCATAAAGAGTCATAGTATGGTTTTTGTTAATTTCAATATATGTTAATAACGTAACTATTGTTGGAACCATAAAAGAAATTGAGGAAACAAACTCATGCTTAAAGATGGAGTTCAAAATAAAAGATTTGATAAAACCAAGTATTGTCTCAACCTATAAATGGAGTATCTCCTTAAAAGAATATTTATTAATCAGGCAACCTACCTGAATAAAATTCTAAAAAAAATTCTACATGAATAAATCTCATCCACTTAGTACACCAATAATCCTATAATCCCTATAAGTGGACAAAGACTCATTTAGGGCCTGTTTGGATAGTCTTGGATTGGGCCGGCCCAATCCGGCGGCAAAAAAATCCCACCCGGAATTAAATTCGGGCCAGCTAAAAATCGCGTTTGGGTCGGTCGCGTTTGGGTCGGGCTGGCAACGGAAAAATTCCGGCCCAAACCCACTCTCTCTCTCGCGGCTGCTCCCTCTCGCGACGGCGCCTCCCCACGATCTCTCTCGCGATCTCTCTCGCCGCCGCCTACTCCTCCCCTCGCAGCTCCTCGACTCCGTCGCCTACCCCTCCCCGCACGACGCCGTCAACCCCTCTCCGGTGAGATCATCCCCTCCCCATCTAGGGTTTCGCAGATCTAGGGTTCTCATATCTAGGGTTTCTCAGATCTAGGCAATTTTTTGATTTGTATGCACTGAACGTGCAGATCTAGCCGACACCGGGGAGGAGGACCGCCTGAGAGTAGCGTCGCGCCAGTGCCGCCTGAGAGTAGCGTCGCGCCAGTGCCGCCTGAGATCTGTGACGGGGTGTTTTCTCTCTCAAATCGGAGCAAATCAGAGCAAGAACACAAGCGCCTGGAAATCTTTGATCCAGGTACATGGAAATCTCCAACTCTTCTCTCCATCTCTTCTTTTCAATAGATCTATCTGCGTGTTATTTTCTTCTGTTCAGATCTTCACATATCTTCACAGATCTTCACATTCGGAGCAGATCGGAGCAAGAACACAATCGCTTGGAAATCTTTCATCCAGGTACATATCAATCTTCAATTCTTCTCCCCATCTCTTCTTGTCAGCCGATCTATTTGCTTGTGTCCAAGTGTTCATCTGTTATCATCTGTTATAGTTGGAAATTTCTTCACTCTGATGATTCTATTCTTCAATTAGATCATCTTTGCATGTTATTTTGCTCTGTCACTAGTAGCAATAGAACTTGATTTAAGTTAGAGCTGAGCTTTGCCACAATAATCTTGCTACTCTGTATCAAACTACATGACAGTTTTATTTTCTTGCTGTTTTGTATGTGCTTCAGTGCTAGTGTTGGAGGATGCCTTCATATTTTTGTTTTTGCTTCAGTGCTAGTGTAATTGATAATGGTGATGGTGATGATTACACTTGTGTTTTTTGTACACCAAGGCTTATAATCTGTACAGAGAAGATTGGAACTCTGAATCAAAATTGTGAGAAGGTTTAGTTTCTCAACAAACAAAAAAATGTGAGAAGGTTTCAGCCAAGCAACTATTGTTGCACTTCCATATTCTGTACCACATACTGCAGTAGCCTCAATTGTTTCTATCCTGCATTTTTTTTTCTCAATCAGTTGGCCGTAATACGTCAAACCTAGCCCATAACTGCCATAATTTCTGCAACCTATCTAGCTTCCATCCTTGATTTGGAATGAGCATTAGTATGTTTTCCAATGAGACAATTGCATGCTTTGTGAAAATATGCAAATTGTTCTTGTACTCAGTTATTTAGTTTCTTCTTTATATACAAATTGTTCTTGATTTGCCACTGACTAAGTGAATATATAGAATGTCATTGGTATCATACTGATTGCTGCCATGCCACTTTGTGCTGTTTGGAGATTCTTATTTCATATCATGCAATTGTCTATACCAATGTATATGATATATAGATAATAGATATGTTTATGTTTATGTATATGTATACAAGTATCTGGTTTCTCTACCAGTATTAGATTAGTTCTTCTCTTTCTCATCTGGCTACCAATCTAGGGATTTTAATCTGCATCTAGGTGTTCTTCTCTTTCTTTGAATTCTGCTCTATGTCAGGTTCTCTGATGCTTCTCTGCAGTGATTTGGCTCGCCTCAATGCTCGCTGGGAGCAATTGATGCAAAATATTTTTAAAAATATGCACCATCTCTTTTCTCTAATCCTATAGTCATAGTCATCTGTAAGTGTGCTCATAATAACCTTACTTCAAACTTACTTCAAACTTTTCCCTTGTTTATAAGATTATTCGTTGCTAAGAGTAACTAATATTTGGGCTAATTAGTGTTGTATTTGTATTGAGTAGTGTAGATGGGTTCCAGAAGAGAACGACTTATGAGATTGTTGAGGATGGAGGAAGATGAGGACGATGAGATGTTTCTTGTTGTCTTGCCCTATTTACACTCACTTGTTAATAGGGAAAAAAGACCAATTCATACATCAATTTTGACCGGCGCCAAACGTGTTGAGGAAATTCTTGAAGGGCACGAAAGTCGGTGTCAGATAGAGTTTCGTATGGAGCCGGAGATATTTAGAGCTATTTCAAGTTTCCTTAGGAGAGCGAACTTGTTAGACGATACCAGGGGCGTCACAGTTGAATTGCCACCATTGCAATCTTGTTAAACTTAGATTTAAGAGCGAACTTCTTAAATCTAATTTTCTAACATTTCTTAACACATTTCTTAATCAGTCTTTATTGGGAGGAGAAGGAATGTGTTACCCGTATGAAGAATCTATGTGAGAAGTAAGGACTAATATTTTTTGTTTTTGGAGGAGGCTTTTAGAGAAAATAGAGAGCAACCAAAAAACATTTCTCTGTTCATTGAAACAAAAGAGAAAAAGTAGTTAGGAAATAACTCATCAGGTAAATCCAGAAGTGAGATGCTTCGGCGTCCGTGCTAGAGCGGAGGCGGCAGAGACAGTCCTACGAGCCTGGCTAAATTGGGCGTAAATGTCGTTGGGGTCACATGGCCCAAATAAAATTCTACCCAACCCACTAGCCCAGCCCAAGTGATTCCAATAGCCTAAACGTCCAGCCCGAATGGCCCCACACTGCAGAGACTGAGAAGTGAGAGAGAACCGTTCCGCCGGGACGTGCTCGATTCTTCTGACGGTGGACGCCGCCCACGCCGCTGCGCTTCCGGCGACGGACTGTTCTCGCCGTCGCCTGCAACTCCCGGCAACCTGCTCGGCGGTCGGCCACCCCGTCGTCCACGTTTCCATGTAAGGGTTAGTAATCCCTCGATTCCTCCCAATTCCTCAATCTTGTTTTCCAAATCCCTCAAATTTTGCCCAATCTTTCTCAGTGCCGGTGAAGAGATTGTAGAGCCGGTGAGGGAATAGACACAGTGGATAAACCAAAGAAGTGAAATTTGTGAACAATCACTGTGAGCTGCACAAGGTATGATGTAACAGTAGTCTGATTAATCTTCACTTTCATGTAACAGCATATTATTGATATGCTTAGTAGTTTTAGTTGCCTGTATTAGCCTTCGAGGTAATTGGATAGGGAAATTGATAATTTTGCATCAAATAAACAAGATTTGCTTGGAAACCGATGTGAGCATGATAGATAGATTTTGTGTGTCAAGGGAACACAATTCTCCTGTGCATGGTACACACAATTGCAAGTTTTTACAATGTCTAGGTCGACGGACAAGACGAGGCATCAAGAGATGATCAAAAAATTTGTAGGTTAACCGAAGGAATCAACTGCAGTTTTTCGAAACTTTAGGAGCTTTATTATTTGCGCAACACAATTTCCAACTATGTTGGTTTGTTGTGCATTTCCCAGATACCACAAGTTTTCCTTCACAACACATCCTTATTTGCAATGGCAATGTATTGATAGTTTGTAGGTGTGAGGATAGGCGTTATTTCTGATTTTGCTTTGTGTAATTTGTACGTGGGGTTGATTATACGACCAACTTTTACCCTCTAACATGGTTGAGTATTATGCAGGTTCATATTCTTAACAGTTCTGGAAATGCATCCTCCACTGACCCTACACAGGCATCCTATGTGTGCTGAGGTACCACTATACTGTAATCTGGGCCATTTTTGAAGCTTCGACGTTAAATACGTATTTATGTACGAAGGAGAATTTTGTTATATGCCACTAAAAAACATTGAAATATGGGATATGCTTCTAAGTTTTTACCCTTCTGCTATATATATCGATTACTGATTATGCTACTGTCTCTGTGCCAAAAGACTAAAATGTCCGTGTGTGGTCTGTAACAGCATGACACCACACAATGTTATGTTAGCCCACTTAGGGGCATATTTGATATCTAACACATTATAGAGTGGTATGTAACAAAGTGACAAAAATACTGGATCCTATGTTTCAATATTTCAGTGGTAATAATGAATTCTCCCATTCACTGATCATTGTCGCATCGCTTTTGGTACAATACAATCCAATATGTTCATTCACCCAGATTATTGAAGAATTCCAAAAGTGCCATGTGAATCACCCCATCAAAAAGTTTTTCGGCAAGTGCACAGATCTCAAGATCAAGCTAGATCAATGCTTCCGGCAGGAGGTAAGTACCTTTTTTGTCCTAATCTAATTTTTTTTTCATATATTAAAATATAGAATGCAGAAATTTTTCATTGTCCTCAATGCTGCATTACTCTCTGAAATTCAGAAAGCTCTGAAGAGAAAGACAAACTTTGAAGAGAGCAAGAAATTTAAGGAACGGTTGCAGGCCTACAAAAAGGAAATTGCAGAAAAAGACCAGCAGGGATAACAAAACTGGAGCAAAGGACAATGACCTAAATTCAAATGTTCGTCATGTGCGATCAAATGACTTCATCTTTATGAAAAGAAATATCTTACATTCCTTATGAATTTTAAATATTATACTGTTCAAGTAGATTAACTTGATGAAATACCCTGAAGTTTAGAAGTCTGAACTCTTGCTTGAGGTTCCTTTACTTTTGTTGGTTCAATATTCTGTGACAGTGCAAATATTTTAGCATACATATATGAAAATTTTGATCTATGCCCTACTGTTACAGTTTTATTTGAAATAAAGCAGATATTTTTAGGGAATATTTCTTCTATAATACTGCAATATTTCTGAAATTGTGGTTTGTGAGGTTGACAAGGTGGAGTCGGATAAACATATCACTGAGACTTTCAGTGACAACAAGTAAATACAAAATGTTAAAAATTTGTGGTGACAAAAAACTACACCCAAGACCATGGTGTTGCTGGTTCGCAGCATGGCAGCTGGAGTCCTTCCTGGAATGGGCTGGGTTATATGACTTTTGCAGAGTGGGTGTTAGCTCTAATTGTCTAATAACTCAAAATTCTGAAAAAACAAAACCAATAAAGATCCTTACTGAAACCTGAAGCAAGAAAAGAAAATGAGGTTGTCAAGGGTGGAAGTGTTTGATTTTTCTTAAAAATTTATATCAATCTATACAACACATCTAAATTTAAATTTAACCACCATTACCTCTTCTCCCCAACACTTCTTCTCCTTCCTCCTTATCCCTGCTGCCACCATTGCCGCTCCTACACTTTTTCTCCCCCACTAGCTATTGCCGCAAGCGGCTAGCAGCACCGCTGCCATCTTGTTGTACCATTGCCCAACCTGTCTCTCACAATGTTGACACCTCCTATTGCCTCCATCATATCCAATGATGCTATTGTCACCTGATTGCCTAGCCACCAGGCCGCAGCTGTCGAAGAAGCTAAAGAAGGTTAGGTGAATTTTAGAAAATTAGATTTAAGAAAAGGAGTTTAATCCAAGAATAAAGAGATGTGTGTGCAAGATAAGAAAAAAATATACCTACTCATTAGCAAAACTCAAAGAAAATATAGCAATAATGAAACAATGCAACGTTGCACTAGCATGAAGCTTATAAGGTTAAGTCCAATGCATGAACTTCTGAGAAGACTCTCCATAAAAATATTCTGTGCGTCTTTTGTGCCACACATACGAAATATCACTCGAAACATTTACCACTTCAATGTAAAGACTCTTGGGGGAGACTCCTCGCACAGACCATGTGTGAAATGACTTCTCAAGCGCCAAGCAGTCTAATGCATTAGCTCTTGGGTGACGCTTTGAGTGAGCCCCACATATAAAATATTCATATGATAATTTATTACAATATATAATTATTAATAGTTAAAAAATGACAAAATTAATTTCATATAATTTGAATACAACCAAAAAAATTATAAAATTTAAGGTAAAGATTATAAATTTTCTTATTTAAATCGTACATAGAAAATAATATTAAACATACAAATCAGATACATTCGATCATTAACGACAACATAAACGTACTAATTAAAATTTAACTATTAGTTAGTTAGTATGGTTGCCTTCGAAATGCTATCACATGTGCTCGATTAGATCTTATTTGAGTTACACATGTAATGGGTGAACACAAATCGCGTCATTTCGAGCGAGTACATTGGCAAAAACTAGTGGAGCACAATTGACAGGCGGTGCATACGGAGGAGGCTGTCCATATGAGAGGGTTGTGCATACGGAGGCGGAGGAGGATGTCCATACGAGAGGGTTGTGCATACGGAGGGGGCGGTGCGTATGGTGGATAACACATAGGATATAGCGGGAGAAGATGAATTTTGTGTGGATTTTGGCTATTAGCACTTCCATATTTTTTTCATCTAAACTAGGTTCACTAAACCAATTTACAAAATCACCATAGGGATTATTTTCTATAAGAAATTTTTTTGGAAATTTAAAAAGACTTGGAGAATGAATGAAATGTGAGATTTGTGAGTGAAAGTGAGATAAAATGAGAACAACTATACTTATATTTATAGGGAGAGGATGGTGGAAATTTTTTAAAATTTTTTTAGATTTTTCCTAATTTTTTGGTAATTTTTATTTTTTTGTCCTAGAAAATATTAAAATAATTGTAACGGCTATTTTTTGAGTGACTGACATGTGAGTCCCACCAATTAATTATTTCCAATGGCTATTTTTAAAATGCACAATGCAATACTCATTGACATGTGGGTCCAACTGTACATTGGCTGCATTGTCTGCCTAGTCTACGTTCTTTTTTGGGTAAAATAAATTCAATTTAAATCATAATGGAACAAAATAAACCATCTCTTAAACTGACAGGTGGATCAAAATCTTTCTGAGCTCAGCTGTCAGTGACCTTGTTTTATTGTACGGTGCACGCGGCACGCAAGGCAAACACACCCACAACGTGTTCAAGTGTTTTGTAGGGCTTGCCACTGACACGTTGCTCCTCGCACCCCGAACGCTAACGCCGCACACAATCGTTAACTAGTAGGGCCCCTTCATTTTGGCCCCACCTATCAATTTCTTTTCCATGACGAGTTTATCAGACACGGTTCGCGAAATTGTGAGCTCACAAAATGCATCGTCAAATGCCATTAACTTCTCTAATACTACTGCTACGCATACCTGGGCGTCTGTGGGACCCACCTGTCAGAGTGTGAAGTAATAGCAGCCTCGCTACACCTCGTCGTACAACTCGCATGACTGCGCGGGACCTATGTGACAGCGGTGCGCTAGGTGAAGCGGCCACGATGGACTTAGCCTAAATGCATTACCCTAACTTGCCAATTTTCTCTCGTTTTCTCTACGAAAAATAGGTCATGTATTAGTATGTCATATATTGATAATTGTTCAATTCATGACTAATTTATTTGTCATGTCCTGGGTTGGATATGGTCAAATTTTGACTATGTAATACGGGGTAACGGCACAATGCATCCACCAAAGGCATGACTGGTAAGGATAGGACTGGAAAATGTCCAATTTTTTTAGTTCTACAGATTTCAAAACACTAGCACACGCATTTTGACTGAAAAGTGAGTTGATTTCTTTCGTTACACAGATCTCAAAACACGAGCACAATGGAACTGTGGATTGATAATGACAATGGAGAAAGGCTGAAGCTGTTATACGACTTAGAAAAAGAACTGTATTGTATTTTTGGTTGGTTTGAGTTATAATAATATATATCAATCAGATTATTTTTAGAATTCTATAATAGATACAATTCTTACTAGATCAACTATATAATTTTTAGGACTCAATAATGATACAACTCTGATGATATAGAGAGAGAAAGAGATTTAATGTAAATATATATTATGGTGTCAAATTTTTTCTTTCATTTCACTCTTCTATGAATCATAATATTTCTTATGTCTATGTTAAACATGCAAAAATGCATGAGGATGCACCTCTTTTATGAGCATTATTTCTCCATTTTTGCAAAAAATGTCTAGGAAAACAATTCATGAACAAAAGGTAAAATACATTGATATATGCATGACAAAATCACAAAAATTCTCCGTCCTTCTCACCGTCTACGATGGCGTCGACCTCTCTTGCATTAAAACAACACTTTCTAAGTGTATGAGATATGCATTAGTCAGTGGATGTGGCCGTCCTGCACTCCGCTCGTTGCATATGTTGTCGTCGCGCCATATAAGGAGGGTGGCGCTAAGTCCAGTTGAAGGATCGAGATAAGAGGTGATTCGGAAAAATATTTTATATCATGTATTGTAAATTATCAGTGTATTGTGTTTCATCATACTATTCGGGTGGGGTCACAAGTATATTGGATATTTATTAGAATTTAAACGATTTTATTAAACATAAATAATTTTAATTCTGAAATCGAATTTATGTGATTTTTGGATTTTATATAAAGATAACTCAAGAAATTATAATTTTCTAAATATAATCAAGATATAATGTAAACTAGATTAACACATAAATCATTACAACTTGATGATACAAAAATCAAGAAAATACAAATATTTTTTTCGACACCCACTATCTCTCCCGATGCCATCTCTCTCCAACTTCAAAAAAAAAATTATTCCCGCGACGCCGGGGCAATACATGAAATGTTATTGTGTGTCAATTTACTATTGGGCTGTTTCAAGCCGGTGAATGAATCTGCCCCTCATGATCATTTAGAATATTTTCTTTTTCTTTTTTTTAAGATAATTTTTCTACTCAGGATCGCATATTCCTGATAATGAGAGTTATCAGAATGATCGATGGTGTTCAAGCAGCCTAATCAAGAATTATTACTGAAAGAAGAATTAAAAAATGGCCTTTAGACTCCATCAAAGAACATTGAAGAATTTCCCCATGTATGAAGATCCTCTAAAGTACAATATTGACCGTAAAGAGAGTGCTACAATTTTTTTTTTTTGTGATTCGATTCTACAACAGACAGTAAACAAATTAAATGAATAAAAAATTAAAAAATACAAAAAATATTAATGTTTTACACTTCAATTATGAATGTTAGTATTTAATTCCAATAGATAAAAATTAATACATACAGTAATTATGCAATAATTCCACTAATTTATACACATAACAATTGCAGTTTGCAGGCTTTTAAAGAAGAAAACATTCCAATAGCTTTTCACATAAAAGACTAGGGCATACTGGAGGATACATTTCAATTGTCTTTTGTAAAATTGCTTACTTCCATCCCATAACATGCATAAAGAAAGGTTATTGGATGGAGCGAGTTTACCTTTGTTTTTTTACTTATCATTTTTCAAAAGAAAAATTTATATCTAAAGAATCTTGTTTTACATTTTCAAGATAAAATCTAACCCTATTTTTATACTCCTAATAATCATTACTTCAATTTACTATTAATTACTTAGATGTAAGCAACACAATTACCAGGCTAAGTACTAGATGTAGAATTTAATCTTACATTATTTTTTAAAAAATGTTTAGACATCCAAAATAACATATAAAAAAAAGAATAGAATGAGGACAAAATATCATTTTCCAACACATTAAATCAATTAATAAACTATTTGGACGGTCATGATCCTAGTGAAGACTTCTCGACAAAATTGTGGCAGTTTCAAACATGTGCTAGATTCATTTGACCTCTACAATACTAGCAAAGATGTCACTAGCATCTAGAATTAGGTGGAGCTCCGCGTTGTTGCAGGTATTCAAAAAATAGATTTATAGATGAGATCATAGTAGTAAAAAGACTTGATTGATTTAGCAAAAAATAAACTTGGCTAGAATAATAAAAAAAACAGTAGTCGCACCAGTAAAAATATCTGGTCGATTGATTCTAGATAAAATAATAAATTAACTGTTTTTTATGATGGTCATGTTTTGTTTTTTGGTCGAATCAGCTGTCATGATTTGTGGTCGAATGTGGCAAAACAGCTCGATACTAGGAAACACTGTAGTCGTAGTGCCTGGTCGAAGCAGCAGTATTGTTTTTGGTTGCATTTTTTTGGCCAAATCAGCTGTCATGGCTTCTCGTGGAATATGACAAACAGTGTGGTTGTGGCATGGAAAAAATTTGATCATAAGGTTGGGCCCGTCATCATAAATATTAATTGAACCAGCAAAAATATATGATCGATTCAACAAAACATAAATTTGATCGAGGCAGTAAAAAAAACAATGGTTGCGCCTATAAAATCTCTGGTCGTTTGATTTTGACCAAAGAATTAATTATTTTTTGTCGCATTTAGATTTTTCGGTCGAATAAACATGTTTGGTTGTGGGGAAGAGCCTCGAGGACCACTGGATTTATGCCAGGATGAAGCGGCGGTATTGTTTTTTGTCGCATTTGTATTTTTTATCGAATCAACTGTCATGGTTTCTCGTCGAATAGGGCAAACAATTCGGCAGCACGAAACATTGTGGTCGTGGCAGCAAAAAAAATTTGGTCTTAAGGTTGGGCCCGTCAGCATAAATCTATGTCGCACCAACAAAAGATCTTATTGATTCAATAAAACATAAATTTGGATGAGACATTAAAAACAGCAGTCGTGTCTGTAAAATCTTTGATCAATTGGTATTGATCGATTAATTTTTGCCGAAAGAGTTAATTATTTTTTTGGTCACATCTTGCTTTTTGGTCAAATAAGCAAGTTTGGTTGTGGGCGAATGCTATGTCTGGTCGAAGTAGCGGTTTCTTTTATGATGGTCGCATTTTTTGTTCCCTAGCCAAATCAGTTGTTATGGGTTGTAGTTGAATGTGGCAAACAGGTCGACAACACAAAACAGTGTGCCTGGTCAATTTTTTCTCTAGTTGAATCAAAAGACTTGGTATTGGTCAATCGTGGGAAAGAGTTGGTCAGTAGGAAACATCTGGATAATCGAGAGCACGTTCGACGACCCAGATGAAACAAATGTGTCGATCCAACAGCGACAAACGAAGAGATGACGTGGCTCAATGTGGACCCAACTTCAAACAGTAGCTCACAAGTCCGATAGTGGATTTCACGCGGTCAACTTAGATGAAACAAAACCAGCGATCAGACAGCCACAAACGATGTGACGAGGTGGACAAAACAACGGGGTACACGCAGACGACGGAGATGAGCCGAAACCACCAATCGAACGGCCAAATATACAAAGTCAACATGACCAGATGTGGGGAGGAGTTTGCTCTTGAGTTATATATTCACATATGATGTGATAGATGACTTTCACAATAATTTCTATTACAAAAACTCATGTTTTGAAAAACACGAATTATGCGCTGAAATAAAAAGCAGATTGTTTTACTTAATTAGTATTTATTATATGTTTCATGTCGTTCTTTTAACAACAGTACCGGAGCTTGAAATGCTATTTAGAGAGGACCGTATATGATATTTAAACATCAATTTATCAAAACTGGCATTTTATTAATTTAGAAAGTTACTTTTATAAATAATAGTATCAATCATTTATATTGACAAATTCCTCCCATCACACACATCAACACACATCTTAGAATAATAAGCACACATAAAAATTGAGAGGATCAGAAATTGAATCTATGACCTATTTTATATAATCATTTGAATGTGTAAGTGTAAAAACTAATAATTTTTGTGTGTCACATAATATAAATCTTTGAATATTTATTCACGCATACAATAGTATAAAATAGAAGGGTTTCCAGGTCGATCCTTAGGATTCGCAACGTCGTCGAGTCAGTAACACTACCTTAATGGCACGGTGGATATTATGGCCTTTGTTTCTGGAAGGCGCTAGTGGCTAAGCGAGGAATCTTGACAACTAACTATGTTAATACTGATAAAAAATATAAATGGAAAGAAAGTGCCCCAAATTTATTCTACTGTGTTATTTATATCAATAAATTAAGACTTGTATTATTGTAGAACCACTTGGATCACTCAGTTGAGTAATGAAATAAATGATACGTAGACCACTAACAGGCGCGCAAACTTCCGACCACATCAAAAAGTTGTCATAGTGAAAGAAAAGAACCATCACATATACCTACCTCAAATTAAGTTCCGAAATAGTAGCTGCTAGCAAAACTTTCATTATTAAATAAAATGATTCCCTGCTGATGATGTCTTGACTCTGGAAGGCATGACACAAAATTTACACTTTTCATTTTCTAAAAGAAATTTATAATATGTCATGTCATGTGGCACTGCATGTTATTTGAAAAATTTATATAATCTGTTATATTATTTATTAGATTATTTTTTATCACCTCACTAATAAATGAATCTAAGTGATACAATTAAATAAATTAGAGAATTTTTCGTATTAGATTACAAGTCAAAAGATACGAGTGGCACAATAAATAAGTTAAGGACCTACTGTGCAACTTGTTAGAAAAAACATGAAAGGCCACTCTTGATATATATACTTTTGAGTTAAAAAAAATTCTTGGTGTGTGCCTTTATATATTAGGGAGGTAAGGGGGGCACTGAACATTTTATTGTAACTCGTAAGCCACTCAAGTTTTCTTGTGGAGAGAGCAAGGAAGAGGAGAAAGGGAGATAGCAAAAGATGGAACCCGTTCCTCTTTTGAGCCCTTATCAAATGGGAAGGTTCAAGCTCTCACATAGGTCAGTAGGAGCAATCTTTAATTTTGTTCTTCCATCCCTTTTTCTCCTGCTTCACACACCTGCACATTCATCACATCTGTTCTTATCATAATTTACTATGTGTTTGAAACCATTCTATTCTTCAATTGCATTGGAAGAAATGATATACAGGATGTCAATTGCTAATCATGCCTCATAAACACACTAAATATGAACTTAGACATCTGAATTGATCCTGAACCAAACACTAGAGATATTTCAGAAGGGAAACCATTTTACAGGAATAGCAAGCGGCGTATTAGTTGCTCACTAAAAAAGGATAAACAAACTACTAAAACTAACATGGAAACCTTAACATGATGCAAGTTATATAATTTCATCCAAAGATCTTATTAATGTGCTCAAAATATATCAGATTTGAGCAAAGAATTAATCTGTTCTAGGTAAGCAATTCACCATTCAAGATCAGATTCAGACAGGCAACCTTGTTTGCTGAACTGTCATGCATCACTCATCAGATGCTCCATTTGTCTGTTCACTGTCTACGTACATGTCTTCTTCTTGATGCATGCATATGCAGGGTTGTGTTGGCACCATTGACGAGGACGAGGTCATACGGCAACCTGCCGCAGCCGCACGCCGCGGTGTACTACTCACAGAGGGCCACCAATGGAGGCCTCCTGATCGCGGAAGCCACCGGCGTCTCTCCTGACGCACAGGGGATAAGCTTTGTCCCTCACTGCCCGGGGATATGGACCAAGGAACAGGTCGAGGCATGGAAGCCCATCGTGGACGCGGTGCACGCCAAGGGCGCCTTCTTCTTCTGCCAGATTTGGCATGTTGGGAGAGCTTCCAACATGGGTAACATCTTCTTGTCTACAATCCTGCTCACGAATTTTAGAGGAATTTTTTTCATTAGCTCCCTGTTGATTTCTTTTTTATATAATTGCTGTAGTCTAGATGTTGCAAAGTGTATGATAGATATATTTTAGTATTTCCCTCTGATGCTTAATTCAAATGTATGATAGGTCTATTTTTAGAATTTGTTTAGAAGACATCTTCACCCATGGTCTAGTGGATGCACGTAGACAATTATGGGCCAGTTGATTCCACATTTTTTTCAAAAGCATCCATCATTCGTGGATGTTTTATTCAAATGTCTGATCGTATTATTGAAATTTTAGAAGAATTAATCTCACTATATTTATTAATTCTGTAGTTGGCCCCACAGACAGAATTTTTTGGACACGACAATGATGCCACCGTTCGTACCTTTTGCTGCAAAAAGAGAAAAAAAAATTTCTTCTTTTCAGGTTTGGTGGAACCACCGAAGCCTGAAGCCTTACTGCCTTCCTTCTCCAACACTACTATGAAATTTTGAAATTTTTTTCAATGATTTGTGTCATCCAATAGTACCATGTTGCTTCTGAATTTAAAGTAGATTTAGTATTTTAGTATATATGTGCTTCTGATGGAAATGACAATTCTGACAGAATCGCAAATCTTTTTGTTTGCATTATTGCCAGAGAAAGAACCAATCTCAAGCACAGATAAGCCAGTGGAGAAGAACGAAGAAACTTTCTTCATGGAATTCAGCAAGCCGCGGCGATTAACCGTCGAGGAGATCCCTGATGTCATCAACCATTTTAGAACCGCTGCTCGAAATGCCATTGACGCTGGTAAGATGGAAGCATACAAGGCACCTTGCTATTTGAACTAGTAGAACTTAACCCTTCCATTCAATTCTCTATTAATACTGTTAAGGTAATAATCAACTGACAATTACAGACTAAATAGCTATCGTAATACCTTGCACTTACAAATTAGTGATTCAATACATTAACAAAAAAAAAGCCACGATTACATCAGTTTTAGTGGTAAAGTGGTTTGTGTGTACGTTTCAATTTCAGACAGAGGTCTGAACCGTTTGACTCTACAAAAGAGGAGAGATATTGACATCAAACATGTTTAATTGAAATGGGAATATACAAATACAAGTCACTTGGCTGTTCAAACCAGTATAGTCGAGACCTCCATTCAATTCTCAGTTAATTAATAGTCATTGATAAGGAGGATCTCCACATGTACATTCGACTGCTTGCGTCCATATCTAAGTTACTCAATACACCAGCAGAATTAATGAAGAATTAAATAGAGGTACCTGATCAAACTAGTCAGTAGTAGAGATTTAAGTGTTTCAGTTTCAATTATAGCAACCAAATTGTACAGAAGGTATATCAAAGAGGTCTCTGGTGTAATTAATATTTAATTCTTACAATTATTTACATGTTTCAGTTTCAATTAAACCTGTGCAAGAACCTGACATGCCCAATCTGCATGAATCAAACGCAGGGTTTGATGGTGTGGAGATCCACGGCGCGCACGGCTTCCTCCTGGAGCAGTTCATGAAGGACGGCGTGAACGAGCGCTGCGACGAGTACGGCGGCAGCCTGGCGAACCGCTGCCGCTTACCGCTCGAGGTCGTCAAGGCCGTCTCCGACGAGGTCGGCCCGGACCGCGTCGGCATCCGCCTCTCGCCGCACGCCACCTACCTGAGCTGCTGCGACTCCGACCCGGACGCGCTCGGCACGTACATGGCGCAGGAACTGAGCAAGCTCGGCATCCTGTACTGCAGCGCCGTGGAGCCCGAGATGGTCGCCGCCGAGGACGGCGGCGAGCTGCACATCCCGCACCGGCTGCACGCCATGAGGAAGGCCTTCCGGGGGACCTTCATGGTCGGCGGTGGGTACGACAGGGAGGAGGGCGACAAGGCCGTCGCCGGCGGCTACGCCGACATGGTCGTGTACGGGCGGTTGTTCTTGGCAAATCCCGACCTGCCCAGGAGATTTGAGCTCAATGCGCAGCTGAACAAGTACGATCGATCGACGTTTTATACCGACGATCCTGTTGTCGGTTACACGGATTATCCGTTTCTTGATCATGTTTCATGTGAGGAATTAAAGGCATAATTTTGCCATTTAGCAAATTAAGTAAAGTGAGCAAATTATAACTGAATAAGAAGGCGGACATGGTACGCTTTGCTGCTTAATTCAATAACAAACAACAAATGCAAGTTTTGTATTTGAGTGAAATTTGTTTATGTGTGACTGGTTTTAAGTCAGTTTTGTTTGAATTGAGGAATAAGGAGGCGATTGACTCAAAGAATTGTGCTCCACTATTTTATCATTTGTAAAAAGAATACATTATTTGATAGAGTATTTGATCGGATCTTTTTATAACCACAATATTCATATTTCAAATACATTCCAACAAAAATTTCAATAAATCTAAAATAGACATATTTGTAATCTATTCCGCCTCGGCTTCCTTCAAATCAATTTGTTACCCGTTAAAATTCTAATTACAATTCCGAACAAAACAACCATCCTGAAGTTGATTAATTTGTTACCGTTACGTGACGAGTTGCAGAGACTTGCAGTAATGCAGTCTTAGAAGGGAGTGGGCCGGTGATTGAGTTGTGATTGTACAAAAATGTGCGGACCATTGGTTTGGTTAGGTACATTGTCCGATCTGCACCGTCTCTGCGCCACACGTCGTTAAGAGGCCTAATTCCGTCCACGTCACTCGCATGCTACAAATTATAAGAGACGTGACAATACTGGTAGTGTCAAGCATGCTATTACATATTCACACACAACTATAAGAAGCCCTGGCTGTTGGTGTTGTTTGTAGCTCTGTAGCTTGTGGAGGTGGAGGAGAAGCAGTAGGAGATGGATGATGACAAAAGCAAGAACACGATTCCTCTCCTCACTCCCTACAAGATGGGCAGATTTCATCTCTCCCACAGGTTAGTACAAATTTTATCAAAGTCCCTCTACGATCATTTTTATATTATAAAACTAAAGCATATAAACTCTTTAACTATCATGATTGATACCTTCTGACTTATTCTCATTTGTTCCACCAAAAGTGTTATTCCTTGATAGTGGAATCTTAGGCATTAGTTATAGCAGTTTGGATCTAATATAATTAGCAAAGAAATAGACGAGAGATCCTATTACACCGATCAGAATAGTATAAGAATATATTATTCTAATTTCAAGTAAACAAAATTGTAATTGCACAAAAGATAACAGTGAGGGAGTCTTTGCTTCAGTTTGGCCCCTACATTAGTAAAGTTTGGTATAATCAGCAATGAGAAGTTCACTGGATCCGTCCAAAATGCAACATGAAGCTTTTACCATTGATGCCACTCTCACAAAGCGAAACTTCCATCAATTATTTTTCAAATTTGTTTGATCTGTTCAAAGCTGATCCTTTTGTTTGATGCAAATTGTTCGATTTGATGTTTTCAGAGTAGTTCTTGCTCCCCTGACGAGGCAGCGCTCCTTCGGCAACGTGCCCCAGCCGCACGCCGCCCTGTACTACTCTCAGCGCACAACCAAAGGTGGCCTTCTCATCGCCGAGGCCACCGGAGTTTCAGACACCGCACAGGGGTCAGTCCCTGCCTTAATTCAATTCAAGCCATCTAAGTCGCGTTTGGCTGACGACTGCATTAGGATTACGGATTACAGAACGGTCCAACCCAATAGGAATTAACATTCTTCTTATCCAGTTCTTTCCGATACGAAATATTTAGCAATGACATATATACGCATGCTACTGCGTCACAGGTATCCAAACACCCCTGGGATTTGGACCAAAGAGCAAGTGGAAGCATGGAAGCCCATAGTAGACGCGGTTCATGCCAAGGGAGGCGTGTTCTTCTGTCAGATTTGGCATACCGGTAGAGCGTCAAAATACGGTACAGTTGCAAACTGGTCTGTACATAAAACTCAATAGCAGCAATGTAAATTGATGTATGTGATGTCTTGCTGAGTGTGTGACAGTGTGAGTGATCTATGTGTTGCAGAATTCCAGGCTCCCATCTCGAGCACCGACAAGCCGGTCAAGCCTCAGGTGAGCGCGGATGGCCTGGATTTCCATACTTACCCCGTGCCGAGGCGACTGTCGGCCGACGAGATCCCGGCGATTGTCAGCGACTTCAGGATCGCTGCCAGGAACGCCATTGAAGCCGGTGAACGAATTGTAGTTCTGTTCGTAAAAATTCAGCCGTGCCAGTACGTGCTCATGCATGTCTATCTTAAAATGCAGGCTTCGACGGCGTGGAGGTCCACGCGGCGCACGGCTACCTGATCGACCAGTTCATGAAGGACGGCGTCAACGACCGCGCCGACAAGTACGGCGGCAGCCTGGTGAACCGCTGCAGCTTTGCGATCGAGGTCGTCGAGGCCGTGGCAGCCGAGGTCGGCGCCGACCGGGTCGGCATCCGTCTCTCCCCCTACACCGACCACATGGACGCGGTGGACTCCGACCCGGACGCGCTCGGCCTGCACATGGCGCACGCGCTGGACGAGCTTGGTGTCCTCTACTGCCACGTCGTGGAGCCGCGCATGGTAACGCCCATGCAGAGGGATGAGACGCGGCGGAGCCTCCGGCCGATGAGGGAGGCGTTCCGGGGGACGTTCATGGTCGCCGGCGCGTACACGAGGGAGGATGGCAACCGCGCCGTCGGCGGTGGGTGCGCCGACCTGGTGGCGTACGGGAGGCTGTTCTTGGCCAACCCCGACCTGCCCCGGCGGTTCGAGCTGGACGCGCCGCTTAACAAGTACCGCCGGGAGACGTTCTACACGCCGGACCCTGTCGTTGGATACACGGATTACCCGTTTCTTTCATGATACAAGTGTTGTTATCCGAATCCGCATCTCAAAATTGTTCAAATTAGAGAGATGGAAATAAAAGAATAAAAAAAGTCATAAATATTTATGATTTTATATTATATCATATAAAATTATTATCGATAGATTTAGAGAATAAATATATAATTAATACACACATTCACAACATCCAAACAATGTATTGTTTTCGTATGTTTTTTTTCTAAAAGAACCGCTTTCAAGTTAGAAGCTGCAAGGATAGACCTTTGTGAGTTTTTGTCAACTTGCTGATGATTAATTTCACTTGTTTCTGTTTGGAATTTACAATCTCCTCCAATATTTCTTTTGGAGGATGCTAATATTAGGGATTAAAATAACCTGTAATTTACGAATTAGAACAGGCTGGAAGAGGGTTTTAAGGAGAGCTTTGGATGTACTATATTTAAATCATGGTTGTATATGTGTGCGGATCATTGAGCAAAAATCAAATGAAAATTTCTTTTTTTGTATGATAAATGGCTTGATTTGAAAATTTGATCGTGCAAAATATATGTAATCTTTGTACCACAATAATAATTGGGCTGAACTGAATCATCCTTTGAGGCGGACAGAGTGTAGAGAGGTAGTTGAGTAGCATACAAGAATGGAGAGTAGGTGCTAAAATTTAAAAATTAGTTTAAGAAAATTGAAGGGTTTTACTGAGAAGGGGTGATTTTAGTTTTGTGAAACAGGTGGAAAATCAGAAATGAGGTGATATTTCAAAATAATTCAAGATCAGCTGCAGATTAGTTGAGGAATTTTGTTTTAGATTTTCATCTTGCAATATTCCGAATTAAACTAGTTTTTAATTTTGATTTGAGTAGATGGATTGATCTTTTGTAATCTTATTTGTTATTTTGGTTTACTTTTTTTTGTAACTTTTTTTATCTGTTGGATAATATATTTCTTACCATAAGACTTTCTTACTGTTTTCTCTAAAAAAGAAAAAAGAAAAAAAAAAAAGGAAATGGAGGGAAGGCACTCTTAGAAAGGCGGAGTCATTAGTGCTAAATACATGCTGAGAGGGGAAGAGCGAACATATATCTCCGATAGAAGTAGGCTGATTTATATGTTATTTGGATTCTCAAATCGTTATTTCTCGGACGGTTCAGATAAGTATTCGATACAATCTTGTAATAGAAGAAATTGAACAAATTTTCGGATAAGGAGATAATCCAAAATATCAATTTTTGATCCGATGCTTTGAACACATACAGAACTCTTGTGCAACTAATTCACTTCTAAAGAGCAGAGGGAGCGAAGCGGCTAGTAGAAAATATCATAACCACATCAATACGGCATAAATACCACAACTCTGACGCATCAAAAATAACAATATGTCAAAATAGTGATAGCGAATTGAAGTATGGGAAAAGATACACCACGTTAATTGTTTTAGGCAAAAACACATATTCCACTTCTATCTCACACATATATAAAAATAAAAAAGATTGAGATTTAGAATTCATGATCTCCTTTATATGTACTCATATTCTAACCGTCTGGATGTATATGTGAATGTTGTTTACCTGAACATTCTTAAAAAAAGAGAAAATTACAAAAAGTCCTTAGTATTTATATCCTATTATTACAAAATCCCAGGTTTTAGAAATACTAGGGTTTTGAAAATGTTGGTACATAACATGTGTTATCTTTTGCCTTTTTTTCTTATACTTCCCCCATTTCCACCAAATGGTTGTTACACCGCACGCATGCCTACTGAATTTTTTTAAAATAATTCAGATTAAAAACAAATTGCAAAACTAACCCACAGTAGATCGAAATTATGAAACTAACCTGTCATGTCAACTTGTTGCGATTAACCGTGACAAGACGATTGTGGCAGCTCAGTGGGCCAATCATTGCTCTCCCCACAAACCACAAGCCGTTTCAACTCGAGTCAAACCATTGAGTCACTATCCATCAGTAAAAATAAGAGAAAATAATACACAAAGTGAAACCAAAATTTGAATCCAAGACCTCTTGCTTTAGGAGGCCCATGACAATCAATCCAGCTAAACTTTTTAGTTTCTAGCTTTGATGAATAAAATGTTCATCAATAAAATCCGGAAATTAAGTAATGTGTTCTCTTCTAAAAATTTAATACTAATATAATATAACATATAAAAGTATTCTACTACATTATGTTGAAATTTTAAATTCCAAATTTATATTTGAATTTCTAAATTTTAAATTTTAAATATGAAATTTGAAATTTGAAATTAACTTTGAAGTGTGAATTTCAATTTGAATTGTTGAATTTATAGATTCAAAATCTCAAGTTTCATATTTTGAATGTAGAAATCCAAAAATAAAAAATTTCGAATTTCGAATCATAAATTAGAAAAATATAAGATTTTAAATTCAAAATTTAAATATGAATTTTGAAGTTACCAAATGTGATGGGCCCCACATGTCGGATGCAACTAGTCATGTAATATGGTAATTCACTTGACTAGGGAGTTGGTAGGTCTCACCTATTAGTTCTTTGTTGCATTTGACGGCTATTTGATGGAAATGAGTGGCTGTCTGTAATTTTTTCTTTTTTATTCTTTAAAAAAGTCCTTTTCTTGAACGATCTCTAGAAAGCAAACGTCAAGATTAGACCCGCATCCATCGAATCAACACTGTCTCCACTGCAAGAAGAAGGGAAGATGAGCAGCAACACGATCCCTCTCCTCACCCCCTACAAGATGGGCAGATTTGATCTCTCCCACAGGTCTGCCTTTTCTTTCTTTCTTTTGAGGTGGCTAGATTTGCTTTGTTTTTGGAGGATTTGATCACCCGTATCTCCCCCAATTCCCAATTCCCCCTTGCATACTTCCAATTGGCAAGCTGTGTTTAGTCCTTCAAGAAATGGTGCTTTGGCTTAGGGGTTGTACAACAGGCCACTGTTTGGGGGTGCCGATTGCCAAACAAAGTAGCATTGCTTTTCCTAAACTAGGATTAATAAAGTTCTTGGTTACACAAGTTGATTTCATGCTCTTTAATATTCCTTATTTTACTTGCCTGGATGCTCCTTTCCTTTCTTTTTTATTCTTTGGATCTTGCACTGGTGTTCATACAATAATTAATTATCTTGTACTGGTGTGTGTGTGTGTGTGTGTTCTTGAAGAGTGCAGAATTGATGTGGGACCTGGAACTGTGTCATGTCGGAAGAGCAAACGAAGTGATAAAAAAGATAAGATGGCAAAAGAAGATTACAATTTGATTTGTACTAAACATTGATGAGTTTCAACATAAGTGATCACATCCTTTGCCGAAAAGTTTGATCAGGGATGGATAAAACAAGGGGGGAATAACCTGCATTGTGTATGTGAAAGAGGAAAGTTCAATCCGAGTTTTGATGTTTGACACACCTTAAAGACTATTAGTAGACCCTAATTTAAGAGTGACCTCATAGTCCATCAATAGATCCTAACTTAAGAGTTACAAGTAGGAAAAGACGTTCAATGAATTTTCTTGGAAAATGCAACATGTGTCCCTGAAATTTGTACCTCGAATTAGCATGCTGCCACTCTTCTGTTCATGATGACTCATTTGTTTCTGATAGCTCTCCTTTTCTATCTAGGATAGTTCTTGCGCCGTTGACGAGGCAGAGATCCTTTGGCCATGTCCCTCGGCCACATGCCGTACTGTATTATGAACAGAGAACAACCAAAGGGGGTCTGCTGATTGCTGAGGCTACCGTAGTTTCAGATACTGCTCGAGGGTATGTGCACCAGATCCTCAGGCTGCTTTATTTACTTCATATGGCTTCTCAAAATCTCAGTAGTGGCATTCAGTTGTAGGTTTTACACTTAGGTAATTTCTGAAAAAAAGTTCTGTTATACACATGAAGGTACAATGACACTCCAGGTATTTGGACAAAGGAGCAAGTGGAAGCATGGAAGCCAATTGTAAATGCGGTTCATACAAAAGGAGGCATCTTTTTCTGCCAGATTTGGCATGTAGGAAGAGTCTCCAATTGTGGTACATTTTCTACCTCCAATATAGGCTTATTCTCAAACCAAAATGCAATGGTAATATAGTTCATTCACAAATAGGAGAACCTCAAATTGGATGCTAATGCAAGTAAATTATAAAAATTTTGGTGTCTTGTGGCAATAGAGTTTAGTCTTGTACATGAAAACTCTCTACAATAATTCAGCATTATCTGTGACATCACAAATTATGTCATTTTTGTCCAAGTCAGAAATGCATGGCACACACATGCTCCATTTAATAGTGATTTTGTTTTTGTTTCCCTGTACCAATACATGTTCAATGGGCTGGTGCAGCTGTTCAGCCTAATGGGCAAGCTCCAATTTCCAGCACTGATAGGCCACTAAGACCTCAAGTGAGAGCTAACGGCATAGATGTGGCTACTTTCTCAACTCCTAGGCGATTAGAGACTGATGAGATCCCTTTTGTCATCAACGATTTCAGGGTTGCCGCTAGAAATGCGATTGAAGCTGGTAAGTACGTTGTTCTCACATTTTACATTTCAAGTGTTAAGGGACAGGTAAAGAATTAACATAAAAGGTCTGTACAGACGATGTGGTATGTACAAATTGGGATCTGGAGACAAGCTCCAAAATAGCATGCGTAGATTTTAGTATGAATAATGTTCTAGATGTTTAATGAATACCTAATTAAGTTACTCAAGAACCTTAGTCCCGAAGAAAAGGTCAATCTAATGGTAATGTTTTGTGTGGTATGTAGGATTTGATGGTGTTGAACTCCATGGAGCTCATGGTTATTTGATTGATCAGTTTTTAAAGGACCAAGTCAATGATCGCACTGACAAGTATGGTGGGAGCTTAGAGAATCGTTGCCGCTTTGCACTAGAAATAGTTCAAGCTGTAGTTGATGAAATTGGAGCTGATAAGGTTGGGATAAGGCTCTCACCCTATGCCAATTATATGGAGGCACCGGACTCAAACCCTGAAGCTCTAGGCCTGTACATGGCAAACGCGCTGAATAAATTTGGAATTCTCTACTGCCACATGGTGGAGCCACGGATGGCAAAAGTTGGTGAAAAAGTTGAAACTCCCCATAGTCTTCGTTTAATGAGGGAAGCTTTTAAGGGAACATTTATTGTTGCTGGTGGATACGATAGAGAGGATGGAAATAAAGCAATCTCTAGTGGTTATGCTGATCTGGTTGCATACGGGCGGTTGTTTTTGTCTAATCCTGACCTGCCTCGGAGATTTGAAATAGGTGCTCCTCTTAACAAGTACAACAGAGATACGTTTTACACTCCTGATCCAGTTATCGGATACACTGACTATCCATTCCTCTCACCAGATGTCTAAGTGGCCATTGTTAGGAAGAAATTTTCTCTCATGAAATCATCCACCTTTTGTATTTGTCATACTAGAGGAATAAGGTCATTGACTTGAATGCCTAGTGTTCATGTGTAAGGAAAAGTTGTTGATGAAATTGATAAGTGCAATTCAGGGATTCTGATTGAGTTACTCTTTAACTTACACATGAACACAAATAGTGGAAATGAAATGAGAAGTAGATCTAGTAGTTATTCATGTTTATGAAATGGCAATTTCTTAGGCGTGTGCTTGAACAATAAGCCTTGGTACTGGCAAAGGCATAATTTAATTTACAGAACCTTGTTACTGTCAAAGAATCCATGGTTATGGGTTGAGGAAGTCTTGGTACTTAGCTTTTAACTGCACATCTGTTTCATGCGTAGTGATCAACAGAAGTGGTAGGAACCTTGCTGAAGAACAACCCTGGAGCTTAAAGTGTCCATTTTTTTTTAATTTTTTTTAAGCTTTAAGTAATTATTATAGCATCTGCATTCATTGCTGAGGCAAAAGTGCTATGTTTCTACAAGACTTTCCAATGAACTGGTGCAATTAAAAGAAAGCTTCAGATGCACTAAAGCACAGCTTGGAGTTCCATTTAGTGTTGAACAAGCATAGTTATTACCCACCACCACAACACACACACCCCCCCCCCCCCCCCCCCCACCCCACCCACACACACAGCACCCCAAAAAAAAAAAAAGGAAAATCCTGCTTTAAGTCCATTTCTCCTCTTCTTTTAGCATCGGTATGGGAGATAATAGCCTCGGCTAATGAGTTAATACATTAGATTGTGTAAGTAGATGGACTGCATATTTTTTCACCCCTTCCTGGCCCAAGAATCGTTATGATTACTGGAATTATTCTGCCCGGAGAATAAAATTACTTGGGCAACTGTTCATCATAATATAAACTTACCACAAAATTTTTTTAATGTCATTACAAAAATTTAATATTTAATATTTGTTATTGGATAATTTATTAATATGTGAATCTAATCTCATCTTATCAATCTCAACTTTACAAACTATAATTTCTGAACACTTATAATGATATGAAAGATTTTTAATATAAACTTAAATGAGCAAAACAAACATTATTTGAACAAGAATGCACTAGAGTTCGAGGAGTGAATTCCATGTGCGATTATGATATTCTTATTGCCTCTAGTCAGTGAAATGTAAAATCTTATTTCAGTTTAAGGGTTCCGACTGGGGTAGTCTTTAGCTCGTTGAATGCTACTAATGGTAAAGAAATTGAGAAGCTGATCTACCGGCTTTTCATGCTTATTTGAAGAGTAATTGGTTCAACACGTTTTTAAACGATAACTTCGGATACTCACTGACAAAGCCATCGTTTAATTGAGGGAAAATTTTCTTCTATATTATTATAAGAATTCTAAAATTATGGTTCGTGAGATTAATAAGACTAGATCAAATTTATATATTAATGAGATATTTAGTGGTAGATACAAAATTTTGAAGGTTTGTAGTGGTATAAAACGATTTGCAGTAAGTAAGTCACGTTTATGGATAAGGTAATCTTGGTGCTTTAGCTTTAATCGTGGATCTCACCATCTACAGGGGCAAATAAAGCAGCATTATTAGTCCAAATAAAATACTCAAAACTATGTAATGATTAATGCTTATTGCGCCTTTAGCATCTCAGAGGTGTTTGGAATCTTAACTTGGAGCTTAAAGTGTATCCTATGTTGATTTTCTGAAGTAGTTATTTAATGTTTATAGCCGTCATGTTCATCGTTCAGACAAAGCACCATGTTCCAGAAAGAGCTTTCATTGTAGTGGTGCATCAAAGTGAGCTTCAGATTCACTAACTATGCGTTTGTATCATATTTAACCTGGTTCGCAACATATAATCATTTCTTTATTTGATTGTTTGTACACGATTTTGAGACTGGACGAGTAGATGTCAAAAGTGGTTATGAGTATGACTCATTGGATACGCTCTCGCCCATCTTTTCTCTGCAGTCTGGTCCACCAAATTGTGTAACTAAAATTGATGAACATATATTAATGATTTTTAGAATGAATTAACATTGATTAAAGACTATTAATCCAAAAAGTGGAATGTGAGATAATAATGATTCTTAGTATTATGTGATTAGAGAGTAATTAATGTATATTAATGATTCTTTGTATGAATTAATGTTGATTAAGATTAATTAAGGTAGAATAAGAACTATTAAAGTGAAATAAAACATTAACTAATTTTGATAGTATTTTTTTATCTTATACATTTTTCTGCTTATATCAATCATACGACCAATCAAACAACATCTCAACTCAGCTTGCATGATCTCATACAACAATCAAACACCATCCAATTACATCTCCACAAGCTGTCCTACTTAACCCGTTCTACACATACGAGACAGATTCAATGATATATAGACAACTAAACACACCATAAAACATACTTTTGTTTTGGATTTTTCTTTATCGACGAACAAGGATAGATATCCCAAAAGAAAATTTGCTTTATGTTAATCTATTATTTATATTTCATGGATGCCTGCAGTTTTTCTTCAAAATATTTTCTGTCAGCATCTCTGTACGGGGAGGTATAGTTTAGAGTTAAAGAGTGGGTCATGCAGTGAACCAAGACATTTTTGTAGCTGCTCTTGGTTGCTGCACTCAGGTTGGGAAAACCGGCAGCAACCACCTGTTTACTGCCAGTTTCTGGATTTCCCATTGAGGGATCGCATCAGTCGAATCTGGCTGAGAATTCACCGAGTTGTGTAATTCACGCCGTTTTGGTCTGGGTTTCGCCCTTTTCTTTCATGCAAGCGCATTGTTTCATAATGTTATTTGAAAATTGAGGGGGGGGGTGGGGGTTGGATTTTAGATTCTGCCGGTTTTTGCAAAAAAAGTCATCTAAAAACGGACAAGTTTTTTGGCTGAATTACTTTTGGGAGTTAGGGTTATAGATCCTATCAAAACTACTGAGAACCAGCCAGACAGTAGTATTGGTCGCCCGGTTGTTTTGGCTTCTCGGGCTCAGAGCGATTTTGGGAATGCTGAATGGACCTTTTCTGTTGGAAGAAATAAAAGTTGTCTAGTAACCATGCATGGCTATTTATCTAGATCTGAAAAATGATTGGTATGTCTGCTTGTGTTTTGCTTGAATGTCATATATTATGAATGGGTCAGACATATAAACACAAATGTACTTATGAGAGAGAATAGAATGTGAAATGACCAACACTACAAGATTACAACTCTCAAAAAAAGCACAATGGGGAGCAGCTTCAGTCTTGCATTTTGTATGCTATTGCTGACATCTAAATTATTGTCGTGCCATCTAAATTATTGTCGTGCCATTTGGTGAGTCTGGTGATCCCTTATAAAGAATAGCTTCTGGTTGGCTGGAGCATATATATATATATAATGGTTGAGACTCTTCGATAGAATATTTTGTCACGCGAAGAGTCTCTCTCGCTCCAATGGGGAGTTGTTTGGAGAGACTTTTCATGGGGCCTACGCGTGAAAAATCTCTCCATTCTAATAGCTTGACTTTTTGAGAGGTTTTTCGATGAGTCTGACTTCAAAAATAATTTAAAAATCCCAACACAAAAAGTTTAGACTGACAAGTGAGTTCGAGAATGATAAGATCCACTTGTCATTGACTGGGTTGGAAAAGACATGTCAAACAAAAATTCAACACTCAAACTCCTAAATAATTATTTATATCTCTGATAGGTAGGACACAACATTCGCAAGCTCCATTGTCGGTGGCTGCAGTATGAGTGAAGAAAGTGAACAAAGAATGCAAAGCGCTAGCTCATATCAGTTGTGGGTCCCACCAACCTCACCTCAACACAAGTCAAAAATCCACACCACCAATTAATAAATGGGCTCTTTAGAGAGTGAGGGCGAGTGAATCGTGTGAACACGAGAAGTGAGACTCACCTGCACTGCGTGGGTGGTGGGCCCACCATTTTCACCTCGTTATTCGTTTTTCACCACAACTCTATCTTTGACATGTGGATCTTACTATTGTTGATCCTAACTGTTAGTGAGTAGGTGTTGCATGAAAGTTTATGCGCGGAAAACAAAACTCTTTTGGCGTGTTTCAGTTATGGGGCTTATTGTCCTTGTCTTGTGAAGCATTGAAAACATTCAACTCAATCAATGACTTGTGAGTTTGCGTGATTTAGGCCCATCTGTCAGTTGCTGTGTGCGGTTGTAAAGTGTCACAAGTGATAAAATTTTGCGGGCCCCACAAAACCCTTACGCATGCACCTCAGTCCCGCTCCAACAAAGCCGCTTCACGTGGCGCGCGCTCTGTGGGGCCTACAAATCAGAGGTCGCGTGGTGACCGCTTGCCCACACATCATTCGCCGGTTCGTTGTATGGAGTGAGCCGCTCCATCAGCTTACGTGTCTGGTGTGTGCTGCCTCGGACTCCACCGTTAGAGACAGCCTTATGCTACTTCAATGGATGTTACTAACTAAAAGAACATTTCATGGTCTAAAAAAAAAACATTAGCTTTGCATTTGTTTTTTGTCCTTGGAGTAATTATTCTCCATTTTTTCTATCACTCAAGCATTACAAGACTTTTTTCTATAAATAACCCAAAAAAATAAATTTCAAAAATAACTCAATACTATAAAAAATATCAATATTGACCTTTAGTCGTTGGGCCAAACACACGACTGGACTTCAGTTGCTGACCAATACGCGATTGATGTGCTAGCATGGGTAAATTGTCTTACTGGTCCAATCTGCGGGTTTTCAGACCCATAACACAACTGAAGGTCTGTATGGCGTTTTGGTTGGACTAGTGAGACAATAGTTTGTGTCAACTCTTTAGTCGTGAACTGGGTCAGTAATTGAAGTTCAGTCGCGTGTTTGACTCAGCGATTGAAGACCAATTTCGATTTTTTTTTATATTGAGCTATTTTTGCAATTTAATTTTTTTTATTGGGTTAACTTAAAAAAAAAAAAAAAAAAAAAAAAAAGAAAGAAGTTCGCGTTACCAACAAGTTCTTCTGACGCATTGGCAGAAAGCCAGTAGGCATCGTCCTTGCATGGCCTAATGTATTATCTAGATGCCAATTTCACTGTGTTCCCCAAAAATGGAGGGGAAATAGATAATTATTAACTGTCCTATGACGAATTTTGTATAAAATCAGAAGTATCATGAATTGTAGGATTAATAATTTAATATGCTTTTACAATTTTCGCTTATTCATTACGTATAAGTGCCGCGTCTTTATCCAATCTTTTCTGACACTTTCTACCTCCTACGGTTCACACTTGTCCAGTGATGTACACAACACTATACCTGGCCTAGCCAAATATGTACACATTAGATCTATCTTTTATGGCCAAGCATGCTTGTGCTCAACAGCCAAAATGGACAGTCAAAGCAAAAAGTGTAAAGAAAGTTCATCGAATATAGAAATGCAAGTTCTGTTCTTGACTAAAGTTCTTGATCCTAAGGTTTCATTGGTCTATCCGGCATTTGGTGAATGATTGAGAGATGATTTCGTTGCTGTGCCTCTGAAATACGACAGATCACCTTGACTTCCACAACATTTGAAGACATACTGGACTGTATCTAAAGCTATTTTAAAGGATTAGTTAAAGGGGTGGTCCTCGTACACCGCGAGTATGGCCCATATGACCTATACTATTCTTTAGTTTTGATTAATAGAGCTTTTGTCTCAATGGTGCAATCACCAATACTTATGCATCCCTGGGTGGTCCTCGTCACTTGTCAATGGTTTTTGCTGCATGGCTGGTTGCATACTAGTTCTTGCTTTATTTGATTTTTTTTAATAATCTATTAAAAAATCAATTCCAAAACTCATCCAAAATTTTAAAAAATATCAAAAAAATAATTTTCAATTACTAGACCCAAACAATGACTGGGTTTCAATCGCTTATCGAACTAGTGACTTAAGATCTGGCACGGTCCAGTAGCCTCGTTAGCCCAGCACTATGCTACTCAGCTTTCAGTCGTTTAACGGGTAAGCGACCTGTTAAGCGAGACATCGTGTTGGGCCAATGAATTAACTGGGCCGTGCCAGCTCTTAAGTCGCTAGCCCAATAAATGACTGAAGCCCAGTCGCTGTTTGGGTCCAGCGACCGAAGATTATTTTTGATATTTTTTTAAAATTTTATGTTAGTTTTGAAATTGATTTTTTTAATGAACTATTTCAAAAAATTTTGCTTTATTCTTCTAGTACTTGCCAATTCTGGAATTGTGACAATGACAGGTTTTGGATATTTGAGGGAATGAATGCAGCCATTGTCAATTGAACAAAGCTGGATTATCAAATAGCTAATTGAGATTTGCTAATCAGCCGTATCTGTTACTTTTACATTTTTCATAGTGGAACTCGCTAGAAAGAACGGGCGGGGCCGACAATGGCATTGCCTGAGAGGAGAGGAGTACCAAGTTGCTGATTACTGTTTTTTCTTTACAATTTTTGGGAAAAAAAATATTAGTTATCTTGGATAGCATTCTTATTTTCCTTCATTTGTCTGTCAGATGGTGGCACAGAGAAGATGAGCTTAGTGCAAGGGAAAGGGCAGATTTAAGGGGAAATTTCAAACCTCACATGACAGTTTCAATAATTTCTAACACGTTATTTTATAATTTTAACCCACAGAAGTTATCTCCAATTTCAAACACACTCCTGCTGTCACTATTCTGTTAAATTTAAATAGAAATGATTAAAGAATTTTGAAAACAATGTTCAATGACATATTTCAAACACTCCTACATTATTGTTGCTAGTTGTTGGCCTCTTTTGTTGCTCTAGTGGGAGGAGGGGCAGGAAGAGGAGAAAAGAGGAATAAAATGGATCAAAAAATAGTAGTCACTAACACATAGACTCTACATGTTAGTGAATGTCATTTTTTTAATTTTTTTAAAATCATTTCTGTTTAAACTTAACGAAATAGTGATGGCATAGGTGTTTTAGAATTAGAGGTAATTTGTAGAGGGGTTAAAATAACAAAATAATTTACAGGAGTTATTAAGATTACCAATCACTTGTGGGTTCTTTTCAAATTTAGTATGACCTTTCCAAGTAAAACAAATGGCTAACAATGTAAAATGTAAATGCCTTTACATGGGACAATATACCTCACTAATTATTTATTATGATTAAGACTCGCTCATTTATCTAGAATAAAACAGCGTGAGTAACATGAACTTTATTTATTCAAAAGCATTTTATACGCTTTAAACCAGTGACTAATCTATGCCCTTTCACAGGCTATCTATGTTAGCTACTCCATGACGATAATATTTACTTGACCTGTGTAAGAAAGAATCAAACTTGAAAGTTAAGTGACATTTTAGGTTTAGTGAAAATTACTTGAAGAACATTGCAAAGTAGAACATTACTATAAGATATTGATTATGAAATTGATATATATATATATATATATATATATATATATATATATATATATATATATATTCAAGACTCACAGATTATTGAGACACTAAATTTTAAATCAAATTACTCCTTAAATTTATAAATAGGAGAGCATGCAAAAGAGAATCCAACGATAGAAACTTGTTGAATATAAATTTGGAAATGGAAGGTAAATAACCTAAATGTGGCTTTCAGATAAATCAAGGGACAAACATAAAGAAACCTATAAAAATTTTTAAATATTAAATGATAGAAATTTTAGAAAGTTAGGGGCTTCAATTCGTCCCTACATGCTGAACCTGTCAATCAATGTTGGATGGTTGTTGGTTTTTGTCAAAAAATATATTTTTCTTCTAGGTGCTCATTGAAAGACCCCTCTATTTTCCTTTTTTTTGTTTGTGAATGACATACGCCTGTCTTAATATGCCCATATGTCACAAGGATACTTGAGTACTTTAATAACAACTTGGTAGTGGAGAAAAAAAAACCAAGGCCATGCAGGATCGGAGAAACATCAGTATTCAGTACATGTGTGAAAGTGTTGAATTTATTTTTGAAATAACCCATTAAAAAAGTTAATTTCAAACTAAACTAAAAACTTTTAAAAACAACAAAAATAACATTCAGTCATTAACTCAATAAACGAGTGAAGCGCACACTGGATTCAGTAACTAAAGAACTGACGCAGTCCAACTACCTCATTGGTCCAATACAAAGCCATCTCAGTTTTCAGTCGCTTAACGGGTGAGCGACCGAAACCCGCAATATTTCAGACTAAAGGCTGAGGTGACTTTATGCTAGTCCAGCAAACCAATTAGGTCACACCAACTCTTCAATCATTGACCCAATAAGCGAGTCGTTGTTTGTGTCAAGTGATTGAAGACTATTTTATTATTTTTAAAAGTTTTGAGTTAGTTCTAAAATTAATTTTTTTAATAGATTAGTTCAAAAATAAAATCGAAAGTTTCCTTTATCTCAACTCCGGAAGACGACAACTTTTGCAATGTGAAAGGGAGTGGCCTACCAATTATTCCCTGTCCGCAGAAACCACAATAAGAAGCTGGCTTCCTCGGCAAATCCACGTTGTAGTTTGCCTCGAGTTGAAGGCGCAAGCCACCTCAGAAGCTAGTCCAAACTAGTGGGAAGGTGTGTGTGCATAGAAAGAGAAAAAGAAGACTGAGGAGCGGTGATGGCTCGTGGTAAGGTGCAGATGAGGCGGATCGAGAACCCGGTGCACAGACAGGTTTCCTTCTGCAAGCGGCGGATGGGCCTGTTCAAGAAGGCCAGGGAGCTCTCCATCTTATGTGATGCTGATATTGGTGTCATGATTTTCTCCCCCCATGGCAAGCTTTATGAGCTAGCCACGAGCGGGTTTGTATCCATCTTTCTCTCGCTTTGTTTGTGCTGGGTGATTTCAAACTGCCCTCCATAATTCTTTTGTTCAATCTGTTGATATGTTTTTTCTTTTATGGCTGAAACATGTTAGGAACATGCAAGGCTTGATCCATAGGTACAAGTGTAACAATACAGGAGCACAAGGTGAAAATACCGAAGCAAACACACCTCAGGTCAGCATAGCTCAAATGATGTATCTCCACAATTACAATGAATCAGCAGTAAGACCGTGCATAGAAACATCTGTTTTCTCTCTCTCTCTTTTTCTTTTTATGAAATTTCGTAAGGTACATCAATGAGAGCACTTGAACACATGTGCCCTAAGCACATGTGTGCTCGGGGTCCGCTCATCGGTGACTGACAAAGTTTCATTATATTGGATGAGTTGATGTTATGCAAAGTTGTGTCTAGTATTTAAGTGACCACAACTTCATCTTATTGCAGGCAATACAACAAGAGATGTCACTGTTAAGGCAAGAAATTGACCTACTTCAAAGGGGTATAAGGTAATCAGCTGTAATACATGTATACAGTAAAACAGCTTAATTTGGAGATTTTCTTGTATGAGAATTTTGTCTGTGTAATTGGTGTAATTTATTTAGTTGTACTAGATTAATGATTTAAATTATTCTACTTTTTTTGGACAAAGGAGATTACAACACATACAGTGCAAAAGCCACCAAGGCTCATACGGAGTAATAAAATAATTTAATAATTCTACATCTTACGAACTCTTGCATACAATGTGCAAAAAGGTGCAACAAAATAAAATTGAGAAATATTAAGAACATCACAAGTATGGATCTAAATCAAAACTTGAAGACGTAGAGAACTGGACAAGCTGCATGGCATCTCCCCTAAAATGTATCCAGGAGAAACCTTTTTATTTGTTCAGAGGAATTTCTCATGTAGGTATTTTTTTTATTTGTTCAGAGGAATTTCTCATGAAAGTTAGATGGGCTTCTCATGTAGGTATTTTTTTTGTTTTGTTAAAAGCTATGGCATACCACAGTATGCAGTTGCATAGTTAAATTGGCTTGTGATTAGTTTTTGATGACCTATCAAAAAAGAAAGAAAAATTTAATGATAACCTTCAAGAACCCATACAAATTTCAAAAGCTTTCTTTTTTCCAAAGAAAACAAGTATGGTATGGCTGTATTGAACACAAGACTGATGAAAAGAACAGCAGGTACATGTATGGACAGACCGCCGTAAACCACATGAATCTTGATGAGCTGCAAGCACTGGAAAGAAATCTTGAAATCTTGATACATAACATTCGCTCCACAAAGGTAAGCTTTATGCACTATACAGCTTAAACCATGAAGAGAAAAAAAAAGAAAAAAAGAGCGCAGTTGTAATATATTCCGTCATCTGTTAAACAGATGCAGATCATGTCCAGGGAGATTGAGATGCTCAGGAACAAGGTTGGCTTTAATATGTTTTGTTTCATTCCTTGAACCAAGTGGAATATGTGAAATGCTATGCCAACAATGCACTGAAAATTGGACTTACATAGGAATTTTTATGTGCATGAACTGATATAGTTTGTGTCTCTTCTTTCCCAGGAAGGCATACTGAAGACTGCCAACGATATGCTTCAAGAAAGGGTATTTCTGCTCTCATGTTTAGATTCTTGTAGAAGTTGCATGACCAAAAAAAAAACAATAAATTGAGGGAGAATTTTCACGGCTAGACTTATTTCTTTTCTCAAGTTTATAGCATAGTCCCATTTCTTTTGAGAAATTTTTGCCGCAAGTCCCTCTATTTTCACAATTTTGTTCAATCAGGTCCTCTCTTTTTAATTTGGGCTAATGAGTCTTCTTATTTTCAAAAATATTGCGATCAAGTCTCTCCCCTCATTTGTCATGGGGTAATAAACTATTGGAGCTGCCTACTTATTTTTGATGTGGTAGTAGCAATGACACATTGGCATGTGTATAGAGGACTTGTAGTGAAAATTTTATTTTTTAAAAGAAAAATCAAGAGACATTTCTCGATGAGAAAATCATGTATAACTCCCCACAGTTGTTTGTTTACTACACTCTACCCTTTCTGTTATTTACAATCCACTCCCCTTGTTTCCTCAAAATACTCAATGTGGCCCTCTTAGGATGGCAATATTGGATTGTATAGTTGGTATGCCAAATATACCCTGGCTCTAACTGCTTTTGTGGTTTTTTGAGGTCAAATTGTTTTTGCACTTGACTCTTATAGTATCTTAAAATCTATTAGTGCTTCCCAAAATTTATGTAATGATACACGTAGTGAATATTATTGTAGATTGTTCTATAAGCACTAAGTAAGGGAAATATAATGATTGGGGAAGTGATACAAAATTTTCCCATTTCTTAATTGTTTTTATTGTTCTTTTCAGATAATCGAGCAGAGTGCGATTCTAGATGTCGGCTCCAACCTGATAATACCACAATTACCATACCAGGTCACAATGGACGGTAACCTTTTCTAGTTCACAGCACCTACCTATCAGGTTCTATCTTCTGTTCTGTCAAAGTTCAAGAACGCCACCCTGCAAGGACCACTTATGAGCTTGTGTTTGTCTTCATGTTGTGGAAAATGAGCATTTGCAGCAGTGCATAGTTTTGCATATGTAACCTGGCTACCTTTTCAGATCGGACAATTAGCATATTCCATATCTCTGTTTAAATTGGTACATATTTCCAGATCCATCATTTCTTAGGACCATCGCAATCAATAACTTGAGTTTCAGGTTCCATTTCAGCAGACGTAGCGACACCGAAATTCCATTTACATTTGTCAAAATGATCACTAGAATATTGATGACAGAGATACACATTTAGCAGATGGGTCATGATATTTGTGAATTTATCCTGAGATTCCAACAATGTTGTTCCATCAGTTCATCATGTCGAGCAGCAGCTGCTCTTCTGCTGCTGCTCCTGCTGAATAGGCTGCCCTTTCATCTGAACAAGATTTGAGGCTTGTCTCGCTGGCTGACTCCCAACTTTGCTGCAGATTAGACCAAAAAAAAAAAAAAAAAGTTTCAGCATAACTTGTTTCAAAGAAGGGAGAATTTTCTTTGAATCTGTAGATTTACCTCTTCTTGATTTCTGCAGACATGGCCAAGAAAGCCTTCTCTACATTGATGGATTCTTTAGCACTTGTTTCCAGGAATGGGATCCCTAGCTCATCTGCATAGGCCTGCAGTGATATTGCTGTCATTTTAGCTTAAGCTATGTATAGCATTCTTGCAATGATGGTTAGTATGGACATTAGGATTTTGGAGGTGACTAGCATGCAAGTACATGCTTTTTTTTCTCCCAAAAACTTGCACCATTTATAACCCTTGGATCAAATCTAATCAATCCACCCTTCCCCTCTTCCTCCTTCCCATCCTCTCCACAATGGTCGCTGCCCTGTGCCTCCCACCTCCACTGCCTGCAGCATGCCGCTGGCGCCACCTGCCTCTGTCGCCACAACTTGCATTGCCCCTATCAGCTACTGTCACCCATAGCCAGCGATACTACTGCCTCTTTGTTGCACCGTCTGCATGTCCTCCTCCATTGCCATTGCTTCCATTGCCGTTGGTCGTCATCACCCTCCACCACCGCCGTCATCCGACAGTGCCGCCAGTGCTCTACTGTTGGTCAGCCGGTGCTAAGAGGTCGGGGATGAATGAGCTTTAAGGGGTGTGGAGCGAATTGATCTAATGGTAGAAAATGAGGCATGCAAAATTGTAAAAAAAAAAAAAAAGGTACATATTGATTAGCAAAACTCGGACAATTATGCAAAATGTAGCGTAATTGGAAATCTGACCTGTGCCAGTTGGGTCTCCACAGCTCTGCTCTCAGCTAGGTCACACTTGTTACCCACAAGAAGCTTGCATACAGTGTCATTGGCATATCGATCGGTCTCGCTCATCCATTGCTTGACATTGTTGAAGCTCTCCATGTCCGTAACATCGTAAACAACCTGTAAACACCTCGAGCAACTAAATATCAACTGAAATATGCATCAAATTTGGAACAAAATTTGTTTATAATTTGAAACATTTTACAATTATCCCATGAGCTCCTCGATAGTAGCTGCTGGTGATGGTTCTGAATCGCTCCTGTCCTGCTGTATCCCACTATTCAAATGCAACAAAAATACTAACATTATACTACATTGTTATTCCAAATAATGATTCATTAAATGGAAAATGCTTAGTTTGACCAAATCGATTATATGCACATATATAATTTCAGAATTTTTCCTTCCATAACTATAGATGGTTGGTGAGAGCAGCCTAATCACATTACAAATGGCTAACCTGGTGGATTTCTAAACAGTAAATAGCATTAGAGGTTCTCAAATCTGTACAACGGTCTCAATCATTAAACTTCAATTTTAACTTGTCACGTGCTCAACTTATTTAATTGTATCACTTAGATCTATATGTTAATAGTGATCTAAATAAGATGTTCACGCAATTTTAAGGACAATCAGATCAAATCAATCATATGCTAAAGTTAAAGTTTAAGAATCCAATGTGATGGTTGTACAAGTTTGAGGACATTTGGTGCAATTCTAAAGTTCTGATTAGACTTTTTCTTTAATAGTTACAGATTGTTTAATTGGTTATGTGCTGCCTAACAGTTCTTTCTTTTTCTAGAGAAAAAAAAACTTGAGGCATAATTTGTGAAATGGCCAGGAATCACTTACAATCTGCAATTTGACGGTCTTCCCATCCATCTCAATCGTTCGAATTTTCTGCACAAATGAAAACCATGAAAAAAAAGAGAATCAAACACACAAAATGCAAGTTTGAAAAATTAGTGAGAGAAACTTGATCAAGAATTAATGCAGCATTGCAAGAGAAGTATACTGACAAAGTCAACACCAATTGTGCTAATGTAGCTGTCGATATATGAATCATCCTGAATGAACAAACACAAACGAATTAAAGATAAGCCCTATATACTCTAATCTTCAAGAAACTGTGCAATCCATCCATATTGCAACCAAGGTTCAATTTTCCAGATTTCAGATAATTTCCAGACCCAGTAAGTAGACCGGAAACTAGCCAGTTACCAGTCAGTTTTTCAGTGATTGAGATGGTTACAAGCGATTTTCGATGGGAAACTGAACCTTGACTGTAACCATGAACAAACAAATAGGGTTAATGTGCACATAATATTGTCAAACTCACAGCAAAACGGAGGAGGAGGCAGGACTTGCCGACCGAGGAGTCGCCAATCAAGAGAAGCTTGAACAGGTAATCACTAAAAATAATGCAGGAAAATTGGACAAAGGAGATTAACATTTCATAAAATTGAATTAAAGGAAAATTTAAGAAAGAAATTAGAATGAAACTTACAACTCGTTGTTCATGATTCTTCTTCTCAAGATCAAGAAAGAAGTACGAAGAGTCTTTTATGCTTGGAGAAGAAGAGGATTTGGGAAGAAGAGAAAAAGTTGGTTAAATTAATGGAAAAACCAAGGAGTCTTCTCCCTCCCTCATACAGCTCAAAGTCTTATGAGTGAAGGAATTGATTAGTGGGTGCATTATTTTTAATTATTATTATTATTTTGTCGAACTGCGTAGCATCATGGCATTGGAGTGTTCACGGCGTTTCGATTTTTTAAAGATGATGGCAAGGTTTCTTCACGTGTTTGCTGGATGCCCGGCCAAAATGTTCACGTACTTAGCTATGTGGTTCGCAAATCTCTAGCTATATCTTGTCTAATGTACAACGAGTATACGAATCAAACAATTTATTTTAGACATATTTCAAACTAAACATCAAACATTTTTTTTTATTTTGGCAAGATAGTTGTTTTAATGCCATGTAAAAATACAAATGCAAAATTGTAAGTGCCAAACATACATCATAATTGCGTTATAAACAGGGTAAAGACTCTTCCTTTCAAAAAGAAAGAAAAAGAAAAAAAAAGTTGGTACGGGTGTCATGGGTAATTTACCAACTAATTATAGTCCAAATAGTAAGACATTCGAGAGATTTAATGGGTACCAAAGTTCAAATCCAACTCCTACAAATTATAAGTACGTCTCATGCTACAAGTCTGAGCTTTATTATGTTTATTTTCAAAGATTAAGCGGATAGTAACAGGATTTGATCTATACATTTTATGTAGTACTCTAAAAAAGTGTCATACATCACTTGTGTAAACCCCAAAAACACACTATTTCTACATGCAAGATGGCAGCCAGTTCATTCCCATGGAATGCTGCATGAATGATAGAATGCTAACATTTCCATCGTGATCTATTATTTAGGTCAGTAGCTTTTTGTAATATTCTACCCGGAAAGAAACGCAAACCACATTTCAATGCAGGTTCATACTTCAGCATATATATATATACACAAATGCCTATTCTGATAATGTCCAGAAGACGAGCAGTATAACTGTACAAGGCTTTCAAATTTTACATTTGCTGATATTGAGAGAGAAACTAGCTACAAATTGAGTATTGCTGAAATAAGTAGGGCAATATCTTCTTATAATCCTCTGACTTGAATCCAGTATTTGGATCAATCAGATATGGCACCTGCAACAGCAGGACACTGTAGTATCAGAAGTCATCCAAAACGGATAAACTGCAATGCTAAAACAAAATTCAGACACAGACAATTACAGCAGATATTGAGGATGTATTATTCCAGGACAATAATATAGGTGTAACAAGTAGACAGGCGAAATGTCAATAAAGCATACGGTCAAAGAAATTGTTGTTCTAAGTAAATATACTTGTTCCAAAACACAAGTCTACAAAAATATTCCAAAATACATCATATGGCTAGCATTACCTGTTTAGAGCCTGATATGCTTTGGAGCAAATCCAGTTTTGGGGATCCCTCTCCAACATTCTGGAGAACATAAGGAAGCTCCAATTCACACAGAGCCTCACGAACAATCCTTGCATACTGAATCATGATGCAAGATAAGAAGTTCATATAATGAATTAGTGACAAGTACATATCATATGGTGATAGAGGAGCGGTTCTTACAGCATTGTTCTCATATGAGAAAAGTTCCAACTTTTCGGCAGGTACTACACCGGCTTTACTCCACAATGTCATTCCTCTTCCAGCCCGAAGAAGAGTGGGCACCCATCCAGTGAAAATTGTACTACAAAGATAGAGCAAAAGGGACTGCTTGAAAAAAGAATAGCTTAGAGCTCAGGGAATGGGGTGACAGGAGATTTCGCTAGCATCAATTGGAATATTGGCTTCGGCTATTCCAACATCTTATATAAGCATATGAACACAGCTTGGAGGGCTAAAATACATTAGCTTTTGGAAACGATCAAAGCCAAATACCTCTCGAGAAGTCCAAAAGATGGGCTCATTCCTTGTCCATACTGCCTGAACAGGTACTTTACAATATCCCCTGCGCATTCAGAGAGCACATTTGTATGCAATTCATGGTAGCAGTTAGTAGTGAGCTTGGCTATCATCATAATATTCAACAGGGACTACTTCAACTGAGATAAAACTATTTAAAGCACTTTAATCTCCTCAACCAAAAAGTTTTAGAGACTTCTCTCATGGAATGATAGTCAAGTAGCCAAGAAAAGCAAAAGATTCAACCATGCAAAGTGTACTGCAAAAATTACTAAGAACTTACCACTTTCATACATTGCGACACCAGTACTCACATCAACAAGAAGTGGAAACCTGCATTAAATATACAACAGCTTGAGGAAACGAAAAGAAGAAAGGAGGAGATCACAGAAGAGATGACTGTCAACAATGCCAATAATGTCAATATGTACAGATCTACCAAACTGAAGCATTTCTGCAACTATTACTAACTATACAATAGAAGAAGACATACTGCTCCTTTCCTCCAATTTTCATTACAGTATCTCTATGCCTTTGTGATCCTTTTGGGCAAGGGTAAACCTGAATTTAGTTAACAACAAGAAGGAAGGCTATTAACTGACAATAATACCAAATTAATCTGAGATGTATGCATCATCTTTCCTATAGATACTCCATACAAACAAGATCCCCCTGGACATATGTTGCTGTGCAATTACACTGCAAGAAGAACTAGTTAGGCTATGTGGTTTTGCTAAATGTTTATTTATATTCTCATAGTACAATATAACCGAATTGCACAATTGAATGAAGTGTTGCAAGAGATGGTTGAATACCTCTGCAGAGAGGTCAAGCTCAGTCATAGCCTCCCGGACTCTCCTACAGAAGGGACATGCCTCTGTTGGAGGAATAATGAAGGATGTGATAAGCACTTGGTATGTCTACAACTCTATATAAGAGATATGGAAACTATAGATATAGAAGTATACATATTTCTCTACTATGAAAGTACTTTGCGCAATGTGATCAATTGGTCATCGATCGTCGCAGTTTCTGAACAGTAGTAAATGCAACTTCGACAAATTTTACATATCACACCAATGAGAGATAGGAAACTAGTTATCACGCAAATTGGTGGGTTAAATATGATGAGCTATCAGGAACTTTGCAACTAACAGCGGTCGCAATGTCGAACACTGGATCCAACAGAAAAAATTACCAAACTCGTACAATTGCAGAGTTGGAGCACTTGTTGCGGAGTTCACATTATCTCCACTACTAGTAGCCACTCTCGATCCCCATGGCAATCGAGCTAAACTTGAAAGCGAAGAGGAAGCTACCTGGCATACAACAACAGAGAATCATCAATCATCAGAGACAAGTAGACAACTGAAAACTTTGACCGACGACCCAAACAGAAATGATTGCATTTTCAGGTCAATGACCCAAACTATCCTCAGAAAACAATTCTGCACAAATTGCACATCACCATCTTCACTTCAATGAAAATTTCTTCTTGTCCACTGGAACTCAAATTGGTAAGAAATTTACCAATTATAACCCAGCCCAGTTTAGTATCATATTTGATAGCAAGTTCAAATTTTTACTGCACATCGAATTTTAGTATTTATAAGTAACAACTACCAATCCATCCATCCATAGGACCAAAGAGCCAAAAGCCCAAAAATTACCTCGGCAATAGCATTCCGTTCTTGAGAAGGATCACCTCCCTGCTCAGAATACACAAAAAGCTCGTCTTTTTAACAATCTCTAGTAGAATTAAACCCAAATTAACGTGGGGAAAAGGCTTACCCCAAAGAACTTGAGCAGAGGGCACAGGAACGACAAGACGCTGCCGCTGCCGCTGCTTGTAGTGGCGGCGGTGGCCTCTTCCTTTCTCTCTTCCGTGCTTGGAGGAACTGCTCGTGTTAGGGTTTGCGTTCGGGAGCGGCTTGGAAGGCGAGCTCGAGCTCGAGGTGGAGCTCGGGAGATCGCCGGAGCTGGGGCTCCAGCTCGACGGTAAGGGTGGAGGAGGTGGGTGTTGTGCGCAAGGGACAGCATGGCTCACTCCGCCGCCGCAGCTCGCCGGAGAGGCGCCTGGAGATTCGTACGTGGAGCTCCTCGTCGTCGCCGTGGTGGTGGTGGGAGGCCGACGGAATCGACGGCTGGACGGATGGATAGAAATCTGGTTCCTGTGGGACCCACCTGCAGACGCGGCGGTCTTGGTTGGATGGACGGCGTGGATTGGGCACACGTCCAATCGGACGGTGAGTAGCTCAAGCACGTGGCTTATATTAGACTTGTGCTGTTGCAATTTGCAGGCTAAATCACGAATTTTTTTCTTAATAACCCAAAAAAAAAACAAATTCGAAAAATAAACCAGACCTTTTAAATTTTGCAAAAATGACACTCAGTCGCGAAGTGGGCCGCGCTAGCGACTGAAGACGTGGCATGACCCAATACACCGTTGACCCAACTCACGTGCCAGATATTCAGTCGCTAGCTCAGCTAGCGACTAAAAATTGAATCGGGGGTGGAATTCGAACCGTGATTTCTCCGAAGAGAGAGAGTCTCTTAACCAACTAGATTACAACCAGTTTTTGTAACTTATTGTTAATTTGTTATGGTATAGTTTTATATCTTTTCAGTCGCTAGTCCGGCTAGTGACTGAAAGCATACGTGGCACGCGAACTGGGCCAGCGAGGCGTTGGGCCGTGTTACGTCTTCAGTTAGCGACTGAAGATCAATCGCGCGGCCTGGTTCACGACAGAGGGTCATTTTTGCAAAATTTAAAAAGTTTAGATTATTTTTCGAATTTATTTTTTTTTGTAGGTTATTAGGAAAAAAAATTCCTAAATCACAGCAGTTTATAAATTTGAAGGCTAAATCACTCCAAATTTGCAAGTTTTCTTGCATGTTTGAAAACAAAAGTTGCTGAAATCTCTAATGCATTGCTGCAACTGCCTAGATACTCAGAACATATCTCGAAAATTTCTATTATATATACAGATAGAGAGAAGCCAAAGTGTTCTCTGAGACATCATGTACAATTCAAAGTTCAGGGCTCAATTTACTTCACTTTTTCTTATCATTTCATGCACCACATTAATTTTCCCCTGCATTTGTAAGCTGCTCTTGTGGTTTGCATGGAGAGATCAGTTGTTGCATGGACAGCAAGCACATCATACTGTTGTTCTCTGATATCTTCTGAAGGTTCTTCCCTCATCATCGCCATGATCAGAAGTTCTTGCTCGTCTTGTCTTTCTCGATACGCGCCTTGCGCACCGCCTGCTGGATCTGCTTCTCGTGCTCCCTCAGCATGTCCTCCATGTTCCCGCCCGGCGGCACCAGCGGCCCGGAGTAGTGGATCCTCCTGTTCCTCCCTCCGAATCCCTGAGTTCACGAAAGCATGAAGCAACCGCATCAGCATTGTCTGAAAATTTTCACATCACTCCAAGAACAGTGTCTGAAACTTACAGCTGATGTGTCCCTCATCCCCAAACCCTTCTTCGGAGAAGAACAGGGCCTGTCGAGCGCGTTTGCGGGCTCGGCGACGTCGATCCGGTTGTATCTGGAGTTGGCATTCCGGGCTGCCGTCGAACTCGGATGCAAGTCAGTGCCTCTGGACTGCTGCTGCACATTGGACACCCTGACGGAGCTGCACGCGCGCGGGACTCCCCGCGGGTCGCCCTGAGGCCCCTTGCTGTACCAAGTGGATCCGAATCCGGTGGTTTGCGACACCGGCGGCGGCCCGGCGCGCTCCATGCTGAAGCCCGGCACGCTGTCCTCCAGCGTGCCGTAGCTGTCGCCGGTTGCGTGCACTTGCATCTTCTGAAAGCACAATGCGAAGCCGTAACCAAGCAATAGAAATGTTTGTAACTTAGATTGGCCGGTGCAACATCTGAGCCATGGAGAAGTACCTGGTGTCCTCCATTGGCGTCTGGTGCAGGAGCAATCTGGGATTCTTTCCTTCGGAGGTGCACCGATACAGAGCCGTGCCCGCCAAAATTTGCCGTTCTTTGCCTATGAACAGTGCAGTGAAGAGAGAAGTCAAGAACGCATTTGTGACATTGCCATTGCAAGTTCTTTGCAGATGGTAGGTACCTCCTGGCTTCCATTTCGCGGAGCTTGGCGTCGTACTCCTTGCTCGGCGGATGCTTGGGCAAGCTCGACGGATTGCAGGCCAGTGGCTTGCTTCTGAAGAACTGAAAGATGTGCAACTTACATGTCAATGGCTGCAGAATCAAGTAGGATCATGAAGAGGCGAAAATTTGCTTACTTCGCTGTCGAGAGCAGAAGCTGCGGTGCCCCGGTCTGATGGTTCCATGGCAAGCAGTGTTTCAAGAAGAGCTAGACCTGTAGGAGGGAAATCTCTGAATGTCTCAGCGATCTTACGCCGGTAAGGACGTTGCGGTTTGAAGAGCGTCACGTCCGGCAGTTTCGCCTTCTCCCAGTATTCTTCCGACGGCGATCCGCAGAGCTTGAAGATCTTGTGCATTTGCTCAATCTGTATGCACAAAGGAGAAGCATCAGCAACCAATGAATCAGATGACAGGGCCATTTGGTACCAGAAAAAGTTCAGCAAACGAGACAGACCTCGGTGTGCCCCGGCATGATCGGCTTTCCGGCGAGCAATTCTGCAAGGATGCACCCAGTGCTCCACAAATCCACCGCAACCCCGTATTCCGTCGCGCCGAGCAGGAGCTCGGGCGGCCTGTACCACAGCGTCACGACACGGCTCGTCAGCGGCTGCTTCTGGTTAGGATCAAAGAAGGTTGCTAAACCAAAATCTGCAATTTTCAGGATGCCATTGTTGTCAATCAGAAGATTGGAGCCCTTGATGTCTCTGTGCAGCACACCGCGGCTATGGCAGTGTTTGAGACCTTCAAGAAGCTGCTTCATGAAACACTTCACCTGCACAAATTTTGCACTTGACAAAATCAAAATTCTCCTCGAAGAAAATTTAACAGTAAGTTTCATTTTGTTTGTGAAATCAAATCAAATATACCTGTGGCTCGGTGAACCGGAGACCAGGGATCGAAGCCAGGCCGGTGAGATCATGCTCCATGTATTCGAACACAAGGTACAGGCTGTTCGACAGGCGAGACGTGACGATGCCTTCGAGCTTGATGACGTTGGGGTGGTCGAGCTTTCGCAGAATGTGGATCTCCCTCGCCATGAACCGGACGCTCTCGGGATCCATATTGACAAATCTCACCCTCTTCAGCGCCACGATCTTGCCGGTCTCGAGGTCGCGCGCTTTGTACACGTTGCTGTATGTGCCCTGCCCAATCTGCAAAGATCATTTGAATGATCAGAAGAGAAAATTAGTGAGAAAGAAAGGACTAGTTGAGGGAGATTACTTTGTCCAATCTCTCGAAGGTGTCAGCTCTCCGAGGAAGCCAGCCTTGAACGACCTCTCCGGCAACGGACGTAAGCCACGAAGGCCATCCGGCGATGACATGCTCCCCGGAGAACCCGCTGGGCACGCCATCGATCGCCAAGTTGGGCTCCGAATCATTCGCCTCCGCTACATTGCCAACATCATTGCCTCCAATGTCGACGGTGGCCCGCCGGTGGTGCGTTGGCCTGGCGGTGCTATACGACTTACTGAAAGGAGCTGCTACCGGCGGCGCCTTCTGCACTATCACCGGCACGGGCGGGCCCGCATTGTCCTCCCGCTTCGAGCCCGAGCTCGAGTCGGCTTTCGTGACCGCGGCGTCCTCCTTGGCGGCGAGCGCGATGAGCTCCTTCAGCGGCTGGCTCGGCTGCTTCTTCAGGGTCTGCGCGGGATCCTCCTCGGCGACGTCCTCCTTGGAGCAGATGCAGCCCATAAGCACGCGCTAAGGCGGCCCGGGCCGGTCCGCCGTGTGCCGTCCTGAAACCGCCGCCTCGGGGATCGATGTGTCAAAAGGCAACCACCTTTGCATGGAAGATCCCAAGAAGAACGCGGAGCGAGTGTGGCGCCAACCAAGAAGCAATCTTGGGAGATGAACAGAGGGGCGGGCAATGGCAACTCGGCCACGACGCGGGAAACGGTTGCTTCTTTGCGCAGACGGATGGGAGGAAAAAGTGGAGAGAATCAGCGAGAAACCGAGACGGGTTTGGAACTTTGGATCTAATCGCTGGATGGAGGAGGAAAAAAAATTGAAAAATTTGGAAGAGATAGTTGGTAGGAACAAAGATAGGAGAGAGCCGTTAATTTTCGCGCGCATAGCGCGGTGGATGAGGTGGTGAGTTGCCTTGGATGGGACCCAGTTGTCAGCCAGAGTACGGCAGTTCGAGATTCTTTTTGAGAAATAGTATTCCTAATGAATTTATATATTGAAATTATACCTGCTCTCTAAACCTACCAATAATATATTTTTGTGACCTGAAATCATAACTATTTACATTTTTTAATATTTTAACCGATTATATCAAGATACATCTACTAATTTATACAATTTTGATACTTGGATTTGGTAAATATAGCTGCACTCATTTTGATGGGGTTTTTTTTTTTTCTAAATTGAAGCTATCATGTCTTTAAAATTAAAATCTGATTTATAAAAGATTTATATTTATATCTTGCAATTTATCATGTTTCTTTCTTCTATATCAAAGAAAGATAGCTAAAATACATACCTTAACACTTACACTATAAAAATACTACAGGACCAAATCCAATCAACAACAAACAATCCACGTATTTGCAATAGAGGATTTGAATAGGTACGAAGAACTAGAGATTCGAACTCTGACAAGCGGTTTACAATTGGTTTGACATTTTATCTTGTTTCTTGAGGTGTACTAGTTGGCTAAATGATCCAGCCTTAATTCGGATCCACATGACATTTCTTCTCGAAATCTCTTCCTTGGCAAAGAAATGGGGGTGCTTTGCACCGTTTTTGCCTCATTTGGGCTCAAAAAAAGCCCATAACCATGCTTGTGTGCAACAAATTAAACCTGTCCATCGGTGTTTTATATGACAAACATATCAACAAATAGTATGGGTACTTAAAGAAGTCAACAGATGCTGCGGGTTTGGGCTTTGGCTCAAATATGTGCGAAGGATTTGCCCATTTTGCTCCCTGTTTTCTTGACGTGTCAATATAACTTTCGCTTGTTTTGGATAGTTTTCGTTCCAATTTTTGGTTATCAAAAACTCAAGACTTCCTAAAAAATGTGTAATTGAAGTGAATTCTCTGATAAACTGAATCCTCTCTTGTATAAAGAAGTTGAAGTTACTTTCCCGGCTTCTCTTAGAATCTTTATATCTCGAAAGAAGAGTCTAAAATTCCAAAGAACACACTAGACATAACAAGGACAAAGACTCACATTTCAGCTAATTTCTTCGAACAAATTAAAAAGAACGAATACACCCTTGAAAAAAAAAACCATGATATTTTGTCCAACAACACCTAAGAACAAGGTCCAACTAAACTTTATAAACACTAACACTAGTCGTGCGGCTTAGCCTTCAATCAGCTCAAGCTCTCAAATCAAAAGCCACATCAAATTGTGCATGGGTCCATCTAATCATGGACAACGATATATATTATACATCAATCATTGCACCCATGTTCCACACTTTTTTTTTTTTTGTGATTTTTAGCTGTCACTTGCGATGGAACCACAGATTAAGACTCCATACACGAACTTAACTTAATTACCATTCTATCCAGATGTCGGCAAAACATGAACAGAATGGATGGATCCCTTCTTTTTAATCAATAGTAACATATACGGCCCACTACAATAGTAAAAGCAAACATCTATCAATCTTGAGATTGGAATGGTTTTCTTTTTTGAGACCAGAGATTTGGATGATTGTGTTGTTCATGTTTGAATTTTTGTACATTAACCATCTCACCCAGAAATGTAAGATATAAATAAAAAATGAACAATCTACTCATAGTACTTCAACACTCCTCCTCATCACCCATCTCAATCAGATCTATTACATAAATGTTAAGTAGTAATAGCTCAATTAATAAGATACGTAGATCATTTCTATAGCCTGCAAGTATGTGTCATTTGTTGTTGGTGTAATTTAATCCCATTATCTTTTTACTTGTAATTCTTAAGTTAATTGAAATAATCAATTGTGCCAACACTCTAAAAAATACTCTAAGATGTAGATCATGCAAGGGGCACAAGTGCGACCATTTTCACATTTTTTGATATAAATGAGCCTACAAAGCAACACTAACATTATATTTTGTTTTATACATCCAACAATTCAACAAAAACAAAAAGTTTAATTTTTTTCAAAAAAATAAACAATTTACTCACACTTTAATTCTAAATTTTACAAGTAAATCTTTCAACTATCATAATTATTTTCATCAATTATAAATACATCGATCAAATCCCAATCAAGTTTAAAACTTGGACTGTTGTTCCAATACCATATGACACTGACAGAAGGTACATCGCAATGAGAAGAGTTGGAGAAGGAACGACGGGCTGCAGCTCCTTTAGTTTGACCGTCGCGTCCCAATGATTGAAATGAAAGGGGGGTCTGAAGTGATGGAAGAACAGCTCACACGTCCTTCACTTGTACCTCTCACCTTTTTCGATCGTGCATGTGATGTAACTTCACTTGTGCTTAAACAGTCTTGAGATTTTTTGTGTTAAATTAATTTCTTTAGCATTTGTAATTGTAGCACGTACGTAGGCTAGCTTGCATGCATGGCCTACGTCTTGGCTGGCTCGAACAGTCCTACAATTCTAATTAAAGTCAAATCCAACGAAAATTTGGAGGCCCTACGCTTACGCAGTTCTTCTTCGAGCCACTAATCTGGCAGCCAATTGTTTCTTGCCATCTTTCGGCCGACATATCGGGTTCGATCGGGGTGCTCCCGGATCTCGATAAATTTATCTGAGCTAACATTTCTCAATTTTACTTTTTTTTCTTTTAAAAATTTGAGTTAGATAACTACCTCCAGAAAATCTCAATGTTCAATATGTACTTGTTGACTAGAATGATAATAAATTATCTTAATTGTTGAGACGTCATATAGTCGTCCTCGTTATCTCAGTGAGTTGAGGTTTGTTTGCACATAAATATCTCAAGACATTTAAGCTTACCAATTACATATAAATGGTTAAGCACTTTGTTTGAACAGATATAGATGAATCACTGTTAAGTGAGATCGATTCACAAGTTTCATTCATATATCTGAGATGGTGACAAAGTGGCAAAATCCATACTTTTTATATTATTGTGGCTTGTCTTGCATAGACGAGTAGACATCCATTCATGGCATGCACGTCTCAGAATTTGTTAATAGGGTCTTTAATTAATTAATTAATTCCAACGTAAACTAAACAAATAAGGACAATTCATGCAGGACATGATATCCATCACATTCATCAACACTGGTGATCTGCAGATTAATGCCCAGATCGATCGTGAGGTTAGATATTCTAGATATGATTTCTGCAGTTCACTATACGTGGTCCCTTGCAATCATGTTCTTGGTTCAGTTTCTTAGAACAAATATTTGTACGATTAATTATTTGAACGAGGAGACGTAGAACTTTTTTTTTTATGGATTGAGGACATCTTTGAAATACAGAATTAGAATTTAGAAGAGGTTTGTTGAAAAAATGTACCTATTAAGAGCTAATGGAAAACTCCTTTTAAAATTAAGTTTTTGTGTTCTAGACATGACTTGACTATTATATATAGGTTATATTTATCATGTTTGGGATAGTTTTAATGTAATCTATCTAATTACTCCATTTAAACACAAACGACATCTATATATAGATCCATCTATTTCAAAATAAATAAATCGATACTGTGATGTATAAGAAAGAAAAAATTTATATATATCTCATGAGTCATAATATCTACTGGCAAGTGGACTTCATACTCAAAATAAAATTTAAAAAGACTAAGCATTTACAAATGGTATAGGAACAAATGCATGATGTATCTGGTTACTCTCCAAAAGAGAGTTACGTATCGGCATTTATGCGGCAGCCGGCGGCAGGTACGTACGTGACAGTACAAATGATGATATTTCCGTACGGACACATGCATGTGGTGGACGTACGTACACTTAAATAAAATGTGGGTCCCACACGGATACATTCCCCCTTCCCCAATTTGGAACTTGGTTGCTGCTCCAACCGTGTGCTACATCAATACTCTTTCTGGACAGCTGTTTCTTCAATAAACTCATGGACCAAATAAGTATTATTCTTATATACTATGTAAACACAAATCTATTATAGTTGGTGAACCGATTATAAGAGATGAATGATATATAAATATGTAACATAAATTGTTATATTGAGTATTTGACAATTGAGATTGAGTGGTTTGATAAAGAAAATTTTATTTTCCTATGTGATCGATCTAAAACTTTGTTTTTTTTTATCTAAAGGGATTCATTTTCATAAATTGATTCACAACTACAGTGTATTCGTGTCGCACATAACTAAGAGAGCAGGTTGAATCTAAACTTTCAAAGCGAAAAAAATTAACTAGTTGTTTATAGGATTGAGACATCCGTTTCAAGATTCATATTGTATTTTTTTTAAGTGTTTTATTACAACAACAGACAAAATTTTTACAAATACTTAAAAAAATGTGCTCAACAAACTAAATATAATTTAGAAGGCTTGTTTGCTAGTAAATATTGTGGTATTTTTGTTTGCTAGTAAATATTATGGTATTTTTGTTTGCATTGTTTATTTCTATGCATATTAATTAATTGTCATTATTCTTTTTGACAATGCTAGTCTGCTAAAAATAGATCTATGTGTCTCTGTTGTTCTTGCAACAATATATGGCTCTCCAAGAAGATGGAAGCCAACACCTATGAGAAGTGTCCTTCACACATCCTCCTGAATATTATTGCACCAATCATTAGCCACTCATCACTTAACATGGTAGCTACCTTATAAAGTGACTTCCCATCACACAGTACCTCAGTATCCTATCCATTGCATATATAAGCAGACCAAGATCACCTCCAAATTTTGCATTGCATCACTAATCACTCCACTCTCACAATCTTCCTCTCACCCACTCCAATTTCTCGGCTGATTTCCAAGAAATGGACCAAATGGGCAATTGCAAGGAGCAATCAACAGCCTCTAGCTCCCAATACAGGGGTGTTAGGAGGAGGAAATGGGGGAAGTGGGTCTCTGAGATTCGGCAACCCGGCACGAAAACCCGCATCTGGCTTGGTAGCTTCGAGTCGGCCGAGATGGCGGCTGTGGCGCACGATGTGGCAGCGTTGCGGCTGAGGGGTCAGGATGCACAACTTAATTTTCCGGGATCTGTCAATCGGCTCCCTCAGCCAGTGAGCTCGCATCCGAGTGACATCCGGGCAGCGGCGGCGGAGGCAGCCGACCGAGTGCGATGCGAGCCTGGGCTAGTGACACGGTGCACCACAAACGAGTTTGGAGCTGAGTTTGATATGATTGGGTTGAACCAAATTGAGTTGGGGAGTGATGATGAGTTTGAGTTAGACTCTCCTAAACTGTGGACTGAGATGGCAGAGGCCATGCTATTAGACCCACCTACGTGGGCTACAGATGGTGAGATGGAAAATGCTTATTATTGGTCACACGGATCCTTATGGGACCCATTCTAAGACTACTATTGTTTGATCATCATGCATGTATGAGCCTCACCTGTTGGTTTTTTTCTCCTTTGTTTGCTTTGTTTTGCTTGTTGTTTTAGTGTGTGTTATCTAGACTAATAATAACAAGAAAAGTACTGCTGATATTATGGTTTGATTTTTACAATGAAATGTAACCTTGTAGCAAGCTTTTGGGGGCTGATTTATGACTCTAATGGAGCATGCACTGTGTATATCAAAATTAGCTTTATCCCAAAACAAATAATTAATTCCTTTTATAATTTTTTTCAACCAAAAATAAATTGAAAAATAAATTAATTCCTTTTATAATTTAAAAAATACATAAAAAAACATATGACTCATGAGCATGAGACACAATTGAGATTAAAAAAACATTTGCTAAATAAAAAGGCATAATTTATCATTCGGCTTAGTTTTTTGTCTTGGTATTCTGTCAACTCCAGACCAAGTGAGATTGTGATGTTGTGTTATGTAGTGTTATAGTGTGGTTTTCATGTTGTCCCCACAATTGCCTCACGGCGTGGTGCTCATCTATTTCTTGGAGATAAGTTATTGTTCACTTTTGAAAATACTTTTTATTTTTTTGGGTTATCTAGAGAGTAAGCATCTGTTTTTTTCTTAAAAACTTATATTATTTAAATCACATACTAAAAAAACTACCTTCAATCTCCACCCTTTATCTCTCCTCTTATCTTTCTCCTCTCTCTCTCTCACTTCCACTGCCACTGCCACCTCCGTCGCCTCCTCCTCACCTTCTTCCCCACCAATCACCACCACCTCACTACACTGCCCCCTCTCTCCCCACGGCCGCCACCTCCCACCACTGCCATTTATAGCCAATGGGCGTCATCGCCGCCTCGCCTCCTCATCACCCCGACTCCACCCACCACCAGACTACTGCCACTCAAGAAGTTAAAAAGGGGGTTAAATGAATTCTGTGAGGATAGATTCAAAGAGAGAGTTTGATTCAAAATTGAAGAGAAGTTTATGCAAGTTAAAAAAACATATAGTGTCCATTAGCAGTTTTCTTAGTGTGTGTGTGTATTCTTGAGACATATTCGAACGTACTCTTTGGATGAACTTTTAGGTTTGTCCTGCAATTCATCAAACAGTTCCAACTGTATATTAAAATCCTATTGTTTTTTGAGTTAACTCTCCTATCTCATCTAGCTGGTCATGTGAATTTCCTATGTTTTTGAATTTATGTTTGCATGATTTTACTCCGGCTACGTAGTTTTGTCTACAAACCATGACTGATACTATACAATCAGATTTTTAAGCCCAGAGCTCAATCCGGCCAAGTCCAAAAATATTGAGGTGTACTTGTGGGCTAGGTAACAAGCTAGAAACCATGGAGGCGAGGCAGGGTATTTGGGTCTTTTGGCTGGGCAACCAGCATTTTCACATTTTGCTGCCGGGCCAGCAAAAAGCCCAATATGTTTTGGGCTGGATTAATTGTGCTTGGTCATATTGTGTTCATCTTTACCACAAGAACAACAAATTCATCACAATTGATTGCCTTCTAGCGTTTCGTAATTGCAATCTGTTGCTCATTTTCTTGTATGAAGTGATACAACTTACAAGTTTCTTGTTTTACTCATTTTTTTATTCTGCCGGGAAAAAAGAATTCTACAAGAGTCCTCTCTTGTGAGACTGATGTCAAGAACCGTGGGAGCATTGTTTTGTGACTCTATTGCTAACTTATTTTGCTATTCAGTATTGGCATATAATCTAGAGATGAAATGAATGCTCTAAATATATAGGCGGAACAAAAGAGCATGAAACAAACTTAGCAATGTTATGGATGGTTGCTATACCGACAGCAGTGACGTGATATGCCAATCTTTAACCCACACAATTAAACAAATTTGGAGAATTAATCAGTATAATCAAGCAAACTATTTTTTCTGATAATCAACTGACATAAATATGTTTAACAATATATCAACCTAGAGTTTAAATTGAGTGACATAGATGGTAATCATACAAAATTGAGAGACATCTGGGGTAAAATGTGAGGCTAGCATATTGCAATGGATTGAAGCCTTGCAAGCCAGTTGGGTGATCCAAGCTTCCCATGTTATGTGCCACCGAAGCGACGCTGCCTAGCACTGACGGAATTTGTCATCGTCGCGGACCAGAACGCCGATGGGTCCTTCACAACATTCTTGTCATCGAGGAGGGCACATCGGCAACGCCAGAGATCCTGACAAGTTCCCGAGACCTCTTAGCCTGCGATGACCACGCCCTTGTGGATCTTGATGTACAGCTCGCCTTTAAGCTTGTCAATGATAGTGGCGCAGATGTCTGTCTTAGTACAATGAAAACATCATTCGAATACGAGTGTTTTTAAAGAATATTTTGTGTCACATGTGTAAAACTCCATCTGAGATGTCGACTACTCCAATACACTGGTGTTTTATTGAATTTCTCGGATCGATCTACATGTAAATTAGATATATATTATAAATTAAGTGATTTTAATAATATATATATAACTTTTAATTTCAAAATCAAATTTAGATGATAGTGGCGCAGATGTCTAAGTCTTAGTACAATGAAAACATCATTCGAATACGTGTGTTTTTAAAGAATATTTCGTATCACATGTGTAAAACTCCATCTGAGATGCCGACTACTCCAATACACTAGTGTTTTATTGAATTTCTCGGATCGATCTACATGTAAATTAGATATATATTATAATTTAAGTGATTTTAATAATATATATATAACTTTTAATTTCAAAATCAAATTTAGATGATTTTTAAATCTTATATAAAGATAATTCAAAGAACTATAATTTTTTAAATATAATCAAGATCTAATTTGAGTTATAATCACTATATAAATCACATAAAAAAATTATATATAATATTATTAGTATAGAAATTGAGACAGACAGTTAGTGCCTCAGAAAACACTTGTTTCTTTCCTCTTGTGAGGTGGTGGAACGAAAAAATATGTTTTTTTTTTGTTGAGATGCTCATCTAAATATCTTCATTGGACTCAACTTAAGGAAGATTGGGAGATAGGTGATGAGAAAGGCGGGGCTACCACTCCAAGCATTCACATTTTGCCGAGTGCCCCGTGTGGACATTCGTGTCGTCCACACTATTCTTCATGATCCTTCGATCAAGAATAAGAAACAAAAAAAATTTGAAAAGATCAAAGAAGAATTTCGGAGAATCTCAGCAGAATGCTTCAAAGTTATCGTGATTCTTTAAAATATATTTCCAATTTACTCTTTGTTGTGCAGTAATACATTTAAATTTTTTAAAATCCACCAAATAATTATTCCATATTTTTATTTTACATTTTCAATTTCCTAAAACACATTTAACATATTTTTAGATTTTTTTATTAAAGAGCATGTCATGGTAACACTATTAAGTTTTCCAGCAAGCTTTCAAAGAGAATATATGTTAAAACACAAGAAAAGATACGCAATCAAAGGGATTAGTACTTATGGACTAATTGAAATCCGAAAAGAAATTTTTTTTTTCTCCAAAATTTTTAAAAATTTTCTATGTTCCAGGTAAGATCTTAATACATGACGCGACCAGGAGAAAGCTAATCTAATAAAAAATAATAAGATTTTTAGCATTTTCTAAAAAAAGATTATAGAAATACAGCTGGATTCTCACAAGTCACAAGTTGTCCTCTTGCAACCACCTCCTCCCCCTCTCCCCCCCTCTCCTTTTTCCAATTTGATCTCACAAGAACAAATAAAGAGGATTGTACAGTTTGTATCATATTGTTCCCTCTATTAATTTTTCCTTCCATCATAGTTTTTCTTCTTAAATTCTTCACCCTTTCGCTTCTTCCATGATGATGATGGTGGTGGTGGTCATCAAAAGGGTCCTGATCTCTGTTCCAAGGTGAGATCTTTTTTCCTCTCGATTTATTTTTGGTTCTTGCAAACTTTCAAGAATTTTGTAGACTTGTCGTAGTTGATTCTTTTCTTTTTTTTTTTTGAAAGAATTAACTGTTATTTCCAATTTTTTCTGGAGATCGCCTGATAAATTACATCGGTTCTTGGAATCCATTATCCTGGTTTTGCTGTTAAAGGCATTTACATCTCCAATGTTCCCAACGTGGCGCATTTGTTTAGAGCAGTGTGATTTCTGACGAATTAGAAACGGCTGTTTTTCGATGATTATGGATTGGGGTCGATAGATTCTCTGTGTTAATGATTTAATTTCGTGTTAATTTTGGAGAAATTCTTGTTTGTTTCTTTACATTTGGGGACGTCTATGTCATAGGCTAGTTCTTTCCCCTGCCGTGTTGGAGCTGCTCAGGGATTGTATAATGATTAATGAGCAATCATCTCCTAATCATAATTCATAAGAGTAGGCAAACCTGGAGAGAAGTCAGCATAGATTTTTTAAGAAAATTTTGAAGATGTCAACCTTTCTGGGATAGGAATTTTCGGAACCAATTCAAGGGGGGATAGAATAATTGGGAAGAAGAGAAATTGGACAAGCAATGAAGAACGTGTCGAAGATGGAGTATAAGTGTTTGCAAGATGATCGTGAAAAGTTTCACATATTAAGCATTTGAAGTATAGCATTGACAAGTCAAGCCCTTAACCTGCCATTGTAAATTAGCAATCCCATTCTTGACGAGCTGCACATATGTTCCATTTGTTGATAATCTTGATCTCTTTTCCTTGCAGGTTTCCTATCTTAATGTTTTCTTCATGAGAGGTCTAGTTCATAGAATGTGAGAACCACCGTGTCGATGATAAAAGAGAGCATGCTTGGAGATATCAAGTCGACGTTCTTTATGTAATGCACTTGATCACAGTTGTCGCTAATATCATTGGTGTGGTGACCATTGCTCTCATCTCCATAGTCTCCATCTTGTGCCTGGCCTGCCTCTGCTGCTCGCTGTACTTCCAACTATGGATCAAAAGGAGAGGCTACCATCGGCTTAATTACTTCAATGGACCGTGGCTGACACGTGTAACCTTAACCCTGGTTGCATTCTGGTGGGGTATTGGAGAGGTACTTAGGCTGACCTTCATGAATGGCGAAGGGAGGTTCTTTTCTGACCGGACATGGCAAGTGAATGTATGCAGGTTCTATGCCATCTCAAATTTAGGGTTTGCAGAACCTGCCATGCTCCTCTTGCTAGCTTTCCTTCTTAACGCAGCGTTGCAAAAGCAAGAGCTTGGTACCTTGAACCGAAAATGGAACAGGCAGACCATCCATGCGGTGTTTTTTCTCTGCTCACCTTCACTTCTCTGGGAAGCTTGCGTGGTTTTCATCGGTCCTCGAGTTACTTCAGATAATGGCCAGGCGTCGAAGGTTGCAAAGTATTGGTACACCGCCTTTTCGTTCACTAATGGCCATGTTATATGCACATACCCATTGCTGAGCAGCATATTTCTTGGGGCATTCTACATCATCTTGATCATTTATGTCATGTTTGTGGGAGGTCAAATGCTGTCTCTGGTGATCAACAACGGCCTTCAACGGAGGATATACATGCTGATCTTTGCCACCGTCATATTGCTTCCTCGAGCCACGCTTCTCGGGTTCTCGGTTCTTCCATGGCCAGGCCAAATAGTACATGAAGCTCTCGTGTTCATCTCCTTTCTTGTGCTGATGCTCTCCGCAATGGTTGGTATTGTGATTCTGGTGTATTTCCCTGTAGCTGATACTTTTGCCATTGGAGACCAGGAGCAGATAGAGATGCAAGTTGATGCCATTATACGATGATGGATCTTAGCCTTATCTCTTGACTTCTTGTCTAGCTTTTTTGTCAAGGATCTGATGAACATTGCAAAGCCGTAGTGAAGTGAAGTCTGGCTTCTTTTTTGATGGGGATTCCTTGTTGCTTCTGGATAAATCTTGGCTACACAGATTGTGATTTTATCTGGAGAAAATTTTGTATGCATAGAACATATTCACGTAGTGATAACACACTCATTTTTTTTTACCCTTTCTTTTATACCTGTAGACACGAAGAAAAAGCTCCTGTAAAGTAGTTTCTACGGAATAGTTATAATGTTTAATTATGTTTTGCTTGTTACCTTTTTTTTGTGATGATAAGAAAGTCCTTACAGTAATGAGTCTACTGTTTTAATGGTTCGAGAGATTATTTTTTCGGGGGTGCGCAGGAGATTAGCATTACCTATCCATTTAATGAATTATTGCCCATTCTTGCAATTAATTTGCACCTGAAATCTACTTTAGTCAATTTATAACTCATACTATAATTTTCCTGGCTAATTGGTTCAGATTTACTCAAATAATGATTTTCTAGGACTCATAAAGTGAGGTAATCCTTCGAAAAACAAAATCTTGAAAACATATTTATATATTGTTAGTGATACGGATGTACATCAGAAAACAAATGAATGTACATCACAAAACAAATGTACATTTTGGAACAATGAATGTACATTTCATATGATCTTGTGTGCATTTCGATGATCTTGTGATCATTTCGGTACTTTCTTAGTGGTTAGAAGGTATTAGCTCCTTAGCTGCATAATGTCCTTTTTGTGTACACTCATGTACATTTGCTATAAATTATATGAAATAAAAGATGCATTTGGTCGTCATACTTTGTGGTAATTGATGTACATTCTTTACACCATACTTGCTTGCTTTAAATATTGCTTAGTGGTGTACATTTTACCTAGCCTAATGTGCATTTTATCTGGTTCAAAATATACCCACCAAAACAGAAAATTTTGAGTGCTACACAAAACTCTAAACTAAGTTACCTAGCCTTTATTTTCTATTTTCTATTACCAAAGTGATTCTCTTCTCCACCCAATCCTTTTTTACAAATGAAATACATATCTCGAGATGAAACGAAGACTATGACAGCACACAGTTGTAGAACCAAAACAAACAAACAACAAGTAAATATATATTCAGCCTAACCTCATTTTTGTTTCTCCCAAAAAATATGCAGATCTTCATTATATTATATCATTTGCACTCTCTAATTTTTTTGGATTTTTTAAAAACTCAAAGACGCCCGAACCCTATCTCCATTATAACTACTACAAACCATCGCAAATCCATATCACAAAACCCATTCATGCCAAGCATTACATATTTGAGCAAAATAATTCCTTTCCTAAAAACTGTGAACATTGGAACAGTCCCTTCTAAAGCATCTGTCCAATCATCTAGTGCTGCCATTTTTTAATGAGGGCAGGTATCTGAGAAAAGAATAAAAAAGAATAAAAATATTAGATTAAGATGCAAATGGGAAACAAAGAATTAAGTGAGGTTGATTGCGTACCTCGATGCCGTTGGGCCCTATTTTGTTGCGAGACACGAAATTCAGTATATGTGACGCAAATTCTTCTGGTACATCTTCCTGATATAAAATATTAAAAAAAATGTGTGAAAAATTATAGCAATGTTGCAGCTCATCAGTTACTTGAATCTTGATGGTCAAGCTTCCCAAAGAAAAGTTCGACCTAATGCACCTCTAAGTTCAGCTTCCTATCTGTTCCTATTTCCTATGCTATGTCTACAAGCTGGTAGTTTCTGTAACATTTTTAGAATGGCCATAGAACAGCCATGAACGGAGTGTGGTCTTTTCTAGGCATGGAGGCACAAAAGTAATAACCTTGCAAGAAACTAGTTCAAGTGATTGATTGGGTGTAGGCAGACTTTAGGATCAGAGAGTTACCAAAGACGTTTTAACCATTGAGAATGAGGCCAGAGGAGGAGCAGTAAAGGAGATAAATAAGCCCGATATACTTGCCTTGGAAGAATGATACCATGCTAAATGACAAAAAACTGAACCTTCAATACTATTAAAAATTGGTGCAAAAAAGTACAGTAAGAGCTCACATGTATGGCATGTCCAGTGTGTCGAACCACCACCATTTGGAACTTCCCTTGCATTTGACCAATTGTTAAAGCTCTGCATAACATAATGTGAATAACACATAACACAATACATCCTCAACAACGGCTCATGAAGTGATAAAAGCTTTTTCAATATTTCATACCACAATATAATTCTGAATAAGGCAGCAATTTGACGTATAATATTCATTAAAAGAACAGTTTCGTCAAGTTGAATGGCCAAGATAACATTACCATGTTGATAATGGATGTGTATTCCCTGCTGTGCAGTTCAAATGGCAACAAACACTTGCAATGCTCATAATGAAGGTCAGCACAAATATACACCTCAATTTCCCGCCTGCCTTCATATTGACAATTTGATTTCCATTCAAACAGTTACGGCACTCCAAATGGCACGCTCATGCCATTCGAACAGCAGAGAATACAAATCCATTGATAATGCTACTTCCTGGCCTTACACTGATAATACAAATCCATATATTGCATGTTGGTGTAATTGAAAGGTAGCTGTTTCAACCAAAAAGGAATTACACAGAGATAAGTGATGACATGAACGTCTGCCAAAAGTGCAATGGTCATGCAGAAGACAGTGGAGAATTTCTCAGACTGAAAGGATAGAACAAACCTGTCCAATCTATCAGTGCCAGCTAATAACAGAATTTTTTGGACCGGACAAGATAAGAACTTATCTGAAAGACCTTCATACCTAAAGCAAAAACAATTACGTATCTCAAAGGCAAATCCAATCACATAAGTGGAAAATAATTGGCCCAACTGTATTTCACAAATAAAACATTGCATTCCATTAGCTCACGGGGTCGAGCCTACTTCCTCCATTTTGTTCCAGCTACTATGTTTTGCAAAAGACTTTTTTTTTTGTCACTTACAAACATGAATAAAGCAATACAATAGCATCATTATGTAGGAAACAAAAGAACTCCCTGTTGGATTATACATAAATTAGAATTTCCTTGTATAAATAAGATAAATTAGAGATGAAGGCAACACTAATAGCATGGTTGTCATAATCAGAAAAAATGAATTTGCCAACTAACGAAATTTCAATGCAATTGATAAGAATAGCATAAAGAACAATATCAAGTTGAAAACATACCATCCTTTCCAGTACTTTTCTGATTTCTCTAAAGGAGTACGATATATATAGCTGAAAAAAAGTAGATGAGTGCATTTAGTTAATTATGGGAAGTTTTCCTAAGCAGATGGAGCTGCAAAATACATAAATGTGCTGTATAAGTCATCGCTTACCATTTCTTTGATTCATCATATTTCAAGGTGGATGGAATAGAAACACGAGCAGATTCAACATTCCTTAATGGGCCACCTTTAACACTCCATTCAATCTACATAATGAGTTTTGGGTTAGACAAAATATGGTGAAAGTAGCCACTTCAGACAAGGTTTCGTGCTGCATTTATAACAACGACCACAATTATTGACTTCTCTATGCATCCTCCTAATTCAGAAGTGAGAGTAAAGTTCCTCATTGCTCTCTTGGTTGAATTCTCCCTATTACATTTAGTGGCCATGTCATGTAGAACATCAAATCCACCACCATGTCTCATTCGGACAGTCCAGGCCTAAGGGCTAGGCAAGTGATTCATGAATGACCATATTAGGAATTGCAGGAAATGAGCATAATTTAACATTAGTCAACTTGAGTTTATGACTAGCAATATAGGTTCACTAGCACATACTGCTTTTTCGATGCTAGGGAAGTGTTGTGCTTGATTTGATAAGAGTTTCTGCATGTGAACCAACGAAGCCATTGCTGTTCCCTGCTTCAAAAAGAGGAATCAGCAACCAGTATGTTTAAGTGACCATAATGTATACTGCAACAGGAAGAAAAACTCACCTCAACTACATCGACAACAACAAGACCATGAACATTGTGAATCACTTTTCTTGCAGCCACTTGTACAGCCACAGAACCTCCCATGCTGAAAAAATTATAACGATAAAAAGTATTAGAGCAAAGGTCCATCCAAAAGAAGTTCAAGAATCACATATTTAACTTCGTTTATAAAAAAGCAATCATGCTAATCCAAATAAATAAGCTTGCTGAATGTGAAAGAAAGCAAGGTATGATTTAGAGGAGTGGTGTGGCATTGCAGATGAAATTGAAAAGATAGAATGCTTACTATCGAGTTTTGTCAATTGTGCTTATTTATTTGACTTTTAGGCTAATATTGACCTTTGAATGATCGCAGCTATATGATGCACAAGAAGATTCAGTCATTCTTTGTAGCTAACTTCATATAATGTTTTCAAAAAACGAAGGAAAAAAAAATACCCACGGTGCTAACTCACCTATGTCCAACAAGTATAATTGCTGGTGGAGAATCTCCATACATTGTGCGTATAACAGCTACAACATCATTGCTAAGAGTCTGCGATTATCAACAAAAAAGATCCTTAAAGATTATGTTTCAAGTGTGCAGCCTGATAGGCAAAAGTCAAGAAGCCATAATTATGAAAAATATAAGGATGAATCCTAACTAATAAGCTAAGAAAATATTAAAGGGCATACTTCGATGGATAAATCCAAATCATCACTAGTGGTGGATTTCCCATGTCCCCGTAGATCCATGGCAACAACACAAGCCTTTTCCTTTATTCGACTTGCTGACAGAGCAAATGAGAGCCTGTGGAAAATTGAGGAGCATCCACAACATTGTGAGCATACATCTCTTAAACAATCAAGTTGCTATAGCAACTTTTCATATATATTTAAGTCATCTCAAGCAATTTTGGTAAGATTTTAAAACCAGAAGCATGTGTCATCTTCCTGTATAGCTCCATACAAAAGTAATCAAAGGTTGAAAGGGAAGTTGTCCACAATATCAACAATTTATCATTCTGCATTTTGCATTTTCCTTTTGCTTCTTTCATTAATCGTTAACTTCGATATTAAAATTTTACAAAAAGATTGACATGTTTTTTCAGATAACTCATTATAACAAACTCCATCCTTCACTCAGCTAAAATGCAAGAATTAACACCTAGCGGTGAGTTCTGAACATGCCATTTCGTTTCAACAAATTGCATTGCTGAAGGCCTTCCACAACACATAAAAAACCAGGCACCACAAGGCTTGCCTAAAAATTCAGAACAACACACTCACACCTGAGCATACCTCCTAATTTCATATCATGAGCATTTCACACCCACCCAGTAATGCTAGTGCAGCTCTTAAACACAAATTCTCCTGCTTCCACAATTTCTAACAGTACACAAACCAGTCACTAGTTACACCCAAATTGATCAAACTTTTCATTGTCCATGCATCCAAACGCTTGCACATTTCCAGCAATTCCAGAATGCCAGAAGCTTCCATGCAACTCACAGACCCCAAATAAAACAGCTAATCTCATAACAATCACTTAACTCTCACTCGCCACGACGGTGCATACTTACCCCGAGTAGCCGCCTCCGTGCAGGCAGAACACAACAGGCCCCTCCGATCCGGCCGTGTACACATGGAAAACCTACACGAAACCAAACAACACACTCTAAAATTAGATCCGATCACAGAAACACAGCCAAAAAACACTTAACTTTTCAACGCACGTCGTCGGAATCGGGGATGGCAACGTGGCGCTCCTCGTCGAAGTAGCTGGACCAGTCCAGCGGCGCGTACTTGTGGATCGAGTGGCTGCGAGACCGAAAGAGCGCACGGGTTAGGGTTTCGTGTAACCGAGTCGGCGTCGAGGTGGGAATGAGGAGGCGGCTTACTGCGTCGCGGGGCGAGGCGGCGGCGCGGCGGCGTCGAAGGCCGAGGAGGCGGAGGAGGCGGAGGAGTGTTCGTCGGGTTCCTCCTCCTGCAGGGAGGCGAGCGGCGAGGGCTCCATGGATCGGAGGAAGAGGTAGTGGTCGGAGGAGAAGGAGACGTAGGCACGCGAGAAGCAAGACGCGAGGAAACGAAACGGAGGAGAGGAACAAAAGGAAAAGATTTATTATGCAGTGTGAAACTGAATTGTGAGTTCTTCTCAAAATACGCTTTCCTTGAGGGAAGGCGCTTTCTCCTGACGGTACGTAGAATTATATCTTCCGCTTTACAAGGTCCTTCTTCCGTGTAAAGCTTCTTATCGGTCCATCTAACCATCCTATCCAAAATAGATGGCCGCAGATGTGATATATAAGGATTTATTTTTTTTTGGTTTGCACATGGATTCGACTGACTTGAGCTGTTCATTAATACAACACGATAAAATAGTGCAGAGATCATTGACATCCTTGTCTAAATAAAAAACTTTTTATTTTAAGTTTATCTCGTTGTAAGTATTTTTTGAATAGTTAGTAAAAGAAAAGGCATTTTTGTCAAAAGTTGGATTGGTATCGTGGATGATCCTATCTAGAAAAGTTGTAGGTGAGCTACATTAAAAAAAATTTGTAATGACTATCATACAAATACTTGGCTTTTTGAGAAAAAAGCAAAATCCTCTTTTTCATCTTCAAATTTATTTTCATTCCTACCCTCCACCACCTCTCCTTCTTCCACTATGGTCACCGCCACCATCCCTCCTCACCATTCATGCCCCACCTCAACGGTTGTGAGCCATGGTAATAAGGTCTCAAGTTATGGTATTACAATGCATAACATAATAACCATTAGGTCTAAGGATTAACTAACCTATCTGACCCAATTTGGCTTGGACCAATCTAACCTAGGGTCAAAATTGAGTCAAGTACTTAAATCTAGTCTCAGACTCACACGTATTAAAATAAAACTTAATCAAACCCATCCCACACCAATAGGCTCGACTAGCATATTCGGCTAGGGCTAGGCCGACATCAAGCAAACCCAATACAATTGTGTATTTGTTGGCCTAGTCCAAATTCAACCACATCCCAAAAATGCATAATCTAATAACCATCTTCCCTAAACTGGCTCCCAGAGAGCCGTTTAAGGGTTAATTGGTTGTTTATACGAGTCTAACCTAATTATTGAGACATATTTGTATAGTTGGGAGGATGAGAAAATGCATGTAGAAATTATTTGGTTAATGCATGAGTAGATACATGTTAAGATGAAATATTGTTTGGTTAGTTACATAAGTGATGCAAGTGAGATTATGTAATATGAAAAAAATATTAGAGTTATTAGTTTGTCTTTTTTGCACCAAAATAATTATTTGTATACCTTCATAATTTCTAGTTCAACTTAATCCATCTTAAAAACCCTTAATATACACTAATCACTATCTTAATAACATCTTTAGCCTAATGAAAAACTCAATTCGAGCTTCCCTAGAATTTTGTCTTAAACCATCCTTTCTGCGTCCGCCAGCCTGACTTGGTGATATAGTTCAGTCAACCAATCATACATCTCTTCAATAGATTTTATATGAATAAACTAGACTGAGATTGATACAGACAACTAAATATCCCTTAGGCTAAGTCAAATACATGGGCTCTTCAAAAGGCTCACCAGAGAAATATTTTGTCACGTGTGCAAAACGCCTTTTCAAGCACCAAGTGCTCCAATGCATCAACTCTTGGGTAGTGTTTCTTGTGGATCCATGTATAAAATATTGATATGTTAATTTATTGCAATATATGATTAACAATGGTTAACAGAAAATTTTAATTTGAAAATTAATTCTAGATAATTCAAATACAAAAAAAAAATTTAGGGACTTGCAATTAAAATATTAACATAAAGATTATAAAGTTTCTTATTAAATCCGCACATAAAAAATAACATTATGCCTACAAATTGGATACATTTGATCATTTAACGACAACATAAACATACTAATTAAAATTTAACAACTAATTCATGTGGTTGCCTCTAAAACGCTGCGAAATGTGCTCAATTAGGTCTTTTTTGAGTTGCACATGTGATGGATGAGTACGAATCTCATCATTTCGAGCAAGTACATTGACAAAAACAAGCGGACCATCAAAGTCTCGTTCATCTTCGATTATCATGTTGTGAAAGATAACACATGTTCGTATGATTTTTGCAATGACTGATCGTTGCCAAAAGCGATCGGGGACGTGTAGAATAGCAAACCGAGATTGCAAGACCCCAAAAACTCGCTCCACATCTTTTCTTGCACTTTCTTAATGTTATGCGAACAACTTGAATTTCTCCATTTGAGGCAAAACGTATGGTCTTCACAAAGATAACTCATTCGAGATAAATATTGTTGACCAAGTAGTATAACATATTGTATTGTGTCTCATTCACGGAGTATTGAATCTAAGGAGCTTGCTCCCTCAGAACATCTTTGAATAAGGGCAACTAGTTCAAATTGATGTTGTTATTAGACTCGCCAACACTAAATAAGACATGTCATATCCACAGGTCCTGAGAAGCGACTGCTTCCAGAATAATGGTAGGGGCTATGTGTTTACTCCATCTAAATTTGGCTCACTAAACTAGTTTACAAAACCACCGAAGGATTACTATCCAAGTATTTTTCGAAAATTTTTAAAAGCTTGGTGTATGAATGGTGTGAGGTTTGTAAGTGAAAATGAACTCAACATGGGTCATATTTATAGAAAGAGGATGGTAGAAATTTTTTGAAATTTTTATATATTTTTTTCTGAATTTTTGAGAATTTTTTATTATTTTTTGACCCCAAAACTATTAAAAAATGTTTAACGGCTAATTTTAACTACTATATTCATACAGTAATTTTTTTGAAACACTGACATGCCAGTCCTACTCCTTATTTTCTCCCAACGGCTATTTTTCAACTGCAAATCAGCAACAACCACTGATATACGGCCCAGGGATAATTGAACCACCTAGCAGTCAAAGAGATTAAATTTTTCTATTAAACAAAAAGTTTCTTTTAAAATTTTATTGGAAACAAAAAAATCATGTCAAAAACTGACAAGTGGGTTGAAAAATACTTGGACCCACATGTCAATGAATATGAGCCAATTAACACGTGGTGCACACGATACATAAGGCAACCGCACCCACGCATTTTCAAGCATTTTTGTGGGTTCCGCCACTGTTGCTTCGTTCCGCACGCCGTACGCGTTAATTCCACACACACTAACTGACAAACGGGCCGTGGTGTGTTCTGACCTCATTTGTCAGTTGACTTTTCAGCACGGATTGGTTAGGCGTGGTTCGCGAAAATGTAGGACCGTCAAAACACGTCTTCAGACGCTATTTATCTCAACGCATGTGATATGTGTAATCGAGTGTCAGTAGAGTCCACATGTCAAAATTTAAAACGGCGCGTTGCCATACAACTTACGCACCCGAGCGAGACCGATATGACAATGAGATATTGCCTGGGGCATCTAAGGTGGACTTAGGTTTATATTTTCCATAGCCATTAGTCCAAAGCATGACCTGATCTTGACATTAATATGACCTTTAAGTGACCTTCAAGCTACCACCACCGGATAACCTGCCAAAAAAAAAAACACACGAACTCCGGGGCTCCATTCGCATCGAGATTCGAGAAACGCAAACCAAGAGGATCTCGATGTACAAGTTCACTCGTCAAACAATTTTGACTCACCCAAACTCACAGCAGCAGAGACTGCAGAGTACACTTGAAATATGATTAGCTTCCAAACACTACTAAGCCAAACACTAACTTGGTACACCAATCTTTGGATCCTGTTAATTAAGGATCAGATTATTTCCGCACGATTTTCAGAGCAAGATCTTGAGATAACCTAAACAAAGAGCAACATGTAAGTTGGTGAACATGTAACACCAAGATTTGGATCTCCTGTTTTTCAAATCAAAATATATAATATGTTTTCAGAGTATATGGATTATTGGATCAAAACTTAAATAGCAGAGATTGAGGCGAGACCGTGAGAGAGAAGCTTAAATGCGCATTTGGTTTGACTTATGTGAGTTTTAATTCCTCAATTAAGTTAAAGTTGGGTTAAAGGAGACTTAAATTTCAAATTTACCTTTAAACTAAAATCTTTTTTGACCTACAAACCCCAATTAAGTTAAGGCTCCTTCTCCAGTTTATTGGGCATATAAATTTAAGATAAATTAGACTAAAAACTCTAAATGTCATGTGAGAAATTTTATGTGTCTCAAAATCTTGTATACATAATATTCATTTGAGTAGTCCATTTGTGATCAAATGCCTCTCTTTTTGACTTGAAAGGCCGAAAATTCTAATATGTTCGATACTGCAACAAGCTTGCAATTCTTATAAATAAGTGTGCATTGCATTAATCCAAGAGGCTAGAGTAAGTACAGCTTATATGAGCACCATCTTGCTTCCAAAATCTACCTTTTGGCAAGCTCAAAACCAACGACACCATCATCACGTATGCTTGTGTTTATCGCCCTTCTCGCCGTTCTTGGCTTCTCCAGCGATGTCATTGTCACCGGACACAATGATTACGACGACGCGCTCGCGAAATCGATACTGTTCTTCCAGGGACAGAGGTCCGGCCGCCTCCCTCCGGACCAGGCCGTCGCATGGAGGTCCAATTCCGGCCTCTCCGATGGCTCGGACGCTAATGTGAGTCTGCCTTGTTCTGTATGTTCTATTCTTGTAACGGAAGTTACCGGTCAACGTACTCACTCTGGCCAATGCGTTGACTGAGTTTTGACTTCGGTTGACTTTGAGCAGGTTGACCTCACCGGCGGCTACTACGACGGCGGCGACAACGTCAAGTTCGGCTTCCCGATGGCCTTCACGACGACCATGCTGTCGTGGGGCGTCATCGAGTACGGCGGGCGGATGCAGGGGCGCGTCCACGACGTGCGCGCCGCGGTCCGGTGGGCGGCGGACTACCTCCTGAAGGCTGCCACGCAGACACCGGGTAAACTCTACGTCGGCGTAGGCGACCCCGATGCCGACCACCACTGCTGGGAGCGGCCAGAGGACATGGACACGCCGAGGACCGTGTACGCGGTGTCGGCGGCTAGCCCGGGCTCTGACGTGGCCGGGGAGACAGCGGCCGCGCTCGCCGCGGCCGCAGTCGTGTTCCAGGCAGCCGACCGCGCGTACTCCAAGAAACTGCTCGCAGCGGCGAAGGACGTCATGGAATTCGCCGTGCAGCACCAGGGCAAGTACAGCGACCACCTCGGCGGCGCCGTCGGCTCCTACTACCCCTCCTACTCTGGTTACAAGGTCTTAACCTCGAGTTCTTGAACTCGCCATGCCTGAACAAAACTGAAACTTTCCAGAGCACATGCATCTACCTCTTCGATCTGTTCATGTCAAGATTTTTGCAGGATGAGCTCCTGTGGGGAGCTGCATGGCTGTTCAGGGCGACCAAGAACGCATCCTACCTGGACTACCTGAACTCTCTCGGCGCGAACGACGGTGCCGACACGTTCAACTGGGACAACAAGTTCGCCGGCGCGCGCGTCCTTCTGTCACGGGTAAGGCAAAGCAAACAAACCGCGCCGCGCCGAGGCCTACGACGTGGACTCGACATGATCACACACTTGCATTGCAAAGTTCTTTAACCATAAGTTCTTTGACATTGCTTGTTTCTGTTCATGTGCTTGTAGAAATCTCTAGTGGATGGAGACAAGAGCTTCGAGTCGTTCAGACAGCAGGCCGAGGATTTCATTTGCCGGACTCTCCTTCGTCCACGACGGAGTACACCCCAGGTAGTACTCATATCGCATCAAATTTTTTCAAACGACTCGGGTACGCCACTTTGATTCTTAAATTTGAATTTTTCTTTGAAAAAATTGCAGGCCGTCAACTTGTTTAATTGCGTTAGTTAGGTTCATCTCTTAATTAAGTGATAGAAAAATAATATAACTGTGCTTAAATGACACGACCAAATAAATTCAGAGACGAAAATGACACAATCAAATAAGTTCATGGGCTCTAATATGAGTCCATCATATCAATTTTTTTTTTGCTGTTTAACTAATGGATGAACTTGTTGAAATATGAGTAGATCAACTGTCTTTTCTCAACAATTAAAGTTATTGGGTGAAATAGTCGTTATATAAAATTTAATATGATATTAAAGTTCAGATAGTCTAAGTCCAAAATTTTATGAGAAAAAATAATTAAATAATTCAATGATGATATCAAAAGAATCTCAAGAGCGGAGTACATTCCTATCCAAATTGAGTTCATTGGTGTAGCATAGGTCTAAGCCTAAGTTGATTAAAATTTAGATTTAAGGATCTAAGTTGACAAGATGATTAAAAGAGGTTTCGGAACACACCGAAATACCGAATGGGGACATACTCTTTCTGTTATTTAGATTTGTGGTTGATTTGTGAAATGATGGGTTAATGCAGGGGGTTTGATGTACAAGGAGAACTATGCCAACCTGCAATACGTAACGTCCATAAGTTTCTTGGTCATTACATATGCCAAGTACATGGCAGTCTCCAACCACTCGTTCTACTGTCAAAGTCTCCTGGTGACACCAAAGACACTGAGAGCTCTTGCCAAGAAACAGGTACCTTGCTTACCAGTTGGTTGTCGTAATTTAATTGTACCCTAAATTCAATTTTTGTTGCACTAAAGAATCGCTTGATCCTTTAAAGTAAATAATTGTACTGTCGAAGTTTTCGAGTCTTTAATCAAAATGAGAAATAATTTAAGTTACATTTGACTCAATTTAAACTTCTCCAATTAATTGATTTATTGAAATTTCAGCTTATAAACAAGTTCACGTCTTTCACCAATTTTAGTTTATTTGATATTCCTAGTTCAAAAAATAACTTACAACGTATTTGATCTGACTCTCTAATATTTAGTTACTTAGATAAACTTAAATCAGGTCAAATGAGATTTATATTTCAAACTTATCTTTTGAGTTAAAAACTCTTTTGAACCAGGAACTCAAAATAAACTTAAAACCCCTCCATTGATTTATTGGACTTATAAACATAATCTAAACTGGAGTAAATGAATCCTTATATTTATTAAATAAACTCTAAAATAAGTTAGATATTTGACCATAATTTTATTATTTGAAACTCAACCAAACACGCTTGAAATGATCTATTTTTCAATGGATTATTTCATTTTCTCCCCAAGCCAAGTTTAGTTGCTAAGAGAATAAAAGTACATAAACAATTGCAATTAGAACTTCCACTTTCAGCTGACAAAGTGCAAAACAGGAAAAGGCACAACTAATCTTTTTTGCCGAAATTTTCGGTGCAATCACTCTCAACAAAACTTCCAATTTTCACCGCTTAATAACCTCATTATTTCTAAGTTGTAGCTATAATTACCATACACATTTCTCAGGTGGACTATATATTAGGTGACAACCCACTGAAGCGGTCTTACATGGTGAACTATGGCACACAGTTCCCTCAAAGAATACACCACAGGGCCTCCTCCATGCCGTCCCTCGCCAGCCACCCTGCACACATTGCCTGCCAGGAAGGCTTCCAGGACTACTTCCACTCCGGCGACCCCAACCCCAATGTCCTCACCGGTGCAGTTGTCGGCGGGCCGGACATGTATGACGCATTTGCCGATGACCGGACTGACTACAGCAGATCGGAGCCGACCACATATACCAGTGCTCCCCTGATGGGGTGCCTGGCGTACTTTGCCGGGAGCTACAAGAATTGATTAAGTTATATTTAGTTGATAGTTAGAATTTGCGAAGCCAAAACTTGCAACTGTCAACTTAATTTAATCATTGTTTGTTTTATTGTCAAATTTTAGCCAACAAGGTTGATTTGTGAGCTTTGATTGCCATCCCTTCAATAAAAACACTCAAATTTTGCACTTGTGAATTGGATGTCACATATGGATTCTGTTGGCTACAAACCAAACACTACTACATAATCAAATTTTCATCATGTCACATTTATAATAATTTTTGGACACTCAACCACAAATATACCCTGGCTACTGATACCCATGTATCTTCTTGTTTTGTTTCAGTGATTCAAGAATTGTGCCCTTCTTTAGATATCTGATTCTGATTTCAGTGCTTACTGCACATTCTAATGTAGCATCAACAATTTGAACTCCACAGTGTGATCCCTACCCTGATCAGTAGAAGAGGTCTACTGAAATGAAGTTAGTGAACAATTAAGTTGCCACTTGTCATGTTCGCCTGCCAACCAAAATGTTTAGCCAGAAAACAAAGGAATCAACCCATGGAATATCTCTGCACATCAATTTCCCCATCTATGAAGAAATTCTGAAATCAAAGACCCATCAGAAACCAAACAACCACGCATACTAATCTCTTTTGAGTAAATCACACAAGACCCATATGTGATTTTAATCTTTTGCAAACATCACACATGGTTTGAACATTGACATGAGTGATACATATCGTTTTCTATTTTGTACACCAGCCATGCCTTAATTGGTTTTCCTAGAGGGAAAATACAAAAGTGTCCTTTTAGAACATGTATGGTTAAGTATTAACCCACGTATACTTTAGTTATTTTAATAATGTTTTCTCTCAAAATGAAAAAGAACATGCAAATATAGCTGGTGCGCAAAATAGAAACCACGTATACATCTCATATCAATGCTCAAACCAAACATGAGATTTTGAAAAAAAAGAAAAAGAAAAAAGAGAGAGAGAGAGAGAGTTAAAACCACGTCTGTGTGGTATAAGTTGCTCTCTTTTTTTCACCCACTAATCACTATCATATCAAGTATTTACAATTAGTTGAATTCATGTCCGTGCCACACCGACTTTGCATACATTAATCATAGCAATCACACAGAAAGAGAAAAAATAAATAATGACTATTAGAATCCTTTATTAGTTTAATCAATTTTTTATAAAGTACATATATATAAAGACAAACACTAGAATTGTCTTAAAGACATATTCAATAATATTCGCAAAATATTTTATTTACAACACTCTAGACATTACTGTAATTTATGTCTTCTTAAAAATTCCCCCAAAAAATCTAGTGAAAAAAATAGTCAGAGAAAAGAGTACACGGCACACATATATTGTTTCACTGTACATACTGTCTCATTAAAAATCTTTAATTAAGAAAATTCAGTGAAAAAATTTAATTAAGGGGAAAAAATACAACATTGATTGTTCTTTTGAATCTTAAATATATTAAGTAATAGAATTAGTGTGTGATTTATTTTGCCTCTCCTGAAAACAAAAATTTTTCAAACATACATATTCTGATACCATATATAAATTTCTCAAAAATAGATATAGGTAAGGATTAGTGAACAGATATATTAGATCTTTACAAGATCTATCCTTCGGAACTATTAACTCACCATTTTTATGGAGTTTGTGACTAAATTTTTTTAAAATAATATGTTTTGTCATATTTCCTTTAATATAATCACTACTCATTTGTATAACACAAGTAATAACATGGCGGACGGTGGCACATGGGTATAGGGGCAGCTGTGGGCCACTGGCAATACACGACTTTGAGTTGGTGACGACGGTGGGCAACCGATGAGCGGCGACAGTTGCTGGAAGCGTATGCACGACTTCAGGCCGACTACGAAGGAGGCGGTGGTGGCCAGTGATAGGTTGACGACAAGCTGACCAAATTAATTTTTGGGAAAAAAAAACATTTTCAAATCTAAAAAATGATTGATTTGTATACAATCATATAGTAGATTGAACCCAAAAAACTAATCTAGAACACAGATCAAAGTTTTTGGTATACACCCAAATAGATCTAAAATTGATCTAGACAAAATACCAATAATAATATTAGAATAATAGATCTATTAGTTAGAAGAATTACGATGATATACCAGGATTGGACCGAGTCGTGCTTCTAATATATTGAATTCTCATCGTTGCGATGTCAATTTTGCGTACACCAATCACAACAATCACACAGAGAAAAAAAAAATAGAGACAATGATTAGTGAAATTCACTAAAGTGAGAACAAAAATATATATAAAAGCAAAAGTTAGAATTACTCTAAATCAGTCTTATTAAAAATAGAATATCTTTAAGATTCCTCAATTTTGTTCCATCCCCAACCCCTACAAAACTACCCATGGCCACCTCCATCCATCCAAAATCCACACCCAAAACCAATAAACCACCATCCATGGTCACCATGGCCGCAACCTCCAACCTTCTCCTGCTCCTCCCGCTACTACTCCTCCTCAGCGTCACCACCGCCTCCTCTGCCTCGGCCGTGTCGACGACGCCGTACACGCCGCCGACCGTGCCGGAGCTCATGGACCACTTCGGGTTCCCGCGCGGCCTCCTCCCTAGCACCGCGCGGCGCTACCTCCTCCATGACGACGGCTCCTTCGACCTCTACCTCGACGACGGCTGCGAGGTGCTCGCTGGCGGCTACCGCGTGTTCTACAGCATCAAAATCTCCGGCAAGGTGGGCCCCGGTGCGGTCACCGGGCTCGAGGGCGTGCACGTCCGCGTGCTCTCGTTCTTGTGGGTCCCGGTCACCGGCGTCGAGGTGGCCAGCGGGGTCGTGACCATTAGCGTCGGGCCGGTCAAGAAGTCGTTCCCGGTCGTGGGGTTCACGAAGAGCCCCCGGTGCCTCGGCTCAGCCTCGGCGGCGGCCATGACTGAGACTTCGTATTTGTAGGACACGGCTTGTTGTATTTTGTACGGAAATAACTGTGTAATAGTGTATGCATACGCAATGATTGGATAGGTGTATTTTTGTTCTTTTTTTTCTATGGATTATGAATTATTACATGGCATTATTTTTGCATGTATTTATAACAAAATCATGTATTATAATCATGCAATAGAAAAATAGAAATCTGCAAGAAAAAATAAACAAACAAAGAATCGAACCCACGACCACATGATAAAAAGCCATGCGCTCCACCGGCTGAGCTAAGGAGGCACACACGTTAATTTTAACTGCTAATATAATTAACGGTATACACGAGGTTTACCACGCATTGCACCGCGAAGATAGGAAGTCTGTACGGTGATTACAGAGCAGATAATGTTATACCATGATTAACCACTGGTGCATAACAATGACATCCTTAAAAACCTATCATATGCGCATCACAATAACAAAAAGAAACTGCACTGTACAGATTACCCAGTTTTTCTCTTCCTATTTTCTTCTTCAGATTACTTCTTGGAATGCAATGGTGTGGTTACTGCTGCTTAGGAACACTTTCACTTGAAACATGGATCAAAACAGGCTGCTGCTTTATCCGCGATAGGAGGATCGAGATCTCCTTCGATGCCAGATCCATCCGCTCCTTCGATTTGGATGCTTCATTCATCAGAGCTGACACCATGGGCTGCAATGCTTTGACTCTCTCAGATGCTTCGCCGTGAGGAACACTGCTCATGGACTGAGAGGGTGGGGAGTGGGTTCTGCGCCATCGGAGAGGAAGGTAGTGGTCCGGGATCTGGAAGTAGTTGAGTGTCGATAACACACGGAGTGCGTGCCGGCAGAGGATCCCTGAGAACTCAAACATTTGGCAGCTGCAAGAGATTAGCTCATCCCTTTGGTTCCAGGTGACTCTACATCCACCGTCCATCTTTGTGTGGTGCCGGACATGAAAAGTGTTTCCTTCCAAGTGGAAGGATGCATAGTGGGCAGCTGCAACAAGCTCGTCCTGTAGCTTAGAGAACGCATAGGGAGTGAGAACTGCAGCACCATGGCCTTCCATTGGAGCTGCTGTCTTGAGGCTTATGTTTTGAATGTTTTGTTGCATCAATTGTTGCTCCCCAACTTTGTCTCTATAGTCAACAACTACCGCAACCTACAGAAATCAACAAAAGGAAAATGCATAAATTGTAAAAAAGAGTAGCTGAAAGATTTTCCAATCAACATTAAATAAAAGTTTGTTATTTGGTAAATACAAGATGATCACCTGCTCAATGAAATGGGCTAGGCGGGTCTGAGCACTCAAGAACCGCTGAATGAAAGCATTTATTGACTTTGAAACAACTGGAGAAGCAGTGAGCCCTGCAAAAAATTGCCCCCTCAAATATGGCAATGCCCAGAGGTTTCGTGACGCAAACAAACTAGCAATATGCCTATTTCCATGAAGCCCATAGCAGGTCACCATATCTCTCCACCCTGGATCGAAGTTCATTATGCTTTCCATGTTGTATAGCCTAAAGAAATCATTTTTCCAATCATTATATCGCTCACCAAGAACTGCATTAAACCAAGACGGAAACCTGGCTGCAATGAGCCATATGCAGAGCGCATGCTTCGTGTTAGGAAGTTCATTTTCAATTGCTTCTTTGAGATACATATTTTGATCAGTCAATATTGTTTGAGGAGATTTTCTGTTCATGAAATTGAGAAACACCTGTCAATAAGAAAAGACTAAATAGTAAGAGAATGGCCAAAAAGAGGAACGTGATTTTTTGCCCAGAATAGTTTACCTGCAATGCCCATGTAAAGGATTGCAGATTCTCCTCCCTTAGAAGTGCACATCCAAAGAAACAAGGCATCCCATGATTGTTCATTCCAACCCAGATCCCAAGCGACATATCCAAGGCAGCTAACCGGTGAGTGGTGTCAAATACAACAGCATCACCAAATATCTCATATGACTGAACTGATGATGCATATGACCAAGCAATATTTTCAAGGAGGTTATTTGCATCTTTTGTGAAGTCATACTTGAAATTGGGATCCCTTTCCTTAATATTTTTGCACATCCTGAGGAGATCAATGCTCTCCTCATCCTGGTTGAACTTCTTGAAAGCCTGTATGAGGTTTCTAACATCCTTCTCGGTGAAAGGCAGATTGCCCGGCTCAACACACTTCTCTAGCTCCATTATTCTCATCATTTGTTGTACAGAAATTCCAGTCTTTGCAAACATCAAGATTCGGTTTTTATCTGAGTCGGAGATGATGCGGTACGCAGGAAGAAAGCGCACTTGATCTTGTTCCAATAGCTCATGGTTGTGGTGATTAGAGAACCCTGTGACACGCCATTCTGGAGTCCCCATATCCATGTTTTTGCCAATACGCATGTACGCCATGCACCCACAACGGGAAGATTTCCTATTCCTCCTCGGTTTCGTGTCACTGAATGACTTTGTTGGAGTGTTCCCAGCACGATGGCACACAAAGTACCTCCTGGTCAGCCCCTTCCCAACACCATCCTTTCCTTCCGTCCGGTGCAGCCGAATCGAGAATCCACATTGTTTTGCAAACTTGCTGTAGAACTCATACGCAGTATCGTGTGTCAGAAACCTTTGCCCAATGTAGGGAGTGGAATCACTCGTCGTCTCAAGCGAGAGCCTTGTGTCCTCAGGAGAATCCTCTTCACCGCTGGTTCCTTCTGTGGAGGATGCATGCTCTAAAGGATCACCATAACACTCCAATATAGATCTATCTTCTGCAGAAGACATCATCTTGCATTTGGCCAGTTCAAACACTCACTGCAAGTAACCAAAAAAGAACAACGCAAAATTAGTCTGCATTGCAATCATCCATATAAAATTGAAATTTAGTGTGGACAAATCGTTTCATCTCCTGCAACAGATTTCCACATTGTGCAATTTCGCAACCCTCCAGACATCCTTAATGCTGATATACTGATATGAAAAACTGAGATCAAATCAAGAAGCTAAGTTTTAATCAAGAACAGTGTCTATCAATCATGTAACAACACCCAAAGACAGCCACCTGCACTAATGCAACCATTAGTGCCAGAAATTTCCAATCCCGGAAACTTCTCCACTCGATCCACGAAGCACACAAATCGGCGAATCGCAGCAAAAGGGAAAGGGAAAGAAACAGCTTGAACTGAATCGACAAGGGCGATTCTTGGGAGATATGTGAGTGAGAGCATTGGGTCATGGGGATTTCGCAACCCTACGAGAGGTTGGATGTGAGGGGAGGATGTGGGCTGATGAAGGTGAGAATCTGAGAGGGCGTACCGGCGGTCGTCGTGGACTGGGTCTACGTTGGAGAATTCGACGCCGGCGCCGGCAGCCGGAGATGGAGGTGGAGGTGGTGCTCCGGCGAGGGAACCCAACTCGGGCAGTGGATAGCAAAAAATTAGTAATACCGAGGAAAATCTGACAAAATTGGAGGTCTTTTATGAAAAAGTAGGTTGTGAATGATGGGAACAAAACTAACACCATTTTCTAGATAGAAAACCGCACCTGCATAATTACTTTGGCATAAACAGTAATGTAGAAGTTTTCAGATCTCGAAAATCTTAAAAAGTTCTTTTTAATTTATTTTTATAAGTGGTAAAAAAATTGTAATTTATTTTTATAAATGATAATATCCGTACGGAAATCTCAAAAAATTAAAGAAAGACTAAATTACTAAATTATATAACTTTACAAAATTTTATGGCCAAAATTGTCCGAAGTAAATTTGCAAGAGAGAAGTTTATCTGGGATGATAGGTTCCATCTTTTCTGAGTAATAAGTGTTAATGATGGAATTATTTATCTACAAATAATCTAAAAATAATCTAAGGTTAGAGCAACAAGATATGTTAAAGAAAAAGGTATATTAAAATCTGCACAAATATTGAATAAGAGAAAAAACAAAACTTAAATTGAAAAAATTGGCAGGGGCCGCGCGAACGCGTACCCCCTCTACCACAAATTATGACGTCCACTCTCCCACTTGGGGAGATGGTAGATCCACGCACCCACAAAGTGCAATATGGACCATTGATCTAGGCCATGGGCCTTCTTGATCGCCCATACACCCCGTCCAGGTAAGTATGTTCTAAAGTTGCCCCAATCCCTCCTTATGCAGCCAACTCCCCCGCAGTACGCAACTTGAAGTAGCCGATGTGGGATTAAAAACGCAAAAACAGCTCTATACAGAAATCAGTAGGTAATGTGAATATGTTAGATTATTAATTCATATGTTGCAACACAACATGGGCTTCGGACATGGAAAAACTTCTAACCAAGGCCCATAATTTGCTCTGTGTGATTTGGGACTTAGGAAGTGCTCCAATTGCGGTGTGGTGGGGTATAGTACTACACTATATTAGGTAATGGTAGTTAAATACAATATTTCTCATATATATATATATATAGGAAGATATTATTATTATATAAATAATTAACAAATAGATACATTAGAAAATGGTACATTAAACAGGATTTTTTTTAGAATGTATTACAATGCCAAATGGGAAACAATCACTCAAGGTATTATGGAGAAACATGATTGTTTAACTACTTTTAGGCTTTATTGCTTTTTCTAGTGAAGTGAACTGCACAATATTTAAAGGTAATTTGAGAGTTTGATTTGGATTATTCGTTCCTATACTATTGACTTCACTCCAACAAGATATATGTAATTTAATTTTTAAAAAGCATGGCACTGCTATTCTTTTTTGCTCCTTTGTTCCTTGTGATATGTCCAGTGTGTCATTGCAGAACATATGAGTTTCTAATGTTGAAATGGGATTGAAAAAAATGCTTAATATGGAAGAGCCAACATCCATATCCCCCCCAAAAAAATGTTAACTTAAAAATGGGGCAATTGGAATTAGGGACAGCCATTTATCACATGGGCATGGCAAGTGTTTCCATGTGATGTGCTAAGCATGGCAGGCCCCATGTTCCAGCCTTCGAGGGCACATGTACAACAACTCCTGCTACAATCTTTAGAGATTGCGTCTAGGTTTGCTGTTTTTCAAGTGTCTTTTAGAATATATATACATCCTTTGATTAACATTCAAACAAGTTAGACATAAGTTCAAATGTCCAAGAGAAATTAATTTTAACCACTTCAAGATCTCACACATCTTCATCAAATCAGTTAATTTGCGATTGAGTGATTCTTTCAAATATGTATTTCATGCTTTTTAACTCAAAAATACGATATTCGAATCCAGAAGATACATTGGATGAATTCTGAAGCCACTATGAACGGGCAGTGTGTGGGAAGTGGGAACCACGACGTAGTGCTGGAATTGTTGGATCATTGATTCTTACTCCCTTTCACTTTGCGGTGCGTGATTTGTCACAACTACTTGGATTAAACCCAGTTACTTGGGTTGTCCTGCACTCATGTTATTGAAAAAAAAAATTTCGTAAATTGCGTAGAAGTTTTTTAAATTTGTTCAAATATACCATTCAAGTATTTAAACTCTGGCATGTCTTAAATTTGTTCAAACATATCATTTAGATATATCTACTAATAGATCTAGGAAAAAAGTTTATCAAGATGGTCTAAAAATAACGTGCCAATAACTGAAAATCTGAAATGATATAATTGAGCAAGATTAAACACATGTCATCTGATTACCTCACAACACATGCTTCATGATAGATTCCCTTCCTGCTAAAAATTTGTCTTAGTCAAGCTTAAATTAGATAAGCCTCCCCGTGATGAAGCCTAAAAAGAGGAAAAAAAGAAAGTCTCTCTGTTGTTATCTTGAAGCCTTTATCAAGATCACATAATGCACACAACATGATGTATTGTTTCTTCCGGCACGAGAGCACCATTTGTTTGTTCTCTTTTATGGACACTGTATGATTTTGCTTGCATCTAGTTCAATTCGATTTACTCGTATAGCACCAGAGACTTAGGATGCAAAGGGGTTTGGGTTAAGCTACTTAATGAATGATTAACATATATATGAGTTTTTAAAATAGATTAAGAGAGAATTAAAGATTATTGGGATCTATTAATGGTATTATTGTGCAACAAAAAAACAAACTAAAAACTCTAATAATATTTTTTGAACCTCATACATCATCATATGCATCAATCATATAAATAATTAAACAATATCTCATGTCTGTATCAACTCATGTGACCAACCAAACAACTTCTAGTTACATCTTTTCATCTTGTCTCTATTATACAAATATATTCTGCCGAGTTAAGTTGAGCCTTTGTGAGTAACTGATTATCTGTCTATATATATTTGATATAGATCTATGGAGAAAAAAAAAATAAAATCATGCACAAAATGGGGAATAAGCCAGGCAAGACACAGGAATAATAAAAAATTAAAATTGCAAGAAAAAAACTGTGTAGTTGTCGCTATCGTAGCCGTCCATTCCATCTGTTCAACTGATTCGTCCCACGTGTCTCCCTAAGCGCGAACCAAATGGCCTGTGGCCCCACCAAAACACAAAGAGGAAGCGAGGAACACGTTCCTCTACGGAGACGTGTACGAAGAATCTCATCAGGACCGTCAGATTAACATCCGACGGATGCAGTGGAGTGTGTATTAAAAAAAGAAGCGCTCATGCACGGAAAAGTGCAGGGAAATATACATTCTAACCCTCGGAATCCTTTTATATTTGCATTTGTTGTGCTCTAAGTTATCTGAAGTTTTATAATCTATACCGTGAGTAATGGTAAGAAAGTTAAACTACCAATCTGCCAACGGTTACAACTTACAATCTTACTATGCAAGGTCTCATGTCGCATTAAGAAATATCTGAGAGTTTAAGATAGAAAACTCATATAAGTGAGAGATCTAAAATCCAAAAGTTGTGCACTGCAGCAAGTTGTTAATTATTGAAGTTTGTACAGTGTATCTATTTGGTTCATGAGTTATTCTTCCAGTTTACCAAAATAATATATGAAAATGAACATAAAAATTTGGGAATTACTGGAAAAATGGGATTAGTCAAATCCTAAATCTACAGGTGAGCTCTCCACCACCTCTAGTAAGCTCTCTACCTCACCCTCTTTTTTACTTTGTTTTACTTTTTGGCATCAAACCCTTAGATTGTGTTTGATCTGACTTATTTTTTAAGAATTTTCAAAAATTATCTAGTAATCTTAGAAAATTACTGTGTTTAACAAAAATGTCCAATAATCTAAATTGATAATTCAAGATTCTCAAAGTTGCAAGATACCATGAATGGTGGGTATCTAAAGATTACCAAGCTGAGGTAATCTTTGTTATCACATGTGCAAAACTTTAACAATAACAAAATTTGAAAATATAAAAATTATGTAGTGATCATGATTTTGTATTTCTAAGAAACCAAGCATTTTAAAATTAGTCTTGTTATACAATCTGAAATAAAATCATCAGAAATATTAGGATTGCTAGGAATATATATAAGACTATGCGAACTAAAAATGGCATTACAAGTGTTTTGCCTTTGGACCATTAGCACTAGTGGGTAGGTAGTTTGATGCCGGGGATGGTTGTGTAACTTATTTTTAATGGGGACATGGAGTGAGTTGCAATGAAGTAAAGAGAAGGAAAAAAAAAATGCTGTTTAGCGGTTGATTTAATCCTTTATTTAGTTAGATTTCTGTTTTTAACTTTATTTTTGAAGTTAAAGGTGTCTAGTCGAATGGGAGAGCTCCATATCGTGGTTTCTATAGAGTTTGAACTTTGAACTTATGCAACCATATTCTAATTAAATAAGGAAAGGCAGCAGCCAGAGCCTACACAAACATACCCTAATTTTTTGAACAAATTTTTTATATCATTGCAAAAATTTAATATTTTATATTTACTAATAAATATCTCTGTGAATTTAGACTCATCTTATTAATCTTATAAACTATGATTTATAAATTATTATAATAGCAAGGGGGAAATTTTCTCAAATTTTTTTTTACCGTTTTACTGGTAGGAAAAAGATTGGCTTGTCTAAAGTTGCAAGCACCTTTTAGCTGCCATTGACAAATGTGCCACCCACACTCGGTACAAGTTGCATAAACTACAAATTTATGTCAAACTTTTTTAACACCGGCCAGTTCAATCCGTACCACAATCATAATTATAATTATAATAGACTTTAAATTTCATTAGAAGTGGTGTGGAATATATCATAAATACATTCAATTTAAATATATTCAAAATTTTATTATAATTTATTTTTAATATAAATATTATGACTACAGATCGAGAATGCAAAACAAAATTTCCAAACGAATCAACGGCTAACGTTCCATTACACAAATCTCAGTGGCCTATATGCAAATACGAAAAACCACAACTGTTTGAACACATAAAAGATAAGAAAATTAAAGATCCATCGGCACATGACATAGCTTCTATCAGCCTTCGGCCGAGTTGTCTCCCGCTCCTCTTCGTCTCTCTCTTTAGAAGCTTCACACCCATCACCTCTTGTCTCCATCTCCAATCTAGTCACGAGAAGCAGGGGAAGAAGGGAGAGAAGAACCAATTGCCCAGATCAAGAACTCGATCTGATGGCACCCAACTGCTAGCTCTTGATCTTCGTCTTGATCTGTTCGTGGATAAATCTATCGATCGCCTCAAATTTGTTAGGTATGTATCCTTGCGGTTTGTAACTTTTGAGTTCTTGGGCAATTCTAGTTCCTTGTTCTTGTGTATGTTTGCATTTTTTTTTCCTTTCCCTTTTGTTTTCTTCACAAAAGTATCTTTTGTTTGTTTAATTTTTGTTAAAAACCTGTATTACAAGTAATATCTATTATGTTCATAACACATATCTTAATCTACTCTATATATACACAAATCCACTCCACACATATTAATACTGAATTCTAATAAAATACATGTATAAAAATAAAAGAAACTATACACAATTGAATTGAGGAGGTTTATATACAAGATTGTTCAACCATAGCTACTCTTTTTTGACAAGGAAACTTTTAACATCAATGATTGGGTGGGCACAGATATGGAAAGCCAAGCTGGATCCGACGTGTCTGCATGCTATTAGAGAATAGATACCTCACAGCGGGGCCTACAGTTCCACCCCAGCTGAGAAAAGAAATAAAGGTTGTAATATATAGTTATATGTTTTTGGGAAAAAATTTCATATCATTATAAAAATATTAAATTAATTAAAAATTATTGATTTTGAGAAATGACATACATAGCTGAAATATATACTTAAACCTTGATTTCCACCAAAATATTCAATATTAACTTTACCAATTGGGTTATAACTAGTTACTTTAATCATAAACTACTTAATTAGTTTAGGTTTTACTTTAAATGGTGCTCATGTGACGGTGAAAGAAACAGAGGAGAAATGGAAGTACGAGGCCGACCAATCCATCATCATCACTACAACTACTACTACTACTATTATTATTATTGTTATTATTATTATTATATATATTTTTTTAAGAACGACTTAAATCTATGCTGGCGTAAAAGATAATTAAAGCTAAACAAAACTAGGTGTGATGATGGCGACGTGGCTTATCGCGAGGAGGATGGCAAGTTGATGCAATACCCGCCTCTATTATTATGCCATGTGTATTTGGATTTGGATTCCTCTTTTACAAGCGAGGGGTCCTAAAGTTTTATGTAAATTTTAGTGCATGCATGATTAATTACGGAGTATTTTTTACTTTCCTCTATATTTATGCAAAATAGACTTGACCTGACAGGTTATTGAGCCGTGTTTAGTTTTGAATTTGAGATCTATAGTCTAATTGTTTTTTATAGTGTAAATATATTGACCTAGTCTGATTCGACTCAATTGTTCATAGAATCGAAATTAGACAAAACACACCCGGTCCAAAAAAAAAGACTCAGATTTTCAATAGTCTGGCCTGGATTTTGCTCAAATATACCTCCTTCTATGATTAACAAGATTCAATTTGAATTCATCTGGTTTAAAATAATAAGACTGACATGAGGCTCTACTCACTCCAACTATTGTTGACCAAATTAGGAATCTTCCTATCTTAAGGAAGATTAAGAGTGCCTCCTAGAAGTGTTTTCGATGATTCATATATGTCAAATTCTAATGAACAGATCTAGAATTTTTCATATGTAAGGTCAATTATACAATTCATTAGTTTAGTGGAGTCATCTCTTTAAAATTTATAGTTCTAAGGATTTTTATGAAAATCCTGGTAGAATTTGGGTTTTTTTATTTTTATTTTTTGCAAAATGGTGTGAGGGTCAAATGACCTACACCTTTCCATGTGGCTTCACCACCGCAAAGCCACCTACAGGCTACAAACAAACCCCTCCCAATACACCACTCGACCTAGTTGTCCATCTCAAATCAAGCAATTGACTGGCCTTCATGAATAAGAGAAGTTTTGTGTTGGATTTTTGATTGAATAATTTAGAGTCTATTTATATATGGTCATTGAAATATACTCTTCTATCATTGGATATCCATGCATGAATCGCTACTAGACCCTTTGCACTATAACACTATAAGAGTCTAGTATTTAGTTACACGACACTAATATCTCGCTACACGTGGATTTACATCCTCAAATTTCAGTCCCAAAATCAGTGTTTTGTAGGAAAACCATAATTTTACAACATCATCTAACTAAATTTTCTTGGCCATTAATACAATGCCAAATTCAAGATTCTGCAAAATAGAAAAAATAGAAAGATCTCATCAACATTAGGTCATTTCATTTGATAGTTTTTGTCTGGTGAAACCAGTCTGGATTTCAGCACTCCAACCTAGCAAGTAACATCATTCTGCACCAAAAAAAATAATTAAGGAAAGAAAAGAAATATCTAAGACCTTGTCCAACTGGATATTCTTTTTTGCTCCAACAGAATACATATCTCGATTCCTCTTTTTTGCTCCAACAGAATACATATCTCGATTCCTATTTTAGATATTACTGTAGAATTGGTAAATTTAGATATTCTCTCTCCTCTATCTATATCTTTTTGGGGTTTAGAGATTCTGTTGAAAATAGTAGAAATATAGGTATGATCAAATTCTGTTGGAGAAGGTCTAACACTGTAGAATCTGTAACAAGATCCAGAAAGCGCAACCAAAGAGGAGTTGTTGCAACTATGATATGTGGGGCCACAGCAACATCTCCTTGAGTTGCTGACACATGGCTACAGGGTCCAGGTACAGAGTACTGAATCTTGTCTATCACTCGTGTGCCCATGAAAACTTGAAAAAAACATTCTCCATCTCATCTCTGATCCAACAATCTACACTGCTCGATTGAGGTTTCTGTACTCCATGGACCACAAGATTGGTACCATCTATCTATTTTCAGTCGTTACAAAAGAAACATATAACACATACTTTTTTTATAAAATAAAGATCAATTTTCCTGAGCAAAGTATGCCGTTTGAATCTCTTATCCAAAAAGTATACAATTTTATTACAAATAAAGATCCTTTTTCTGAGTAAAGTATAATGTTTGGGTAGTTTTTTCTTTTTAAAAAATAATGTTGTTTCGATCTCTTGTCCAGAAAGTATATTCCTTTTTACAAATAAACATCTTTTTTCTAAGTAAAGTATAATGTTTGATTTTTTCTTAAAAAAAAAAGTGTGCTGTTTGGATATCTTGTGCAAGAATTATAAACACAAAGGTCTCGTTTGGTTTTGGATTAAATTAATTAGATTAGTTTAATCTAATCCACATAGATTAGTTTAATGCAGATTTTTGTTTGATAACAAACCTAATTAGTCTAAAATATTGTTTAATTTGATTAAATAGGTTAAATAGATTTGAAATAAATGTACAGATTTATCTTTTCTATTATAGTATCATTTTGCACTTTTTATGTATAGAATCATGTTGTGTAATCCGTTATTATGTTTTATATGGGTATTTATAGTAGAGATAGAGTTTGTTTAGATGGATTAATTTATTCCACTTTTTTGTTAAGATAATAATAAATTAATAGAGTTAACTTGTTTTGATTGGATTAACTAACTCCATGCAAACCGTATATGTTTGGAGGATAAACCCCCTAATCCACCTCTTCAACCCAAATCAAACGAGGTCAAGGTGTTTTATAAGAAATGAACAATAACTTTTAAAATATCTTAATTGTTGGACACTTTGACTAATTTGGCTCCATCTGTGAATGATGACATGGCAAACAAACATTATGCATGTGAGAACTAATTTGACGCTTCATTATTTTTGGGCTATTTGGTATAATACCAAATATTATCATATGACTATGGCTAATAAATTGAGACAATGTTGAGAAGGTGTGGCACGCCACATAAGTGGATGCCAAATTGCGAATCAAACAATAGAAAAAACAAAAGTCAAACTTGCTTAATGGCAAATTTTGACAAGCATCGAAACAACTTATGGAGCACTTATCTTTTTTAAGTAAAACTATCTTAAGACTTTACCGGCCCCGGTGGGCGAGGGAACGGGAGATGCCAAAAAAAAATGACACGTGTATATTGAGCGTGACAGAGAGGGCGCGGCCGACCACCCGTAGTGCGTACTTATATCACGTCACTGTATTATTACTGTCGTCATGGGCAAGAAAACCTGGCCGTCCATTTCGTTTAGTGTACGGCATCATTTAATCCTGGCCCTTCTGGGCTCCTCCACTCCTGTGCCACTTGTTCTCGGGCATTGGTCTCCTCACTACCTCACTAACTTCATGTTAAGTTGTTAAGAAGTATTTAACTTTTAAATTTCCTGTGGTTAACATCTAAATTCATCCCGATAATATTTGATATATATTAGGTTCCTCTGTTTTCTTATAATCTCAAGTTCTCATTGGTCTAATTAAAATATAAATGATCTAATTATAACTTTTAATCGTTTTATAAAAGATTATAAAAATTATTTTTTAATAAATCAGAGGGTTGGAATTTATTTGATACAGATCCGATTGGGATCGTGTGAACTCAACAAATTGTACAAAATTCTAGTTAGAGATGTTAGGATAGTCAGCTAGCTTTATATGAGTTAAATACTCTACCATTATAAATAAAGGTATCTAGTTTTGAGTTAAACTATTGGAGAATTTCGAATTTTTTTTCCAAATAACCCTTTAAAAAAAAATTACAAAACTAACACCTAACTTTTTAAATTTGCAAAACAGGCTCTCAGTCGCGAGCACGCCCAGGCGACTGTCTTCAGTCGCTAGCCCGGCTAGCGACTGAAGACGTGGCATCCCCGCTGGCACTCGAGCCGTGCCAGCCAGGTTTCAGTCGCCAGCCCGGCTAGCGACTGAAACCTGGGAAATTCTATTCCTGTCCCTTTTGCCCCGTGGTCGCGATCGAAAGACTTTGTGATGATTTCGTTTAAGAAGTAGGACTTGTTTGTAAATTCTGAAATTGGGAGGGCTGATTTGAGATCTAATCTCACACACAAGTGTAACTTTATTTCAGGAGCGTATTCAGCAGAAGTTTGAATGAAATTTGGCAAGATTTGATGATTTTGGGATAATTCGAAAACAAGGTACTTTAGGGTAATTACAATTTCGAAAAATGGCGAGAGTTGAAACTAAGGCGTCGGATGAGATTTTGAAAATCTTACAGAAGGGAAACTTGGTCAGAATAGTGAATGGGAGATACTCCTTGAATTAGATCGAAGTTTGGAGATGAGATGTGGGTTTTAGCCTTTTTAGGTTCCGCGGAAAATCTTAAAAAGGTATAAGCCGCGATAATTCTAGGCTGATTTGCGAAAAGGAGTAAGACGACAAAGTTTTGCCATCGGGACCGTATAAGTACATACTAATTTCGCATTTATACCGTGCTTTTGATACCTAGTTTTGTCTCATTGGTTCGACGCATTTGTACGAAACTAGACGTCTCGGCGCAAAAGATGGTAGGTGCACAAGTCGAAAAGACTAATCATACGAAAACGAGCATCAGATGAATAGGTAAAAGCTGAAAAACAGAAACGCAAAGTCATACAAAAGTAGAACAGCAGAAAACATAAAACCCCAAAAAGTTGGAAACCTAACAAAAATGTACGAAAACTGAACAGTCTGAGAAAAGCCTACATCGGACTAGTGGCCCCTCCTGCCCCTCTGTGGGGGGGGGCTGATACTCTGATGGTGTGTACCGAGAGGGGGGCTGACGATCCCTGACGCGTCGCCTCCTCACTGGTGGTGTCTGCGCAGCTGGCGTAGACTGGGAAGGCTGTGTCGGCTGCGTAGGCGGCGGAGCATCGGGAAGGAAGCTAGGAAGCACATGTGTCGGCTGTGTAGGATGCTGCTGTGCCTGGTCGAGAGGCTGGTGCCATGGAGGAGTATCGAGCTCTTCATCCGAAGAGCTGTCGGCAGGCACGAAACCCGTGTGCAGTGGTGGAGGGCGCGACGACGACGGACGGTCCGCTGGTGGCACATGTGACGAAGGACCTGGCGCCGACGGTGATAGTGGGGGAATCACGGTCAAGTGAGGTGGCAGCAGCACTCTGAAACCGACCAAAATCTGATCGACCCGCCGCTCGACCTCTGAACAATATGCGTACACATCGTCGCTGGGCATGGTGGGTCCGAAGCGGGACCTGACCATCATGTCCCGTGCACTAGTAGAGATGCCGCCAAGGATGTCTAGCTGTGCACACGAATTAATGCAATTATAGAACGACAATCCATGTGAAAGTAAGGTTTCAAAGAGTTAAGGAACTCACAGAAGAGTGGATTCGCCCAGTTAGGCGTCGGTCGTAGCCGTCATCGATGGTGGCGGGAGGGATGGCCTCATCAGGCGCAACGGGTGGACCGCCCGTCAATCGGTAGATCGTGCGAGGTCGGTACCAGGACAGATAGGAAAAATGGATGTCGTGGCTGTACGGCCTGTGCTCCTCGCCCGTGCGTGTGTGGGCCCAATCCATCCACTGCTGCACATAAGGCTGCTGTCGACGAACGAAATCGTCCCTCACTCGACCCTTCCTGGATTGCCTGCGGACAAAGCAATTAGTTCGTGGTGGAAATTATGTATAAAATAACATGTGAATGTAATGCATATTTGACGTACTCGTGGATATGGTGCGGGATCTGTCGAGGAGGCGGCACGGGGACTTCCTGGCATATGCCAAACTGGCGCATAACTCGCTCAGGCGAGTAACCCTCAACCATGTGCGAGAAGACGAGCAGAACCTGGGTGCACCAGTACGCATCATCCTGCGTACAAAAAGAAGAAAGGTCGGCTGGAGCGACGGATTGGAGGTTTGCGGTGGTCCACGGATCCCATATGACGCTGTCGTCGAGAAGCAGATCGAAGTCTGTGGCGTACGAAGGATAACAGAGGTGTGCCTGATCTGTGGCCCACCTCAAACTCAGCCTAGCCCACCTCCATCCCATCACGGGGCCGTCTCTCCCATCCCCGACTAATGCGAACTGATCCCGCGGAACCAGCGGTCGACCGATGGGGAAATGCTCGTACGACCACATCTGCAAGAGGATGGCGCACCCAGCGAAAAGAGAGCTGACCTGGTCTCTGCTCGTGGCGTCGCACAACCCCCTGTAGGTGTGGCAGAGCACGGCGGATCCGAAACTGAATCTCGGCACGTGGCCCAGGGCCGAGTCGGCAATACTCCTGGCGAGCTGAACATACTGCTGCTCGCAGATGTCTCCGTGGGTGCCAGGGAAGAGCAACCACCCAAACAGGTACAGCAAGTACGCCTCAAGGTGGCGCCTGAAGACCTCCTCTGGAGCGGCCAAGGGGAGCGCAGCATCGCGCACTGCGCGAAGGTAACTCTGGGGAACCCCCGCGTCCTGCGCAAACCCCCCCGCTGGCCCTACTCCCTCGAAGCGCTGTAGGAAATCTAGGCGCCATGCAGCTCTCTCGGTGGCCGCTGGGACATATATCTCCCCGCGGATAGGCAGGCCAAGCAGCATGCTGACGTCCTGCAGCGTGATAGTGAGCTCGCCAAAACTGAAGTGGAACGTGTGCGTCTCGGGCCTCCACCGATCCACAAGTGCAGTAATGAGGGCTCGGTCGAAAGGGAATCGCCTCGCCCGATACACCATGCGAGCGAAAGGCAACAGTCCGGCCTCGAGCAAATAAGGCGCGAACCGCTCATCTAGAGGCCACATCTCACGCGGTGTCCTCATACGCAGAGCTGGGAGAACGATGCCCTGTAGAAGGCGTCGAGCACGGTGACGCTCCTGATGGTGTTGTGAAATCAGCTCGGGAAGCTGATGGTCGTCCGCCATACCTGCAGTTGTCACATATTGGTTGAGAAGTTGAAACATTGAGTACATAAACAAACATTCAGTAAATAAAAAAACATTCAGTAGTGCTTACAAAAATTCACGAGAAGACATTAGGGAAATTAAGTACAACTGATATATGGAAATTCAGTACAACTCACGACAAAACATTAAGTACTTGAAATAATACAACATTTAGTTTTGCGACGAAGACGATGCGCCTGTCACTCGCGGGCATCGATCTCTTCTGTGACCAGGCTGCCGGCAAGCGCTGCATCTACGTACGTCATCTTCACGCTCCGCTGCATCCATATCGTTATTTATCCTCCTGGATCGACGTCGGCCGACATGGCCTACGAGGAGCCTCTTGTCTGGGATCCACGTGATGGCATCTTCCGGGGATAGTTGTCGATAGCTTTCCCCCGCCGCAAACCCATTCAAGACACCATCCCAGGTCTTCTGCAAATTCGCGCCAAGATGCCGTGAGCACCAACGACTCTGCAAATCATCCCAACTCAGCGATGGATCCTCTCCCGATCGCATGTACTCCATCGCACTCAGAATTCCTCCATTTCGATCATGAATCAGGCACACGCGCTCCCGGTCTTTCACAACCTCATTCTTCAAAGTGCCCAAGAACCATAGCCAACTGCTATAGTTCTCCCCCTCGACCACGGCATATGCTATGGGGAGAAGCTGGTCATTGGCATCAACAGCCACGGCAGTCAGCAGAGTTCTCTGGTATTTTTCAGTCAAAAATGTTCCGTCAATGCAAAGCACGGGTCTCATATACCTAAACGATGCAACGCACTGTTGGAATGCCCAGAAAAATCTCCGCAGTACCATGCACCTAGGAATCACAGCACCCTCAGAGCCGATTGCCGGCGTATCAACAATTGCGGTGACTGTGCCTGGATTTGCCTCGCATATCCGCCGCAACAGCCTCGGTATTAAGTTGTATGCCTCAACATATGTACCAAAAAGCTCCTCCAGCGTCTTCTGTTTAGCCCTCCATGCCTTCGCGTACTTGATATTATAACCGTACTTCTCCGCGACATGTGCAATTATCACTTTCGGTGTTATTGCCGTATTTGCCTTCACTACTGACAGTATCAGACTGGCAACAAAACTGGAAGTGATATTTCTATGATGCTGCACCATGCCCTCAGCCAGACATCCGTGGTCGTCAACTCTGGTCACCCGAAAGGACGGGTCATCTCGTGGCCGCCAGACACGTACGTACCATGGACAATTCTGGATTAAGCACCTCACAGTCCACAGGCTCGGATTTGATCTAACCACCCGGAATGGCCTATTTAGTGAGACAGCCCAGGCAGTTATGACTTTCTTTGCATCCTTTTTATTCCGAAACAACTGTCCAAGCTGGACGGTTGATTCATTATAAAACCATCGCGAACCCAGTTCATCACGAACCATAGCGTTATTCAAGGATGATGGATCAGTCCACTCACTCATAGGATTATGCTGTTCCGTGGGTTCAACAGGAGATTTGTACATTTCCGACGGATCAGTATACTCCTCTTCATTAAAATTCTCCTCCAATTCTGGTAATTCTTCAGCTGCATTTACTTGATAGCCACCAAATTGAGTTGTATTTCTTATACCAGTTTTGTTAGGTACACTGCCACCTGCACTGGCATTGGTACTGCCACCTGCACCAGTATCGACATTGCCACCGCCATCGCGACCTCCGGTACAGATATTAGTGCTTTCTCTTTCAACTGAATGGCTGCCCTCCGAACTATGTATTAACATTTCAACGTACAGTATGATGGTTCCGACAGCATAGCATGGATTTGTCACAATTCGTCCAAACGAACCCCATGATTTGTCACCTTTCAGTCTCTTCAGCACCCATTTGTTTCCATTCGGAACCATGCCTTCCACCTTGAGATTATCCGTCGCAACATTGAGTTGTAACAGGTCATCTAACCAAATCTTCAAATCATTGAAAGACATTGACTGTGGTTGTCTCATTTGACCGCAAACATACATACAACCACCAAGATCATCACCGTTTGGTCCATTACGGATTACACTGGCTCCGTAATAAACGTAAACCGTACTGGGTTGCTCCATAGCTGTACAAGAGTGCATAATTAGAGAACCCACATTGCTCATTGTACTACAAAAAACATGATTTTTCAAACAACAGAAATTTTCCCCTCCCTCTAAACCCATGCGGGAAAGGCCAACACGGTGAGGGCGACAGCGGTGATGACTACGACTATGAGGCCGCGATTCCTAACCCTAACCCTAACTGATTGACAACCCTACCCCTAAATCTAACAAAAAAACCAACCCTTCTCTTCTCTTCTCCTCTCCTCCTCTTCCTTCTCTTCTCTTTTTCTCTCTTTCTCTCTGCTAATTTCAGAATTTTCGGAAAAATGAAATGGCCGTACTGTGTGAAAGCGACGCACGGTGTTTAAATACCGTTTCAGTCGCTATTGGGGAATACGATGTTTCCCTACAACCCTAAAAAAATAACCCCTCTCGCTCTAAACCCGTGCGGGAAAGGCCAAGACGGTGAGGGCGACAGCCCTAACCCAACTAAAAGAAGCGACAGCGGTGAACCCTAACCCTAATAATAACAATCATTTTAATATACATAATCACAAATGTTTACATCTACATATTAACAAATATTTTAATCTACGTGCATACTAATAAAATTCAAATTTGAAAAACATCACATTTTTTAGTGGTTCTTCAAATTTTTTAATTTGCGAAATCCTAAATTTTTTAATCTGCGAACATACACTAACCCTAATCTGTGAACATACACTAACCCTAACCCTAACCCTAATCTACGAACATACACTAACCCTAACCCTAACCCTAATCTGCGAATATACACTAACCCTAATCCTAATCTGCGAACATACACTAACCCTAACTCTAAATTTTGTTTCATCACATTCATGCATTTACCATCACACTAACCCTAACAATCAACCTAACCCTAACAATCATTCTAAATCATATTTAAAAACTACGAGTTTACGATCTAATTAATGAAAATATATGAGTTAAAAAAACATACCTCAGCGAACAAATTTGAAGAATCTCCGAAAAAAATTTTCTGCTCCTCTTTCTTCTCTTCCTTCTCTCTAAACAGATTTCAGTAATTTCTGGAAAATTTCGGAAAAATGAAATGCACTGCACTGTGAGAGGGACGGCTGGAGGATATAAACCAGGGTTTCAGTCGCTAGTCCGGCTAGCGACTGAAACCTGGCTGGCACGGCTCGGGTGCAAGCGGGGATGCCACGTCTTCAGTCGCTAGCCGGGCTAGCGACTGAAGACAGTCGCCTGGGTGTGCTCGCGACTGAGAGTCTGTTTTGCAAATTTAAAAAGTTAGGTGTTAGTTTTGTAATTTTTTTTTTAAAGGGTTATTTGGAAAAAAAATTCGAGAATTTCTCAACACAGCACATCTGTGGTAGATGAAATTTATGATCTCACACACAAATATGAGTGGTACTAACCACTTTGAACTATGAACATTTATATGATAATTATATTATAAATTTAGCAAATACAGTCCCACAGTTTTACTTCCTTTTGTTTGTATTTGCTTAACATTTGGTAAAAGAAATTCAGAGGCTGAGGTGCTGAAGTAGCAAGGCCACGAGGACAAATGGACAGCGACCACTCGCCGCGACCACACCACCACCAGCCGTCGCCGCCGCCGCCGGACCGCCAGGGCAGCGGCAACGGCTACGACATAGAGAGCATGGACGGCGGCAGCGGCGGTGGGGGAGGGTGGCGGGGGGCGACGGCTGAGCGGAACGTGTCGTCGGAGGCGCTGTTTCACTTTGAAGGCGACGGCGACGGCGACAGCGACGGGCCACGCCAGCCGCTGCTGCGGAAGCGCACCATGAACGCCACCTCCCAGATCGCCATCGTCGGCGCCAACGTCTGCCCCATCGAGAGCCTCGACTACGAGTACGCGCCAAACCCTCTATTCTTCTATCGTGTCCTTTTTTTTTTTTTTTTGCTTTCTTTTTGGGTGATCTTGATTAGTTAAGAGTATGAACTGTTGTTTGTTATTAATTTATTGATTGGCTTTGGCGCACGAAGGTTAGGATCCTATGGTGCATTTAGATTTTAGAAGAGGAAGAAAGTGATCCTTGATGCTTCTTTTTTGTTGAAGTTTGTAAATAATTCAGATACTGGCATAGATAAATATGTCAAAACTGCGGCTTGCTTGTGTCACGTTGGTTTAGTATTGGATCTTGATTGGTCTATTGCTAGCATCTTTTGTGATCTTATGCATATTTTAATGAACACTTGACATAGACTATTTAGTATGGAATCACGACATTGAACAAAGTTGCTACTGAAGGGGTAAAAACAACGGGAAGGTTTGGGGCTTTGGGCTCTGCCATGCGCGATGTCTCAATCCCCCATTTTAAACGCAAATGGGAAGAGGAGATGTTAACAGGATGTAATTGTTAGAAAGATTACATTTTTGATGAATTTAGAGGCGGTTAAAAATTTTTAAGAACTGACTACAACATGGAACAGTAAGATATCAATAAATTCAGACATGCCAATACGATAATGTTTACAATGCATTTGGAAGTTGCTTGATGATAAAAACTTAAAGAGAAAACAAATGTACAAAATGCACACTGTACACTTTAGTTTGTATGTTACATGCTTGAATTTTTGTATTGCACATCTCAGAATTGTGGAGAACGACCTTTTCAAACAAGATTGGCGATCAAGAAAGAAGAAGCAAATATTTCAGTACATTGTTCTGAAGTGGACTTTAGTTCTTCTGATTGGCCTGTTAACTGGACTTGTTGGCTTCTTCAACAACCTTGCAGTTGAAAATATTGCTGGGTTCAAATTGCTGCTCACGAGTGACCTTATGTTGAAGCAGAGGTAAAGTTTCACTTTAGTGCATTTACTGTTTTACTGTAAGTTTCTGTGGCTGTGAGCAGAGTTTATACCTAGTTTTTACTCTAAGCGAAGGTTACACCTCCCGTTGATGCTACGTTAACCTGTCATAGGTCAAGGCTAAATGTACACTGAATTACTTTCATCTTCTGTTCTGACAGTGCCTGGAAATCTCACTTTTAGTTGACAATAACAAGAACTAAGTTTATTAATTGCAAGTTGTAACTAAAGAGTAGACACGGTAGAAATGCTTGTGATCTGTGATAAGCATATGAAGCTGGTGGCACTAAAGGCTTACATCTGTGGAACAATTTGAAGTGATCGATGGTGTTCTGCTTCCAGTGCAGGTACTTTACTGCATTTCTGGCGTATGGAGGTTGCAATCTGGTGTTGGCAGGTGCTGCTGCAGCAATCTGTGCTTACATAGCACCTGCTGCTGCGGGGTCTGGTATTCCTGAAGTTAAAGCATATCTTAATGGAGTTGATGCTTATTCTATACTAGCTCCCAGTACGCTCTTTGTGAAGGTAAGATCTAACTCAGAAAAACATACATAAGCAATCAGTTTTACTTTTTTACTTTTCAAGTATATTTTACACTATATGTAATATTATTTATGCTAGCTTATGGAATTGTGTTTAGTGTCACCTAAAACCTTTTTTCAGTGGTATTACGTACTATTGATAAAAGTTCTGTATGAAATTGACATGTGCACCAACTGCCTATAATCTTTTTGTTCTGGAGGACAAACATACTCACATGTCTACTTTTTATTTCTATTTTGGTCAGCAAATGCACCGAGTGCCAACAAGTGATGTCATTTCTTAAGATTTTTTGTGCCTAGGAACCTAGTGTCCTAGTATATTGCAAGGCGTATCCATGTGTTAAATTTCCGCAGAAAATTCTGTTAGAAAAGCTTATAGAGGGAGGGTAATGCATGTAGAATGCAGAATGTATAAATCACTTCTTCAGTTTTTGGTGCATTCGACCAAGACACTACCAATTTCAGGTTGGAGTAGAATAATCTTCTGTTCTGTAACTGTTGTTCTATTGCCATGCAGATATTTGGTTCAATACTTGGAGTTTCAGCTGGATTTGTACTTGGAAAGGAAGGCCCTATGGTACATACAGGAGCATGTATTGCCAACTTGCTTGGTCAGGGAGGGTCACGCAAGTACCGTCTTACATGGAATTGGCTCAGATATTTTAAGAACGATAGGGATAGGCGAGATTTGATTACATGTGGGTCTGCGGCTGGAGTGGCAGCTGCCTTCCGTGCACCTGTTGGCGGTGTCCTGTTTGCTCTTGAGGAAGTGGCATCATGGTAGCACCTCTTTCCCTTGCCTAGCTAATAGCTATTCATTCATACTTTAATGCAGACAGTAATCTTATACTTGTATGATGTATTTGGATTTACAAAAATTTCATTACCTAGCTGAAAATGTTAATCCAGATCACAAATACAGTAGCCATCAACATTGACTATGTAGCTTCCACAATCTAATATTGATATAGAATGCTTATTGACAAGAATTATTGTTTGGGTTTTACTTAGTGAAGAAATGGTTGAAAAATGCACAAATATGATTGCAAATGAAGTAGCTATCTAATGTTAGCTTGTAGGTTTTGCTGCAAGTCCTAAAATTTTTCCCACAAAAATAAATTTTCCATGTGATTTTCAGGTGGCGAAGTGCTCTTCTGTGGAGAACATTCTTTACAACTGCTGTTGTTGCTGTGGTGTTGAGGGGCCTGATTGAGTTCTGTCGTAGCGGAAAATGCGGTCTCTTTGGGCAAGGAGGATTGATTATGTTTGACCTTAGCTCGACCATCCCGACATACAGTACCCAAGATCTAGTTGCAATAATAGTCCTTGGAATAATTGGTGGTGTCTTTGGAGGCCTTTTCAACTTTCTCTTGGATAAGATTCTTCGTGCCTACAGTATTATTAACGAGTATGGACCAATTATAAGCATCTATTCACTTTGACCACTTTCTTTTTTTCTCATTTTTTACATAGCGTGATCTCATTCACATTGTTGTGTCTTCCTACAGGAGGGGTGCTCCATTCAAGATCCTTCTCACTATCACAATATCACTTATCACATCAATGTGCTCCTATGGGCTCCCTTGGCTTGCTGCATGCACTCCATGCCCTGCTGATACTGTGGAGGCATGCCCCACCATTGGCCGCTCTGGAAACTTTAAGAACTTCCAATGTCCACCTGGTCATTACAACGATCTTGCATCGCTTTTCTTCAACACAAATGACGATGCCATCCGCAATCTCTTCAGCAGTGGCACTGAGAAAGAGTTCCACATGTCCACTCTTTTCATCTTCTTCACCGCTGTTTACTGCCTTGGCCTTGTGACTTATGGTATTGCTGTCCCATCTGGTCTCTTCATCCCTGTAATACTTGCTGGGGCTACATATGGGCGCATAGTGGGAACACTTCTTGGCTCCATATCTGACCTTGACCCAGGTCTCTTTGCGCTTCTTGGTGCGGCATCTTTCCTTGGTGGAACAATGAGAATGACTGTGTCAGTCTGTGTGATCCTTCTAGAGCTCACCAATGACCTCCTTATGCTCCCTTTAGTCATGCTTGTTCTTCTCATATCTAAGACTATAGCTGATAGCTTTAATAAAGGGGTTTATGATCAAATTGTGGTAATGAAAGGTTTGCCGTACTTGGAGGCTCATGCTGAACCATATATGAGACACTTAGTTGCTGGTGATGTTGTGTCTGGGCCACTAATCACCTTTTCAGGTGTCGAGAAGGTGGGGAACATTGTTCATGCATTAAGGATCACAGGCCACAATGGATTCCCGGTGGTTGATGAGCCACCAGTATCAGAAGCACCCGAGTTGGTTGGGCTTGTGACTAGGTCTCATCTGTTGGTTTTGCTGAAAGGCAAGACGTTTATGAAGGACAGGTTGAAAACTAGTGGTAGCTTTGTGCTGCATAGATTTGGTGCCTTTGACTTTGCCAAGCCTGGGTCTGGGAAAGGTCTGAAGATTGAGGATCTGGATTTTACCGATGAGGAAATGGAAATGTATGTGGATCTCCATCCGATTACAAACACCTCGCCGTATATGGTGGTTGAGACGATGTCACTTGCGAAGGCTGCAGTCCTTTTCCGGGCATTAGGATTAAGGCACCTGCTGGTGGTGCCAAGGACTCCAGGGGTAAGCTCTCTATATATATCTCTCTCTCATGCATGCATGCACCCATGACATCCCCATGTGCTCAACTGCTTAAATATTGCTTTGTTTGCTTGTTGTCTTTAACATGATATGAAATTCAGAGTGTAGCAGTGCATGTCCTACTAATGCTAAGCCATTGCAAATTGTATCACAGCCTTGTACTAAAAATTGTTCATGTGAGTCTATATGCTGTCCTTGTCACTGAAATCCATATACTTTTTGAACTCTTGAACATTCAAAATGGCCCTGTAAATCCCTGTAGTCAATTACTTTTAGTCAAACTAGCTATTCATCGTTTAAGTGAATGAAACAGCACAATAAGTCAAAAGGTAGATACATTTTGTGTTACTCCTAGTAATTAAAAAGAAATTTTAAAAGTGCAGGTACCTGAACTGTAATTTAGCCTTTCATTGAACTAACTTGGTGTCCAAAGGCATGCCAATAACGAGTCTTTCTTCCTCTTTGAATGCAGAGACCTCCCATCGTCGGAATCCTAACAAGGCACGATTTCATGCCAGAACATATTCTCGGGCTGTTCCCGACTCTCAGTAAGGCGCATTGAGAGGGTCAATGCGAGCATAATCTTATGATCTGTTTGTGTTGCCCGATCACAGGATGCAAAGGAAGCTGCTTTGTGCAATATTTACTGCTTCTCTCTGCTTTTTTCCTCTAATTCTTTGTATTTTGTTTTCTGGAGGTAATTAAATCATGACAGTATCAAATATTTGTTGTAAAGAGCTGATCTCCCATCAGTGACTGAATGAATTTTTGTAGCCTGTGCTTTTGTACAATAATAATTTGGCATTGTGTTTTGCTCAGTTGTGACTTGCTCTGTGTGGCTCTCTCAGTGATATTGTTCAAGATTCATACGAATATATACTTCAGGATGCTTCTACGATGACCTGTGACCACTGCTAGGCAGGGATCCAACTACCAAACATTCCGGGACCCACCTGTCAACGACCAGATATCTCAGCCATGAGCAACCACCAAACACTACTGGGCCCACGTGTCAATGACCGGACATGCCTGAACAAAAAAGGGGAACAGTGACAGGCACAGCACAATGATGCTGCCTCGACAGATTCCAGCATGTTTGTCAAGAACAACTTTTGCTTGCCATCCATCTCTCGCCACAGAATTCTTTAGCTCTTTCCTGTGTGGCATGCATGCCACGAAAACTTTTGCTCATACTAACTTGGATTTTGTGCATGCAGGAACTTTTGGGCTTTGGCTGGTTTGTTTCTGAACTTTTGACTCTCCCTTTGTATCTTCTGCAGTAAAGATTGGTTCTGAATAGAACTAGGCCATCATGTTCAAGTTTAAGAGAGGCCATAAGAACTATCAATTATGAGATGGTGGCCATGTGAGTGCTCGGAGAAAGATTTGGTGCATCATGTTGTACCCAGCATTTGCATTGCTTACCTTGGCTTGCAAGCAAGGTGGAAGGGCAAAAGATCTTTGCATTTTTTTTTTGGTCTGTCCTGTGATTTTTTTTCTTTTTCTGTCCATCTGTTCTTATAGGCTCTGTACTTTTTTCTTTTAAAAAAAAGTTGTTTTTACACAGACGATAGTATCTGTTATGTCGGTAATACACACACCTTTGTTAAAAAAAATGTCATTTTTTTACAATAATTTTCTATAAGATACAATTTTGAATGCTACCTTTTACTAAAATATGTTAACAAAAGTTTATAAAATTATAATATTATGAAATTAATTTTTTGATAAATATACTTATATAATTTTTATATGATTAATCTAGATATTTATAAATATATTAATTATCAAAGTTAAACAAATTTAACCGTGTACAGTCAAAAAGAGATTAAGGGACGAATCCAGAATGTTTCTTTGTATGATTACATATATTAACTATTCAAGTGCACATGTGAATGAGATGAAAGAACATATTTTTGCCTCTCTAATGGTGAGCAATGCTATGAAAAACTTGGTTGCATTTTGGTGTTTGACTGAATTCTTTTTCTGCGTTCTTTATCATGAAAGAGGAAATTGGAGAGAATTCTAGGTATTATTATCTTCGTTCTCAAATATATGTTCATTTTGTCAACAAAAATTTCACAAAAATTTGTCACTTAATAAATTTTATGAAAAGATTTTCTATACTATACGTATTAAATTGGGTGGTTGAGTCTTGTGTGTATATATAAGTGGAGTTAATAACTCGTTAATTGTAGTAGATGAAGTTCATTTGTACATATGTTCATTACGAGTATTTTTGGTATATTTTACTAAAATTATGATTGCTTTGGTAAATTTTAAAAAAAAGTGATAAATATTTGAGAATCGATGTAATATGCTATATATGTCCCAAAATTTCAAATTTAAGAAAAACTTTAGCACATTGTGTTGAGTTTTATGTGCTGACCAATACATTCAATACTCGACTTCAATCAAGATTTAGTCTATCCTTAAAATTTTCTTGATCTCACCACCAATCCTCTCAATTACTTTTCTTCTAAATTGCCACAGCGAATTCCTGAACTCAAAGTCTCTAAACTTAGATACCATGTTGAAATTTATGCATTGATTAATTCATCCAAAAACTTGAGCTGTTGAAAAAACCAGTCAATCTATTCATTTTTCAACACACTATAAGCATTATAAGTATGTTTACATCACGTTTCAATTGGTTCATGGTTTGCTAATCTTCTATCGATTAATGATGATTTTATCACATCAGTGACACATGATTTATAAGTGATACTAATTAACACTAATATGAGCTTGAAATGTGGGGTTAAAGTTCATATGTTGGTATGATATAAATATTTTGTAGTTAAACTTAAAATTTTTAGGATGTAAAGAGACACCTAATTTGTGTGGTTGCTTTCGGTGTCTCATATTAGTAGTAACGGTAGGATTCTGTGTCCATATCAAGTAGAGGCAATCAGGTCGGGAGAGATTTGGAAGCGATCGTCTAGTAATGTGCCATGGTCCCATCACAAAAGCCTCTTTTGCCTTTAAACACTTTTACTTAAACCAACCAACCATACCGTCCTCCATGAGCTATGCTTCTTTCAACTTGCGAGACAGCGAACTACCGAATTTAAAGAAATCTTCCTGTTTCAGCACAGTTAATAACAGTTGTTGCAATCAAGTTTCGCAAAACCGTCGGTTACCAACCGGTTGTCACTCTTTAGTAACCTGTTTAATTTTCTGGCAACGTCCAAGGTTCAGAAAAGTGGAGCTGGGATGGTTCTGGTCTCTCTGCTCGTTTGCGACTAGACATCAAAGAGTATGTGCACTCCGCTAAAAAGAAATTATGGATTTAACTCAATATTTTTTCTATTTTATGTGTGTTTAATTAGACATTGTATTGGCATAAGTCTGCGTGTGACATGAAGGTTGAGGTAGGATAAAAGGTTGGATCGATGTTACTAATATAATAGATACTATCATCTGTAAGAACAGTTTTTTAAAAAAAAAATCATAGAGCTAATTAGTTTTTTATTTTCCCAAAAAAATTATGGATTGACTTGAATCAGTCTATATCTCCTATGACTCGAGACAATCGGACAAACTAAGATTACCTCACTTATAACTCAACTAAAACCATCCAGTTTGTGATTTTTTCAGAAAAAATTGTGAATTAAGCCTGAATCAATCAAAATTGGTCTAAATCAATCATAACTTGAGAATTCGAAGAGTTGTTAATTCGACCAATCAATGTGCTTTTGTAGAACAATTTTTTTGCTAAAATTCGAGCAGTTTCTTGAAAACATGCATATGCATTTGTTCCCCTTGTTTGACATGTCCTTTGAAAGTTACGAGAAAGGGAATTATGTCCAATTTTATTTCTTTTCCCTTAATTTTACACCCCTTAATTTTTCCATGCATCACAATTTTTTTTTCCGTTTATACTATAAAATAGAAGGAGTATCATATATTTTATTTGAGGTGTCTAGTCGGCAGGAAACTTTTTTTTAAAGATTTGCACAATCTACAACCCATGTTTAAAATCTAGATTCAATATCATCCATCATCTCTCCTCATCTTCCTCTTTCTCTCCCCTTCCACTGCTACCGCCTGTTGACCCACGCACTGCCAAGCAGCCGGCAGGGCCACCCACCTATTGACCATCACCCACCACTGCCCAACGCTGCTACCTGAGGATAATGTTGACACTCCCTACTTCCCTTCTTCTTTTGTCTCCTCTCCCGCTGGTCATTCGCCTTTCTGTTTCTGCCTACAAAGAAGCTAAGAAAGGAGTTAGTTGAATCCTAAAGAATTACATTTAAGAAAAAATTTGATCTAACAGTGAAGAGAGAGAGAGAGTGTTGATAAGATAAGAAAAAACAAATATCTCCATTTAGCAAAACCCATTTTGTTTTTTTAAAAAATGAATGCCACAGTAGTACCAATGTACCATCTTGAATGTGTAACAACACGACATTTTTTTATTAATAACCCAAAATAAAAAAATAATCTGAAAAATGACTCATAGTTTACCGAAATTGTAAAAATTACTTTTTTGAACGCAATAAGTCAATTATCGCAGTCTGGAACCGCGAGAGGACAAATTTGCACTTATCGTGCCTCACTGACGCGACAGAAATTTTTTTCCCATCCTATCTGCTACAGAAACTGGTTGAGCGGTCGAATGGTTAAGTGGTTGAAGTTTACTTGTATCAGTATCAGTTCAAAACTGGTCACATCAATACTAGACTTGGCCGTGTTCCTATCAGTACTAGACCTGATTATGGTCGTGTCTAATCCTCAAATTAGTCATATCAATGTTAAAACTAATCGTGATTATACGCTTCGACCACTCTATCACTCGACCACTCTACCACTCGACCACTAGCCCACTCGACCAATTTTTATTGCGGATGGGGTGAGAAAAAAGTTTCTGTCGCGCATGTGAGGCGCGACAAATGCGGATTCGTCCTCTCACGATTCTAAACTGCGATAATTGACTTATCGTGCTCAAAAAAATTATTTTTGTAATTTTGATAAATTGTGGATTATTTTTTAAATTATTTTTTATTTCGAGTTATTAATAAAAAAAAAATTCGTAACAAGGCTTCGCGCTATTGATGGTGAGAGAATCCAGAATAGACCACCCGAAGGAAGAACAGTCGAGGGGTAGACCAGGCGTGCAGCTCCACAAATACCATTAAATTACATGCCACGTACGTACCGAGTACCCCCTATCCGGTGATTTCAACAAATCAACCTCCTCTCCCGTGCCTTCTGTGTCCCATCGTACCAAGCAGTGCTGCCCTAAATCCGGAATACGTATATGGAAACTATACAAATTAACTGCATCGGTCTATACGACAGAACACTGATATCAATGAGTTTAGAGTGTGTGTAATTTCGCAGTATGGAGTGCTATTATATCTCCACAGTATGTGCACAGAAACTATATAAACTAGTTGACGTATTTCTATGAGATTAATCCCAAAAACATATGAAAAATGGTAGATAATTGTGATCGATTTCATATCACCAAAGATAATTAGCGGTGAGTTTAGAGTGTACGGTTGTGTTTGGGATTGGTGCATGATTTTGTGTTGTTGTGGGATGTGATAGTTTTAAAAATATTTGTTATATACAATAAGATATTATTATTATCTCAGTGGTTAATAAATAATCAATGACAAAAATAATATCTTAAACAGAGTTTAAAAAACATATTATACTCTCAAACACAATCTAAATAGTTAGATTCGGGACGCATAGTATTTTTTGGACATAAAACCACCAATGTGACTACTGTTATATATTAACATTTGTGTCATAAATTGTACAAATTTGCCTATGTACGCAATAGGATTCGGCGATTACAATGTTTCTGCATTATTAAGGGTTAATTTGCCTGCAGATTCGGTGATGCGAAACCGAAAGATTTGGGAGTAAATTAATTAATTCTTGGTATGTGAAGTATGGATACTTCAATGCAAGATCACGGGATCCTGAGTTGCACGGGAGAAGATTTTCCGTAGATTATTCAATGAAGGGCTGCTATAAATCCTGTCGCTTGTTCAATCCATGCGATTTATTTATTTAGTCAAAAAGCGGATTCGGATTCTCCTTCCACAAATCAGGGGCCTAATTTACTATTAATATTTGTATAAACAGTTTTTGAAAACATGAAAGCACTGCTACTAGTTACTGGTAGTGACAGAGAAGTTGGACCCAAACAAGAACTCTCGCTTAACCATTACAAGTAAAGAGGCCACGGTTTGTGTCACATTTGGTGTTGGGTTACAGCTGCTTAGTGACAAGAATTCTTATGTAAGTAGGTAGGTGGTCTCATCGCAAACAAGCTAAACATGACAAAAGCCAACTTTTTAAACATATACCAAACATAATCCAAACATAATACGAATTAGCAACAACACAGTTGTCTAACCCTAACACAAATAATATAAGACACATCCCAACAACACAATTAGACAATCTAAGCTTAGTTCTGTTTTTAGAGACTCAAAAGATCAAAAATTAGCATTCCAAAAACTTGCACATTAGCAACAACCACTCAATGTTGCGGGCTTGGCAAAATACCACTCCAAAAACTCTTTGTATGCTTTTTACCACTGCCAATAGAATCCATTAGCTATTTTTGACTTCACAACTCTCTTAGAGAACTCATTTTTCATAAATGACAACACTACCCTTCGGTTTAGTAGCCCTAATTGGTCGCCGATGTGTTGCCCCTACCACAAATGGGCTGCACGAACGAAGCTGTTGCCGTGCGCCGCATAGATGTGCTGCACGAATGGGGCCCACATACTAAAGAGTTGCCTAGAGTCGCTTGTTGAAGAGCTGAACCGAGTCACCACGTCGACTGGCTAACGAGCTCTAGAGAAGAGAGAAGGCTATGTTTCATTTTTAGAATTTTTTGGACTTTCGTAGTGGCGTCGACGAGCTCCATAACACTCCTACAAACTGGGGCTACATCAAGTCATTGATGTGCTACCACCGCCACTGATGTGTTGCACGATCAAAGTTGCCACTGCATGGCGCACCGATGTGCTCCATGGACGGGCTCCTACACTAAAGAGCTGCTCGCCAAAGAGTTGAATTGAATTGCTACACCAACCCGTTGATGAGCTCTAGAATGTCCCCATCGAGATCCAAGCCAAGAGCGATGATTGCCACCCTAGACCCCCTGGTAGGGGTGCAACCAGAGTGGATAATATCCGCCCAATCCGTTTCCGTATCCGCAAAATATTAAATTCAGAGCAAAATTTGAATATCCGGACGGATAAGGATTAAGATAAGGATATTATTACCGGATAAGGACAAGGATAAGGATACGGAATTTATGATATCTGATGGATATGGATTCAGAAACGGATATTCAGGAAAAATTATATGGATATCCAGTAGAGTACTTCACCTAGGCCATCAGTCCATCACATGCACACATGGGCCATGGGCCATGCAGGGCTCTAGGCAGCCCACCTGATCTATACTACACTGCTACATGCGGGAGGGAGTTAGGGCTCCAATATCCAAATTTGAAATCCAAAATTCCTCAATCCCTATTCCCATTGCGCAGAGCATCCACACCAGCCTCCCCTCGCTGTGCCATCCTCCTCCTCATTGTCTCCCCCACCACACCAAGCCGCTGCACCTCCTCCCCCATCACATCTCCTCCCTCGACACACCTCCTCCCCGCCACACCTCCTCCCCTACCACGTTGAGGCATTTGTTAGCAATATGTTGAAATGGAATCTTGAGCGCAGATTGTTTACTCTTACTTTGGATAATGCATTTACTAATCAAGTGTGTGTACATGATGCCATTCGAACTCTTCATGCTCAAGATCCTTTAGTTTTTCAAGGAAAATCTTTTCATGTGAGGTGAGTTAATCATATATTGAATCTTGTTACTAGAGATGGTTTGAAACAAATTGCTAAAGCGGTTGAGAATATTCGAGGTTCTATAACAATTGTGAAGAGCTCTCCTTTGTAATTGGAGGAGTTTAAGAAATGTACGCTAGACTGTAACTTAGATGCCAAATGGGATCTTTCCTTTGGATGTAGCTACTAGATGGAACTCCACCTATCTCATGTTGAGAGACTTTTGCGTAAGGATCATCATAGATATGAGAAGTGTGCTCCTTCAAGTGAAGAATGGAATATGACACTAATAATTTACAAGTGTTTGAAGAAATTTCATGATGTTACAGAATTTTTTTCTGGCACTTATATCCGACTGCACATCTATTTTCCAAAAGTTCTGTGAGATTAAGAATTTGATTTCTGAATGGTGTGATAGTGATGATTTTAAAATTTCTTTCATGGCATGTTCTATGAAAGAAAATTTTGATAAGTATAGGGAGAAATCCAATATGGCTCTAGCTGTGGCATGCATACTTGATCCTAGATTCAAGAAAAGAATGGTAGAGTATTTTTTGAAGAAAATCTATCGTGATTTCGCTGAATTTGAACTTAATGAATTGATGAAAGTTTTGAAGCAACTATATGAAGCTTATTTGTTTAGTATACCTCACACTTAAAAAAAAGATTTCGAATACACCTAGTGTGGATTCTCAATCGGACATTGATGATCTATTTGATGATGTTGATGGACACAATAATCTTAATAAGTACTTATATGAAATTGATATGACAAATCAGAATGAGATGACTGAACTGGATATATATATATATATAATAGAACCATCACTATGGTTTGCTCATTCTCATGGGATATTTGATGTTTTATCATGGTGGAGGACACAAGCAGCAAAATTTTCTAATTTTTCATGACTCGCTCATGATGTGTTAGCTATGCAAGTGTCTACTGTTACTTTAGAGTTTGCATTTAGTGCTAGTGGGGGAGAGGCAGAGAGGAGTCGTCGTCCACCGAATGGTGGAGCGTTGTGACGTTCTCTGTAGCCTTCTGTAGCTACTGGCTCCATTATTGCTTTTTCAACGCCGATGATGTCTAGTGTCTCCTTCCGACTGTTAGATAAGATCTATTCAACTTCTGAGTGCAAAATTATCCAATGTAACGTCTGGTAGTTCATAATAATAAAAAAAAAACGAATAGAGTTTTTGGAGTAATATTTTGTCAAGTCCACAACTTTGAGTGGTGATTTGCTAATTTGCAAATTTTAAAATACTATGGAGCTAATTTTCCTATAACTAAGGGACGGTTTGGTGGTTAAGCGAGAACAGAAGCATGCAATAAATCCCTGAATGAGGCGTCCACCACTGTTCAGAAGCATAAGGGGAAAGAGAGAGAGAGAGAATGAGAGAATCTTCCTGAGATTTGCCAGTTTAGCCCCACTTCTTAATAACATTCTTCCACAAGCACAACCACCTTTGAAGGGATTTATTTTTTGTTCTTTCTTGCTGCTTCGGTAAGTACTTCCTCGTCTGCCAAAAAAAAAAAAAACTTATCAATTAACAATGGCAAGAACTAGTGTGTGTTGTACTACTTGAAGTGAAGGCCGCATTTAATCTGTTTCTTCCTGCTCGGATTATTTGACTAGATAATACGGGAGTGAGTTCACGTGGACCGGCTACGGTTGGTCACAACTGCGCGAGGATATGTAGGATGAACGTATTTTGTGCTGTCCACTCTCACTTGACGGTTCGAATCAATGGCCAGATTGCCCATTTGAACTGTTGATTTCACTATCGAATGGCATGCAAGTACTGTGATTATAATACAACCACCACTACAGTGCATCTGGGTCCTAATTAAAACATATATTTTCTATAAGGCAGGTGTGCTGCCATTGCATGCAGTTAAATCTCTTTTGGGATTTCTGAAGAGCAGTATTACAGGTCTATTCAACAAATTACTGCCTTAAAAAGAATACTTACTGTTGCTATTATTGCAGTAGAATCTGCTTAATTTTCTTGTGATTTCTGAAGGGGGAAAACGTACCTGATGAGAGGAAATGATCAGTATCCTTGCTAATAGAGCCACATTTTGGCAATGCCCATTTGTTTGAGAATCTGTACCACCAATCTTGGTGTAATCTGTGGTTGGCCCTCCTGTGGGGTGCCTCAAATCTTTGCAGGGCCACTCATAAGTTCTAAATCTTTGCAGGGCCACTCATAAGTTCTAACACTTTCTTCTTCTTAACCCTTTCTCAGTTGGTAGGCCATGGCTACCATGTTCAACCCCATTGTTGCTGCATTTCTTTTACAAGAACTCCTATTAAAATAAGAGTATACGGATTTATAATCCAATCTATCTATGTGGCATGAAAACAAATTATATTCCCCAAACCTCTATCTTGAGATGCACCGGTGTTGATGGTTTGCCATAATCAAACATATGCTTATTTTTCTTTCACTAATTGGGTAGCTCATAACATCAAATTAAGACGGATCCATGATTTTCTATTTGTGGGGCCAATTATACAATTTATATGTTTTGTATGACCAATTTCTTTAAAATTTTTTTGTAGTTTTTAAAGATCTTTACACGAATTCTTATAGATTTTGAGTTTTTTCAAAAAAAAAAAAAAAAAAAAAAAGAAAGTGTGGGTCAAATGACCACCCCTAGCATGTCTCTCCGCCACCATATATCACGAGTCCGGATGTTCTTATTTTAAAAAGAGTACTCACCTGATACATCCCTTTCTTTTTAACAATAAAGTCACAAGAAAGATATAGTGTGATTTGCAAGCAACATCGTCACTCAAGATTAGAGTAGATATATAATAATAATGATAATTATGAACTCACAATCATCGGGTGGTCAAAAAGAGAGTCAATTGGGAGATCTTTAAAGTGTTGCTTAGGTCAAATGGGTGAGATCTTAAAGCAAGGTTTGATGGTGCATCTTGCCTTGGATTGACTTTATTTATCAACTTTAGTTTCCTCTCCTGTTCATTATTCTCCGTTGATGCAGGCTTGACATGTGCCATGAGTGCCCTTTTGAAGACCAATTTTAAAGGTGATTTAAAGGATTTTTTCCATCATTAGTTCTAAAAAAGTAAGTGTTTTGGGCTACAATATTTTCTTGTATTTTCTTAAGTAATGAAATATATAAAATTTAACATCTTAATACACTAATGTAACATCTTGTATATGCTTCATTAGTTCAAATAAATTATTTCATTGGTTATAAAAGTAGCATTTTTTATAAAATATTTTGGTTCCACCGTGGTTCGCTAATTATAGTTAGGTTCTTGTTTGAAAAAGCAGTCTTTGGTCTATTTCTAATTTAATTAATATAAAATCCTGGTGAGAATCCCCTTAACCTAAGAAATTTATCCTCCTACTCAATCAGAGCGTTAGACTACATAAAAAAAAATCTTGCAATGCTCAATATTATCTTAAAATAAGTAATTATTGGCTATAAAGGCATACAAGCATATAAATTATTTTTTTTAAAAGAGCAATTAAGTAGGCTCACGAAATTGTAGTGTCTGAGCAGTGTACTAAATTCATAGAATTCAGAGCACCAGCTGAACATGTGAATGTGCATTTATATATCACCAACACCTTCTACTCTTGCAGTAAGTGGTCACTTGTATACACAGTTATAAAAAATATATAAATACCAAAGAATTATGTTGGGGCCATTTCTTTAAATTTTCACATGAAAGTATGTTCAGAGACCCATCAGAAATGGAGAATCCCACAATTGATCCATGAGTGAGAAACTCCATAGAATGTCTACACTGTGTTTAGCCCCAGAAAATAAAATTGCTGTTTTTGTGCCATATTTAAGACAAGTGATCAGACATTCAGATTACATGTGTGGTGTTCACTTCACAAGGATCTGTATGCCTGCAGAATTGTAAATGTTTTGGATTCCTCTCAGCTAAGGTACAAGCAGATATGGCCAAAGTGATCACTTCTCCAGATATCATTACTCCCATGCGTGATTGCACATTCAATTTCACTTGCCATTTGTTGTGAACCTCAACCTGCATATTTATCCATTGTCTCTCCCTGCTACTGCGATTTGCTCATATCACAAAAAAAATTAAATAAATAAATACATGTATTAATGATGTTCTGTCACTTTCATGGACAAACAGATTAAGTTTTTAGATTGTTGTGCTGTGTTGGCGGGGCTTCCACGACTGTTTTCTGGTCGGTTCCTATTTGGGGGCATTAAGAACTTCTCCAACAGCCCCCTAAAAGAATTGATAGTCTAAAATTTAGATATCAGTAATACCATTTTTATTCCAACAGAATACCTATCTCAATTCAGTAATATCTTTTTTATTCCAACAGAATACCTATCTCAATTCCTATTTTAGATATTACTACAGAGAATTGGTAAATTTAGGTATTCTCTCTCCTCTACCTATATGGTTTTGAGGTTTAGAGATTCTGTTGGAGAGAATAGAAATATAGGTATGGAATCTTTTTAGAGAGGTATGTATATGAGGATATAGAGATCCAATTCTGTTGGAGAAGGTCTAAGCCGGCAACCATCTCGTTTTTTCGGTGGATGCTAGTTCATTTTGTTTTTTTTTTTTTTTTTTTTTTGTAAGCCTTTTACTTTCACCTTCTCCGATTATCTATGTTTATTGTATTATTTAAAATAGTAAAAAAAAGAGACCTAACCCAATATCATTAAATTTCTTCTTTCCTTGTTTCTTAGTTACAAACAATCTCCAATTATTGATAGTCATTAGTCCGTCATCATTAGACACCTAAACTTGATTGTTATTTGTTTGTTAATGGACATTCGATTGCTTAAATGTTGTTTATCTAGATAACACACATACAATATATGTATCTATATTGACAACTTTAGTCGGAATGTGAATAGTTTTGATTTATGTACTAAAAAAGCTATAAACAATCTGTTAGTGAGATTTAAACTTTGATATTTAACTAGATAAACAAATGCTATATGTTTGTATATACACATGGGAAATATAAAGATTAAAACCGTATCGTAGAAATTAGAAATTTTTGTACGGATAACCTAGAGTAAAAAAAAAATTAAAAATAACGTGTAATAAAAAATAATTATAAAAATGACCTAAGTCACCACACGGGATGGCGACTTTTGGATTTTGCCTTCAGTCGCAATTCTGGTTGGCAACTGAAGGCCACATCATCAGTCGCCACCTTCAGTCACCAACCAGGATGGCGACTGAAGGTCCAGGTTCAAAAAATGTGTTCTTTTTTAAAAATAGCATTCAAAATTGTGTTTTTTTAAAAATTAACATTCAAAATTGTGTTTCTTTTAAAAATAACATTCAAAATTGTGTTTTTTTAAAAATAACATTGAAAATTGTATTTTTTTTAAAATAACATTCAAAATTGTGTTTTTTTAAAAAATAACATTCAAATTTGTGTTTTTTTTAAAATTAACATTCAAATTGTGTTCTTTTTTAAAAATAACATTCAAATTTGTGTTTTTTTAAAAATTAACATTCAAATTTGTGTTTTGTTTAAAATTAACATTCAAATTTGTGTTATTTTTAAAATTAGCATTCAAATTTGTGTTTTTTTAAAAATAACATTCAAATTTGTTTTTTTTTTAAAATTAACATTCAAATTGTGTTCTTTTTTAAAAATAACATTCAAATTTGTGTTTTTTTAAAAATTAACATTCAAATTTGTGTTTTGTTTAAAATTAACATCAAATTTGTGTTATTTTTAAAATTAATATTCAAATTTGTGTTATTTTTAAAATTAGCATTCAAATTTGTGTTTTTTTTAAAATAACATTCAAATTTGTGTTTTTTTAAAATTAACATTCAAATTGTGTTCTTTTTTAAAAATAACATTCAAATTTGTGTTTTTTTAAAAATTAACATTCAAATTTGTGTTTTGTTTAAAATTAATATTCAAATTTGTGTTATTTTTAAAATTAGCATTCAAATTTGTGTTTTTTAAAAAAATAATATTCAAATTTGTGTTTTTTAAAAAATTAACATTCAAATTTGTGTTTTTTTTAAATTAACGTTACATAATCGACTGGCTGACAAACTAAGGAGGAAAAGACCTGTGGTTGGCCGCGTTGATTGATCAGTATATTTCGTGGTTGGTTCAATCTGTCGGGTATGATATTCCCAAAAACCAAAATGAACATAAAAAAGGTAGTGAAAACATGAGAATACTGATATAATCGAAAATAATACAACCATGAGAATCCAAATCATGTTCCATAAAAGGAGAACATAAAAAAACACTACTGTCGGCCCCTCTTCGGACGATGCCTCCGGTCGTGCTGAAACGGTGATGGCGAATAGGTGCTGTGCGGATGCACTGTCCTCTGCGAGGGCTGTCGACCGGGAGGCTGAGCACTCGGCTGACCGAGGCCTGTATCATGAGCGTCCATCGGGTCCTGCGACGGTGGAGGCGCCTCACCAAGCTGCGAAGATGCCAACTGATGTTGGCTCTGATCGGCGTCGTCTCTCATCTGCAACATATCGGCATACTGGGCGTACGATCGGTCGCGGACCACCTGGGGGTCGGCACGGACCGACTGACGAGGAATGTATGGTGGGTGCCTAGCAGGAGACCGAAGCGGACCAGCCGACGAGATAGGCACCGTCTGCTCAGACATAGCGATGTACTCGTCGTCTGAGTCGAATGTGACGTCGAAGCCCAAACTAGAATCAGAAGTGTGTGTGGAAGGCGGCGCTCGGGGACCCTCAGAGATCCGTATACCACCACGCGATGAGAAGTCCACGTGAGGTGCAACACTTGTACGGTACGAGCGAGCCGGGGGCACATCGAGATAAATGGGTGCGGCGACGGCCGTACCTGAAGGGCCGGCTGTGTCGGGATGACTAGCGGCTGAGTGCGATGGCGTATGACTGGGTCGGGCCCGTGGACGTGGAGGTGCAACAAAAGTCGACGAAGTGGCGGCACTCTCAAGGGTCAGCTGCGAGGCGAGTCAGTCAACGTAGGCGATGGCTTTCTTGTACTCATCGGGCGTGATAGGCAGACCTGCTTGCCTCCGTTGGACTAGTGGCCGTGTCACGGAACTGATCGCACGGATGCCGTCAGCCTGCAAGACGGTAAGACAATGGAGGCAGAAATAAAAATAACAAGTAGGTCATGGGCTGGCGGCATGTACCTGGCGGTGTACCCGAGATGCGTGATGTCGGTCTTATGTCTGATGCACGCTCGGAGCAGGCACGTCTGCAGGTGCCGGAGGTGGCGGGGCAATGCGAGCTGTGGTGCGAGGGAGGTACCATTGGAGGTAGTTGTCGTATGTCGTGGAATCGTACGCCCTCTCCTCACGCACGACATCTATCGCTGCTGTCTGCTCCCAGCAACGAGTGTAAGGAGACTGTCGGTCCTCCCAACTGACAACCTTCTTGCCCTTGCGCTCTGCCTGCAAAAAAACAAAGGTGTTCAGTTATTTCACAGAGGCAAAATACTATGCGCGGAGATAATCGAGAACTTACTCGTGCTGGTCATGCGACAAACGATGCGGGTCGTCTAGAGGAGGGATCGTCTGGAACAAGCCAAACTGGCGCATCACCCTCCATGGAGCATACACTTCCAACATATGGCTGAAGACAAGAATACAGCGGGTGAGCCATAACTCCCAGTCCTCCGTACACACCATAGAGATCGCGCCACCGGCTGTGCTCTCGATATAGCTTGTCGTCCAAACCCTTCATATAACACACGACGGATGCAACAACTCCAACTCGCCGCTGTACGCACTGTAGCATGCATGCACCTGAACTGTGGCCCACTGCAGCTCATGTTGCAACCAACGATCCCCCATGGTAGGGCGATCGATCTCATCCTCCGCATCCCTAGGCGGGTGCCCCTCCAAAAGTGCAACGGGCGTGTCGGTGATGAGCGGTCATCCGACAGGTACGCGCTCATACGACCACAGCAAAAGAAGTAGAGGAGATCCGGCTATGTTCGCCACTCGGGCACGCCGAATGCAGGCGTCGCACAACCCTCGATACGTCACACAGAGAACCGCTGACCCCCAGCTGATGCGCGAGATCTGATCGATCAGCGTGTCCGCGAGCATCTGCGCCAGTGGAACAAGCCAACGATCCACTGTGTCGCCGTGAGTACCTATAGAAAAGCAAAAAAATAGGAATTAAATTCAACAAGAGAATGGAAATAGCTGTGCCAATATCATGTTTAAGCATACCAGTTAACATGAAGTCCCCGAACAAGTGTAGCAAATACGCCTCGAAGTGTCGGCTCACAGTCCACTCATCTGCATCTGCTGGGCACGTCCTGAAGTGAACAAGCCAAGTCGCAGGAACTCCGACATCGTGGTGGAAGGGCTCCTGGCCGAGAGGTAGTGGATGAAACCTCTCGGCGAGCATGCCGTCCCATCCGGCAGGAGTGGGTGGTGGTACCCAGGCCTGCCCTCGAATCGGGAGTCCGAACAACATCGCCACATCCTCCAGGATAATAGTCATATCCCCCCACCGGAAGTGAAATGTGTGCGTCTCGGGTCTCCACTTGTCCACCAGAGCAGAGACCAGTGATCGGTCGTGCCTGAAAGTCTCCAGTCTGGTGATCGTCCTGCAAAAAGGAAGCAGCCCCGCCGCCCTCAGCCGTGCGATGTATCTCCCGTCGAGAGGCCAAGACGTGCCGGACGATCGCAGGTGGAATGGCTGAAGCTCCTCTCCGGATCGCACCGCTCGAGACCGGTGACGATCGTAGTAGTAGTGATCGAGTAACTCAGGAAACTGTGGACGAGGGTGAGCCATGCCTGCAAACAAGAACATTATGTTAGTACATCATCAAATACACAAGAGGAATGAATAAGTGTTGCACAACATTACTGAGTCATATTCGATTAGGTCCGGATGCATCAGGACATCTCCTCCTCGTGTGGCCAGGCTGTCGGCAAACGGCACACTTTCGTAGCTCATCGCGTTCTGCGTTATCCATGTCATTGCCAATTCGCATTTTCCGCCGTCGTCCAGGGCCTTTCCGCTCCAAGTGCGGTGGTGGAACATATCGGATCTCGCCTGCCCTACACGACTGCTCTCTGTAGTGCTGCTGAGTCCCCCAAATCTCAAAGTCTGCAGTCCATGTCTCGGCAAGGTACCGTGAACCATAGTAAACTGACAGGTACATCTCGCTCGACTTGTTGTCGTGCGCACACGCGGCCATCACATGAGAGTATGGTTTATGCAATAGAGTTGGCTTGTTACAAGTGCACTTGACACCGTCTTCAAATGTCACTCCTTGCCTCTTGATTTGTCGCATGTATCCACCCACCACGTTCTTACTGCGCAGATAAACGACCCAACTTTGCCTTCTGCTATTAGGAATGCACTCGACTGAGTGTTTCTGAGCGGCCGCGGCTTTTATTTCTAAATACCTTTGTACTTCATGAGGAAATTATGGTGGTGTGACCCGAAGCAATGCTCTTGCAGCTGTACCTCTCTCGTAGAAGTATTTGGCCGTGCGATGCCATGTAAATTCCACAATTTCAGTGAGCGGCAGACCTCGCACCCCCCTCAACACAAAATTGTATACCTCCGCCATGTTAGTTGTCATTAAGCCATATCTGGCACCTCCCTCATCGTGCAATAGAGACCACTTCTCAGGAGCTTTGTCATTGATCCATTCACTAAATTTCTTTGGCCTTGACCTTCGGGTGCGTCGTCTCGACACATCTGTAGTCTCCACGACATTTTCTTCATCTTCTGGATGTTGTGAACTGCTTGCCTCTGACCTTTGAGATTTACCTAGATCTGAAGTTTCTTGTTCTAACTCGTCCCAAAGTTGTTGGAACTTATGACTTTGGTTCTGATCGCACAACCACTTGAACTTCTTTATAAGCCGTGCGCTTTTGTAGTGTGTGAAGAAGTTCGCCGCAAGGTGTCGTTTACATCACCGACTGATCAAGTCATTCCAGCTGTACTGCGGGTTCTCAGTGGACAACATGAACTCAATGGCACTTAACAGACCCTTGTGTCTATCATGGATTACACATACATTCCGTCTGTCCTTCATGACGGTTTGTTTTAGGTTTGCAAGGAACCATACCCAGCTGTCTGTACTCTCTCCTTCCACTAAGGCGTACGCCATGGGAAGTAGCTGGTTGTTTGCATCTGCAGCAACTGCTGTCATCAGAGTTCCCTTGTACTTCCCAGTTAGAAATGTGCCATCCACACAAAGTATTGGCCGCATGTACTTGAACATAGAGATTACTTGACCAAATGACCAGAATATACGCTTCATATACTCAGCTTCAAGAACTATCTCACCATTTCTGCCGACAACTGGGCTATGGACTATATCCATCACAGTGCCAGGGTTGGTGTCAACGATTTGTTCGATCAATCTGGGCATATATTTATATGAATCATAGAAAGATCCAAATAACATCTCAAGACCAAGTTGCTTGGCTCTCCATGCCTTCCCATATTGAATGATGTACCCAAATGTGTCATTGATTTGGCTGACAATTTGTTTTGGTGGCATATCAAGATTTGCATGAAGGTTCGACAAAATTACACGTGCCACAAATGCGGATGACATATTCCTATGACTCTGTGATACTTCTGGCACTGAACAGTCATGTTCGGTAATCCTGGAAACAATGAAGTGTTCATTGTCCCTGTACCGAGCAATACGAACATAAAATCGACATCCTTCCACCTTGCACTTCACCGCGTACAGTCGCGGATTTGTTCTGTCAACCTTGAAAGACCGACGTAGTGTCACAGACCACATTGTCACGGCTTGCTTAGCCTCCTCCTTACTTCGAAAATGTTGTCCCAATGTTAATCTGTGCTCACTCCCTGCCCACTCCGAACTGCGATCGTCGTGGATTCGCGCATGCTCAAAACCACTAGGATCTAGCCATTGTTGTATAGGTCCCATTCCACGATAGTCTTCTTCACTAGAGGAATCCGCATAGTCTGCGTCCACCTCCGACCCTTCACTGCCTGAAACTTCCAGACCCTCGTCTTCACCTTCGTCGGCATAAGCTTCATCCCCAGGCCACAAATACCTGCCCATGAATTCTGCGTTGGGGATATCCGCAGAATTATGGGTCATGGTTGGATCAATGTTCGTATGTTGTCCTCCAATTAATGGTTTGGGTACAAGTTCTGCTGCCGGTTCTGGTACATTGTCTACCTTTGTCACATACAGTATGCAGTCATCTGGCCCATGATTGGGATTTATCACCCTCCTAACAAGAGAGCCCTATGATCTATCGCCTCTAAGTTTACACAATTTCCAACAAGATGTCAAACCAATAGGCACCAGCGCTTCTATGACAATTTTGTGTAAACATGGGTCAATATTTAGGATGTCCATGACTAGGGTCTTAAGGTCTTCAAAATTAAGAACACTAAGATCATTCAATTCCATGTCTATACGGTGACAGCCACTTAGGTCATCTCCAGATGTTCTATTTCTAATGATTTGTTCCCCGTGGAAAACATAGACTACTCTTGTTTCCGACATTGTCTACAACATAAGTATTACAAACATCAGCTATCATATCTCCAATATATTTTGCACATTACTCTATACTCATCCTTAAGACATGTGCGACTTATTTTTTAACATCTCAACTAATCGAAGTACACTGCATTAACGACATCGCATCACATCTAATCTACAATTTTTGTATTATCATCTCACATATCAATAATTTAATTATTTACTACTCTTAATTAATACCCATCTCACATCTCATTCATAAACATATGAAATTTACATAATATTACACAACAAATCAAAATTATATATACATTATATTCATAAATGCCCAACATATTTAAATACGGCACAAATCAAATATGTATTTCTGCACATTTTCTACGAATAAACCGTATGTCCTAAATTATCAATTCACTATTTATTAATCTAATTTATTCGCTTAATATATAATATTTCTACATAACAGATCTATATTTACAACACATCTACATAACAGATCTACAAATTTCTAAAATAGATCTACAAATTCCTAAAACAGATCTATAAATTCCTAAAACAGATTTGCATTCTACACTAATTATCACTAAAAATTTTTGATTGTACCTTTCTTTCCTCCTCCTCCTTCTTCTTCTCATTTCTTCTTCTTCTCCTTTTCTTTTCCTCTGCTCCTTTTTTTCCCCTCTCCTCCTCTCCTTTTCTTTTCCTCTTCTTTTTTTCCCCTCTCCTCTCTTCTCCCTCTCTGCCGTGACCCGTGAGTGAGTTCTGTTTTTTTTCTCTTTTCCAACGTCAGTCGCCACGGCTCCCCACTATATAGCCCCCATCAGTCGCCATCCCGTATGGCGACTGATGTCCCCTCTGTTTGCTTTTTGCGGTAAGTCGCTACGTGGGATGGCGACTTAAATCATTTTTGCAATTATTTTTTATTACACGTTATTTTAAAATTTTTTTTTAACTCTAGGTTATCCGTACAAAAATTTCTAGAAATTATATCGGAGTGAAACCTAGTAGAAAAGCCATGGGGGTGGTTCGAGGTGCTAAAAAAAGAGTTGAGTAGGGGTTGGTAGAAGATGTGTGTACCTGGCAACCCGTGGGCCCCACAAAACAGTGCCTCTCTCATTGGGGCTCTGATCTCCTGTTCAGGACAAAAGCCGGGGGACGCTTTGGACTGACTGACAAGTGGGCCCCACAAGAGATCTCACAAATCTCGCTCCAGGCCCCAAGTGGTCGTAGCCGTTGGATCCTACAACAGACGGCTCAGATTTCGCCACGGAAGAACACTCGTCCGGTGAACAGTGGCTGAGTCGTCAAGTAAAAAAAAGTACTCCCCCAACTATAGTGGATAAATATTGTAACTCATATGTTATTAACATCCATTATTCCATCGTATAACGAAAATAATAACATTATATCATACATCGTGTAACTTCAAATCTCTTCATCTTACTTGTTTGCTTATAAATAAGAGATATTTGTACACTTTAGATGATACATAAAAAGAATAAAAATTCTCATTTTTTTTTTACATTTTTCTCTATGTTCTACAAATGTAGTTTACAATAGTATTTTTTTATAACATTTTTTTATACTCTTTTTATATGTGCAGCCGGTACTGTACCCTTATAATATTTATTAGGTGGAGTAAAGAGTTTGACCAGATTTTTGAATAAATTTAATTTCTTCTTTGATAATAACTTGACTAAAGTTTATTTTTAAGGAGTGATGCTGAATGATAATTTAATGTTCATAAAGCACGTACACACACATTTCATCGGTTGGAGTACAAATATTGCAGGGGATCAAAGTATCCCATGTTAAATGGTACCATATTTATAGATTTACACCTGCAAAACAGAAAATATCACCAAACTAAACTTTTTCATGTTAGATGTTGTCGGAGCCAGGGTGTCTTGTATTAAATCTGAATTGTCTGTGTTTTGGATTATGTAGAAACTTGGGGTTAACCCTATAATAAAAAATAAAATATCATAAATACTATCGAATAGTTTCTTAACTATTAAAAATACCCATATCACTATTTTTCTAGTTTTTCACATTTGTTTAGACTAATTAGCAGTTAGACATAGTTTAACTGACATGGTTAAGAGTTTTTTTTAATTTGACATGATTAAGAGTTGATTCGACGATATCATGGGCTCTCGACAAAAGAGGTACAATGGTAGCATGTGAAGAGACAAAAATACCCACAAAATGGAGTGAAAAATAAACACAGGTAAAATCTTCGAAAAAAAAAGTTAATATAATCACACATTAAAAACCTGACAATCGTAAATAGTATAAGGTTATAAATATTCAACATTTCCTGTTGAAAGTTATTGAAAAACTATTTGTACTACCATAGTGGCTCTCTTTAATAGCAAGATATTATTAAACACTATTTTCAGTTTTTTATAGAATTCTTTTTGAAATAGTATTTTAGATTTTCGTATTCAAAATCTAAAATAACCAAATTAAATATATCAAGTTAAATTTGCCCATTAAATTTTGTAAATTTTAAGAACAAAAGGTATTCATACAGGTCAAAATCACTCACTAAGAAGAGTTAAATTGTACTCTCAAAAAACAGTTGCATTGCATTATTTTTCACTTTAAACGGTTTAACATACTAGCAGTACAATAGATGTTTATTCTTCTACGCATGTATTAACAAAAATTAAGTATTTGATCGAATTAATATTACGTGCTGTATCTATCTTTCAAAAAAGAAACCAAATAAAACTGGCAAAGTAGCCGGTTTTTAATTTGGTTAATTGTACTTTAAAAATTTTCAAAACCAAATTTATAATCTAGTGTTAGAAATAAAAAAAGTACTCGAAAACACTTAGCAAAATAAAAAATAGAAGACTAGGCCAAATTTCTCTAAGATAATTTTGAGGAGTGCTTCGGTACTGCGAAAGAATGTATGAATTTTAAAACATGTACAGTTAGTGACAGGTATGTGCGTATAAGTCATCAACTCTCTATTTGTTTTAGGGTTTAGAATGTTGTCTATATAGTAGAACTCAAAAATACAAACTAATTATCTATAACATATAATCTGAAACGTGTAAAATAATATAAATTATCTGAAATGAACCAACATGAAATCCACGCGCCAAACTTTAAAAAAACCTCTATCAACATCGTGAATTAAACTATATGCAAGTCAAATAATATTTTTTTCCTTCTTACACACAACCGAACGGTTATTAACTAATAAATATTGGCGCGCAACCGAAGTGTGTGACTGCACTCACACATCATCTGTTTTGCGCAACTGAAAAAAAAAATAAGGAAGAAAGTAAAGTTAAAAACATTGGGGATCAAGTGGGTTGTGAGGATGGAGGAATTTTTATTTAAATAATTCTCATTAAAAAGATAATTACAAAATTATCCTATATTTTGTGCTTTTTATAAAAATGACCTGCCAACTTAGCAAATCACGGGTGAAAGTGCATGTTGCGCGCGTGGGAGTCGACAAACGAAATTGAATCGACAAATTTTTTTTGGGATCAATATATGACGATATATAATTCTGATTGATGATACATTTAAACCATTAGATTTGTAAAATCAAAATGATCAAATTGGCACAAATTGATCACAAATCGGAATTATAGATCATACGGTATTGTCATTGAATCTTACAATTATATCGGGATCAATATTTTATAATCTATAACTCTAATTAACATTTTGTTTGAGCCAATGGATTTGTGAAGTCAAAACGATTAGATCAACATAAACAGAGTGTTAATCAGAATTATAAATCATAAGATATTGATCCAGAAATAAATATAAGATCCAAAGACAATATTTGTGATCTATAATTCCGATTGATGACTCGTTTATGCCAATCTGACCGTTTTGATCTCACAAATCTACTGTTTTAAATGAATCATCAATTGAAATTATAGATCATCAAACATTGATCTTGAAAGATGAAAATTGCCAATTCAATTTTGTTTACAGGAAAGAGAGAAAGGACATGTGGTTTGGAGGTGTAACATGGTTATGTCGCAGGTTTCATCCATGACTTACGTTTGTTGTCTATAATATACTAAGTTGGTAAATAATTTTTATAAAAAGTGTAGAAAGTGGGTTAATTTTGTAATTATTTTTTTAAAAATGTATTATTAAAAAAAATCGAGGGAGGAGAGATTCCCCCGACAAGAAAATCTAGAGGAAAAAGCATTTTTCCCGTGCCCTCCGGTGGGCCCCATAGTCACGCGCGCGGGACCCACACCTCAGCTGCATGAGACGAGATGAGACTTCCTCTGTTTTAAAAGGCCATGGTGTTCACTTGCTTGTGACCTTACTTTACTTGGGTGCAACAAGTAGCATTACTACTTCATAACTACTACTACTAGTAGTATAGTAGTTGTTACTACAAAGTGTTGAAGTGTTTGGTTGGAGGGGATGGAGAGAGGAGTAGAGGTGAAGAGGGAGGAGGAGGGGGTGATGAGGGTGCTGCTGGTGGATGACTCCCCTGTGGACAGGAGGGTGGTGGAGCTGCTCCTCAGCAAGACCTCTGCTGCTGGATCATTCCATGGTCAGTCTGCTCCTTCTTCTTCTTGTTTCATTCATTTGCTGCTTCTTCTTTGTTTCTGTCCATTGATTTGCTTGGTGGTGTTCTTGAGCTTCTTTTGATTTGGTGCTTTCCTTGTTGCTCTGTAATTTGCTTGTCTGAATGTTTTTTTTTTTGTGTTGTTGAGAGCTTTATTTTTGCATATTGTTCTGTTTGCTTTTGACATTTTTCAATCGGGGAGATTGTAAAGGTTCTTGATTTTGTTCTGTTTGCGCGTTTGATTTTGCCTTCCTCGGGCAAATTGATGATTATTTCGCATGAATTGTAGTCCGTATTTGACCTTTTTCAAAAACGTTGCTGGATTTGTGTTGGTTCTTTAGTATTTTAAGTTCTTGTGTAATAGTATGTTTGTATCAATGGCAACATCTTTTTTTTTTTCTCCTCTTGGTCTTACTCTAATGGTAGAGACGCTGCTATGTTTGATTCATTTCCTTTATGTTAAAATCTAAAGAGTTCGATTTCCTTCAGTTATCGCCGTCGACAGCGCGAAGAAAGCCATGGAGCTTCTCGGATTGAAGGAAGGCAAGGTACAATCAAAATCAAAATTATATCATCTTCCACAATCACTCCAGTAAATAACCCATGCTAATCCCTGTATCATGCCCCGTACATTGCCCTGCATACAAGAAACACTCACGGCCTGCACACTTAAATCACACGCACACGTCGTTGCCGTACAGTACGGTAGGGCGTGTGACCGACATGCACGAAGCACAGAGTAGTGTGTGTGCGCGCGCGCGCGCGAATGCATGCATTGCATCTCTTTTGGGAAGAAAAGCTCGCCACTTTTCATGGAAAGTATGAAATGGTTTATTAATCTTACAGCAGCCTGGCAAAGCTGTCGGGTAAGTGCCATGCTTACATGACGTGAAATGAAATGAAACCTAGGTTAAAACTTAAAAGCATAAGGATGATGTGAGTTTTTTTTTCTTTTTTGAACACTTAAACAAGACTGTCTTGTGAACACTTTTTGCAGGAGCAGGCAATAGACATGGTACTCACTGACTACTGTATGCCTGAGATGACTGGCTATGACCTTCTCAAAGCCATCAAGGTGAGCCTGTACTTCTGAATCATCTTATCTTTTAGTTGCTTGAGCATCCAATCACTTGTGCTTTTGGCAATCTTATGTTATATTGTTGCTATGGATGATTTTTGTTTCTCAGGCATTGAGCCCTCTGAAGCTGATCCCGGTAATCGTCATGTCGTCGGAAAACGAGCCACAGCGAATCAGCAGGTGAAAAATTTGTTCGTTGCGTTCAGCATTCTTTTGGTGTAAAGCTGATGCAGTTAATTGGTCTAAATGGCTACTGTACATGGGTTCAAGTTAAAGCACTAAAAGCTAGATCTGTAAGCAGCAATTACACTGGTTCAGGAAGTATCAGGTTGTACCTGGCTGCTTCATTACAATGTAGCATCAGAATTCAGAGAACACTATCTTTGTTTGCGCGTTCGTACAAAGTACAAATAGATGCTGAAGATCTTGACATTAAAATCCTAATAGGTTTGCATCTTTGCTGAATGCAGATGCTTGAAAGCAGGAGCTGAAGATTTCATCGTAAAGCCGCTCCAATCGAAGGATGTGCAGCGCTTGCGAAATTGTTCCAACTCAAGACTGAATGGCGACTCGCAATGCAAGATCTGGAGCAAGAGGAAGGCGCATTCAGACCACGTCATCGACACCGCATCAGAGCAGGGAGCACACTTCACCGGAGTAGCCATGGCATGTCACCACCACCCCTCATCTCCATCAGTTTCATTGCGACATATGAACCATTTCTCGCAATGCTCATCGGCTCTTCGCCCGCTGTTTATCTGTTTTTCAGGTCCTGAACGCGTCGAGCACTGAGCTCTCGCACTACTTCCCCTTCCTCTTCAAGATCATCTTGCTGGTGTATGCCATCCTGTGCCTGGGTGAGCTCCTCCATAGATGGTCAAATGGACTCTGGTGTGCATGACATGAATGACACTGCTGTAGTTTGTAACCAAATTAAGAGTGCAAAGCTGGCTCATATGTGGTTTCTGCACTAATTAAGCAGTCACTTCTCTCTATATTTTCAACAGCCATGGAGCATTAGGTAGATTTGTTTGTTTGGAGATTCTAACCATGCTTTTGAGTTGGTGTTAGGTTCTTAGGCATTGTTTGCTGAGAGAACCCTTTGTATCCTTGTACAAATGCAAAACCAGGCCATAATCTGATGTCCTTTTTTGGCTTGGATCCTGACTGATATGCTGATGCAACAATGTTCAGAAATCCTTTTTTTCTGGCCTTTCTATGGGGTTGATTCTAGGTGTTTACCTATTCTATATGTGGGATGGCATGAATGAAGAACATGACAAATTTTTATGAATGGTCTAACTTCTTCCAGATTTGAAAATTAACTCCCACCAATGTACGAATGCAAATGTATCACGACGACTTAGCACTAATGTGGCTAAAATACTCAAGAAATTATAAAAATCATATAATTACTAAATTTTATTAGAAAGTCACAAAGAAATCCGCTAATAACAAGTGACAAGTGAAACTCAATTGAAACAAATATCAAAAGTAGTAGAATTTTATATTAAAATTGAAATTAGGACTCAACTAAAACAATTCTAGAAGAAAAATAGGGCCTAATTTCTATATGAGAAATCACAGAAAGATGCAAGTGACCAATGTAGCATCGGATTTTTCTGATGAAAAAAAATATATAAATATATCATATTATACAGTCACTTCAGCCTTAAATCTCTACAGTAAGCGCGAGTTGTGACTGCACTGAGTTTTTTTTTTTTTTAGACGGCATAAAGCTGCAGAACAGAATGTTCGCTCTTGGGGCTACAACCCTTTAAGCCCAATGAGTTCAAATTTAAATGTCTAATTATTTACATGCCTAAATGTACAAATGTGGGGCACCTACTCTTCACAATATTACCTCCTGTCCCCTGATAGGGATGTGAATGTGATAATCCAGTTTCTGTTGCTCCTTCTGATCCATCTACAAGATCATACATTCATAAAATGCAAGTTCTTGCAATGTTCTAAATTTCATTGTCTTGCTGAAGTGCGATTTCTTTCAGTATATCCTCCTTGTATGGACCCGAATCATGCAGCACCTTAATAACGCGCTTAACCTGAAATTTACAGCAAAAGAGCATTAGTTGGAGTGCAGAATAAGAAATGGCAGCATGCGCATGTACTAAGTGATGGATGGTTTAACTCGTTCTTGCCCAATATTATTTACTATGATGGAAATCCTGAAATATCTATTGGTTAACATCAGCTTTTGCACATCATTTGCACATCATTAGAAGGAAAAAAAAAAGCAAAGAAATCAGCAAGAAGTCAGAAAAGAAAATGAAAAAAGACGATGTCTTACACTAAGAAATATTAGAGAGTCAATAAGGGGAAAAAGGGAAACTCTTCCAATGGCAACCACATATTTAATAGAGGTTCTCACTGAGTAACACAAGCATTCATTTCCCTTTATATGAGTACCAGAAAATATTGTTTAGCACCCAAAACAATATGATTACTTCATGTGACGCTGGCTAACGGTAACAACAAATACTTTGGTCAATAGAAAATTTTAAGTACGATGTGAAAAAATATGAGGACCTAGGAACTACAAACTGTCGTAAAATCTAAAAAAAACCTACAAACAGTCAAGTCAAAAAGACTACACGAATTTACTCATAGTGCATGATGTACAGAGTACAAAAATTGACTACCACTCTAGGTCTCTAGCTCTAGAGCAGGACGTGTACCGACAGTTATAATGTGATGTAAAAGCATTGGAACCATTAAATTGAGAGCAGGAAACCAAGTTTCACATATAAGAATTCCAGATACTGTACTCGCATGCAATGAGTGAAGCCTTTAGGCAGAATGGTACGTTGAACAACTACAGATGCTATGTAATTTAAGAATGAACAGTAACTGTGGACATGCATTTAGGAAGGCAAACTGCAATAGATCCTTAATAGGTGTACACAAAAGTGAGCAGAAAGATAGATCAGTCAGTCACATTTAAGAGCTCCTATATTTCAATAACTATGAGAATCTGTTGAAATATTGACAGCAAGTACCTGAGTTGTCTCATGTACCAGAAAATCTCCTATGGCTTTCTCAAAACCAGGATCTACAAAGTAATGACAGCTGTATGTTGTCACTGGAAGGTAACCGCGTTGGATCTTGTGCTCTCCCTGCGCACCTGCTTCCACCTTACTCAGGTTTAACTCTATGGCTGCTTCAACTGCCTGAAGAGCACCGAAATTCCATAAGCAAATAGCATGACAAAATTGTTTAGAAGAAGAAATCATGTCATAAAGGTCATAATATGACAAGAACCAATACAAAATATGTCAGCATATTATGACATAAAATAGGAATGTTATTGTTATTATGGTAGTACCCAAAATCATCATCTTTATAGTCCACACTCTGCAGGGTTCAAAAAGATGTATAAAATCACCTGATAATAGCAAGCTTCAAAATGCAAATTGGGAAAGTAAGCATTAGGCAGGCATCCCCATAGACGACCAAACAATGTATCACCTCCAATAAGGTTGAGAGCTCCTGCAACGAAGTGGTCGTCATGTTCAGCAACAATAAGCATTACTTTGTCACCCATCTTTTCACCCAAGCAGTGAAAGAATTCCCTTGTTAGATATGCTCTGCCCCAGCTGCAAACAGAAAGAACTCTATAAGGGAAAAGACAGTCGACAAATATTTCGATGCAGGCATCCTAAAGTCAAAGCAATAGCTACAAATAAAAATACTGTGGACCATAAGTAAAAGAAATTAGCGTGGATCATGTGATGATTATTCTTAGAACCTTATGCTTCTAGACCAAGTAAGCAATTATGGGCACTTCAACAGGTATTATACCACACATGCTTTGATATTCTTTTTTCTCTAATGATTAAGGGGAATTATCTAACACCTCACTGCATTTTGCCTATAATCCACAACACCGCCAAGAGAAAAATCGGTACCTGATGTCCATACATTTTTCTTTCAGTTGCAATCAATCCTTCCGTCCAAATTGACCGATAGTTATGTTAAATGGAGTCATGAAAGGTGGACATGGGACTCACAATGTCATGACTCAGTATTGTTTTTCTTTTCCCCTCTTTTTTCATCCTTGTCCTCCTTCCCTCTCTACCCAGTACACACTGAACACTGGCCACCTGAACCTCCAGGCCTTGCCACCACTGGCCATGCCCTCCATGCGCCCTCATTGTGTTGCCTCATCACCCCCATCACCTCAGGCCACTGCGCATCAGATGACAAGGTGGTGTGGCAGAACAGAGATGAGGCACAACTTCCAGCTTCTTCTTCTTTTTTTTGAGAATCTCAACTTCCAACTTTTCACCATTTTGCTTCAGATGTTACTCCATTGGACACATGAAAAGAACACAACCTCCAAGTAATTTCTCATATTGCTTTAATTTTTCTTTTGTCTAAAAGAATAGTGCCTTAGCTTCTTTAATTCAAAAGGAAATTTGGATGAATCAAAACTCAATTCCAATGAAATAGTACATCTGAATAAAAACTAAAAGTCTAAAACCATAAATAGAAGCCAAAGCTCCAAAAATTGAATCGGTTAAGAGCAAACAAAGCCAATCAAACCACCGTTCATGGAATTGGAAGGTAAGGCTGCTGGCAGCAAGCGCAAAGGATCAGGCACCACAGCAGCTGTGATGAACAGAGGGCTAAGTGCGAACACAGCCGCGTGAGTCAGAGCTGTGGTTGTAGATGGCATAGAAGGGAGGAGGGCATGGAAGATAAAAGAAAAAATACAATTGAGTCATTGGCATGGCCATGTGGTCCCCAGACTCCCCACATTTTAATGACTATTTAACAGAGCTAACAAGAAGTATGGATGGAGGGGGTATAATTGAAATGAAAACGTAGGGATGTCAATTACTACTTTTTCTTCCAAGCGGGTTGTGGATTATGTGTAAAATGCAGGGAAGTGTTAGGCAATTCCCCTTTGATTAATTTAAGTTGTTATAGTTATTAGCACATGTATTGGATCTAGTAAAATACTTAGTTCCTTTTACCAGCTCATTTAAATTTAATCTATTACTCTAGCAAGCTAATAAGATGCAGGGTGCAGCTTAAAATATGTAACCTGTTATGTATATATATGTATATGTCATGGACCCATTAGTCCTCGTGGGCCATATGTACGGACATATACATATATATACATAACACAACCATGTCCACACTCCACAGAAGATAGAGAGCTGTTTTCAAGAACTACCAGGGAATGTGTATCATAATTACAACATGAAATAAAAAAAGGGAAAGGGCAACAGTAGGGCCAAACTGGTTATCGGTTGTGTTACGATAGAACTTATAGAAGGTGTCCCAGTGGCTAGTCTGCAATGTCAAGGAAAACCATGATAAGTTGATAGAATATGTAATTATTTTGTCAAATAGATGGAAAACAAATGAAGGAAGAAATGAGGGCAAGCAGATTTGTTTGCAAGTGATGACATAAGGGGAACAAAGGATGAGTAGAGAGATTTGTGCACGATAAGTACCGTTATCTCATGGCCACGAAGTCGCTTCATTTTCAAATTTTGAGCAGGAATCTGGAATGGTGTGAGAATATTGAAAGACAAGTAAATAAAATTGCACCTTAATCCTTATGATGAATGGAGAAAAAGATAATTGTCAATTTACTGCATAAATTATGATAAAAAATGGACATACAAATAGGACATCCGCAAGTTAAGATGGTATCAGAGTATAAAAATCAGAGCATATTCTTAAGAATTAACAGCCAGCTAACCACAGAGGTATAATTGAAATAATGTAGTGTTGCCAGGGTTCAGAAAACCAGTGGGAATCTGCTGGTAACCGGCCAAATCGGTGAGGGCTGAGATACCAAATTCTAGCCAGTTTTAAGACTTGAGTTATAATTATTTACTCCAATTTAGTCCTACTTGAGCCGATGTGTTACCGATTCAGGCCAAGTCAGTCCGAGCTTGGCCGATTCATGAGTTTATGGGGAAAAGGGAAACCGGCAAGGTTCGGGAACCACCCCACATTCGGTATCTGAACCCTGAGTGTTGCAACCACATAGAAATCAACAGCCCTCAAATCAAGCTAAAATAAGGCAAACCTTTTTGCGTTCTTGTCGGATATTCTTCCGCTTGCTCTGCCTCATATCCATCAAAAACTCATCAAAACTGCAAAGAGATGTGCAAAGTGAGGTCAGAAAATTTTGGTATATTAATCGTGTAGGATAACAAAGTTTTGGAAAAGCAATGGAAAAAGGCAATGGCGTGAACTCCATAAGGTACATTTTTTTTACTTGGTGCACCATAATAAAAAAGGTGGCTTGCTGTTTAATATCTCAACAAACTTAGCTGAAATAAGTTCTCTTATCTTTTCTGATGCTCAAGAAAGGGAGCAAAACAATCAGCACAATGTTATCATCCACAAAGATAGCCTAATGGGACTGATATTACTAGCTTGCTCACCACAACATCCAGATAAACTCCAACAGCAATAATGATATGAAGGATATGAACAATGTGATCTAATAATATGTTAAGAAAAGAGTGAGCATGCCAGGTTGTTGACAAAGAACAAAGAAAATCCCAGTGCAAGTTGTAGGAATGATGAAAATGATATATGCCCCCAAGTTTGGTGCCAATTCTAGGCTAATTCACCAGGCCGGGAACCATTGTTGATTCAAATCAGTTCGAATTAGACTCCTTAGATCTGAGTGGTCTATATCCGGTTCCCACCAATAACCACCCGGAAAATGGAACCGTTCAACCGGCAGAACTGGACAGTAAACGAGAAATGGAACCCTGATCGACCAGTTCCAGTTTATGGAGAAATTTTGGCCATTGCCAGAAGTCCATAATAAAGCATGAAAGCATTAAGAAGGAAGAGCTAGAACTCCCATGTTAGCATACCTTTTGTAATTACGATTTCTCCAATGATATTGCATCCCGGTTCTCTGCAACAATCCATTGTCCTTCAGTTTGCTGAACTCAACTTCAGATGGAAAAGTTATATGCAACGATGACACCTGAAGCTGAAATTCGGTGCAAACCAAAAGACGGTCAATTAGTTCAGTACATCTTGATGATGTCATCCTTTTGACAAGACACACAAAAGTGATTAAGTAAAATCAACGAATCAGGAAAATTAGAAAACTATTGCTACATAGCATTGATCATTTTTTTACATTTGCAAGCACCTCTACAAGATATTGAGTAGAAATGAAGCGAAAACTTAAGAGAAATCAAAACACAGTACATGCACAAACTTTTGTCATGCAGATGACACATTAGACTATATCTTGTGTTATCCCACAGCAGTAAGAAAATTAGTTAAGCATCTTCCAAGTTATCCTACAGAAGTAAGCAACTTAGTCAAACATCTTTCAAGTGACCCTACAGCAGTAAGCAAATTAGTTAAACATCTTCTGATCTTTCTAGGTGCCCAGAATCCAGATATGCAACATGATGGTCCCTCATGCACATTCTATATCATCCAGGCATCGACAACTTACAATAAATCGCACTAACCAAAAAAAATCCAGAAGCAACTCTTGAATTGCCTTAAGTAATTCAGGGATCAAGAACTTTGCAATTGATGGAGACAAGCTTAGAACAAAAGATCCTGCACAGCAAGTTTGACTAGTTGATCAACTCTAGTTTATGTGAAGTAACAGAAACATAATGTGCTGAAAAAAAATATTCTTGTTGCTTCGCATTGACTTGACACTGATAGACAGTTCAATAATGACCTAGCATCAATTTGGATCATAGAAACACCCTAGCTGCAAGCAGACAACAGAGCTCTTCCAATTCAATAAATGAAACTCAGTATCCTTCCATGCCCACTAGATGTGTCCGGGACAAATAGAGAATTCATGAAGTGGTGAGTTCTATTGAATATCACAGTAAAGAGTTGGAGGATAAAAACAACCACTATAGTATGCAAGTAATAATAATATTTTGTTATAATTCCTCAGAAACCAGGAAAGGTACTAAATAAAAATTTAAAAATCAACTGCAAGGAGTTCAACTTCAATACCCTGGCAGTCAGGCTCTTTAAAGCTTTGACTAAAGCATCAAAGACTTGATCCCTGTAGGATGTATTTCGAAGTAGTATTCTTTGACCTGTCACTGGAGTAAAAGGCACACAACACTGTAGCTTTGGATAGTATTCAAGGCCATAACTGTAGTAAGCTTCAGCCCATGAATGATCAAATACAAACTCCCCCCGAGAATGGCTGCAAGTTCAGCCAATCAATAAGATGAAGTAAACCATATTGTAAGTGGTAAAATAGGAGATGGTATTCTGTTAATGATGTTAAACCTTTTAAGATAAAGCGGAACAACACCTACGATATTTTCATTCTCATCTCGAGCAACAACATGCAGAGGTAGCCACCCGGTTTCCTGAAATGGGCCAAGGCATAAACTTAGCAAGATACATGCACATGCATACCCATTATACATATGCACACACAAACGAGTGCATAACTAATTATCATGATACTAAAGCATCACTTGAAAGGTGTTCTTAGTAAGGAATCAACATGATGTTTGAGGTGTTCACCTTCACTGCAGAACCTGATTCTTCCAAGCTTGAGAGGAATGCATGGGTAATAAAAGGATTAAACTTCTCCGGTACAACTGAATCAACCGCACAGGCATCCCAATCCACTGGAGGAATGTCCATAATCGAAGAAACAACTGAAATAGATACCTCACGTGGCCTCACATCTCCCTGCAACCAAGGAGTGATCACGGAAATCATGAATCAGATGAGAAGGCCCTGGAAAATGAATTCGTCCAAGAAACACAAAAACACCTCTAAGGCTGACCCTGTGAGAGTATATGATTCAACATCAGGGATCAATTCATGAGTTTTCATATCTCCCCTTATCCACCCAAAGAGTGCATTAACCTTCAATCGTGAAGCCAGGGTTTGGTAGCACAGTTTAGAAGATGAATGTCCCTGCAAATCAACGTGGATGGAATAAAGAACCATGATTGAATAACAGACTCCAAAATCATATGGACAAACATTACAAAAACAAGAAATAGACAGCAATGGAAGCTAAACAATTCCAAAATGGATGCTGAATCATATGGTCATTTGAGAAACTAACTTGTTCATGAATAATATGAATAATTTGCAATGTGTTATACATGAAAAAAACTCAGTCACATGATGAGTAAGATTCCCCTAAAATTCCCTCTCTGCCTTAACTACTATAGAGAAAAGAAAAAAGGGATGTAATTTTTTGGATTCATTTTGATTTTTTGTGAGGACAGAGAGCAAAGTAGTGTGAGCTATTGCTTTGCTCTCCTCAATGTGATCTCATTTTGACAGGAGATTATTTTATTGGACATAATTATTTCACATTTTCCCTTCCACTTTTCAAGAGAAACTAAATCACAATTTAAGAAAATAATGCCCCCTCCAGCTCCCTTACATTCCTTCCCTTTGTTCCTCCATTACCACTCTGAATTCCCTACTAAACCATCAAAAATAAGTCCTTATGTTTTTACCTTCTCAAGCCACACCCAAACAAACACAAGTTACCACTAAGGAACAAATAATTTGTCCCAACTTCCTTTCTTTCCTTTACTTCCAAACAGAGAATCAGTGCAACTAGTATCCGCAACAGTGCAATTTGAACCATATTCCTGCATAACATGTGGCCCATTTCTGCCTTGCCTAATCAACAGCTAATAGTGGCTCATGTGTTCATAAGAGTGTCAACAAGACAACAACTAGAAAATTACAAATCAGCACCCAACCATCCCAGATCATGGATATCTGCAACATGCAAAAGCTATGGACCTACAGTAGAGTAAATGGGCACACTGAGGCTGCAAAATACATTGGCTTTGGTTATTCCCATATACTTCCGATCTAAACCATATGCTATTAACTTCCAAATTTCATGATTTTTTTAACCTCCATATCATTGTAATTTGCACAAGTTCATATTACACCCATCGCAGTCAATCCACAAGCAAATGATTCCCCCGCAAATCTTACTATAATTTACACAGGGTGCGGTAATTTCTTGGGCGCAGTACAAAGTACAAACCAAATCGTTGTACTTAGATTTCACCATTAAATTACGGAAGTTAGGCAAAAAGTTAACCGAATCAGATCAAATCGTAGGACACGCGCACGGTGCACGAGTAGAGATGGCTTTAAGATTTCAAACAGCTCCGGGTGACGTCACGAGATCGGCGAGAGAGTACTCACGCGGCGGTGGCGGCGGCGAGGGGCGGAGGCGAGGAGGGAGGGGGAGGGGTGGTGCCGCATCGCCACCGCCGGCGAGGCCATGACTACTGCCTCCGAGCAACGGCGAGACGTGGGAGAGCGAGTGGTGGTTGGAAGCTTGAGACTTGGGAAGTGGAACTCCCACCTATGTATGTGTGTATAGACCGAGATGTTGTCAAAAATGGAGCCACGTGGCAAGCTCCTCGACGACAAGTTGTACCTTTTTATCTTCTGCAAGTTTCGATTTCGATTTCGATTTCTTATGATTTCACATCACTTCTTTTTTTTTGTATTAGTATACATGAGCTAGTTAGTTTAGTTGATCAATCGCTGCTAAAAACTTGAAAGTAGTTTTCGGTTGCTTGAGTTTTTTAAGAATTTTTCTTGAGTTCGGTATTGGTCAATTTGGTGATTATTCGGTGATAGATTAGATAATAAAATCCGTTCTTATAAAATTGTGTAAGATCTGTTTTTTGATTATTAAATCAAATATAATCTAGTTTTAAAAAAAATGGGATTTTTTTTTATTATGAGATCAGATATTATAGTAAAGATTTTTTCCTACTTTCATACTCTCGTGATGTTGTTTTGCTGTTCATTAAGCTGGAAAGGCACGAGATGAGGCCAAAATATTTTAGAAAAAAAAAATCCTCCCTAAATCTTAATATTGTATGTATGATTGTATGCCCATCTTAATATAGTAATATCAAAAAATACTTGTCTAAAAAACATTTATGAACCTTCTATGCCCTTTTAGGATTATTAGGAGGATCAAAACAGTGTTTATGGGTGTAACTCAACATTATAATCTTGGAATGTTACCGTTCCTTGTTTTGAAGTCCCAATATGGCCAAGGTATTGCAGTGTGTGTTCACGTCAACCATCCTTCTGCATCCAAGTCAGACTTGAGGTCATACCTTTGACGGCCATCGAATTAAGCGGGGCCAACGGACCACACAGCACGGCCGCGGTCGGCAGTCAGCGGCTTGCCGGATCCGAGCACCAAGTGCCAGGTGCCAGGCGACGTCGCGGGCTCGCAGCCTCGCCGGGCGCCGTCCGCGTCGGGAAGCCGAGGACGACGGGGGCTGCTGGCGTCGGGCCTCACGTCAGGCGGCAAGCTGGTGACGTTATTCGGCAGCGGGGGCATCAAGCGGGGGCGAGCGAACATCTTGGATGGTTCCGTGGAGACGCAAGAGCGGGAGAGGAGATGGGCTGCAATTTTGTGATTTTTGTTTACTTAGGAAACTTTGTTGGCTGCAATTAACATGTGGGTCATTTGGTCGGTGACCCGGTAACAGAGGTAAGTAGACTTTTTTCTAAGGATTAGGGCCGAGGGTACAAAAGTAATTGTTTACTCCTACACAATCTAAACAAAATATTAGTAGTACCTATGGGTATATGATTAAGGTTTTGGATGTCTTTTCACAAGGGCGTCTAGAGAGTAATCTGTAGATGCCTATTTTTTTTTAAAAAATATTATATTATTTAGACTATCAATTTAAATTTATGATACAATTTTTACTCTTTATCTTTCTTCATTTTCTTCCACCTCTTCATATTATGACCGCCTCCTTCTTTCTTCTCCATCTCCTCCTCCCCACCGACCACCACCGCCCGACCACTACTCTTTCATAGATTCTCTCCTGCGGCTACCATGTCTTCAATAGAGAAGTTAAAAAAAAAACTAAATGATCATTAAAAAATTAGAACTAATAAAAAAATTGAATTAAAAGTGAAGATGTGTATGCAAATAAGATACAAGAAAAAAAAATCAAGTATCTACATGTTAGCAAAACTCCTTTTTATATTACTAAGTGAGGATAAATATCCACGCAATATTGGCACTCCAGGAAGGCACCGACATGATGGCTTAAGATCGCAAATGCTCTAATAATAGCAAAATAAATTACAATGAAGAAACAAATTTATCAATCACCAATCTGGCTGTAACGTGATTTTTGCATAAACCAGAAAATACAAAGCTACAAAAAAAAACTTGTGTAGTGACTTGTGACTTTGTATCAGGTGTCAATTGGGTAAACAATTACAGAAACACAATAAAATTAACATCTCGTATAAACATGGGTGCATCCACAATAAACTCATCATCCACCATTAAATTGGTGAATAATGTCTGAAATTGTTCGTTCTGCTAGCAGTGCAATCCACATCTGCAGACTAAAAAAACATGATCTGATGTTGTTCACCGGCGTCGGAATTTTGGACGAACAGAAAAAACACCGGGCCTCGCTTCATCAAACCGGTACCTGCAAGAATTGTGCAAATGTCAATTATATTTCTGCATTTTTACTTAGTTGTCATGATTTTTCATTGATATTTACCCATTTTCGATGAGGAAACCCCTAATTGCAACAGGTAGTGAAGCTTGTCCTTTGCTGTGCTTGCCAATCCCTGTAAAATGCAAAAAAGAAAATAATTCATCAAAAGTGATCTTGCTTACCAAGGAATTTGAAATCAAGATTATATTGGATTCATTCAGCGTGTCAAATAAAATAAGTCGATGCAATTTGTGCTTCTTACAAGTTGCAATAAGAAAAGGACCCTGTTATCTGAGATTGGAAATTTGCAGTCCATCATTGAGAAGACAATGACAACTCCAAGCTATGAAAATGGATTGCTGAGTTTGGTACGCTATCGTCTACTGTAAGCAATAGAAAAAGAATATGTAGAGGAACAATAGACCACCTGTGATCACATTTAAGATGGCTTGTCTGGGCCGAGGAAAGACCACCTTCTTGGTGACAGACTCCACATTTGAGCCATTGATTGATCCAGAATAAGGTGAGTATGCATTTCCGTGTTCATATCTGGTTACTTCATCAGAGATGGCTGCTCTATCCTCAGGTAGCTGGAACTCTATCTTGTGTAGATGCCTCTCCAATGCTTCCATAGCCTCTGATGCATGCAAACCATGCAGATCTATCTTCCAGATGTCGTTGTTGCTATTCCTGAGGTGAAATATTTCATCTGCGGCCCTAGAATTCAGCCTTTCAGCAGCAATACGCTCTTTTTGAGCTCTTAGAGAAAGCTCACGGGCAGCAGCATGGCCACCTCTCAAGAATGCATTGCTGGCAGCTTGAGAATGATGTGTAGCAGCCCTGGGATCAAAAGAAGAGAAATTAGATGATGACAAGACGTCATGTTACGATTGTTTCACATCAAGAGAGTGGGCTCGAGTCCTCATCTATAAGGATACACTGTATACTTTTGTGCATATTCCTGCTGCTTACAATATCAGTATGGCCTATTCTTCAATTGATTTGTCCATGATTTAGTTCTAACATGTTTGTCTCACAATTCATTATTCAAGAGCTCAGGTTAGCTCCACAATAGTCTAAAAAAAGTTAGCTCTGCAGTTCATGGTTCTCAGATTCTCAAATTCTATGATAGGTGATAACAGTTCTGACATAAATGACTACTAATCGCAACATTGCAAAATTTGTATTGTAACAGCTCTTAGATAGGATTCAATGCAGATTGTGCATGCTTGATAAACCTACATCTGGTTGGATTTGTATGAATCTGCCCAAGGCCCATAAGACCTAACCTAAGACATATACTTGTAGATTGTAATTGGCTTCACTATACCATGAAGCATGCGCAAATTTGATACAGTTGTCCTAGAGAATACAAAATTTGATACAGTTGTCCTAGAGAATACAAAATGGTTGTGCCGTGCTTGGGCTATACATAACCTAGCGTAATAGAGTGCTATCATCTAAGCACTGGAAAACCCAGAACTCAAGGAAGGATTTTTCACAGAATACCTCATCATCTTCAAAGCATCTTTCCGGTGGTTTAAGTAAACATCGTCGAGGTCTTCCCATTCAGGTTCCATGGGTACTGAGAACACACTCATCGACAGTGGCAGCAAATGTGCACCATTTGGATGTTCATTATCTGTTGCAGCATTTCCTGCTGATAAATTATCTATTTTATTCTTCTCAGAGGCAAAATTACCAGATGTTATACCTTCTCCTGCCTGCAAGTTAGGAGAGACCATAGCTTTCAACAAAGCGGATGCTTGGCCAACATCATTATTCACACCAGCTAAAACATCCTCATTCAAATTATCATCAGCCCAACTGTGAGCATCCTTAAGCAGCTTAACTTTATTATCAGTTGTGGAGTTTGCACAATAACTTGTATTTTCTGTATGTTCAGTCAAAGGCTTGCTTCTTTCTTTGTTACCAACGGCTGAAAAATCAACAGAAGAATGAATCACCGAAGCAAAAGGCTTTATTTTTGGCCTATTATTGTCTGTAACCGAGCTGCTAGCAGAATTAAGGGCTCTAGAGCCTGAGAGAGCTGGAAAAGGACCAACATCATGTTCATCACTTCTGCCATCCATGCCCCGCCACTTGCGATCAAATGCAGCCCATCCAGAATTGGGGATCTTCTGCCGAAACATGTTTGTAGGCAACAACTTTCTTCAAGTGGTCTTAATGTACAATAAATAATTTCTCAATGTCTCACAGCAGTATGTTGCTTTCCCTGTCCTTTCCTTCCCTCAACCAATCAATAAATCCACCCACACTCTGCAATCTTGCAGAGTACACAGAGACACACTTAATCTGTCAACATAAGCTTCAAATAAGAATACACATTTAAAAAATCAAAATGCTGAAACACAATATAACATTAGCTCCAATATTTGAAAGAATCATATGCTACACTTTGTGCCGTCATGTTTAAATTAATCTTTACTGGAGATGTATAGGGTTTTGCTAAACTTTGGATGTTCTACAGTTTGATTATCTTAGGATGGTGTTGCAACAATATTGCAGTAATTCGAATGAAATTTTGCAGAAATTGTAAAAATGTGCTGCATTACTTAACCAAAATTTTATATATTTGAGTTGAAACTGTAACATAAAATCCTAAAATTAGCTAACATTAAATTACACTTGTATACTGAAATTTTTTCTATAACAACTGCAACATTGTTGCGACACTACTTAAATATTTAGCAATCTTACTACTCCCCACATCCATATGATCATTACACCAATCTTTTGCTAACTTAGCATGCTATTTACAAACATTTCAAAATCAGGTAGCAAAATTTTTTTTAAAAAAAACTCTGCAATGCATATATCGCATGCACTTGTCTAATTATCTAATCAGGCTTTCCCAACCGAATTCCCAACAGATACCCTCAAAAATTTACAGATAAATACCAATATAATCTACATGAGGGAAGACAACTAATGAACTAATTGATCCCAGATATTACAGCTTTAAGTGGTTTAATTGCAGTGTATTTACAATAATTTATTTTTAGCAAAAAAAAAATTGGGGTAAGGATACCTTTGCTAAGATTTTATCTGGAAGCGACGGCCCGCAGCTCCCGGAACCACGGCGTGGAGGGGACCAAGAACGGAAGATCGGACAGCTGGGATGTTTCTACGGCGGCGGCGACTGTCGTTCTTCCGGAATCCATCAACGGCGGCGCGGCGAATTACGCGAGGAATTTTTCTTTTTTCTGGAGGCCCTTTTTTTATTATGGCCGCGTGGTCGCGAAATAATTTGGGGTCAGTGGGAGGTTGGTGACTTTTATACGGCACAGTTGTTTAGAATTAGGAAGCGACGGAAATACCCTTGGCAGTTGACTTGGATCGGTTCGTTTTGTGGAAGGGGGTGAGGGGTATTTGTGGGATTTTGTGTTTGTATTTGTGGTGGATTCGGTATCCGGCAAGAAGCCATGGAAGCATCTGAATTATCTCTCCGCTTTGAGGGTGAGTATTCACTTAGATTCGCGGGTTTTATAAAATTTTATAATAAAATTATTAATTTTAGTTTTAGAATTTTCGGACTGAATTAACCGAATTATAAAACAATTAATTCAGTTTTAATGTTTTGTAAAAACATTGTAAAAACAGAATATTTTTTATGATATTAATCAATAAATAATTCATTTACTGCTACATACATGAAAGAATATACACATATTATGATATTAATGCACTATTTTATTTAATGTTGAAGCATAACAAAATTTTGATATCCTAATTAGTAATTTTTACTAATATAAATGTGTTTTATATTCTTAAAAACTAAATTTAAGGAAGTATGTCAATACCAATGTATTAATCTGAACTGAATAATTCGCTTAGTCCACTACATCTATTTTAGTTCGATTCGGGTTAGTTATTTCGATCCAATCAATTTTTGTTAATATCATTCGTCAACCAACTATAGTCTAATTTATAAGATATTATGAGTTAAGATTACTCATCATTTATCAACCAACTGTAGTCCAATTTATAAGACATTTGAGATCCCTTGTGAAGACCAAAACTAGAACCCAATGCTCATATATTATGAATTTAAGGTTAAGTCCAATGCGGCACTCGAGTCGACGCTCACAAATAAAATTTTTTTTCGACCGCGCGAAGAGAGAGAAGACGCCTGGTGAGGCTTCAGATGCCCGAGACTGACAAGTGGGGCCCACTGACGTCCGACTGGTCGAGGCACTTGCGTTGGAATGATCGACGACGCTCAAGGATGTTGTTTGTAGGCCCTACATTTTGATTGCCCATGTCTCCTACATTCGCCCAAAAAACAAAACTTACAGGCAGGACCAAGAAAAGAACGGGCCCAACTGTTAGTGAGTAGGTGACGAATGGGTGCGGTCACCTCACGTGCCGCGTTCACCATAAACTTAAACGTTTACTTTCAATGACAGGTGGGCTCGCTAAATGAAAGGGGTCACATGTGAAAGGGACATATGTGTGAGTGCGGAGGAAAATAGCTGTTGGAGTAATTATTTGGTCAGTTCCACATGTCAGTGACTCAAAAAAATTATCGTTGCAATATAATCGTAAAAAATAACTGTTGAAATTATTTTAATGATTTCTGGGGCAAAAAATTCATAAAAATTACTAAAAATTCAAAAAAAATCAAGAAAAATTCCAGAAAATTTGTATCTATCCTCTCCCTATAAATGAGCACGGTTTACCTCATTTCCACTCAAACCCAATCACAAAACATACACTTATCATTCTCCCATCCTTCCAATATTTTCCAAAAAAATTTTCAATGACTAACATATAAAAAAAATGACATTTAACTCAAGCACAAGTAGTGTGGAGGAGAAAGCCATCAACCAAATTGAAAAGTTTGTGACAGGGTTCATACAGAGCGGGCTAGCGCTGCAACTCTTGCACCGTCGCGTTCTGAAAGATATTCAAGCCAACATAGACCCTGGTACCTCGCACCACCGCCGACAAGGTACTACAAGGTACATCGACAGATATCGTGAAGGCAGTCATAAACCGTCTAATGGCGGACTACTTCTCTAACGCTCCGATCTATCCTGCCTACTTGTTCAGTAGAAGATTCTGAATGGGGAGACCCATCTTTCTTTATATTGTCAAAGTTCTAGGGGAATGGTCTTCGTACTTCAATGAGAGGAGAGATGCTTCTTCGAAAGGGGGCTATATCCTTTGCAAAAGTGCATTGCAACAATGCACATGTTGTCGTACGACTCCCAGGCCAATGTTGTCGACGAGTACGTACATATCGGAAAGTTGACGACCATCGAGTGCCTGGAGCGTTTCATCAAAGGAATCATCAATAGGTTTGTGGAAGAATATCTCTGTAAACCTACTATCGATGACTTGCAACGTCTATTCCAGCAAGGAGAGGAGTATGGTTTCCCAAAGATGCTTAGAAGCATCGATTGCATGTGTTGGAAATGGCGTAATTGCCCAGTTACATGGAAGGGGCAATTCACCTATGGTGATCACGGAATCTCTACAATAATACTTGAAACGGTCGCCTCCAAAAACATATGGATATGACATGTCTTCTTTAATGTTGTCGAATCCAATAACGACATCAACATGCTGAATCAATCCCCCCTTTTCACTGATGTGCGGTCAACCTCCTAATGCTCAGTACTCCGTAAATGGGATAGAGTATATACGGGGTACTACCTGGCCGACGGTATTTACCCCGAATGGTTGTCTCCGTGAAGATTGTACCCTTACCCCAAACGAACAAATGCAGGTTGTTCGCACAACAACAAAGTCGATTTGTTATTCTCTACGTCCCTAGTTAATCTTGGCGATGATCAATCATTACTAATATTATGAAAGCATGTGTCATCTTCCACAATATGATAATCGAGAATGAGTGACGCTCTCATGACCAGCTCACTACTTGGTATGGTAGTCAAGGAACATCTATCGTAAGACCGCCTACTTTCCACAATAGTGATCCACCAATTTTTTCCGATATGTTCGCTTGAAATGATGCAATCCGTGCTCGCCTAACGCATTTGCAACTCAAACGAGATCTTGTTGAGCACATTTGACAGGGTTTCAAAGGCAACGATACCGAGTAGTAGTTTACTTATTTCTTAATCGGCAAGTTTGTGTAACCGTTAATGGTCGAATGTATTCGAATTTTAATTAGTATGTTTAATGTTATTTTCTATGTGTGATTTAATTTAAAATTAAAAAATTTTATCTTGATTTTGTTGTGCCCGAATTATGCGAATTTCATTTTAACAAATTTTTAATCATTAATAAATATTTTATACACATACCTCATACGAAGCGCTACCCAAGCGTCAATGCATTAGAGTGCTTGACGCTTAAAAAGACGCTTCGCAGGTGGGTCTTTGCGAAACGCCTCTCTAAACGCCTTTGTATTGGAATAGTGGATGTTTTGAGTGACGCTTCGCACGTATAACACAAAATATGTTGAGAATATTCTTCTGGAGCGTCTGGACAGGCGCTTCATTATTGGACTCAACCCAAGTAAGTTTATTGTGATTTATTTTTGTTGTTGAATTGGTATTACTAAGATTTGATACCGACACCTTTTGGATGTCTACACCAAACACCTTCTATCCTAAAAAATTAAGAGTAGTCGCTTAGAATAAGACCTAAGAATTTTTCGCTCAACCTGGCAGAAGCTTAAGACCAGGCTGAGCTTTGCATATGAAGCATGGTAGCCGTCCCGAGTCTGGCTTGGCCTGAAAAAATGAATAGGCTTACGGCCGGTCCATTTCCCCTTTTACTTTTAGGGCTAGGCCGGACACTAGAAAACCAGCCTAAAAACTGGCCAACTTGCCACCTGAGCCCGGCCGCAAAATGCTCAGTCCTACCTAGAAAAAACATCCGTGCTGGTTTCTGAGCTCCTGTGAACTGTGCAGCCAAGAACTGCAATGAGAAAACAATTTCAAAGGCTTGGATGCTATGTTTCACTGATCAGATAGCTGAGGTTTTGAAGGCTACATGGCCTCACAAAAGCCATGGCAAGACCTGTGAAGCAACAAGAGTTAGCCCAAACCCAGTGACCTAACTTCCCTTCATCTCTGCAACTAATGAACAGCTAGATCAATGTCACAACTGAATATTCTCTGTTTGTGCATCTTTGATTTGCTCATACAAACTTGTTAACATGTCATAAATACAAGACCTGTCTGGATGCCTAACATCACTGACCATGAACAAATGTCTGGTCTTCTCAACCTCAATCCAGCTGCATCCCGCGGGCTTCTTCAGATCCTTGGCCTTCATCAGCTTCCTGACATGCTCAACACCATCCCATTTCTCATCGGCAGCATAGATGTTCGACATGACGACATAGTTCCCAATGTTTTCTGTTTCCATCGAGAACAAGCGGTCAGCTGCTAACCGACCGATCTTGACCTCACCATGGACCTTGCAAGCCCCTAATAAGGAGCCCCAGACACTGGCATTGGCTGCATAAGGGGGCATGTCTAGGACAAAACTGTATGTGTCTCGAATGCGCCCTCCACGGGAAAGAAGATCAACCATACATGTGTAGTGCTCTGTTGTCGGTTCAACTCTGTAAGTCTCTCTGATGGACTTGAAAATCTTGATTCCTGCATCAACCAGCCCTGCATGACTGCAGGCAGAGAGCAGCGTAGTCAGAACTACATGGTCTGGCTTAATGCCATGTGCAAGCATTTTGGAGAACATCTCTACCGCCTCTTCCGCCATTCCGTGCATTGCATAACCTCCTATCATGGCGGTGAACATGACAAGGTCCTTCTTCAAACTGACATAAAAGAGGTTGTATGCATCGGTTATATTCCCACACTTTGAGTATGCATCTAGAAGAGCACCTTCAAGATTGATGTCTTCTAGTGATGCTCGGAGTGTATAGCCATGGCATTGTCTCACAAGTCGAACTGATGCCAAATAGATGCAAGCTAGAAGGATACTTGTAATGCTGATGTTATCAGGCTTCAAACCTTCAGATTGCAACTCATGAAACAGACTAAAAGCCTTATCAATCATATCATGCTGTGCACACAGCTGGATCATCAGATTCCAGGTAGTCAGATCTTTCTCAACCATCTGGTTGAAGATCATCCCAGCTTCCTCCAGGCAATCATTTTTCAGATAGCAAGAAATCATCGTATTCTCTGTGACAATGTTCCGTCCTGCAAAAGTTCTGAAAATTTTGTCTGCATCCTTAGTGTAGCCACACTTTGCATAAGCATCCAGCATAGCATTTGCAACTGATGGTTCACCTGTAAAACTGGCTCGCAAAGAATAACCATGAGCTTCTCTGACCATCCAAATCCCACAGGAGCTACTTAAGCATAAAATATTTAAGATTGTCACCGAGTCCCATCGAGTTACCTTATGATGCATTTCACTGAGGATCCTAAAGAACTCAGCCTGTTGTCCATGTTCAGCACAAGCAGAAAGAATTGAATTCCATGATACCAAGTCTTTGTTCAGAATATCGGTAAAAGCATGAAGAGCATCACTAAATCTGCCGCACTGGCTGTAGAAGCTGACAAGAGCATTCATCAAGGGCGTTTCTTGGAAAAGTACTGGAAGTCGCAAAATGTAGCCATGAACCCTCATCCCTAGGTTGACACTGCCTACCTGAGCACAGGCAGTGAGCAAACTAATGAAAGTAACTGAATCCGGAACAGCCCCATTAGACAGAAGCTTCTGAAACAAATCTAACGCCATAGAGTGATGCCTGTTCATCACATATCCTGCAATCACAGCATTCCATGTCACAATATCTCTTGAATTCATCCTTTTGAAGATTGATTCGACAACCCTCATGTCACTTACCCTGGAGTAATGTGTCAAGAGTGCATTACCAACTGATATATCAATTTCTAACCTGTGTCGGACTGCAAAACAGTGTAGTTCTTTCCCATAATACATCCCATACTCCATGAACGCACAGACAGGAAGAATGTTAGCCAGTGTTGAGCAATTTGGTAGAAAGCCCTCTGAGATCATCTGACCAAACAGTTGCAGTGCTTCTTCGAACAACCCATTCTCTGAGTACCCTGAAATGATTGAATTCCATGAAACAACATCTTTACAGTGAATCGAAGAGAATGCCCGGTATGCATCATCCATGTCCTCACTGCACTTTGCATACATTGATACAAACGCATTCCCGGACAAAGTAACCGATTCCAACCCAGTCTTGATGGCATAGCCATGGACATTGGTCCCGGCCTTCAAAAGCCTCAACTTTGCGCATACAGGAAGAACGATGGCCACCGTCACCGCAGTCGGCGTGCTCCCATCGACGCCACTCGCGTGCATCAAGCGGAACAGACCAAGCACATCGTCAAAAAGACCAGCACGGGAGGACACGGTGAGCAGGATGTTCCAAGACACCGCGTCCCGGCAACTCATTTCATCAAATACCAGACGAGCATCGGCGAGAGCAGCGCACCTCCCACACATGTCCATGACCGCCTTCGCCACCGCCGTGCTCGCCGCGTACCCGGCCTTGACGGAGAACCCATGGAGGCACCTACCAAGGCCATCGCCGTCAAGAAGCGCCGACGCCGACTTGATCACCGCGGCGAGCGCGAGCCTGTCGGGCCGGAGGCCCTGGCCAAGCATCCACCGGAGCAGAGAGACGGACTCCGGGTGCTCCCCGCTCGCGGTGCGCGCTCTGAGCAGCGCATTGCAGTGCTTGTAATCTGGAGCAGACACTCCGTCGAACACCTCGTGTGCATGGCCAACATGTAGCTGTTTAGCGCGCCGAGCGGAATTGGCGAGGCGGCGAAATTTTGAGGCGTGTCCGGGTTTGGTCAAAATTGTGAGCATATGATTTTCTTCACCGTTTATTTCTTGTGATACCGCGCTGTATGGGTAGATACAAATGAACGTTGATATCGCGCTGTATGGCCAGGAACCCGACAGTTTCCGTGATTCCAGTCCATTCTTTTTTTTATCAAGTTTTCTTCCCTCTAATCTTATATAATCATTAATTTATATGATTTTCTTAAATAATATTCTATTACACATATTTTCGACTAATATAACATCTCCCAATTCAGTTTAAGATGATTGATTCATGTTAGAACCCAAGAAAGTCAGGATTACAGCAAAATTTTGCTCATCTTTTCTTTGATTCGTCTGAATCTCGAGGACGAGGTTCTTTTTAAGGAGGATAAGTTTGTACCCGCCTAGAATTTTTGGTACGGAAAACTCTAATTAAAATAATAATTACGCAAAAAACACAAAAGAAAATAAAATTACAAAAATGACCACATGCACCACTCGGGCTGGCGACTTAGTGGTTTCTGTCCTAAGTCGCCAACTGGGCTGGCGACTTAGGCCACGTCCTCAGTCGCCAACCTAAGTCGCCAGCCCAGTTGGCGACTTAGGGCAGAAACCAAATTTATTTAGAAACTAATAGTTATTGTTTTATATTATTTCCAAAATAACCAACGTAGTTTTGATTATTTCAAAAATAACCCATGTGGTGTATGTTGTTTGTAAAATAGCTTGCAAGACTGTTTTTTATGTATGAATAACCGAAATAAAAAGAATAATTACAGGTAAAACATAGAAAGGCATATTGAACTACCGCAACCCGCCCAATCAGAGAGAAAAAGAGTCGCGAGGGGTTCGGTTGATTGATTCGTATGTTTCGTGGTTAATTTAATTTGTGGGGTTACCAAAAGTGAGAACTGAACGTAAAAAATACTGAAAAGTAGAAAGGCTAAATTATAGAAAAACCATGTTTCATACATACATGTAAACAAAAATCCTATTTCATTGAGAGAGTAAGAAATTTGAAAAAAAAACTAATGTCGGCCCCTCTTCGGACGACGAGGCCGGTCCCGCTGAAACGGTGAGGGTGAGTAGGTGGTGCGTCCCCGCACCGTCCTCTGTGATGGCTGTCGATGTGGTGGTGGTTGGGCGCTCGCCCGATCGAGACCTGTATCAGGAGGGTCCTGCGACGGCGGAGACGCATCACCAAGCTGTGCGGACGCCAACTAATGCTAGCTCTGGTGGGTGTCGTCTCCCCTCTGCAACATGTCAGCATAGTCCGCGTACGCAGGGTCGAGGACCACGTCCAGGTCGGCATGGACGGGCTGAGGTGGAATGCAGGGCGGGCGCCTACTGGACGGTGCCGATGGAGCAGATGAGGACGTACCGGCAGGCTCGTGCACCGTACGCTGCGACATGGTGACGTACTCGTCGTCCAGGTCGAACGTGATGTCGAACCCTAGGCTGAAATCGGAGCCGGCAGGGCGCGCAGGGATACCCTCAGAGATCCATACACCACCACGCAATGCCACGTCCACGTGAGGTGGAACACCTGAACGGTAAGAGCGGGCCGGGGGCGCACCAAGATAAATAGGGGCGTCGATGGCCGTACCTGACGATCCGGGTGCATCCGACGGATGAGCGGCCGGCTGCGACGGTGTCTGAATAGGAGGGGCCCTCGGCGGAGGAGGTGCAACAGATGTCGACGAAGTGGCGGAACTCTCCCGCAACAGCTGCGTCGCAACTCGATGAATGAAGGCGATGGCCTTCTTGTACTCCTCGGGTGTGATAGGTAGACGTGACTCGTCCCGATGGAGTAGCGGCTGCGTGGTGGAGGTAATCGCACGAAGGCCGTCAACCTACAAGACCATAACACAATGGTAAGCAAAAATAACAATAACAAGCAAGAAACTGAGTATTTGTGCGTACCTGGCGATGCACACGGGATGCGTGGTGTGGATCGTACGTCTGCTGCACACTCGGTGCAGGGATTTCGGCAAGCGTTGGAGCTGGTGGGGCAATGCGAGGAATGGTGCGGCGGATATACCATCGAAGGTAGTCGCCATATGTCCTCGGATCGTATGGCCTATCCTCGCGCACTACATCCATCCCTGCTCTCTCCTCCTAGCGGCGAGTATACGGAGCCTGCCGATCCTCCCAAGTGAAAGCCTTCTTGCCCTTGCGGGTTTGCCTGCAGGAAAAACAAAAGTGTTAAGCCTTTTCGTGGAGCGGAAACACTATGGGTAGAGATGATCGCGAGCTTACTCATGCTGGGCGTGCGACAACCGATGTGGAGCGTCGACAGGAGGGACAGGCTGAAATAAGCCAAACTGCCGCATCACCCGCCATGGAGCGTATACCTCCAACATATGGCTGAAGACAAGAACACATCGGGTGAGTCGTAAGTCCCGGTCCCCTGTACATATCAATGAGATCCCGCCTGCAGCTGTGCTTTGAACGTAGGTGGCTGTCTAGGTCCTCCAGACAACACACGAGGGATGGAGCAGCTCCAGCTCATCGTTGTACGCCCCCTAGCATGCGTGCACCTGGACCGTGGCCCATTGCAGCTCGCGCTGCAACCAGCGATCCCCCATGGTCGGGCGATCTGCCTCGTCCTCCGCATCCTTGGGCGGGTACCCCTCCGGCAGCGGCACGAGGACATCAGTGTCGAGCGGTCGTCCTACAGGAAGGTGCTCGTACGACCACAGGAGAATAAGGAGAGGACACCCAGCCATAACTGCCTGCAGGGCACGGCGAACGCAGGCGTCGCACAGCGCTCGATACGTCGCACACAGAACCGCCGAACCCCAGCTGATCTGTGGAATCTGCTCGATCGGCATGTCTGCGAGCATCTGCGCCAGTGGAACAAGCCAACGGTCCACCGTGTCGCCGTGCGTACCTGCGAACAAAAACAAACATGAAGTTAAGATTTAAATGCAGTAAGTAACATACATGTATATGTACCATGAGTAAGCGTACCAGTGAACATGAAGCTACCAAACAGGTGTAGTAGGTACGCCTCGAAGTGTCGGCTGACTATCCACTCATCAGCATCTGCTGGGCATATCCGAAAGTGAGCGAGCCAGGCTGCAGGAACTCTCGCGTCATGGTGGAATGGCTCGTGTCCTAGAGGTAGGGGGTGAAACCTTTGTGTGAATGCCACATCCTACCCGGCAGGAGTGGGTGGTGGTACCAAGGCCTGTTCGCGAATCGGCAGGCCGAATAACATCACCACATCCTCCAGGGTGATGGTCATCTCTGTTGGATCAAGGATGCCGACTAGAGGGGGGGTGAATAGGAGGCTTTTAAAAACTTAAAGCTTAAAACAAATAATAGCAAATCAAGAACAAATAATATAAGCAAGGAGAAAAGAGAACGAACACAATGATTTTTACCGAGGTATCGGAGACTCGCCCAGTCTCCACTAATCCTCGTTGAAGTACTCAAATCACTTGAGTCTTGCCTCAATATCCACAAAGGATATTATCACTAGTGGTTGCTCCTTGTCCACTCCGGAAAGGCGAGCACCGATGCCTTGTACACACTTGCCGAGCCTCTCCGACAATCTCCGAACGGAGAGATCAACGGCCACGCCTCCGAACCGTCTAGGTGAGGGCGCTCACCAAGAGTAACAGGCAGCGGGGTCTTCTCTAGACCTCCAAACACGCACCGAGAAGCTAAGTATATGCAAATGCAAAAGAACTGAAACTCTCGGTGGATCGGAAAGCACTCGACTTGATCAAAAGATCAAGATTTTATATAAGAAACTAATGCTCAAGAGTGTATATGAAATGCTGCTGCTTGTTGTTAGAAACACATGCCCAAAGCCCCTATTTATAGCCTCAAGAAACAAATGAACCGTTGGAGCTAGGGCTGAAAATCAGCAACCCAAACTGACAGTCAGTTTGCCTAACTGACAGTCAGTTTAGTGCACAACGGCCGACAAAAATTACGGACGAAAACTTTGCTAGCCGTTCGTGGTCGAAAAAGGAAAGCTGAAACCCACAACTGACAGTCAGTTACACAAACTGACAGTCAGTTCGACCACAGTCACGACCAAAATCAAATAGAAACTCAGTTAAAAACTCTCTGGTCGAAACCCCAACTGACAGTCAGTATGGACAAACTGACAGTCAGTTTAGTACAAAAATTTTGAGCACAAAAAACACCCTCTCTGGACAATTGTCAGTTTAAACTAACTGACATTCAAACTGACAGTCAACATGAACAAAAACAGAGATAACTTTAAATCCAGAAATCCAAAAGAGGTGTTTAATAGCTCGTTGGAAATATAATTTTAAGGGCTACATTTTTGTCAACAAAAGCAAAAGTCAGATCTGCCTAGATCTTTCTAGAAAATCAAAAAACTCTTCTGCTGTCAAAAACTGAACTGAAAAACCAGATATTTCAACTAACTTCAAAACCAAATCCAACCAGAAATGATGCAATGCAATGACCTAGTTTTCTCGGTTTGCGTTGGAGATAAAGAGAGGACTTTCGCCACCCCTCTTTATAGTACGGTTAAAACTAGAAAATAATTTTCCTAACCGATCATCTCCATACGCCAAGATCGGTAAAAAAAAATAAAAACTCATAATACCTTAGGTCTTTCGCATCTTCATGATTTGCATCTTGTCTTTTGCTCTTTGCGACTTGTGCTTTTATTTTACGTCGGGTTCGTCTTGTATTCCGTGCATATCTTCCCAACGTAACTCTGTATCAAATAAACTCAATAGCACAATTAGTCCGGAACACTTTGTTTTCATTAATCATCAAAATTAGGGTTAGGCATGAAGGCCTAGATGCAACAATCTCCACCCACCGGAAGTGAAATGTGTATGTCTCTGGTCTCCATCTGTTCGCCAGAGCAGACACCAGTGATCGATCGTGCCTGAAGGCCTTTGCTCTGGTGATCGTCCTGACAAAAGGAAGAAGTCCCACCGCCCTCAGCCGTGCGATGTATCTCATGTCAAGAGGCCAGGCCGTGCCCGGCGATCGTAGGTGGAACGGCTGAAGCTCCTCTCCGGTTCTAAGGGCTCAAGCTCGATGACGATCATCGTAGTACTGATCCAGTAGCTCAGGAAGCTGTCTACGATCATGAGCCATGTCTGCAAGCAGGAACATTGAGTTAGTACGCCATACGAAATGATTGACAAACAAACATAAAATACATGAGAGGAATGATTACGCATTGCACAACAGTGCTGATTGATTCGCGTTCAGTGCGATCCGGATGCATTAGGACATGTCCTCCGTGTGTGGCCAGTCTGTCGACAAACAGCACACTTTCGCAGCTCATCGCGCTCTACATCATCCATGCCGTTGCTGATTCGAAGTTTTCGTCGTCGTCCAGGGCCTCCGAACCTTCGCTGCCTGAGTATTCCATGCCCTCGTCTTCACATTCATCGGCGTAAGCCTCGTCCCCAGTCCAGAAATGCCCACTCACGAATCCTGTGTTCGGGACACTGGCAGATTCTTGTGCTATTGTTGGATCAATGACTGGCTGAGGTACCTCTTCCACCGGTGGGATGTTTAGTGTTGGATCTAGGTAGATCTTAGTATCTAGGTTTTGATGATTAATGACGTTTTGGATAAATCCATGATGATTAAAGTTAAATCTAAAGATATTAGATTTGATGATTAAATGACAATTTAGATAAATCCTGATTTAGCACAAGTAAATTGAATTGATTATCGGTAAACCTTGAATTGGATGTTTTTCCCGATTGCGGGTTTGATGTTGATGCATATATAGAGGATGAGCTCGGTGGTTGCATCAAATTTGTGCTAATTGATTGATCAAGATGTTATATGTTAAATCTTGAGGTTGATGACTTCAGTTGTGGATTTGATATCGATGCACATGTTGAGGGAGAGCTCAGGATGATTAGTTATCCATGTTTGTGCAAAAGGTTGATGACTCCGTGTTCTGGATTTGATATCTTTATGTATGATTGAGAGAGAGCTCATGATATTAGTCATCCATATTGATTGATATCATAACTTGAGTAGTATGGATCGTGTGCGCATTTCTTGTATCATACATGGATCTATATGATTGTGAGATTCATCCATTACTCATTTGTTGTTCATTGAAAGTGGTTTTGTCATTTCACCGAAGAAAGAAATTGTTGAGTGAACTCCTGTGTGGAGTGATTTATCTGGTGGTGATTAATGACGAACTGCAAATGAGACTAACGTTTGCGCATTGAGTGTATATGTTCTAGTCTCAGAATGGTTGCAGGATGAAAACAAGCAAGGGCATGGAGAGGATGAAAACGATATGAGACATCCCGAGCATGGTCAAACTTAGCGAGGATGAGCTTTGCGAAGACAGGCGTCAAGCGGTCGAGCTTCGTGTGGTCAAGCTTAGCTGGATCGAGCTTTGCGATGACGAGCGTCGAGCGATCGAGCTTCACGAGGTCAAACTCCACCTAAGGTAAAATCCAAGATTAAGGATTGTTTTCTTAGGGTTTTACCGGTCTCGGTGTTTGGAGACAGACCGGGTTGATAGGTTTCTTTTTACTAGTTTGACCGTACTATTAAGAGGGGTCGGAAACTAATAACTTGAATCTATCTAGTGCGGAAGCTCAGATACATTCATATCATCTTGCACTAGTGTCTTGCATTGCTAGTGAGTCTAAGTGTAGTTCATGTGCATTAGATTAAATGTTTTGAAAACTGCACTTAGTCGTGATCGCCAGCTGTTTAAATTGATTTATTTATCTAGAGCTGGTCGTGGTCGTATTTGCATATTATGATCGTATCAGTGTTGATATGTGGTCGTGTTCGTGTCGCTTGTTTGCCGGCTTTCTGTTTAGGGTTTGGGCGTGGTCGTAGGAGTTCGGACTGGTCGTACCAGTTTTCGACTCGCTTGCGTACGCTCGACCAAAATCTATCGACCACCTGTTTTCGATCGGATGTCAAGACCTGTGTGGTCGTGGTTGTTGCTAAGTGACACAAATCACATCCGCGAGAAAACGGCAAATCTGTATGTGCAAATACTCTAAAATTGCATTTGAGATGATTTTTGGATTGAATATTTTGATAGTAGGAAAGTTTCTGAGTTTTCTAGAAGTTTCTAGACCTTTCTAGGTCTTGCTTCTATTGACAAAATTGTAGAGCTCTGAGTTATCTTTCCAAAAAGACAAAAATAACCTCAATCGGATCTCTGGATCAAAAGTTATACTTATTTTACTGTCAGTGTGCAGTGGCCGGACAAATGCATCCGTCCGGGACTATCAGTCCGAAGTGGCCAGACTTTGTCCGAAATGACCGGACATTGTCCGGCCAGTACAAATTTTTTGAGCCGAAAAATGAAACGGACAAATGCATCTGTCCGGGGCTATCTGTCCGAAGTGGCCGGACTTTGTCCGAAATGACCGAACATTGTCCGGCCTGTACAAGTTTTTTTGAGCTGAGAGTTAACAGAGACATATCTATTTGTCCGAACTTTTTGTCCGGACAAATAGTATCCGTCCGGCCTTCACAAATTTCACCCAACGGTCACTGACACGTTTGCAACGGCTGAAATTTTTGTACTAGCCGGACAGTGTCTGAAGTGACCGGACAATATCCGGCCTGTACAACTTTTGGCTCGGTTTCTTGCAAACGGCTAGTTTTTCGTTGAGACTATAAATAATTCGTGTTTGGCTTCATTTTTGGGTGCTCAAAGAGTTCATTCTTCAGCTGAAAACCTAGCCAATTGATTTGAATTTGAGTTATTGCATTTAGAGGCTAGAATTGAACCCAAATCTTGAGTAGATTTGAGAGAGAGCTTGAGGGAGATTGTGTGAGTGTTTAGTGCACTTCATCTCCATTAGATTGCTAGTGCTAGAGTGTTGAGCATATCATTTGCATCATTGAGCTTCTACCACGTGGTTGATTCAAGTGAAAATGCATCCGGCTTGTTACTCTTGGCGATCGCCTTCACCTAGACGGTGCCGGAGGAGAGCCGAGATCTCTCCAATTGAAGTTTGTCGGAGAGGCCGGCAAAGGATTGTGAAAGGTGTGGTGCTCGCCTATCCTGTGTGGAGAAGGAGCAACCCTAGTGAGATATCCTTCGTGGATATAGAAGCGAGGCTCCGAGAGAGCGCTTCAACGAGGAGTAGGGGAGACCGGGCGAGTCTCCGAGACCTCGGTAAAAATATTGTGTCAATTGCGTATTTCATACTTGCTTTATATTCATCTTGACACAATTGCTAAATTCATCATTCTTGCTTGTCATATTTAATAGTTCATTTAGTTGAATGCAACAAATTGTTTAAATTGCTTTTAAGCCTCATTGTATAATTTAACTCAAACAATTATGGTGATTAAAATTGCTTAGCAGGGAAGAAAATTTAAAAGCCTCCTAATCACCCCCCCTCTAGTCAGCATCCTCGATCTTACATTTAGTACCGTTACATACAACACGCAGTCATCTGGGCCATGAAAGGGATTTAACACTCTCCTAACTAGAGAACCCCAAGACCGATCGCCTTTAAGTTTACATAATTTCCAACTACCTGTTTCACCAACAGGCACCAACGCTTCTATGACAATTTCGTGTTTACATGAGTCGATATTTAGTATGTCCACGACTCGGGTCTTAAGATCCTCAAAATTAACTGCACTGAGATCATTCAATACCATGTCTACACGATGACAGCTACACAGGTCATTTCCATGTGGTCCGTTTCTGATTACTTGTTCCCCGTGAAAACATACACTATTCTTCTTTGTGACATTGTCTACGACAAAAATTTAAAATTAATCTTTACTTTATTTTTTAAATAATCTTATTTCTTATAGGTATAATTTAACACACAGCTCATCTATAATATTATATACACATCGTATTTATAAATACACAACATATCTAAATTATTTTACGTACACATCACATCTTGCATGAAGGTTCGCACAACATATCTAAGTCATTAACACATTTTTCACGAATTTCGAAAGCAGATCTATACTCTACACTAAATTTGTAAAACATATATGTATTTTCCACGAATTTCGAAAGCAAATCTATACTCTAAACTAAATTTGTAAAGCATATATGTATTTTCCACAAAAATCTAAAACAGATCTATACTCTAAACTAAATTTCTAAAGCAGATATGTATTTTTCACAAATTTGTAAATCAGATCTATACTCTAAACTAAATTTCTATATCAGATATATACTCTAAACTAAATTTCTAAAACAGATATGTATTTTAACCTAATTTCTAAAACATATCTATAAAACAGATTTAATTAGAAAAATTTAAAAAACTTACCTTTCCCTTTTTTCTTCTTTCTTCTTTTTTTTCTTCTTCTTCTTCTTCTTCCTTTCCTTTCCTTTCCTTTCCTTTTCTCCTCTCCTCCTCTTTTCCTCTCTTTTTCTTCCCTCTCTGGCTCTCCCTATCTCCCTCTCTCGAATTGATTTTTTTTTGCGACGCACCCCTCTGTCGCCACGGGCTGGTGGTTATATAGTGCCCTCAGTCGCCAGCCCGAGTGGCGATTGTAGTCATTTTTGTAATTTTATTTTCTTTTGTGTTTTTTGCGAAATTATTATTTTAATTAAGGTTTTCCGTACCAAAAATTCGCCTAAAAATCTTATTTTGACCTCTTCAAAATTTTTCCTCAAATTAATTCTTCTCAAAACTCAGCCCATTCCAGTTTCAACTCAGTTAATGTCTTTATCTCCTCTCTATCAACTTATTTATATCCATCTGTAAATCCCCTAATCATTTGCTCCATCTTATCTTGATGCATGCATACTTGAAAACCAATCATATCATAATTTTCATGCATAAAATGGAGCAATTTATTCACATGAAATAACACTCTTTTATTTAAAACTATGCATCTAAGATTTGTTTTAATTTCTAAAATGCATGGAAAATTCTTCTAAAAATCTTTATAATATTTTAATTGGCACAAGTAACCAGAAATGCTGCTTTTCATACTAGCGTTTTTTACAAATCAGCCCCAATAGCTTCTTAAAATCACAAACGAGTCCTCAGATAAGACCTTAGTATTATTTTATATGCATTTACACAGCCACTATGATATAGAGACCAAATTACCCTTGTTCAATGTATTACACCTCAGACCAAAACTTCTCCAACAAGCTATACTTTAATGTCATTGCATATAAACCAAGATATAGAGTGTTTCACCTCATTTCAACTCATCTTCATAAAGTAAAACAGTAGATTAGTGGTTCATACACTTAGAAAACTTTAACTTTTGAAATTTTGTATTTCATGAGGAGTTGTTTTTTATTTACATATATAAATATTTATAACAGTTTAATTGACACAAGTAATCAAAAATATTGCTTTTCATATTAGCACTTTTTACAAATCAGCCCTCACAACTTCTTAAAATCACATGCAAGCCTCCAGACAAGACCTTAGTATTATTTTATATGTATTTACACTTCTAGCCTCACCATTTACACAGCCACTATAGTATAGAGACCAAATTATCTTGTTAGATGCATTACACCTCAAACCAAAGTTTCTCCAACAAACTACACCCCAAATGTCATTGCATATAAACTAAGATATAAAGTGCTTCACCCTATTTCAGCTCATCTTCATAAGGTAAAACAATAGGTTAGTGGTTCATACACTTAGAAAACTTTAACCTTTGAAATTTTGTATTTCATGAGGAGTTGTTTTTTATTTACATATAAAAATCTTTATAACAGTTTAATTGACACAAGTAATAAAAATGCTGCTTTTCATGTTAGCACTTTTTACAAATCAGCCCTCACAGCTTCTTAAAATCACATACGAGCCTTCAGACAAGACCTTAGTATTATTTTATATGTATTTACACTTCTAGCCTCACCATTTACACAGCCACTACAGTGTAGAGACCACATTACCTTGTTAGATGCATTACACCTCAGACCAAAACTTCTCCAACAAACTACACCCCCAAGGTAATTGCATATAAACCAAGACATAGAGTGTTTCACCCTATTTCAGCTCATCTTCATAAGGTAAAACAGTAGGTTTGTGGTTCATACACTTAGAAAATTTTAACCTTTGAAATTTTTGCATTTCATGGTGAGTTGTTTTTTATTTACATATAAAAATCTTTATTACATTTTAATTGGCACAAGTAACCAGAAATGCTGCTTTTCATGTTAGCACTTTTTGCAAATCAGTCCCCCACAGTTTATTAAAATCACAAACCAAACCCTAAACAAGACCTTAGTATTATTTTATATGTATTTACACTTCTAACCTCACCATTTACACAGCTACTACAGTATAGAGACCACATTACCTTGTTAGATGCATTACACCTCAGACCAAAACTTCTCCAACAAGCTACACCCCCAATGTAATTGCATATAAACCAAGACATAGAGTGTTTCACCCTATTTCAACTCATCTTCACAAGGTAAAACATTAGGTTAATGGTTCATACACTTAGAAAACTTTAACTTTTGAAATTTTTGTATTTCATGGTGAGTTGTTTTTTATTTACATATAAAAATCTTTATAATATTTTAATTGGCACAAGTAATCAGAAATGTTGCTTTTCATGTTAGTACTTTTTGCAAATCAGTCCACCACAGTTTCTTAAAATCACAAACAATATTATTTTATATATATTTACACTTCTAACCTCAGCATTTACACAGGCACTACAGTATAGAGACCAAATTACCCTTGTTAAATGCATTACAACTCAGACCAAAATTTCTCCAACAAACTACACCCCAATGCCATTGCATATAAATCGAGACATACAGTATTTCACCTCATCTTTACAAGATAAAATAGTAAATTAGTGATTTATACACTTAGAAAACTTTAATCTTTAAAATTTTTACATTTCATGCAGGGCGGGTAGGGGGAGGGTGTTGTTTTTTGTTTGGTCCCAAGAGTGATCAAGCGCGTCACCTGTCAGTTGTTACAAACTTTTAACAAGAGGTACGGCTAATTGTTTAATACTTTAATACCTCCAACTAAACTTAGTGGATAGTTAGCATGTCTGAAGGGTAAAACTCGTGCAACTCTAGTCATTGCAAGACCAAACTTTGTGCGCGCGCGCGTTTTAGAAAAAACAAGGCCAAACCAACAGCAGCAATCAAAGTTCCACAGAAATAATGTATCACCATTTTATTCTGCTTGTTTAGAGGTGCCACACGAACAGCTTTCAATGTCTTTCTTTTTTTTTTTTTAGAAAACTATCCTAACAAATAGTAATAGTTTATATACTCGGACTAAATACAAATATGAAAATAAGAGATTAATAATCCAACCATGTGACTGCCCGTCAGTGCCCTTTCTCTCATGTCTTGTTCAGCCTAAAGTTGGCTAAGTGAGAGCAATCAATACCAAACCGACAAACCTTCCTTTGGATTGGAGATCCCAGAGAACATGACCCTTGGGAAACCAAAAGAACAAGAGCAATACCCACCACTAAAAGGACATTGCAATGACAAAAAAGCACAGCATTAGTTAGTTTATAAATTATATACAGATGGCTTCCACAAGGAGACAAGTACAAATGCTACGTTTATACATCCACCAGGACCCACCACCACCACAACACCACCAAGAGGTTGTTCATAAATAACAATTTGATATCCATCATGCATCCAATACCAGAACTTTCAAAGCAGACAGCCTAAAGATACTATATATAGAGAGACAAATAATACACTCCTATTTACTGGTAGTAAGCAATGGAAGGGATGGAGAGGGCATCTTGTAATTTACCAGCCCTCGCCTAAAACCGAGTTCTGGAGAAGAATGCCGTGGGTCCCACCACCAAATGTAGCAAATATAAAGGACGTCACAGGAGCAGCATGCATGCACTGCTTCCTCACGGTCCTTGCTGGCAAGGGACCCTCATCAGTCCAGAAGCAGCCAAAATGCAAGGTAGACAGGCAGTCCACACCTTTAGCCCGCAAAAAGTAATGGATGGACGGCTCTTACCACAGGAAGAAGAATCATGTGATCTAACATGAAAACAAAAGATAAGAGATCAGAGCAAAGTTAGCATTCAGCTATCCTTGTTTGTAAATGGGGCCTGATTGTCCAAGTCACTCTGCGGCATATCAGACTCAGGCGACAATTTCATCGAGATAGGCTTGATGGTGCCACCGATGACTGGCAGCTTGACCTTGGGTGACAGGCGCTTGGCCTCCTCATATGAGTAAATGTAAATCCTTCTCACCATGCCGCAAAACTCACTGCAAGCACCACACATATGTGTGTGATCAGGAGTCAAGACTTCAATACCAGCAAATTATTTCTCCCATTCATAAAAGAGTAAGTGGTGAGGGTTCTTACTTCCAAGGATCATCCCCAACAAGCATCATATCGTCCTCGTCATCTGTGTAAACGACCTGCCATTTCTTGAGTGCAGAAGAGAGCTCTCCCTGTATATCAAACATCTCCTCTAGCTTGCGTTGAAGAGCGCTATACCCATCTAGCCTTGTCAAGTCCACTGCCCTTCCAACTGCCATTCCTTGCATAATCACCTATACGAGGAACAATTATCAACTGCTCTGCAAATCACAGGTGAGAAGAGAACGAAAATAAATGATAAAATCATTATCACCTTGGTGCAGCTCCTCACTTGCCGGTTTTTGGTCTCATGAGAATGCTCACTGCTTGCTGCTGGGACATCAGATTTGTTGGCATTGGATGGTTGTGAGAACTGATCCGAGTCCATGTCTACTGAGATGTCAGGTTGGTCATGACCAACAACAGAAACAGCAGCCACAGGCAATGTTTCTTCCACAGCAGAGCTTATCTCAATTCCAAATAATCTGCAACATGCTGTGGTAGGTTCTTGCTTCCTTTCAGATGGCACTTTGTTAGTGCTAGCAGCACATGAGTCAGCTTTCGAGTTTCTCATTGACCAGTATAACTGGTTGTTTAGCACGGACGAGCCCTTCTTTGAATTGAATCCAGTGTTTGATGATGAGAACATTGAGGTAGGGCTTGATGAAGGATATAGCTCTTGAACCTGTTGTAGCCCCGAAAATGTGAGTGTTTGGGAAGGTTCAGCTGGGGATTTCCACAAACCTAAGACATACAGCACCGGAATTTAGACATGTAAGGCAATCAGTAAGTGAAACAGACGGTACAACAGATGCAATATTACTATCCCTAAACTGAGTACTGTATTAAAAAAGCAGACACTATAATTTGTAAAGAGTGCTTAGGGACTTCATACCAAAAGCTGGAGGAAGTTCTGGAGCCATAGAAGGTGATGCTGGAGTCCGTGCACGCTTATTTCTTGATGGAGGCTGCGGGGGTTGTGGATTAGTTGCATCAAGTGGTTCCAATTCCCATGGTGAAACTCTATCTGGACGAAGAATGGAGGAAGACTCATCCCATTGGACCTGGCAGTAATTACAACATGGATTCAAATGTGGAAGACAAACATATGAACATGACAAGAACCGCTGCAAGAATTACATAATAATCGTGTTTCTTAGAAATTTTCAGTGGCAATTGCCAAGGAAAAAAGAATGTGGTCCTCAGCTCAAAACATTATTACCTTTAGAGATCTCCAGTCAGAATCCGCCCATGGAGAAGTTGACATTGTTGGCATGCTCCCAACACCAATAATTGTTCCACTAAACCTGTAATCAAAGAAAGAGATGTTTATGATATACTCCTATGCAGTTCATTCGAGTGAAACAAATTCAACTTGTTGAAAGCAAGTCATAAACTGTACCTTCTTTCAGGGCATTCATCACCTTCAAATCTCATCTTAAACCTCATTCCAACAGACATTCTGTGCTTTTTGGCTTCAAGGTACTTGTTAACACTCACAACAAACTCAGATCGGCTTGTTCTGGGAATGAAATGAAAAGCATAGAGTAAGTTGTGCTTGCATGAATTTATGAAGAAAATAAATCTTGCACATATTAATATCCAGTATAATCACCATAGGTCACTTTAGTGAAAAGAAAAAGAGGATTGGGCAGGGTAAATCATAAGACATCTATGCATGACAGGGGTGGAAGTATTAACTATTTAGCATAGGTCTCTAGCCATCATTAGCCATAACAGCAATTAGTGCTCACCCCTGGAATTAAGTGAAACCAACAGCAGCCAGCGGCACACTTATTTAATTTGCTTACATTACAACACAACACAAGAAAATGCGAGAAAAATAAACAGCATTATTCAATGAAAGGCATAAAACGAAAAAATAACAAACCTGGGCTTGTAGAAAACAGAAAAGAGAGTTCCAGTAGAGATGGCATGGGATGCAGTTGCGAGGACTCCAAGATGCATGCTGTGGCTTGATATGACAGATGATGGCATGTTATTTAGTTGCCTCATGAACCTCCTGACACCAACCCGTAACTCTCCATTCTCACCTCTGCCAAAGATGAATAATACTTTGTTATAAGTAACCAGTGATTAAGCAGCGGCTACAAAAGACCAGGTTTGTTCACAGTTCGAGCCAGGGGACAGATGCAAATGCACCAAATGCCTCAGGGTATGGCATACCTCAAAAAGATAAAGGCATCACCAGCAGCCAATCTTTTTGAGCTAACAAAAACACTCCAGCCCGTTGTCAGCAGATGCCTCCTAGGTTGGCCTAAAAGAAACAACAAAGAAAGCCATTCATGAGAATTAACAACCTCAAACAAGATATAGCATATAAATCCATTACTACATCAGTAGTCCCTGCATGTCTCCTTCACTAAGGAACTAAATTAGATTGAATTGCAATGAAGTACTACAGTCTACAGGAAAGCAAGAACTATAGACTAACAAGAATCTGAAAGTAGTGCCAGAGCAGAGTGGTGAGATTACCTCGATAGATGTGACGAAAATGCCACTCAGTTCCATGGAGATCTTTGGCAACCAATTCTTGCCATGGTGGATTCTGAGACATGTCCTGGAAACAAACCATACCCCGGTTGACAACTCAGACAACAAATACCACACATCACAAAACTTCTGATACAATTGTGTAAAAAAATGGCTTGAGAGTCATAAAATGCTCTTGATGCTAACCAATGGAGGCAGGCACTCTTCTGCATGCCTCCTAAGAACTGAGAATCCTCCATGGGTGCTTGTATCTGAAGCAGTCAGCGTCTTGCAGAAGGAATGGACCGTGCATTTCTCAAGTTCTTGTGGCTCAGGATCTGGGTTGGTGGGTTCAATTTGCTAATGAAGCAAATGCAAGGAAAGAAATCAATGCACATACTAAAACAACCATGAAATAGAACTAATGAAGTTAGCTGAAACATGAAAAGAGTATGATATAAGGCATTACATTGCAGGAATAAAGATAATCCTCACATATTTACAGGAGTAAAAACAGAAATACTTACATCTGCTTCTGGTTGCAGCATAATTTGAGCATAAACTTCATCTGAATCAGCTTCTGCCTGCATTCCAGAGGTCAACAGATTAGCAAACTGTAACATCTCCCCTGCAACAAACACTACACTAGCCATATAAAGGCCACGTGCCACAAAGGGAGACTACAGCAGACAGAAGAAAACACTAACCCGAAGTTCTACATTGACCACCTTGCACAGGATCTTGGACGGCAAGTTGAACATTGGTACATACTGGTCAACCTGTTGGTTTGTAGATGCCTCGAGCTACAGAATAATCAAAGATCAATCAGTTCAAGGACAAGTGACTCTATCAGCTAATTCATTCACATAAGATGGCGCCAGAATTTTAGAAACAGACACGCTGAGATTGCCAAATACCTGTTCCATATGGCCCTGGGGGAAGTAATAGACACGCTCGTCTTGGCGAGGCACCGTGACCAGCGGCCCGGCGCAAGCATGCCATAGCTCCCTGAACAATGCATCGGTACAGCTTTCTACATAAAATCAAATGATTTGAATGAATCGTAAGAATTAAGCGACAACATACAAATTATGTTGTTTTGTTCTCCATTTTTGTAGTGTCAAAACTTTTTAATCACTACCCATGAGTTCGTTGAAACATAATTACAGAATTGAAACTAGTATAGGCTATTATAGCATAGGTAGATCCACCATTTTTCCAATTTTTATCGGTAGGAGAGCACCAACACTTAAACTATCAAAAATCACCCAAAAAAATTTAAAAACCAAACACGATAAAAAAAATAATTTTTTAAGTAAGCCACGGTCAGATCCACGACTTTATTTCTACCAATCTGATGGATCAGAGTTCACATTCATTGGTATGAGATAACTACCCATAAAATAAGGAATAAAATAAATAAAAACTACATCAATATTGAAAAAAAATCTCAATATAAATGAATAATTTACACGAACAACCAAAAAAAAGAAAAAGCGACAGCCATTCAATTACTTTCATGGAAAAACAGCAGAATTAAACAGCCAGAGTCACGTAGTTTGAACTAAATTTCCTCAAATTAGAAGCAATTCCACTACTTTTTCTTCACAAATCAGTCAACCAGTCAATTCCACATAACAACTCGAGTCTAACCACTCTCACAGCACCCACCAACCAGCCAATTCACCACACTAAACTTCACCAATTTAACTCAAACCAACTCAACAACAGCAACAAAAAAAAACTCCAAAAAAAAAAATTGCAAGCAAAAACGCATCGCAAGAGGCACAAAGCCACAAACCGTACCTGAACCACCACATGCATCACCGGAATCCGCCATCTCCATCGCTGCCGCCATGTCTGATGTCTCCCAACACAAAACACCAAAAAACTCACCCAAAAAAGCCAAACCACCTCACGATCTAGTCACCGCGTGGCGAGCTCAACAGATCCGCCCCGACACCGCAACTAGACACCCCCAACCCACAGAATTCCCGCCAATTGGGCAGCCCCGAGCCGGAGATCTCGCCGGAGGAAGGCCGCGAAGGTAGTGGAGCCGGGGGTGGCTAGCTGTAGGGGAAGCACCGGGTGTGTGCGTGTGGTGAGGGGCGAATTGGGGTAGGGTTGGATTGGTTTGTGCTGGGTTTGTTTGCGTTTTGACAGCGAGAGCGGCAGAAGCAGAGGAGGCCGTGGAGAGCGAGTGTGTGTCTGTGTGTGTGTTATATTTTAGGGACTTTATTGGATTAAATAGGAGGACCATTTGTTGTTTTTGTACGGTTGGTTGGTTGGGTCGTGGGGAGGCCTGCACGGTATCTCCGTTAACGGTGTCCGCACGGGGGTGCACGAACTACATAACGGAACCGGATCCGCTAAGTTCCTAGTCAAACTGCAAGACATTGACCAAATTTTGATTTTCTTAATTAATCACGGTTAAAAATAGAGGAATATATATTTTTTATTTTGAATTATGTTTTAATCTGAATTGTCCACTGCAGTTGTCCCGCTATAATTGCAATGAAAACTGTAGTTGATCCTCTTCTATACCAAACATATCTATCTTTTATATATGACATATCATCTGTCTATTTTTACTATCGCATTTTCTTATTTTATGTCTCGCTATTTTTAGTTTGCTGTGTTTTCTTGTCATTTTTTCTCATTTTAGATTATCTCTTTTTTAATTTTAAATTGTTACATTTTTTATTTTAGATCGTCACATTTTATAAGTAAAGATTATCGTATTTTTTTTATTTTAGGTTGATGCATTTTCTTAAAAAAAATTTATATATAAGAATTGTTAGCACTTTAATCAAATCTTTTTTCTATATGTACCGAAAAGGAGCAAATTCAACATAATAATAGCTTTTTCTTATTTCATTATATTTTCTTCTGAATTTGTATATTTTTTCTCTTGGAATTTGTAAACTTGCCCTAGAAATGTAATTGTAAAACTGACCATATATGAATCAAGAGTAGACTAAAAATATTATATCCATTCTTTTTTACTTATTGTGTTAACAAAATGATTTATATCTAAAAATATATTATGCTTACTCGAATCTTTGAGATAAAATATGATCATATATTGCTACACATCCTTGTAATTATTATTCCACTAGATTATCAATTATTTAAATTCAAATAGCATACATAGCAAATTAATCACATGTTTTGGTACTGATATAATTATAATTTTATATTATTTCTTTAAAACTAGGTAGAAACATAAAACAACAAGCAAAAAGACCTGAAAAGTAAATAAAATTATAAAAAATTCTCACAACCTACTATATTTATTCTCAAATATGTATTATCTTTCTAAAAATATTTTCTCCCGCAAATATATATCATTTTTGGATTTTAAACAAATATTCCTACATTATCACTATTAAATTGGTTGGTGAGGACTTGTATGTCTTATGTACATGTGTAATTTAAGTTAATTTACACATTTATTTATTATGGTTATTTTTGTTATGAGTTATTAAAATATGATTTTTTGGTAACTACAATTTGAAAAGTAGCACATATTTACAAACAGTGGTAGGGATAAAATAAAGACAAGACAAAAAAAACAATTAAAGAAAAGTTTCGTGCTGAAATCACAATACACATCCATCCTTCACGTACATTAAAATCTCCATTTATACATTCATAAATACGGGCCCATGAGCAGTAACAACCAACTGCTACTTTCCCACTTTCCTAACCCTCCGATCTTACCCTATCCTCACAATCCAACGGTTCACATTTGCCCCAGCTCAATACGTATCCGGAGATGCATCAGACTCCTCCGTTTGTTGGGCCCGCACGACGGTGACCGTGCAATAGTAGCCAGGTAGATATTTCGTACGGGGAAAGATATCCAACGGAGGGTGTACCTACGGATCGGACGGCCCAGGATCGAGTGGGCCCACCAGATCTCGTGATGGAGCCCCCTGCATCGCCGTACGTTTCCTCCCTGTTCAGGCAGCGCGAATCTTTTCTGATGTGTGTACTCCGCCCTTCGTGTTGTCACCTTCGCTGTCGATGCTGAGTGGGGCCCACACCCAGCCCGGATCTTTTGCGCCAACCGACCACTGGCCACAGGGTTGTACCGAAGTGAACTACACTGATGCAAATTATTTTCTTAAAATATAAGCAATAGTTTTACTGTACCAAATGGGCAAATTGTGCATTTCGAGTCGCCACATTAGTCTATGCAAACTACAGAAATATCTCTCCAAAAATTTAACATGTTTTTAGAATATCATTATTGTATATTTGTATCTCTGATTTATTGACTTGGCCAATAATATTATTTTAGACATCATGAAGTCTTTGTTTTAATAGTATTAGATAAATCATATGATTGTTTTACTGTATTCAATAAGAAATTATCGTTCAAAATCGCACAGACAAGCATTTGAGGCCTTGAGAATTGCCCATCCACCTTTGATCAATAACCGTTCAAGAATTTATCCGGTGGCTCCAAAAAAAACCTGAACGGCATGTCCCCGTCATTTATTGCAAATAGCATATGATCCATTGCTATGTAATACACTAATACAACAGCAAAACAACATTTGCTCGAGACTAAAACAAGGCACCTTGGCAAAAACAGTTAAAAGGCTGACATAATGGTTTTGAAAAACCTGAACGACACATTTATGCGATTTCTTACAGATAGCAGGTGATTTCGTTTCTACATAAAACAGTATTTGCTTGGACTAACAAGGCGCCGAGGTGACGGTTACCCGAGGGTGTCAAGTCTGTGTGGTGCTCACATCACAAACACTAATAAAATAATAAATATGGAAATAACATAGGATGTCCCTCACCGACCCGACCCGGCGGTACCCCACCACCACCAAAGCAAGTATAATAGCTCATCTTGATGTCATAGTGGTAGCACCAAACTAGCCAAGTAAAAGCCCGTGCGTGCGTATTAAACACACCTGTTTACTGAGAGAAACGTAACATAAATCTCAGTGCGTGGACGTGATCGTCCCAACAAACACACTAACCGCAGTTTGGTCCTTACTGTTCCCTTTGATTCCTCTGTATTTGGGGACTTCAAAACAAATAGAAACTCCTTTGCCGCCCATGATACATAGTTTTTTTTTAAAGCAACTTTTCTAGGTGTTGGTATCTTTTGCGTTGGGCGATGCACCTCACTCTAGCCTCCCACATATACACATATATTTTCAACACAATATCCCAACTAAACATACACATAAAAATATAAAAAACTCTTAATTAAACCCACGATATTTCTTTGTTAGGACATATATTCTAAGTGTCTGAATACATATATAAATACACTCGTGATATATAACTGGAATATGTTGTGTTAACACTTTAAAATATGTGAACAGTAAACAACTCCCATATAAAATTGAGTGTGATTAAACAATATATGTATATCAACGGCAGATTTTCTAAGTACTTTGAAAATCAACGGCAGATTTTCTAAGTACTTTGATGTAACGTGCAATCCAATTTTCTTCACGTTGAATTCGTGATCTTTGCACGAACAAATAAAAAGGGGTCGGGGGATTATGGTTCTACCTGGATTTCATAAATCTAGTTTATATTGGTAGATCTTATTTTTTAAAATCTGGTGCTTCACATTCCAAATTTTATTTTGTTTAGGAGGATTTAACTTCACTTTTCAAAAAAAGTTTTATAAAGTAGATTTTCTGTAAGAAACTATTGAGATGGAGCTTAAGCATAAGATTGTGGGGGAAAAGTACTCCTAAAATTGCCACTTCTTTGGATAATTATAAATAATTTGTTTTAATTTAAAATTCTATATAAACAATCTCATTTATAAATTCTTTTGTTTTAGAGATGGATAGCACCACTCCATGTCTAATTATGGAATAAATTGTTATATATTATATTTTTTCGACTATCCAATTTCTCCCTCATTGGACCACAAATAAATAGATGAGATGAAATAGACTCATCTAGGTGGCGTTCCTTGAACTCTAAACCTATCTTTACAAATTCTCATGTCAATGTATCTATAGGTACTCCTTTTAATTTAAAAAAAATGTCCGCTTTCATTATAAAAAAGAGTTTTATTAAAATATATATATTAATTTTTTTCTTATCTTATATACATTTTTTTCACTATTAGATTAATTTTTTTATTAGATTTAACACTCTATGGAAAAAATGAAAAATATAAGTGGTGCAAGTTATTTTAAAAAAATATGTACATACACCTTAGATACCCCTAATAAAAAATTAAACTTTTTGAACTTTAACCACTAATATATTTATAACTATTTATATTAGGTATAAGAAAATTATTTTCATAATATTATAATATTATAATTTTTTATTAACACCTCATAGTACAAAATAATGATCAAAATTGCATCTTGAAGATTTTACACAGTAAAAAAAATAACATTCTTTTTGGATTAAAGGAAATAAGTCAATAGTGCACACATCAACCTTGTTTCGCCGAACACAACGGCAGATGGCGGGGCACAGATAGAGTTTGCATATCGCCGTTGATGCCGACCGATGCAACACATGTTAAGCTGTGGTGGTTCTGCGAGAGGAGTGGCGTCGTGTTCTTCACGGCCACATTTCGAACCGACCGTGGCAGCGGCGGCGGTGAGGTATATATGCGCATTGTGCCTCAAGACAAGGAGCGCTAAGAAGATGGAAGATGGCGGCGAGCCGTTGGAGAGCTTTTGTGGGTATGAGATGGATCCGGCGACGTACCTAGCCTCCCTTGGTGAGTGACAAGATGACATGCAAGAGAAATGAAGCATGCACAAGCATGCATGTTTTTTTTTCTTTCTTTTTGGTGTAGTTTTGCTTTAGGTAATTAATGAAGAAAACAGCTAGCTAAGTTACCAATAAGCACTCAAACAGTGAATCATGTTGATTGATCCGAACCAGAACGTTAGAAGCAAAGTTTTTGTCAAAAATTGAATTGAGTTATGAAGAGTCTCTTTGGGGGGTAAGCCCAAGTCACACCGTTTTTTTTAAGGGTTTGGGATAAAGTCCATCATCTCATCACTCTCATAAATTTATAAATAAAATGTTTTATCAAACAGATTCTGAGACTCATTCATAAAGTCAAACATGCCCTTAATTGTTTTAACCATCTATTAACAAACTTTTTAAAAAGATCTATGATTGTCAAACAAAATCAATCTAAGATACTATTTGTTATAAGTCAAAGTAGTAATGGATAGGGATCCAAAGATTTGAGATTTTCTTTCTTTCTTTTTTTTAACTTGTATGAGTTGATAGTTTTGCATATACATTAATACTTTCACTTAAACTCGAAATAGCAATGTAACCAAACTTGTACACATGGATGGTGATATATATGCATGGATTGATCCCAAATTTAAAAACACAAGTGTTGTACGTACATCAAGTCGCACAAACGCAAACGCAAACGCATTTTCAACTTTATAACATGATGTATACCTTGTATTCTTACCTATATTTTCTCTGTTTATATTGTTTTCATGCTTATTCCATATCTCAATAATTTTTTGACATATTATTCCAAATCGATAGTTTAAAAAGTTTGCTTTTTGAAAGAGACAGAAATGTAAAACAAGATGAGAACTAGTAAGCAGATGCACGTTTCTCACAAGTCTTTAAAAAGTTGTTATGATTTAAAATATTAGTTTAGTTCTTATCTAGTGTTACATTTACTTACAGGACATTGATATCATATTGACATGCGGGTGTTTGATCCCATATTTCAATCTAAAAGTTTTCTACCAAACCCAAAAAATATGGTGTTGTGTATGTAATTTTTCCTCTAAACTCTCTCTCTCTCTCTCTCTCTATATATATATATATATATATATATATATATATATATATATGTTTGGAACCGTTGGATGCAGATGGTAGCCATTAGATCATGTGGATGAATTAGACAACAGATTGGCAATGTTAAGTGACGCATGGTGGGATTAACATCACTCTTTTACGGAATCATCACCCCTCCCAAAACTACCATGACAAAGTGGTTTTTTAATATTTTAAATTTTTGACGTCAGTTGCTAGGTGATGCTTGATCTATTTAGCTTCCCACGTCACACTATAATGCTTCCCACATCGCACTACATTCTATCCATGTGCTTGCCTCTTTCTCTTACTTAGTACATCATTTAGTCAGTTTTTTTCGACTAGGGTTGAGTACCTGCATTCCATCAAATGTAGTTCGGTGATTGAGGAGATTTTTGATTTGAGGTGAGATTACAGTATTGCACTATCCGCACTCGACCAAATTCTGCATACACGGGAGATCAAAGTGCGGATCTTGTTCATATAGTTAAGACCAAGGATATTTACAATTTAGGGATAAATTTTGGTGAATGCTTTGTATTTTTTTTTGTTAGTTTGGGTGGTTTTGGGTTGTTGGGTGATGCGGATCCTGTTCATTTCAGTTGAGAATTTTTTATTGATTGTGTTTATATTTTGGTTGTTAAAGCTTATCACGCGTGATGCAAACTATCCATTTTTAGATATGTTTTTGTGGTTTCCATTTTTAAATTCTTGATCCATTTTAGCAATGTGATTTGTTTAGGGTAGCAATTAGTTTCGACGTTTTCAAGTGTACATCTTTTGATGTAAATATGGAATCTTGGTAATCAATTGAAACATTATCTTTAATTTGTAGGTTGTTACATTTTTGTAAGTTTGCACTATTATTTTTTATGATAGAGGTGATATACAAATTAACAAATATATAGCACATGGTCAGAACCAGTGTAGCAAGTAAGTTAATTGACCTATAAAATACATATTACCACGTTTACAAGTTTTTATGTTTTTTATATTATATTATGTGGCATTTTTTGTGGTTAAGATCAATATATGAAATAAGTTTTTTGTCATATGAAATTCAGATTCCAACATTTACAAGTTAATTTGTTATTTGTAGCAAGTTGAGGTTGAACTCATAGCATAATTATATACGTAAAACATGCACGTCTTTTGGTATGGGCTAAGTGGGTGTCATTGACAAATTTATGTGCAATATAGAAACAAGTATTTGTTTATATATGTATGACATATGTTATTGATCCGGGAGGATCTTCAAGTCCTGATCGCATACGGCTTTGCGACCTTAACCATGTTCGGAAAGGTTTCGCGACCAGGAAAAGGAATTCGTTCCCTGTTCGGAATTGTAATCCTATATATATAACTAAGCTTATCTGTTTAGGATTAGTTAAGTTAGTTATATGAGTCTAATACGTTTAGGATTACTAAGTCTGATACGTACTCATACGATTGGACTATAAATACCTTGTAATATGTCTAGTTTAGATCATCGAAGAGTCATAGAACTTATTTGAGTTTTAGACACTTATAGTTCCTTCGACGTAGGCAAGTGTGCCTAATGTTCGACGTGTAAGCCCTCTTTGAAATAAAGAGTTGTGCAATTACTTTGGGTTTCGGTATTTCTGAATAAGAACCCGTTATTCCGCATATTAGAATCTGGGCGAGCCTAGTGCGAAAACTAAGGCTAGGTCTCAAACGGATCAAGTTGGTATCAGAGCGACTTTCCTATCATGTGGATGGTGAAGACTCGCCAGGGTTACAAAACTTCCGGCGAAATTCCAGGCGATCAATTGACGGTTCCTATAGCCGCGTTTCCGACAATGTCTGACGATACCTTTGTTCAAGCTAACCTAGCCAAAAAAGTGGCTAAGCTCTCCACCGACATGGAAACCGTGCTTGCTTGGATTAAGCAGCAGGCCATGATTGTACCTCCTGAAGTAGGGAAGGTTATGGGTGAGAAAACTGGTGAAGACTTGCGCAGGGCAGACGAAGATGAAGACGAAGGCGACCATAAGACCGACGACCTCGCCAACACCTCCTTAGCTGTCGGATTTTTTAAAGTTGACGCTAAGATTGATATACCCATATATGATGGGGTGATCGATGCCGAGAAGCTGGATTCTTGGATCGACCAACTTGAGACCTACTTTGACCTGAAAGGGTTTAGTAGCGCTCAAAAGGTCAAATTTGCACCTTTGAAGATGAAAGACCATGCCAAGACATGGTGGAAGGCCCTTGTCGCCAGTGGTGAAGCTGACGACCTTGCGTGGGGTCAATTCAAACGACTTCTGCGACAAGAATTCTATCCGATGGGTTACCTTGAGGAGAGATGGGAACGTTGGCACAGATTGTACCAACGGCGCGACCAGACCGTCCAAGACTATACGACAGAGTTTCGGCGACAAGCAATGGTCATTGGCATCTCACTATCCGACCCTCAGGTATTTCGGAAGTACACATCTGGACTTCAGAAATCGATCAGTACTGAGCTAAGTCTATTCGGTGTACAAGACATTGCGACCGCGAGCACAACTGCTATGGCGATCGAGAAGAAGAACAAATCCCGCAGCAACAAAAGCACGAAGGAAAGTGCGACCTCGACAAAGAAAAGGCCGAGTTCGAAGAAGAACGCTTCAAAATCGGGCACGAGTGCCTTTTGCGAACATTGTCAAGTCGCGGGGCATACCAAGGACAAATGTTACAAGCTTCATCCTGAACTTCGACCAAAGAAAAACGGACCAGGGAAAAGAACAGCCACGGCTACTGCGACTTCACCCGACGAAGAAGTTGTCCGAGTGAATTCGGTTAATGAGGCGGATACGACCTTGTCTCTGATGGCAATGCCGAAGGAGAAGGGTTGCAATCCACCGAACGACCATCACCCAACGGAGGATTTGTTCACCATCAACATCCAGGTGAAGCACGAAGTGGTCGCAGCGATATTCGATCCAGGAAGTTAGAAGAATTTGGTCTCCGCTGGACTGGTTCGGCGACTTGGTTTGAAGACAACCACACACCCGCGACCTTATCCGCTGGGTTGGTTTACATCCGACGTGAACCAACAGATTACGAGTCAGTGTGTGTTGAAGTTTGCGATCTCTGCACGATATATCGATGAGGGGCAATGCGATGTTGTCCCTATCGATATCTGTCAGGTGATCTTTGGGAGTCCGTATCTGTATGATCGAGACGCTCACTTCCATCGGCGAGCGCAAGAGTACGACCTCACCAAAGACGGAGTTAAGTTCATGATCAGTAGAGACATCCACGTCAACACTTCGAACTTGATTACCGCAAATCAAGCCAAACGAATTGTTAATGCATGTCACAAGTATGTGTTTGTCATGATTCGACCCATTGGTCAAGGTGAGGGTACTCGACCAGCATTGTCGCTGGCATGTCGAGAGGATTCTGGTCGTTTGTCGGGACTGCTGGAGAAATACAGTGATCTGTTCGAGACTACCCAGGGTCGTCCGCCGAAACGTCCAGTCGAGCACGAAATTCAGCTTGTTTCTGATGCGACACTGCCCAATCTGAGTATGTATCGCAACTCAGTATTGGAGAATGAAGAGATCAAGAGACAACTTGGTGAGTTGCTGAACAATGGTGTCATTCAACCGAGTAGTTCACCTTGTGGTTCTCCTGTGGTGTTAGTACCAAAGAAAGATGGAACTTGGCGTATGTGCATCGACTATCGAGCACTGAACAAGATCACCATCAAGAACCGGTACTCCCTTCCTCGTATTGATGACCTGCTAGACCAATTGAAGCATGCTGTTGTCTTCTCCAAATTGGATCTTAAGTCAGGATATCATCAAGTCAGCATCCGAGAGGAGGATACATGGAAGACCGCGTTCAAAACACGGCAAGGTCTGTTCGAATGGCTGGTCATGCCGTTTGGTCTCTGCAACGCCCCGGCAACTTTCATGCGTCTTATGAATGACGTATTGAGACAGTTCATCGACGACTTTGTGATCGTATATCTCGACGACATATTGGTTTATAGTCGTTCGTGGGATGAGCACCTCATTCATGTTGAAAATGTGTTCGATCAGCTTCGGCAACATCGACTTCGCCTCAACCGTAAGAAGTGCGAGTTCGGCCAGCAAACTCTACTTTACCTTGGATTTCTGGTCGGCAACGGTACGTTGCAAATCGACCCAGATAAGGTAAAAGTGATTCGCGAGTGGCCGCGACCACGAACAGTTACGGATGTGCGTAGTTTTGTGGGAGCATGCCAATACCTTCAGAAGTTCATCCGACACTTCTCGATTATGGCTTCTCCATTGCATGCATTAACCAGGATCGATCAGAAGTTCGAGTGGACAGGGAAACATGAGGACACGTTTCTCTTGCTGAAAAGGAAGATCAGCGAGGCGCCTGTGTTAGCTTTGCCGAATCTCCAGAAACCGTTCGAGCTAGAAACCGATGCCTCAGGTTATGCGATGGGCGCAGTGCTCATGCAAGAAGGTCGACTAGTGGCATATCACTCCGAGTTATTCCAGGGAGCTCAGAAGAACTACCCGACTTATGATAAGGAGTTATGCGCACTGCATCAGGCCGTGAAACATTGGCGGTGTTATCTCTTGGGTAAAGAGACTGTTGTTCACACCGACCATCAACCGTTGCAATATTTGCAAACTCAATCCAAGCTACAGCAAGCTCGACACATGAAGTGGATGTCGTATCTGCAGCAGTTTAATCTGGTGATTAAGTACAAGAAGGGCGTACACAACAAATTGGCGGACATGTTGTCACGACCACCAGTTACGACCCTCTGTTTATCAGCATTCATACAGATCGAGCCCTCATGTCATGATGACTATGTCACTATGTACAGTGAAGACCCTGATTTTCAAATAGCACTGACTGAGGTCGAAACAGGGAACCCTACAGAGTTTGTTCGTCGAGAGGGACTCTTGTACAAGGGCAATTTACTTTGCATACCTCGTGGAGCACCTCGAATTCAATGGATGCGAGAAGCGCACACATCGAAGGTAGCTGGTCACTTTGGGGTTACAAAGACATTGCAAAATCTTCACCGACATGTGTTCTGGCCGCGTATGCAGCAAGATGTGGCTAGTTTCGTTCGAGGCTGTGGTCTCTGCAGCATCTCGAAACCGGCAAACCGAAAATTAGGTTTGTACACTCCCTTGCCAGTTCCATTGCGACCATGGGAGAGCATATCCATGGATTTCTTAGAAGGATTGCCTAAGACCCGACGTGGCAACGACTATCTATTCGTGGTCGTTGATCAATTCTCCAAAATGATTGTTCTTATACCTTGTCGTAAGACTATCACGGGAGAAGAAGCAGCTCGGGTGTTCTTTCAACACCTTTGGACACACTTCGGACTGCCGACTTCTATTGTGTCTGATCGCGATACCCGGTTCCTTAGTCACTTTTGGCGATCGCTCTGGACGATGATGGACACCAAGCTAAAGAGGAGTACTGCTTTTCATCCGCAAACTGATGGTCAAACCGAAGTGGTTAATCGCACAGTCGTTCATCTCTTGAGAGGATATAACTCGAAGCACCCGAAGACCTGGGATGAAAGCATACCGTACCTACAGTTTGCTTTTAATCGAGCAGTGCATGGTTCGACTGGAAAGTCGCCGTTTGAGGTCTGTTTAGGATTTCTACCACAGAGTCCATTTGACCTGGAGTTTGTGATCCCTACCTCAGCATAGAACAGCAAGGAAGCATCTGATCGGCACCAAGTTGAACAGAACTTGCTGAAAGCTCAACTCAAGTACAAGGCGAGACATGATCGGCACCGAGTTGATGCGCAATTTCAAGAAGGTGATATGGTATGGTTACATCTGAGTAAGGAGAGACTTAAAGATGAAGGTAAGAAACTCAAATCCATTCGTTATGGTCCTTTTCGGATTTTGCGGAAAGTGGGTAATAATGCTTGTCAGCTTGAGTTACCTCCATACATGGATATTTACTCGGTTGTCAATGTTGAGCACCTCAAACTCTTCGAGCCTTCAATGCTGGATGATGAGCCGGATACCATAATACCATCTGTTGAAGACTTGGTCTATCAACGAGGCAAACCTTTACGTGAAGATGTGATTCTGGAGAAGAAGGTGACTACCACCCGCAGTGGCACAAAGGAGACTTTTCGAATAGGTCGGAAAGATCAACGAGCACGTGCGGCAAAGTGGTACACAAAAGAAGATGGACAAGCCCAATTTCCACATCTCCAGTTTGATCGAGAGGTCGCAACGGGGGTTGGCTCCTTCTCAACAAGGGAGTCATGATCCGGGAGGATCTCCAAGTCCTGATCGCATACGGATTCGCGACCAAGTCCTGATCGCATACGGCTTTGCGACCTTAACCGTGTTCGGAAAGGTTTCGCGACCATGGATTGGTTCGCGACCAGGAAAAGGAATTCGTTCCTTGTTCGGAATTGTAATCCTATATATATAACTAAGCTTATCTGTTTAGGATTAGTTAAGTTAGTTATATGAGTCTAATACGTTTAGGATTACTAAGTCTGATACGTACTCATACGATTGGATTATAAATACCTTGTAATAGGTCTAGTTTAGATCATTGAAGAGTCATAGAACTTATTTGAGTTTTAGACACTTATAGTTCCTTCGACGTAGGCAAGTGTGCCTAATGTTCGACGTGTAAGCCCTCTTTGAAATAAAGAGTTGTGCAATTACTTTGGGTTTCGGTATTTCTAAATAAGAACCCGTTATTCCGTATATTAGAATCTGGGCGAGCCTAGTGCGAAAACCAAGGCTATGTCTCAAACGGATCAGTTATGTTTATCATGTTGACAAGAGAAGTTATTTGTTTTTTGTTTATATTGTATTATTGGGATAATATGGAAATTCCATGCTACAAAGGTTTATCAAAAATGTTTGGGCGGCGTGGTAGGTTGTGTTTGAAGGGGAAGTTACCACAATCGTTCAAAAGGTGGTATGCCAAAGCAGTCAAGGAGAATTTGAGATTGTTGTTTCAAGCACACAGGATGTTGGGACTCGTAGTCAAGGTGTTCAAAATTCTCCGGGCAAGGATGCAATACAAGTATGTTTGTATTTTTATTTTTTAGTTATTATTGTAGCAGAAGCTAGAATAAGATTGTAGCAAGAATTTTTCATGTTGATACGTTTGTTTACTATATTTGAATTAAATTTTTCTAGGTCGTGCCATCTCGGCCGCAAGGTTCAATAGTAAAGAGGGTGAGTTGCAATTTTTTTTTTGTTTTCAGTTGTTGTTTATGTTACCAATAATTAGTCAATAACACTGTTTATATTGAAACTATAAAATTTTAGGTTGTTGTTTGAGGCAAACATTCACATCCATCTGTTGAAGACAGAGGTGATTATAATAGTGGTAGTAGTGATAGCAGTAGCTTTGATGACACAAGTGATGAAGAGGTTAATTAAATTTTCTTTTTTTTCATACATGGTAGAATATTTGTTTTATTTTTGAAAAGCTCCTAATGTTCATAGATTATAATTGTATTTTTGCGCATGTTACTATTTTATCAGTAAGTATATTGTAATTTTGCACATGTTAATATTTCAGTATATTGGGGAAGATGTGACAGCAAATGTAACTGATGATGACATCAAGGAGTTTTTGAAGGAGGAAATAAAGGATGATATCAGGGTAGAGAGTAAGGATGCTAGGAAGGTGGCTGGTAGAGCATATCACAAGACTCTTAAGAGGGAGAAGCTCCTTACTCATTTGAGATACAACCCCAAATTTGTTGTGAATATGATGGCAAAGATGAATGAAGAACATAAAAGTATTGTTAAGAGTATGGGCTTCCAATCTCTTCTTAACATTAAGATGAGTAAGATTGAAAAGGATGAGATGTGAAGTAGCTATATGATAAAATAGATCCGAATATGATGGAGATTGTCCTTGGGCATGACAAAAGTTGGTTATAGACTCCGAGACTATGGAGAGAGTAATGGACTTGCCTAGAGGTGTTCTCAATGTACCACTATTGAAGATTAAAAATGATGATGATGAAGCCAAATTTCGTCTATATCTTGATATACAGGACCAAAAGTTTTATGGTACAATCACATATGAGTATTTAATCCAAGAGGTGAACAAAAGAAAGACGGATAGGATATTCAAGACATGTTTCTTGGTTACTATTTTTGGGAAATTATTGTTCTATAAGACATATGCTTATGTGAATGCAACACATTTGTCTTGCCCAAAAGGTTGTCAAAATTGCTTCCAATATGGACTGGTGCAAGGCAGTTGTGGATGTGTTGAGAGATGCGGTGAGGAAATGAAGGACATCTACGCTGGCGAGTGGTAGGGGTGGCATAATGGGGTGTCCTGTTTTTGTGCTGGTAAGTATCAATGTATAAATTGTTTTTTTAAATTGCCAATATAGTTAAATGTAATGTTATTTTTAGCCATTTACAATATATATTGTTTCTTTTGGTTGGTCTAATTATAGATTTACTACTTAGACAACCTTGTTACTGATAAAGCCCCAATAAGGCAAACATGCCCACGCATCAAGTATTTTAGTGATGTGATGATAAGTTCTTTGGAGAAGGCGGACAGGCTACCTGGTGAATTGACATCATATATACGGTCGTTTAAATGTATGTCAAATATTCTCTTTAGATTGTGAATGGTTAGAATTTATGTGTTATTAATGTAGTAAATCCAAATGATATGACTTGCCTGTTGTTACTTTATTATTTATTTTGTTTCAGTTTGGTAAGCATGAGTCATCATGCTATATCATTTTCCCACCAAGACATGTTTTTTCAAGAAAACAACATGCAATATCTATCAACAATCTTCACCAGATTTCATAGGTGGTCTGCCGAAAATTAGATTAAAGTTTAGGTGGACCCTTAAAATGGTTGATTTACCAAAGAAAGAAGATATGGATGCCATACTCCTCGAGTATGATGGTGAGTTAGAGTAAGGCATCAATTTGTTCATAGAAGGTGCTATGGACCAATGTGCGCGCAACATGCAAAAGATTATTGATGGGCATAAATGTTCACCATCGGATGTCCAAGTGAAAAAGAAGACAACCATGCATTTTTTTTATTCTAGGGCTACAAAGAAGCAACAAGATGATTCGACACAGCCATCAATACCCACAGGTAAATGTTTGTTTTTTCATTTGTGTTTAAATTCCATGCCCTACATATTGGTATTTGCAATGTATTACATTTTTTTGCCTTCATTTTCTGGTTTTGGCATGTACTGTCCATGGCTGCTGCAAAAAAACACTCTTTTTGTTGCTCGTCCGATCTTCTTTACGTGATTCTTCTTTCCTTTCCTAATCCCAAAACCAACATTGAATGTGTATCTATTGTAAAACATATAAACATCTTCCTCACTGTTAAACGACGATCCAATGACGAGTATTAAGTTTGATGAAACTACTAATTCATTCTGAAGGATGAATTGAGATACCTTAGGATTATCAAATATTAAATTGCTAAATCAAAATTGTTGTACAACAATGAGCAATATATTTACTAGGGAACTTGATTTCCAACTCATAAGTATAGCAAACGAATTCTTATGTGGTAGCAAACTACCATTTAGTAAATATAAACTTACATTCATACTCATTTTCAATCCATACAAGTTCAATTAATAAAATTTGTTAAAACATAGCAAATGATACTTGAAACCAAAGCAAATATAATTGGATTTAGTAGCATATTTACATGTGCGTATATACTTCGTATATGTGACTCAGAATTAATAGATGTAGCAAATCATCCTATGGGATGAATTGAGGTATGATGGGTATTGATATGACAAAAATTTTGTCATTCCATGAAATGTTTGTTCAATCCAGCACAATTGCTATCATCAATTACTGTCTTATCACTCCATTTTTTTCACCCAAATTTTGCATGTTTCTTTTGCTACTGATATTACATTATTTTCTACAGACCTAAATAAGTACAAGTTTATTTCAACTTAACAGATTATAGCAAATGAATCTATATGATATAGCAACGTATTGTTTACCATAAACAACATCATTCAATGGTTAATGTAGCAAAATATGAACAATGTTCAATGTAGTAGGTACAAAGTTATCAACAGTGATCATTATAGCACATGATGATTGTTAATGTTGCAACAATAAGGACATGCATCAAAGTAATTTGAATTCATAAAAAAAACTATACTGAGATTTACATGTGTGTAGTTTTTCTATTGAAGCAAATTAGTTATATAAGGAGTAGTAAATTCATCTTGAATCATCTTCATTGTTCTAGTAGATTCATCAAAATATTGACTGTGGTTTGGAGAAGATGCAGCAACAGTATCATCATTGATAGTTGTACTCATGTTGGAATAGCAATTGTGTTTTGGTGAAAGTTGGAGATGGAGAGGATGGAGATCCTTGGTTGGCGAAGAGTAAAATATTTGGCGGTTTTTTGTTCCATTCAGTAGTTTTTTTGAAGGAAGGCACTTACCGTGATTTGTAATGGGCCGTCAAACATGAGAGAGAGGATGTTGTCTACTAATGTTAGACGTGGTGGGATGTGATGAGTTGCATCCAAAGATTCGAAAGATGGGTACATAGACTCTTAATTCAGTCTTCAGTATAAGGCATTCTGCACCAAGTTACTTCTCAATCAAAAGGTTGTCTTTTTTTTTTAATCGAAGAAAATGACTTACAAGGGGTGTTTATATGTTAAAATGAAAGTCACAAAATCTTAAAGCAAATTAAGGAGTAAGAAGAATTTCCAACTTTTTTTTATCACAAACTGGTCGATATCTTCAGGATGATTCTCGTGTGTGATATTCTTGTCAAGATGTTTCACCAAGAAAAGAAAATAAGGATTTGCAATGGAATTTAGCATACGAGAATGAGAGAGAAAAAGGACATGGAGAAAAACAGTGGCATGTCCTTGTCAATTTCGTGGCCTCCTAAAACTTTTTTCTTCTGTCGAGGCTTTAGGGAAAAAAGTTGAGTGTGATATTTGATTAGGTGGCTGCCTCCTCTGAGTATATGCTTGCTCACATATGTACCCTTTAATTTTTGTTGCAATTAACTTTCCTAAGTACTTTGATGTAACGTGCAATCTAATTTTCTTCACGTTGAATTCGTGATCTTTGCACGAACAAATAAAAAGGGGGTCGGGGGATCGTGGTTCTACCTGGATTTCATAAATCTGGTTTATATTGGTAGATCTCATTTTTTTAAATCTGGTGCTCCACATTCCAAATTTTATTTTGTTTAGGAGGATTTAACTTCACTTTTCAAAACAAGTTTTATAAGATAGATTTTCTGTAAGAAACTATTGAGATGGAGCTTAAGCATAAGATTGTGGGGGAAAAGTACTCCTAACATTGCACCTTCTTTGGAAAATTCTAAACAATTTGTTTTAATTTAAAATTCTACATAAACAATCTCATTTATAAATTCTTTTGTTTTAAAGATGGATAGCACTACTCCATGTCTAATTATGGAATAAATTGTTATATATTATATTTTTTCAACCATCCAATTTCTCCCTCATTTGGACGAGAAATAAATAGACGAGATGAAACAAACTCATCAAGGTGGCGTTCCTTGAACTCTAAACCTATCTTTACAATTTTTCATATCAATGTATCTATAAGTACTCTTTCAGACTTAAAAAGAATGTCTTCTTTTATTATAAAAAAGAATTTTACTAAAGTGTGTGTACTAATTTTTCTTATATTGTATGCATATTTTTTCACTATTAGATCAAACTTCTCTATTTAGATTTAACATTCTATGAAAAATGAAGAATATAAATGGTGTAAATTATTTTAAAAAAAAATTGTACATACACCTTAGACACCCCTCATAAAATATTAATTTTTTAACTTTAACCACTAATATATTTATAACTATTTATATTGGGTATAAGAAAATTACATTGAGAATATTATAATTTTATAATTTTTTTATTAACACCTATAGTAAAAAGTAATGATCAAAATTATATCTTGAAGACTCTACACAATCAAAAAAATAACATTCTTTTTGGACTAGAGGGAATAAGTCAATAGCGCACACAACAACCTTGTTTCGCCTTAATTGTTATTTAAACAAAAAGTTGACCACATTGAAATATGAATAGATTGACTATTCTTTTTTGATAATTTACACTTGTGTGAACTATTTAGCGCATGAAACTTCACAAATCAAAATACTACTGCTGGACAAGTCATAGAAGTTCATGTAGAGGGCAATTTGAGTTGAAGTAAATTTACTACTTCTTTAAATCGCTTTTACTTGTATTTTGAAGATTGAGAAAAATAAAAAAAAAGTAAAAAATAACAAAGGGATACACACCTACTATATATTTGTTACAAAATGTGTAGCCTATAAAAAAATTGGAAAGAGTTACCAATTTTTTTTTTAAGAAAGGGAAGAGCTACCATTGCCAATTGCAAGGCAAACGGTTTGCACTTTGGACAGAGCTCTAGCCAGTAGAATGTGAATCCTGGTCAGAAGTTAAAGTCTAGGAAAGTTCAATAAAACATGCTAATGATTAATTTAACCCCTGCCACCCCGTGATTAGTTTACTAATCACAGGGAGATTATTTTTATATTCTATTTCATACTAATAATATTTAATTTATCCCAATGGATTGCTGCATGGTGGGGAAACGGAGGAGCAGGAAACAAAAAGATGGTCAAATATTGAATAGAAAACTGCACCCAAAGCAAACCTTTGTGGACTGTTTCATTTGCAGATGATTAAGTATTGTCATGTGCTCTCAAATCTTAATTAATCCAAAGATTATTAAAATTTTAATACTAATGCCGGTGGTCTCCAGGCAGTAGCCAAGGGCCAAGATTCCCATTAAAATATATTCTCCCTTGATTCTTTCATATATATAGTAATCACAACTTGCTTTTGCCAGAATAAGTGAGCCATGAGCAATAGGGAGAGTTTTTTGTGTGTATGTGAATCCTTTTTCTACTGGCAGTGACTACCCGCTGTGTGTTTACTCTTAAAATTAGGAGTGTAACCAGAGTGGATTCGAATCATGGTTATATTAAATTCAAATTCTATTATTTTTAGTAAAATTCGAATACGAATTCGGATATACTCGCATTTGAATACGAATTAGATAGTTATCGAATACAAATTTGAATCGGATTTTTACTCCGTTCAGATTGAATTTGAATGTTATATGGATTATATTACTATTTTAAGTTTTGAACATAATTTTATTTCTACAATATTGTTTGACTGAGTTTAAGAGTAATATGATATAAACACTTTCCCAAACACATAATTACAATGTAAAGTATGACTTAGAACTATGATGAAAATACAAAATAAAATACTACTAGATTACTAAGAGGGCACGAATATTATCCAAATCCAAATCCGATTTCTAAATCAACATCTAATACCAGATCCGAATCCGAAACTAGGAAAATAATCGGATATATATCTGAATCCGAATCCGATTATATAATCAGATATCTAAAAAGACATCCGAATCTGATTTTTTCAGATTCGATACCCGGCTTATTCGATTACATCCAAATTCGATTACACCCCTACCTGCAATGACGTGTGTATTATAAAACGGATAGTATATTTATGGAATATACATATAATTATTAACAAATAAGAAGTATATACTCTTTTTAAATATTGTACTAAGATAATAACGAAATAGAAAATAAGTAATATTCGATTGAATCTGAAATCTGATCTGAATTAAAACTAATCCAAGATGAATCCATATCCAATATTTATCTAATCCAAATACGAATCCAACCATATCCAAATTCAAATATGAATCCAACTTAAAAATATCAATGCGGATGTAGTTTAACTAATATAAAATCCTTTTCCACCCCTACTTATCAGTAGGAGTTGTATCAAGTTATAGTTAGAGTATTAGTTAATTCTAAGTTTTGGTTTTGATATCACTTGTTATAATAAAAAGAGTCTTTATTTCTAAATGAGTTACACAAAATTACAAAAACCACCACTATTATATAGATCTAAATCCAAGAGCAAAAAAGAACTGACCAATATTAATGTGCATCGAAGAAATTAAACTAGCAAAGGAAACTTCTTCAATAAAATGATAACCTTCCTCTAAATAAAATAATAAATTGATAACTAATCATATGAAATTTCCTACAAATTGTCGTAAGACAGATAATATATCCAATAGACATTATTCTTCTTAAAACCACCAATAACAACTTTTGACGATATAGAAATGTAACCACCGAGCAATTTCGGTACGTGGATTCAGAAGGTATAACAGTGCTTAAAATATCATGCTTCTTACTAAAATGATAATCTGTAATCTAGCTCCATGAGTCATTTGAAAGTGTTCAAGGTCAGTATCTTTTGTTTGAAATGCATTAATATTTGATGGGCCTAACTTCATAAGACTCCATCATGTAAACTTATAGAAGGCAGGATGATATCCATGGTCCAATTGGGCTTTGAATTGCTATTGGGCTCAGATTCCCAATAATTGTTCATGGGTTTCATTGAAAGTTCAAACATTGGGTGGTCTGGGCCGAGATACTACAGTGACATCAGGATATTTTATTATTTATTTTGGGTCAAGATGTTTTTTTAAGCAAAAAAATATAGCGAGGTCCCAAAAATTATTAGGAGTTTGGTAACTTGAGCGCGAGTTTTTTTTTCTGTTTGTGTTCTTCTGTCTATTGTTTATAGATCAAAATATTTAGATCAAATCATGAGAAAACACACGAAAAATATACATATAGATCTCAACATGATAATTTAAAGAGAACTTAGCCTGCTACATTATCTCATATTAGTGGACATGGGATCTGATCCTATATCCTCTTTTCTTATACCTTTTCTAACCAACTATTTTGGGTGTTATGTGATAAAAGTCTAAAAAAAATTAAATAAAATTGACATAATGTGCTACGATAGAGTACCCAAAAAATTCTAAGAAAAGGACATGATTGTCAGTAGTGCTTCAAAAGGCAGGAAGCAAAAAACTCATGATTTCCACGTCACCAGGTTGATAAGGGGCCCAAATTGTTGCAAAATATCTTCCGTGTAAACCCAGAGTTAGTGGTCCAATGAAATAAAAATTCTTGAAGAAAATTCTTAGGAGTACCCATACAAAATATCCTGACTTGAACAACCCGGTTGATCCTTAATTGCATACATAAGAAGGAAAATTAGCTATGCTATATTTTTATCACTATTTATGTTCTAAAAGTACTATTCTCTTATCCCTCAATAATTATTTACCATGTTCCAAACTCGATTTTTACAAAATAAATTTGCAGTCGTACATCAATTTATGTTATAATTATAATAATACAAATTTGATCTTTCAAGATCACAGGCTAAAATTTTTTTACATTTAAGACCATGTCAATACTTTCCTATAAGCATAATGCAAAGAAAATCTTTTCTAAAATTTAATTCAGTTTTAGTTAAAATTTAGATCACAACCATTGCCATAAACAAATCAAAACGGCATCTTATAACACTCGTATATTGTTTTGGGTGCACCTATCATTTTATCGTTTGGTTTAAAACGGCAACTTGTGCCATGCTGCTTAAATCCCAGAATGTCTTATATTGTAACTCTTGTTTCATATGCACACACCAAATCTCTAATCATTACACACGGCACCATGGCATCCCATAAGCTAGGGACTCTTAAGTCTTAACACAATTATATTACAAGTTAAGGTCTTATATGTAAAACAAACGTATAAATTACTCTCCGACCCCCTGCTTTTCATAACACAACACAAAAAGTAAAAAGGGTGAGAGACTTTTGTTCGTTCCCATCTCATCTCGGCGCCTTCCTCTCGCTCCGATCCAACTCGCCGGCGGCGATGTCGCAGCCGGCGGCGGTGGCAGAAGCAGCGCCGCCGCAGGGGCGCGGCGGGCCGGCGGCGCGCCAGGGCGGTGGCGTAGGTCAGAGCATCGCCGGCATCGTGCGGATGGCGGTGTTCTGGTACTTCGCTGCCAAGTTCTTCTCGCCGAAGCGCCCCGCCGACCCGGGCATGCTCATGTCCAACCTGTTCCAGAAGGGAGAGCCACTGGTGAGAGCGCGCACCCACTCCCGCCCGATCTGTGGATGAGGCCGCTTTGGCTTTTGGCTGCTACTGTGTTGGAAATTTTTGGTTAAAGGAGGCGTCTTTGGTTGTCCGATGCTTTCTTGGGCGGTTAAGAGTTCGCAAGAGATTAGCTTTTCGTTGTTGTTTGTGTTACTTGTGTGCGTGTGTTTCATATGGTGCACATAGTATGTAGATTTAGTCGAATCGATGTGAGATTTTCTTTTGGGCGATTTGGGTCTGTTGGATACCGTGGAAACCTGCAGATCGCGTGATCGAGTTGGTGCTCTAGGGTTTTTTTTTATTTGGTTTACTGGGGAAGAAAAGGTTACACCTTTGAGATTTGTAATTGGATGCTCTTAACTGAGTTGATCTAAGCAGGCCAATTTGAGTTTTTTGGGGTGCTCTGTTCGATGAATGGATCTTAAGATACTACAGAGAAGTCTAGGGTTTTTAGGATTGGTTGGAGACTTGGAGTAAATGCTATTTACAGGGTACAACGTGTGAGGAACAAAAAACAGTGGGTTTAGGGGGTTCTGTTGTTCTTCCTTCTGAGAATCTGGTGTTTGAATTGCTTTGATGTGAAAGGTAGGGTTTTGACTTTCGACGTGTTTGTCTATGGTGGGAACTTAGCAGAAAGTCATAGTATGCATGTCATGTGAAAAGGGCCTTCTTTTGGATTTCTTGTGTAGGTTGGTTTTGTTGAGGTATAATCGGTGGTTATGATTGGACGTTGCGAATAAAGCTGACCTTGTGAAAAATTTGATGTGTTGTTGAATCCTGTTTGTTTTGTTCCAGTGGAAAAATGAGTTTTTTAGGCGTTATGTCTGTCCTGAGAGTTGTAAACTTACTAGATCGCATTACCCCAATTGAGGAGATGTAAGCATTTTTTAGTTATTTAAAATGATGATTCTATATGCTTCTGTTAAGTTCTTGCAAGTCTATAAGATTAAAAATATTCTGCAGAGTAACATAACAACGTTGCTTTTATAGTATCTGTTCTAGTAGATCAGGTGAAGGTTGCTCTCTGTTGGTGCTGTGGGTTCCTTCTGTCTGTAAAATTTTCATGTTTGTGTTTGTGAATGTTGATTTATATTGTGGGAGCCACAAGAAAAGACATTGTTGGGTTTGTAGATTTAGTGTGGTGAAGACAAATTTGTCGATTACATTCTTTGATGGTGGCATGCAAATTTGAACTTTCTACTTAGTATTGGTGTGTGTTAGATGGATTAGAGGCAGCAGGGTTCATGCTTTAAGCACTTCCTTTAGTTATTTGTGATTTGCTAAACACAAATTTTGTGGTGGTTGCAGGATATGTGGATGTATTTATCTGAGAATGATAAATTCAATGATTTCAATAATGAGGAGGCACTCATCTGGCATGAGGCAAACATACCATATGCAGTCTGGGGACCTACCAGTACCAGGACGCATTCATTGACATACTATCCTTCAGAGGTAGGATAGTTTTCAATAGTTCTATGAATTATTTTATAACATATTTATTTTCTGAACAGACATTGGGGTTGGTCTGTTTTTGTGATAGGCTCTCAAACACAATGGCAGTCTGTATGCTCATGTGTTCTTTGCTCGTTCTGGTTACCCTGTGGACCCTACTGATCCTGAATATGAGCAAAAATCTACATTTGGGAGGACACATCGTAAGGGTTTTGTTTTTCATTTTGCTGAAATTTCTTTATGGTGATATCATGTTTATATGATGTACTTACTGCATAATACCTGTGGTTTAGCTGTCGTGACATTCTTGCGAAAATCAAAAGCTGACAAGAAGAAGAGCTTGCTGGGAGATTCAAAGGAGTCTGAAGAACCACCACCACCACCAAAGGTCATTATCCTCATCTTTTGTTGTTCAGAATTTCAGTGTGATCTAGTAATTTGTAGTCTTGGTTGTAATGGTTTCTTGGGGTGGTGACTGCAGGAGGATTCAGAATCTGAAGATAAAGATGAGGGCCCAGTAGAGTATATTTCTTACTGGAAACCAAATATAACAATAAATCTGGTTGATGACTTCACGCGGTATGTAGTTCTCTATTTTATATGTACTATATTTCGAATTTCATATCTCATATGGTTTATGTTCCCCTTTTCAACATTTGGTGATGTTGGCACGATCAGCATTTTTTACCTGGCTTAAAATACTAGTAATGAGGTAGAGTTCCTATTTTACTGTTGACAGAATGAATTGCTTCATTAATGTGCAACCATATGCTTATATGTGAGTAGACCCAAACGAATGTAGTTAAATGGCATGGCAGAATTTAGAATAAAGAGAATATGTGATTCTCTTTGAGCTACTGCTAAGAGAATAGGAAGAAGGGGCATACAAAAGATGAATAGAGTAATTGCATTTGAAGGAACAAGGCAAAAAGCACCCCCTTAGATTATGTATTGATTGCCTAAACTAGGAGCCTGGAACACAACCCTCATGGTATCTGCATACTGAAAAACATATTTCAGTTGTTGTCACTCACAAACTAAAAATCCTACTTGGTTTTCTGCCTGTAAGATAATGCTCAGCTGATTGGGATATCATGGATCAAATTTCCCATGATTGTTTCTCATCACAACTTCGAATTTGCACCTTAAACATTTTCGCTTATCTGCTATTTTCTTGATCCATGTAGCATCTGCTCACTGTTTGGTGTCTCTATCATTGCTGAGTTCTTTGTTGCTGTTCAGCTTTCTACACGCGTTTGAAATGATATTTTTCCCCTTTATCCTTTGCAGGTACCCCCACAACAATGTTCCTCAAATTGTTGCTGGATGTATCCTTGAACTGTAGTAAATTGTATTCATGTTCTCTATTTGTGTCTCTATACTTCCACTGTAAATTCATTGTTTTATATGGTACAACTGTTGTTGCTAATTGCACATCGACTAATCTATCCCTACATTCATATTTATTACAAATACCAGTGCTTGTATCCAACCTTTGGTGAAATGTGAAATCTAGTGTATGTACAATCACCTTTCTTGAAATCCTAGAACCTCTCTCTTTTCCTTGTTGAAGATTAGCGTCACCAGTTATTGCTTGAAATGCTGTCTTCAAAATAGTAACTGCCTGTATACTTTAGTGAGTCAGCATATGTTTTCCTTTACAAATAGAGATGCAGATCTGAATGTGGATCCAACTACAGGCAATTATTACCCCACTGTATACTTCAACGAATTTTGGCTGCTTAGGGAGAAATTGATAGCACTTAATGAGACAGTGGAGGAACTACCCCTAAACCTTGAAGTGGGTCCTATTAGCATGACTAAGTGGCAATTATTTTTACAGATTGAGCAGTCCTTCCAAATTCATCGTAGTTATGGAAGTATGCTAGAAGGCGAGGCTGATGAGCTCAAGGTACATGGATGTTCTCACTTCTAGCTATGCAGATAGTTCTATACCCTTTTCTTTGTAGTTGAACTTTATTCCCTTTTGGGTTGTTTGAGATGTTTCTATATGATTTTTTAGTTTATATTATTTGAAGATGGTTATTAATGTTATGTGCTTAGTTTGCCAGTCAATGCTCTTGTTATCAATGCACGTTAATTCTTGACTTTAAATTGCAGAGAGTATTCCTTGAAGGAAATCCATACCTTCTGGGACTGACCACGATTGTTTCTTTGCTTCACTCTCTGTTTGATTTCTTGGCTTTCAAGAATGGTATGTACACTGCAAAGTTTTGTAGATCATATATATCCTAACCAGATGATAAGCCAGTAATAAATAACTTTTCTTGATGATCTTCCTATGCTCTTGTGCAGATATCCAGTTTTGGAATAAGAACAAGTCCATGGAAGGACTGTCGGCAAAATCCGTGGTTTTGAACTTTGTATGTCAACTGATTATTTTCCTGTACCTACTTGATAATGAAACTTCATGGATGATCCTTGCTAGCTCTGGTATTGGTGTGTGCATTGAATTTTGGAAAATTGGAAAAGCAATGCATGTTGAGGTAAGTCACCGAAATGCTGCTGTGTTTTTCCATGGTCATTGTACCACATGATTCTGTTAGTTTTTTATGATTACAAATAAGTTAAACAAACTGCCTTTGTACTTTCCAGATTGACAGAAGCGGAAAGATTCCCATGTTGAAGTTCCGGGACCGTGATTCATATGCGCAGAATAAGACAAAGGAGTATGATGACATTGCAATGAAATACCTTACCTACCTCCTTTTTCTCCTCGTTGCCTGTTTCGCAATCTATTCCCTCAAGTATGAAAAACATAAGAGCTGGTACTCGTGGATACTCTCTTCTCTCACCAGCTGTGTGTACATGTTCGGTAAGTGGTTGCTTCAACACTTTCTTCTTTGCTAGTTCTTTGCCGGATTTGCGAGAAACAAAATCAGCTCAGCTCGGTGGCGAACTTATGAGTTTATATTCTGCAGGTTTTATCATGATGTGCCCACAACTATTCATCAACTACAAACTGAAGTCTGTAGCACATATGCCATGGAGGCAAATGACCTACAAGTTCCTCAACACCATAATTGATGACCTTTTTGCATTTGTGATTAAAATGCCCATACTGCATCGTCTCTCGGTTTTCAGAGATGGTAAGCTTGCACTCTCGTTCAGAAAAATATTTGACAGATTGCTTTCAATTAATAGGCTGCTACTGACCGCTTTCTGATTGATCCGTGCAGATGTTATTTTCTTGATATACCTCTACCAGAGGTGGATATACCCAGTTGACAGGAAGCGTGTGAATGAGTTCGGTTTCGGAGGTGAAGACGAACCTCAAGCCCGCCAAGCCGTGGAAGGAAGTGATTCAGCAACGACAGCCCAAGCATCACAGGAAGCCGAATCTGAGGCGAGCACGGAGGACAAGAAGACAAAATGAGCCTCCGCAATTTTTGGTCATCCTGCGAAGGTTTCAGTCCCTGAACCTTCAGGGACTCCAACGTAGGCCACACCTCGGCTGTGCCGGCCATTGGACTAAAAGCTTCATACGTTGCTGACCTCAGTGAGCGTATTAACATACAAGTTCATTTCTTTTTCCAGTTTGTTTAATGAGATGAACATTAGTAGATGATTTCGTCAACGCTTGTTTTAAGAGTACCTGTATAAGTTTTTGCAGCACTTGAAATAATTAGATTATTTTTAGTGGCTTTGTCAGCAGATGATCTTTTTTTACTTCTGAATGTGGCTTACAGCGAATGTACCACCAAATGGTCCAGATTGGATGTTTTCAGTGGTGTTTCTTGTCTGGTTAACATGGAAAATAACTACGGGAGGAATCCGGCTGGAGACCTAGCAAGGAACAGACGGGCTATTAGCTTAGTGGTGTGACGGCTATTAGTTTTGTGGTAGAGAGCGGTCCTGATAATTGCTGTCATTTTGCTAATTTATTTTTTAAAAAGAATTCCAACTTCTCTCCATCGGATGTGAAAAGCGGACAGCCGTGATCTAATTCGATCGGGCGAACTTGAATTTACCTCCTAACTCTAGGAAATTCCAGCCATGATCTACTTCTATCGGGCTATTAGTCTAGTGGTGCGGAGTGACATGACCTGGAAGTGACTGCATGCACTAGGATAGATGATTGCTTTGGACCATTGATTTGGACGGATCAGAGGAGGCAGTGATGGATGGCTCGATGGCGTTCATTGCCGGCAACTGTTGTTGAGACCACTTTCGGAGGCGGACGTCTCCTCGCTGTAGATAATTTGTGGCCTACCCTCCCATCATTTTTTTGTCTCTCATCGTGTCTGCATTTTGGTGTAGAGTTGCGTTGCTTGCTCATGGTCACAACTCACTCCTTACAACCAGTTGTGACTCAATGACAAGGCGCTCGGATGTGCTTCAAATCTCACTATCAAACCCTCCCTCCCTCCTAATAAACGGAATGCTCCTTCGACCTTCATTTGATTTCGACGGCCAACTTAGATCAAATCTTATGAGATCTGTCCACTATTACTAAAAAAAGTTCTTAGCTGTAATTCTTAAGTTACTCGCACTAATTGATTTTATCGACACTCTAAAAAGACTTAAGTCTGAAGGCTTTTCCATGTATGTATCTGCATTGGTAGTTCGTGGTTGAGTACTTATTGTTGGGAGAAGTTTATGCATGCGATCAACCGCCATCAAATTGCAAGCAAACTCATAGGTTTCCGTTCTAATCTCACGTGAGAGGGATGTTCGTAGAAGATCTTTCTCTTGTTAGGCCAGAGCTCCCACAACGAAATGGATTTATCCTACTCTATTCTAATTTTACATTAATGTCTATTCATCAAGAGCATTAATCCCAAGTATAATCTTTTTCAATGCAAATACTATAAAATCAAATCCTGTATCCTGTATCGGACATTCGCAATGAGATCATTGGTCAAATAATAAAAAATTAACGAGAACCATACAGTACGTAGTTAGTGGGGTTTAATCCTTTTCAATGGGACACCAAGTTGATGCAAGTTTTCAAACACATGCAGAGTCTCAAAATCTTGTACCACCTAAAAAACCAACATCGTGCTGGATGTTACAAAAAAAAAAAAAACCTTCAAACTTCGTATGATGGTTCGCACTAGACTCAATAAAGTTTTAATTTTTAGCAAAGTTCATGCATGCATGTGTGATAATCTGATGGGTAGATGCTGGCGCCCATGCCCTGTTGCTGCTTGCCTTGCTTGCTTCGTTGTCGACAAGCCATTCTTGAGTGCCCTTCCTTTTCCATTCTCTCTCTCTCTCTCCATTGCTGTTTCAATCAAGGTGCATTCCATATTAGAAAAAGATTTTATAAGATTTGACCTTATAATAAATATGAGACATATTTCCTTACTATAAGACCACATAAAAAATATCTTCCGAGAGGATTTTTTTTCACAAAGAGAGAGAGGTGAGACTTATTTGGTATGTGTTTAACCATAATCTGCATTGCAATGCAAATACAATAAAAAGATTGAGCCTTCCTCAGGGCTCACAATCAAGGAGGACTGACTACCTTCGGATATGTGATACAACCTAACTGGTAGAAAATGTGTTGAATGTTTTTATTTTAAGACCTGGTCTTATAAAATTTGTTCGTTTTGTAGATTGTCAGAATACCATAAATACGACATCAATAGACATGGACCTTGAAGTGAGTATGCATATGCGATCGAACACGTAGTGTGTTTTAATATGGATCATGACAAAATGTTACCTTTAATTGGTCATGAACGATCAATGTCCCTTGGTTAAAATTGGAGACCGATTGCATTGCATCTTTAACCATGTCTTCAAATTAATGCCGTGAGCATAAAAATGCGTGTTGTTTGTTCAACTTGCTGTGAAGCCTTGATCGTACGTCAAAGAGGTGAAGAAATTTTGTGCCATCTCCACTTCAAAATAAGTTTAAAATAGAAGAAAATCCGAGCCATCTGATCAGCTACTCAAATCAAAATTTCAGATTCTTTTCAGTTTAAGGTCTTATCTGATGCATTCCCCATTTGCTTTTATCTTTTTAATCGACAATATTATGTGAAAGAAACACATATTTGGGATAAATGCGAAGCCTCACAATCCAGATTTCACATCAATAAATAAATCAGGTAACATGAAAAAATCTAGCTTTTAGTGTGCATATAATGATAGACCTATAAAATGCAAGTTGTTTTTATTTAACTTGACATGAAATTTATATAAACCACAAATGTTGGGTTTTTCTCAACTTGCCATAGAGTGTCCAGAAGCAAAAGTGCTTCAATATTATTCCATATCATGTAAGTCAAGATCTGTTCTAAATTATAGTTTGTGATTCTGATAAAATAAGACATCAGACTCATATATGAGTTTTACATCAATAATAAATTCAAAATATTCAAATTTTGTAGCAAAATAAAAAAATTTGCAAAAGAAATATTGGCCCTGTCCAACTTTATTGTAGCCAGGGATTCAGATGTCAAATAGCTAGATATATTCGCCATCATGTTAATCAAACCTGCAAATGGTGGGACCAAGAATGTTTGTTCTACACGACCATATATCAATTTTCACAAGTGACAAAAAATTTAGAATGTAAGCAGGGAGGATAGGGTTTACTTTCAGCAGCTACGAATATATATGTACTCTTCCTTCGGTCCAAAATGAGTGTCATTATATATATATATATATATATATATATATATATATATATATATAAAATTTATAAATATTTAGAAACTATAAAAAAATTATATGAATATATTTTTCGTAAAAAATACTTTAGTAATATCACAATTTTATAAGTTTTTACTAATATGTTATTAAAAAATAACGATCAAAATTATATCTCGTAGATCATATATAGTAAAAAAAGACTTTTTTTTTACAAGAGGAATTAATTAGACAAAAATAAGGAATACTAAATTGAAGTATATTAATTTCAAACCCGTGTGGCCGCGTGTAAGCTTGTAATTTTGCAAAGCTCAACCCACATCGGTACTTAAGCTGTTGTCACTTTATTTAGGCTATCTTCAATGCATCAATGCTTCGTGAGATGTTTCAACAGAATATTTTTCAACATATTCTGTGCCACGTGTGCGAAACACTACTCAAAACACCTCCCTACTCCAATGCAAAGACGCTTCACGAACACTTCAATGCAAAGCGCTTCGGGAGATATTTTGTGTGGGGCTTATGTATATAATATTTATTAAAAATTAAAAATTGCTAAAATGAAATTCGGATAATTCGAACACAACAAAATAAAAAGATAGAAGTACGTGTTTCTACGGATGCGTAGGAACTGATCGTACTGAAATCGGAGTCTCTGGAGGTCCGGAACATCAAAACCTAACAACCTAAAACTCAACTGTAAAATCTTTGAAATCCAAGTACCCATTTGCAAAATAACCAAGACTCATAAATCTAAACCCTAACTTGGAAAAGATCTTTTTGTGATTTAGAAAATCCCGAAGGTTTTTTTTGCAATTTTGCCATTTCTAAAACCTAGCCGCTGGTCTTGTTGCAATTATTTCTCCATTTCCTCTCTCCAAAAAACTCGAAGCCTTTGCCGCCGAGCCTCCGCCAAGCCAGGTTGTAGCCGCCACCGGCCGCTGCATGCGCTCGTGTCCTGCCGCTCCGCCGCTGCTGCGTGCGCCGCCGCATCTTTGCCGCATCGACCGGATCTCAGCCGCCGTCGCCACTTCTTTGCCGAATCTGTGCACCCACATCGCCGCCATGCACGGTCGAAAGGTGAGGCCCACAAAATGCGTGCTCGGGCGTCGCGACCACTCCAACACTGCCACTTCGACTGCCCGGGCGTCGGTGGGGCCCACTTGTCGGAGCTTCGACCGCCCAGTCTCGTGAGACGTCTTCTCTCTCCTCATGCGGATTGTTTAATATTTTTTGGTGTGGGGCCCACCTGACAGGCCGTGGTAGCATCGGTGCTGGAGATAGTCTTATAAATGTTTACCTGCTTGATATGATTTAATCTCATCTCCGTACTGGGCCAATGTAGGAAAGAAAAAAATCACTCCCCTGAAAAAAAAATCATATATGATGATCGACGAGCCAACCCATATGAACATTTATATTTTCATCCACGATATTACCAAATCAACATCACCACAACCATTCATATCCATATAAAACTAAATTTATCATACTATCAGATTATTTGATGCATCACAAATCAACACTACTTTAAAACTTCAACTATTACACAACTTGACATGAAATTCCTAGATGCCAAACAACTAAAAAAGTGGATTTCGGAAGGTCATAGATTTTCACCTATGCTGCACCCCACTGGGTGGGCATCAAATCAAAACATATTTGACACATCTCACTGTTCACTTGTCAAATGCTATGTAAGATTCTCTCGCCACTAACTATATCACTTCTGGATTCACTTATGTATCTAAATAGTTAACGTGTGTTCACATTTGAGATATTATGAGTTTAACTTCTGATCATTTCTATTTTTATGTGTATTTTTAGTTAAAATGTTGTGTTGACGTATACGTATATATAGAAGGAGTCGAATTATTAATATATTAGATACTATCATTTATAAAAATAGTTTAAAAAATATATAAAGTTGCTTGCAAAAAGAGGAGAGATAAGTGATGCAACCACCCAAAAACTCTTCCAACTTTCCATGGCAATCCATGATCGATCGGTTCTTGGATGCATGCACGGAGTCCAAATTGTCATGCCGAGGTTTGAAAAAGGAAGAGGTACTTTGCTCTTGAGTTTTCCTTCCGTGTGGCATCCTTTCACTAACTTTTTTTTTCCTTCTAGCTAAGCTTTTGTGTTGTCAATGCATGCATGTGTTTGCGCCGCTCGTGCGCTTGTCTGCTTGCATTTGTACACTTCTTTTTCGGTTTCAAATTTCAAGCACCCCATTTTAAAGAAGTAATAGAATTATGGTATGTTTGGTTTACGTCTCTATGTAGATAGTCATGTCAGATTTTGATTTTAATTAAATATGTGATATGATCAATAAATTTAGTCATAATCAAAATATGCATCAAATTTTGTGATAAGTGAAATCTCAGTAACTAATCTATGACTCAATTGTCATGGAGAGGAGAAAATAGCCAATTTCACTGGACATATCAAATTTTGGCCATGAGACAAAAAAAACAATAAATTATAGCTACTAGACGAAAATTTGGCTTTGTAACATATAACCAAACATAACCTAAATAATTTAGTAATTTTAATTCAATGTCTATGTTATTAAGGGGCAGAAAATCATAAAAAATTTGTTGTCATGATCATATGGGGGAAAATTGTTGATTGCAGGTAGATCCTCAAATTTTCACTACTAATGTCAAAAGTCTCAAATTAGCAATGGTAGGCCGGTTAGGAGGCAAAGGTCTATAGTGTCATTGACTCATTTGTTAAATATTTTTGGAATATTTCATTAAACTCACCTAAACACGGCAGTTTCAGTAGGTTATTGGGTTGATTTGATCCTAATCCTATCAAGATAGGCCTGTCCCTGATGATTGTGCCCTAACCACTAAGAATTAAGCAAAGTGAACTTTTGCTTTAATCTTGTCTTAAAACTTGTTTTTTATATCTAATAAAATTAACTTTGCGTGACCTTCTTTTTCTTACTTTATGCTCCTTGTTTATGTGGATGTGGTAGAACCACCTATTTCTTGAAACCTTAAGATCAACAATTAAAGTGTAATTTAGGACGTGAAAGCATTAATTACTTGATTAAAGCAGTGTCAAAGTAACCCCACTAACATTAAGAAGTCAGATTCTTGCTTTATATGCATAATTTTTGTGATAGCAAATGCTATTGTTTTTTCTTTTGACAAATTGTGAAACTGCACTAAAATTAACAACAAATAATCCACGTAATTGCAACATGGGCGGAAGCCTGGTCTCCACCGGGACATTTGAATTTCTTGTCAGTTAGAGCACAATTGCTTGCTAGCAAATGCTACTTTTGATATGGATTAATTTTTTGTTTGGTAATATCTTTTACATTTAGGGTCTCTCTTTTTTTTTTTTTAATGTGCTAAAATTTCAATTTATAAGTCCAACAAACTAAGGGAGGAGGATTTAAACGCATTTAGAACTTCTATCTCCAAAAGTGTTTCAGACTTAGTTTAAAAAATAAATTCAAAATTTAAGTTTAATTTATATCAATTTTGACTTATCTAAAAAACTGAATCACTTATATACCATAGGCTATGGGCGAAACACGTTTGATTTGGAACTGTTGGAGCTTCTTTTTCCAGGAAGACACAAAGAAGGCTTAACATTGTCGGTAAGTGCAAACCTGACTCTTCAGAGTTGAAATATTTTCACCATCCTTTTTGCAAAATTTTCAACGACTTTGTTGAGCAAGTCAAACTCTTGCTTCAAATATGGTTGTTTTGTCACTGCTTTTGCTTAACATAAGTTACAGCAGTCAAACTGGAATTGCTCGTGCGCTTCACAAAGGCATGCAAACGTACAATGACGTACGTCTTCCATTAATTACTTTACCGACGTTTGTATTGTATTCACATACTACTAATTTATTTCTTCTTGAATAAATATGGCGCATGCATGTCGTAAACTAATCTATTTGTCGAAATAAATCGAAGTATTTCTAAACAGAGTTCAAATTTGGAACTTATAGTGAAGCCCCATTTTGAATTAGACGTTTCAGTCATATAAACTTAAGTATTTTCTACCAATTTACAACACTTATAAGTTGAACCTAAAATGGGTCAAACGCGCCATAACATGGAACGGTGCTGCTGCTCCAACTCCAAAAGACAATTACATAGCTATAATTGTTTTTGAGTATTTGTAGTTAACAATAGTTTGCTATAAGTCAACTCTTTGTTTGTTTTAAGATTTGCGTTTTTTAGCAAGCAACATACTACTGTTTTCCTAACTATTTTTCTTTTTTGATGAAAGTGCACTAGAGACATTCTCAATCGGGCTTTTCTCCTTTAATTTGGGGCAAGCCGTCTCTACTAATCAGACAGTGCAATTGGGCTCCTCTAAGTCATTAACTTGTGCTGTCCGCTATCAGTAATTACCATTTCATCAGAATTTACGAAAACTTAGACAAGGGACCGATTTCACCTAATGGTATAGTATATGTGTTTATTCCCTCCAATTTTAAATAGATGACTTACATTGCACAAAAGGCGATAGGAGAGGAGGGTATTGCAATTTTAAAAAAATATCGTATGTACATTGTAACCTATTTTTGGAGGTTTTTTTAACTAATTATAGTCCTGCAAGACTTTTCATAATGTCTGAAACATTGTTGATCCAATCTCAATACTACCAACATAATCTCTAAAAATAATTATAATGACTCACATATCTGCAGCATAGAACTTAAACCTATAATTTGTAAATATTGTAGCCTAAACTTTGATATGCACCAGAGACTATGGATATAACTTACTAATTGGACTATAACCCGTTAACATAACCAAAACCTTTTTTTAAGAGAAAATTACATAAAACCACATAGATTTTGGTACCATTATCAAAAAAACTCTAGATTTTTAAAAAATATTTAGTTTACCCCAAATATGTTTGCCAAATGTTTGAATTTAACTTGGATTTTTTTAACCATTTTCTGTTTTTTGATGATTTTTCCATGTCAAGAGTCACGAAACATCGGCAATGCATTTCCATAGTGTTGATATATACAAATTGAGTATTGATATATCATTTTTATGATATAATTCAGTAAAATTTAGAGCTTAAAAAAATCCATAAAATAAAGATAAAACAACATATTAATGTAATATGTGTGCCACATTAGCACAATAAAAATGTTACACGGATTTGATACGCCCCAAACATTTCGAAACCATCAAAGTTGATAGACAAGTAATAGGGTTAGGATGAACTGAAATATTTGATTAAAAAAAGTGAAATTGAAACATTTTTTAGAACTTATGATTTTCTGATAATAACATCAAAATATTTGGAGTCATGTGTGATTTTTTTTTTTTAAAAAAAAAGAAAACTAGAACCTTGTTAGGCTAACTCCAACGGCGACGGCAGCGGCGGCTCGCGTCGACGGCGGCGGAAAACCTCTCGGCGTTTGCTCGGCGCGAGGTGACGTCCGCGTTCTTCGGGGTGAAGCGAACGCGAGGCGAGGTCGCGGCGACGACGCGCCCCCGTTGGAGAAGACGATGACGCGAACGGCAGCGCTTCGCGGGCCCCACCGAGACGACGAACGGCCACACATACCCGCATAAATAACGCTCTGACATGTGGGACCAGAGAATAAAAGGTCCCACATGTCATTCATTGGGTGCCGGTTTCAACGGTGCAGAGAAATTGTAGCGTGGGCCCCACGCGCACGAATATCGTGCCGGTGTCAGTCCCTGCACGCACCGCACCAATTTTGCTTACCGTCGCTGACATCTGGGCCCCATGAGACGCGTCCCCACACGTCATACGGGGGTAAAGCTTGAGGCCGCGTGGCACGCGGTTTAAATCGACGTGGGGCCCGCCACTGCGCTGCGTGGACGACGTCGGCGACGCGTGTTTATATTAGCTGCCGTCACTGATTTGTGGGGCCACCAAAATTGATGGCCCACCTGCCATTGACTGGTGTATACAAATTGACCGTTGGGAGAGAATAAATGCGGGCCCCACCTGTCAGCCTCAATAAAAATAGCCGTTTTTTCCAGCCGTTTAAAAATAGCCGTTGCAGTGTTTTTTAATTCATTTTTGTCCTAAAAAATCATAAAAAATCCCAAAAATTTCCAAAAAAATCACAAAAAATCACAGAATTTTTTCTCAGCTCTCCCCTATATAAAGACATGTTATTTCACCATTTTCACTCACACTTGTTCACCCATCCACACCCAAAACCACTCCAAAATTACTGCAAAAATTTCCAAAAATTCGACATGGATTCTAATCCACCTGGCGGTTTCATTAATTGGCTTGGCTCTTCCCAATCTCCCGGCGAAAACACTGATGCCCCAAACACCCAACAGCAACCCGGTTTTTCGCAGCCACCGACTTACCAGCCGTATCCACCCAATTACCAAGCGTATCCACCGAATTACCAGCCATATCCACAATATAGCCAAAATTATCGTCCATATCCACCACACGGCCACGCAATTCCACCGCCCCCACAATATAGCCAAAATTTTCATTTTGTCGGCATGCCACCGACATGTCCGCAGTTTTCCCCACCTCAGCCGCACTCTGCGTCTGTCTCCGATAACGGTACTCCAGACTATGCTCCGGCCGATCTGGAGGCCCGACCTGTCGTCGATGACACCAACACCAGAGATGTTGTGGATGTTGGCCGAAAGCCGAAGCGCTTACCGTGGTCCAACGATGACGATATCAAACTGGTAACATTTTGAATTTTCATACACGAGTGCTATGAAAGAAATATATTTAGGTCGACTTCGATATCCAAATTTTTTTAACTACATGCAGATTAGCTCTTGGCTCAACAATTCGCTCGATCCTATTGATGGAAACAATAGGAAGTGCGACATGTACTGGGGCAACGTAGCAACGGCATACAACAACACCGTGCCGGCAAGTAGGAGAAGGGAGACCAAACACTGTAAGGACCACTGGCAACGAACAAATAAAAAGGTGGTCCAATTCAACTGTGTTTGGCTACGACTTAAGGAAGTCTATGCCAGCGGTCGTTCAGACGACCAACTCATGGCGCAGGCCCGCGAGATGTACAAGACGGAGATGGGTCATCCGTTTGTGTTGGATCATTGGTGGACGGCGGTTCGCGGTCAACCTAAGTGATCCGCAGCTTATGTTGATCCTCCCAATAAAAGAAGCAGATTGTCCGAGTCGGGCACATACACGTCATCGTCCAACAACGATGACGTGCCACCAGCGCAGACACGGCCGGAAGGACGAGACTCTGCTAAGGCGAAGCGCAGAGGTAAGGGAAAGGTTGATGACTCGCAGGATTCTACGTCGGCAGCGAGAGCAGATCTCGATGCCTTCATCCAAAATGAATCCAACCGAGCCGAGAAGAGGAAGGACATACTCCGTATGTCAGATAACTTGCGCGCCTTGGCGAAGGCGAAGGAAAGATCCGCCTTGTATAAGGCGTACACAAAAATGATAAGTCTCGACAAATCCATCTTCGACGATGCGCAAAAAGCGGAGTACGATGCAGGGCTGAAGATTCTAAGGGACAAACTTAATGCTGGCGATGATTAGTTATTTTATTTTGAATTATGTCTTGTAGCCAACTATGTATCCTCTGTTATTAATCTATATATGATTTTCTACTTAATTTTACTCTGATATCCAACTATGGAATCTGGCCGTTGGAATATAGCCGTTGCAAAATAGACGTTCAAAAATTGTCGTTCAAATATAGTCGTTGGAATATAGCCGTTGCAAAATAGACGTTCGAAAATTGTCGTTCAAATATAGCCGTTGGAATATAGCCGTTGTAATATAGCCGTTGGACTCTTTGTCTATATATTCACCCCCTCCGCAAAACTTCTCTTCACTATCCAACTATCTTCTCAAACGGCGTAGCTCTTTAAAAACCCAGTTTCATTAGCCACTCACAAAATGTCTTCTAGCTCTAGTTCCAGCACACATAGCTCCGAGGAGGATGCCATGAACCAAATTGAGGATTTCTTAGTGGAATTCATAGAGGAGGAGGAGGAGGAAGATCGTATCATCGCCGGTCTTTACGCCCGACTTGGTGCTTCATCATCCCGCGGACGCCGCCGAAGCAGCAATAGGAGATATATTGACAGAGATCGCGAAGAGGGGCATCAACGGCTCCTCGCCGACTACTTCTCCGAATATTCCGTCTACCCTGACAGTATCTTCCGCCGGCGTTTTCGGATGGCGAAACCCCTCTTTCTCCGCATCGTTGAAGCTCTAGGTGGGTGGTCCCCCTACTTCACCGAAAGAAGGGATGCCACTAATCGCCGTGGACTGTCCCCTTTACAGAAGTGCACCGCAGCAATGCGTATGCTCACGTACGGTGGCCCCGCCGATGCCGTCGATGAGTACGTGCGGATTGGGGAGTCCACGGCGATTCAATGCTTGGAGCACTTCGTACAGGGTGTCATCGACATATTTGGCGACCAATATCTTCGCAGCCCCACCGTCGATGATACCCACCGCTTACTGCAACAAGGAGAGTCCCGTGGCTTTCCAGGTATGCTAGGAAGCATTGATTGCATGCACTGGGAATGGAGAAATTGTCCCGTAGCATGGAAAGGTCAATTCACTCGTGGAGATTATGGAGTCCCGACGATTATACTTGAAGCGGTAGCTTCGTATGATCTCTGATATGGCATGCTTTTTTTGGTGTTGCAGACTCCAACAACGACATCAATGTGCTAAACCAATCGCCCTTATTCACCGATGTGTTGAAAGGGCGGGCTCCTCATGTTCAGTACTCTGTCAACGACCGACAGTACAACATGGGGTATTATCTCGCCGATGGTATATACCCGGAGTGGGCTGTCTTTGTGAAGACGATACCCCTCCCACAGACGGTGAAAGATCGGTTGTTTGCACAACAGCAAGAAGGAGCGAGAAAAGATGTTGAGCGGGCTTTCGGAGTTCTACAGTCTCGATTTGCCATCGTGCACGGTGCGGCACGATTTTGGCGACAGTCAACTCTCGCGAAGATCATGCGGGCTTGCGTGATCTTGCACAATATGATCATAGAGAACGAGCGCGACGACAATGCCGCCAACTATGACTACAATGATCATCCGGACACATCCACGGTAGTAGCGCCTGTGATTCACTCTGGGGGTACACCTTTATTCGAAGATGTACTTCGAAGAAATACTGCCATCCGTGCACAACCCACGCACACACAACTCAAAAGAGACTTGATCGAGCACATTTGGCAACGTTTCGAAGGAAACACCGACGAGTAGCATCTTACCGGATTTTGTAGTAGGCATTTGTTTGCAAATTTAATTTTTTTGTATTTCGCAATTATGTCATGTACCGCTATTCGAATTTTAATATCTATTTTTTTAAGTGCATTTTTAAATCCAAAATGTCGAATTTATTTTTTTTGTCGCAAATATCGAATTTAATTTCGTAGGTAATATATTAATATATTGGTAATATTGAATTTAATGAATTAATACAAATTCGTTGAATATATAATTGTTAAATTGTATAGAGCCAAGCAAGAGCCAAGCCATTGGAGTGCTTGGCTCTTGCTTGGTGTTTGGTTGGTGGTTAGGAGTGTGGGGCCCACGCTAAGAGCCAAGCAAGAGCCAAGCTGTTGGAGGCTTGGTGCTTGCTTGGTGTTTTGAGATGGTGTTCGCACACGTGGCAGAAAATATTCTGTTTAAGAGCCAAGCAAGAGCCAAGTCTGTTCGAGACAGCCTTAAGCATGACATTTTGACTTTATGTTTGCTCATGTTTTTGGATGGATGAACTATTGGCTACGTCACAGTCATGATAAAAATAGGTCCTGTGTGACACACTAAATACCACAAACAACAAACCCTAACTTTGTCCTCAGTGCCTAAATTTGCATCACTTTAATTTTTTCTCTTTCTGATGCTGTGATGCCACTGTGCAAAGTCTCAGTGGAAGCCACTCAAAGCCTCTCAGTCGCCGGCCCCCACTTGTCGACGCCACGCCGTGTTGCCCATCACCACAATATTATAGGTTTTGAACTGTCTTTTGTCCAAATTTTAAACTAAAAAACCGTCAAATGGTAAACCAAGAAACACCATGGGTTCGATATTTTTCCACAACTAAACATGCTTTCATTGTGCTTTCTTTTTTAATCTTTCTTTTTCTTTTTTTTTCAAAATTTTCGATGTGCTTTATGTTGTGACATACAAGTTTGCATGCTTTAGTTACTCATGTGTCATGTCAGTTTTTAAAATATTAGCGAGAGGCATTCTTCTCCATTGAAACAAGCAAAACTATTTCTTTGTTTGAAAACTGGCATGCAGTTCCTAGGTGCTCCAAATAGTATTTAGTGGTTTTAGCTTTTTAAGTTTTATATTTGTTATAAGAAAACTATATGTTTTAATAAATAGAGATGTTAATTTTTGAATGTGCTTCTATGTCTTACTAAAAAATATATATATAGCCGTCGGAAAAATTGCATAGATCTTTAGTCGTTAAGGGATTGATTTGCATTTCACCGTTAGTACCAGCAGGTGTTTTATAGTTTGCATGATTATTTTTTTGAGGGCTATAGAAACACTTCTTCTATTTCTATGTTTTTTTAAAGACTTATAGTTGTGCTTAATGAAATATACAATTTGAGCAAACAACGTCAACTGTGCTCCATTAAATGGACGAATTCAAAATATCAACATCATCAGACTTGTGTTTGACTAGCATCATAGCCAGTGTCTTATTTTATTTTCGATGCTTTTTCAAACTCATAAAAATGCATCTATATTTATACTTGAATAGACGATTAGAATGTGTATCTATATGAAGAGAGATCGATAATTCAATTTATTTCTCACCCTCCTTTTTTCCTTTGTGTGTTTGATTGAGTCTTCTCTTGACGCATGTCAGTTTAGAGATTTTAGGTGTGTTGCTAACAAAAAAAATTAGGGTGAGACTTTAGTACAGTTGTAAACCTCCTTACTGCTGAATTATAACATTCTCTACCTCCTCAAAACCTACTTCTCCGCTATTCATTGAGAGGCTCATGGTTGTGATAAAAGATACGAGTGCTAATAAATAGTTTCCTAGAAAAGAAAAAAAAAAGATAAAACAACTGTGAATTGTAATACTCCTACAATTTAAGATGTGTTTGACTCAATTTAACTTAAATTTATAATTCTAGTAAGTTCGTGGAAAGGGAGTTTTTAGTTTAAAAGAGTTTTAAGTTTATAATGTTAACCCTGATTTAAATCTTTGTTGGACCTGGTTTCAGTTTATCTACAAAGCTAAATTTCAAATAAGTCAAACCAAACACACACTGATATATGATAAAATTACATCAATTTTGTTGTGAAATGATTTACACTCTTCATAAACCCATCTTTAAGGGACTCCAGTTTATCTTTGGAATGGATACGTCTCCGGATGTCATACAACTTCAATAGTCAAAGTCTCTAGAGATTATGTTAAAGATGCCCTCATGTCCTAATTGGATACAACAAGGAGGGGGGGGGGGGTGGTTGACAACAAAAGAACAAGGGCGAGAAGCCACAGATTTGGGATCATCTTTGGTTTACCAGATCTGATATCTCCAACGATAATTACTTACATTCTCGCCATGTAGCCCCGAGCTCTTAGTTGAAACGTAGTTCTCTTGTATATGTTAGCCACAAAACCGCGCGAAATTGTTCTAGAGCACTTTCGACCACTTCATACTCTTACCTTGTACTTCATATTTTCACAATATAGTGTAGATCAAATTAGTATTTCTCTTATGGCTTCCTTCAGCGTGATCCAAATAGGCGGTGACGACAAGAGTTAGGGGCAGATCTTCACCTCTAAATCTATATAAATCTTAGTGTCCATCTCTTGGTCCATACTTCGTTAGGCCTCGTGTTCTCCGCTATAAATATCTGTTGTGTATATCAAGGTGCTAAACTCTATCTCTGTTTTGGGATATGAAAAATTTCATATTAAACTACCATTATCCTTATTTTAATCTAATCAAATTACTTTAATATTTTTTTTGAGTAATTTGGAGTTGCTGGGCCGCGAATGAACTGCCATAAAACTAGTCAACAAGCAACATGCACCTGCCCTAGTCTGAAAAACATGTGAACAAAAAAATATTAATAATAATAATAATATCGTGGCCCAACTCATATTAGCTGCACACAAAAGCATCACCACTTTTCCCCTCTTAATCCTACCTTATCCACAAGCAATTAAACAAGTGGCAAAAATGTAAGTGCATATCACAACTGTTCAAAAGATTTGGTCCAAATTTTTTGAGCAAATCGATAAAAATTTGTGGATGTTGCAAGGAGTTGTTTTGGCGCATCCACTGTTTCATACTTGGTCCAATGCAGAATCTTTCAGAAGCAGACAATTTCATGCTTGTTTCTTTATTAATTAGATTAGGTACCTGCAGAAAGTTTTTTTATGTTCAGATCATTTGATCCACATTTTAAATATGGTTTGGTAGGTTTTGATCAGTTCCCAAAAGCGTTTGCAAGGCGATTCACAGTCGCAGCTGGCTGATAAGCGACTAATCGGACTGTTTTCTTGTGGTTACTAGTTAATTATTTGCTTCATTTTTTTATTATTTTTTGTATATTGTAGTGCTTCCGACATATTAGATTATCTATATTTGTTATATATTTTTTTACAAATATCACGGAACTAACCCAATACCAACCTGTTTTTTTCTTTTCGGTCCGTTCCGGGTTCTCAAAACCGTTTTCATATAATTCCTGGTCGGGTCCGGTAAGCCGGTAACCAGCCGGTTTCTACCAATTTTATTTGTTCTATTTACTTCCTTGTATTTCTGCAAATTCTTGTGCTTTTTCCACTTTGGATCACCCATATTTGTTACATTCTTTACAAATAGCACAACACTAACTCAATACCGGTCAGTTTCTTTCTTCTTTCTCAGACTAATTCAGTAACCAGTCAATTACCATCAAGAACCTAAACCTTCATTACCTTTTTTTCTCTCTTTTTTTTTTGGGAATAAGATTTCTGTGTGAATACTGGAGCATTCATGTGATAGTGGAATCAATACCTTGTGATCTTACTGCAACTTGATGTGGAAATAAAAGTGAGGAAACTTTATGGCAACTTGGAAATGAGTTGCAGGAAATAAATTTATGTATGGTACTGGGTTCAGGACTGATTTTGCACTGCACAGCTGCTGTCTTTTTCAGCAGCAAGCAAAGAATCAGGAGGGAGGGGCATCTTAAGTTTAGCTTGTTGGAATTGCCTACTTGTGGCTTAGCAAATAATAGCAGCTTCTTTTCAAGTCACTACCAAATCTGGACTAGTATTTTATTTTTATTTTTGTCATTTTATCAAAAATACCTCCAACTGAGTCATACATATAATTAGACACACCAACAAATCTAGAGAGTGTTTGATCAAATTTCAGTTTTGTTTTAAGAGTTACAAGTTAAAGTTATGGTGTCAAACATCTAGCTTATTCTATAAATATAATTTTCTTTGAGCTACAAGTCACAAATAAATTGGACCCGATTGAAAAAATTTAATAGATTTATAAACTAAAACTCTAAAAAACTAGCTTATTACATAAACTTAAATTTGATCAAACACACTCTTAGATAAATACAACATTGCATTACACTACATTACACTACATATATGGCCTTCTTTGGGATTCCTACTAGGATATCTGCGAAAGGTCTTATCTGTCTGTCAGCAGCAATCTTAGGAACAAAACTAATTCTTGGTGTCATTTTCTCTGGCTGAAAAAGAGAACTAGTAGTCAAGTAAAGAAGGAATCATGCGCTAACTCGACGGTTAAGATTAATTCATGATATATTACAAGTCACAGTTTTAGTTCTTACCAAGTCAGATTGATTCAGTGTGTCTGGAGAAAGCGAGCTCCGGTTTACTCGCAGAAAACTCTGGAGTAAGAGCAATTTCTTTTCTTGCAAAACTCAGAGGCGCCAATTTGACCAATCTGTACATACAGTGCAAAACTGCAACAGAACCTCACCTTTTCAATCCATACCTTTACACTATAACTTCCAAGCAAAAACAACAAAGCAGTATGGTATTATTTATATGGATGGATATTGACCTCTTAATTCCGACGTCGAGGTAGGCCCGGCCGCACTACCCGCACCTCCCCTCCAAAAGCTCCTTTCGGCCTTCACAAACTGTATGCAACTATATGCGCAAAACCAAACTCATATCGGATTCAGACTTATGCATGTCTTTCGACTCAAAAGATCTTAATTATTTGAGATATTTAAAATTTTTTATGAGACATTTTAAACTTGTCTTCCTACTCTAGTCTCATGCGCTCGAATCTTAATCCAACGATTTATGTGTTCTAAAAGACACGTTGTGTTATTTTGAGTCAAAAAAAGATGGTGTTAAAGTATAAATGGATTGACAATTTTTCTCAACCTATTAAGATTTTAGATGAATGAAACTCAATCGAGACATGATTAGTTCAATTTATGAGAAAAATAATTACAAAAGTTAAATGATATGGAAAATGAATCTAAGATAGTGTTAAGGGTGGATCATATCTTTTCACACGATAGATATAATGAAATTTATTTATGATAAATACTGAAATAATTATCTTTTCTAACTCAAATTTTAGATAAATTGGCGATGCACGAAACTCAGCACGCCACAACTGAGTATCCAAATCCATCCCATAGTTTCATGCCTCCTCCCTCTATAAATAAGCCCAGACACCAACTTGCCATCAACCACGCATCCATCCAGCCATCCTTCTATCCATCCATCACTACTATACCAAACTAATTAACTTTAACTCGTCTCCATGGATGTGGAGAGCTGCGCGGCCTCTGAAGTCTCCGTCGACTGGAGGGGCCGGCCATGCACGCCTCACCGGCACGGCGGCATGCGCGCCGCCGTCTTCGTCCTAGGTAGATGATTTTCTGACTCCACCACCGCACCTGCAGAATGTTTCTTACATACAGCAAGAAACTAGCTTGTACACAGTTCATGACTATCTGACAGCGAGTGTTACAAACAATGAGTTGGAGCGAATTCTTTCATTCGCTCTCGTTCGTTCGTACGCAGAATCTTTTCTGATGACACGTATACGTGGATGTCATGGATGGGTGCAGGGGTGCAGGCGTTTGAGATCATGGCGATCGCGGCGGTGGGGAACAACCTGATCACGTACGTGTTCGGGGAGATGCACCTGCCGCTGTCGTCGGCGGCGAATGTTGTGACCAACTTCGTCGGCACCATCTTCCTCCTCTCCCTGCTCGGCGGCTTCCTCTCCGACTCCTACCTCGGCTGCTTCTGGACCCTGCTCATCTTTGGCTTCGTCGAGCTCTCGGTGAGTTCAAATGTTCGAGTCCTCGCCAGGACAGCCTGGACTACCTCCATTTGTCGAGCTCAAACCTTTTCAAAAAAATATCCATCTACATTTTTTTTATATAAAATTGTATTTTGAAAAAAATTTAGATTTATAATATGCTGATATCTCAATGATATATAAGATTTAGACTCACATATCAGTCTCACAATCAGTTTTATATAACAATATTTTGTTTTTACAGAGTTTTTTGCTATTTTTGCAAGTTTTTTTTTTGCTAAAGTGTTGTTTTTACATAAAGAGATGGACCATCTTTTTTTTTTCTTAGCAATTATCAAAAGTTTTTGGGGGACCATTTTGAAAACAACGCAGCAATAAAAGTACACGTGGCTAAATACTATTTGCTTTTGTCCTTTTATTTTCCATTGCAATGACAAGGAAATGACATAAAGATGAACTACATGCAAAAAGGAATTTTTCTTTGGGAGCTTGAGAACAAATGCAAAGAGCCTAAATGGATGAAATCTTTGCTAATGGAAGATAAACACTCTTTTTCATTTCTTAAAATGTGGTACAATTTTGTTGGTTACATTGTATTTTGTAGAATATATAATTGTATATTGTGGCACACCTATAGAGTAGAATAAAATGTACATATTTGGTTTTCAAAATTTACAAGTCAAATGTAGCACCTCAGTCGGTGTCGTATCCAAAAAATTGACTGCACTGGTCAAGTACACACTACAAAGATAATATGTTGCATTTTGGAGTCAAAAAATAAGTTTTTCTTACAGTCATTGGAGCTATTAGCGCCAGGTCATTAGTTCAATTTCACACTGAGGTAGGCTGGGTCCAGTTGTGTAGTTCAAATTCTCAAAATTTAAAAAAAAATCTTCTTTCATTTTTTTGGAAAAAAAATATTGTGCTAAAAAACCTTTGGAAGGAAAACTTCGTATTGTTCTTCCATGGCTATGCTTATCAATCCATTACTTTTGGTATACAATTAATGCAATTAACCTGCAATTTGAAACATATATTCTCATCACAGTGCAATTAATCTTGCTATGAGCTTAACACAATGCAGTTAACCTTGCTGTTTTTTTTTTTCACCAGGGCTTCATCCTACTGTCAGTTCAAGCACACTTGCCACAGCTGAAGCCGCCACCGTGCAACATGGCGGCCATGGACGGCAGCTGCGAGCCGGCGAGGGGCTTCAAGGCATCCATCTTCTTCGTGGCGCTCTACCTGGTGGCGCTCGGCAGCGGCTCCCTCAAGCCCAACATGATCGCGCACGGCGCCGACCAGTTCGCGGTCACCGCGGACGCCGACAATGCCAAGAAGCTCTCCACGTACTTCAACTCGGCCTACTTCAGCTTCTGCGCCGGCGAGCTCGTCGCCCTCACAGCGCTGGTCTGGGTGCAGACGCACTCCGGGATGGACGTCGGTTTCGGCGTGTCCGCCGCGGCCATGGCGGCAGGCCTTGTCAGCCTGGTGTCCGGCGTCGCGTTCTACCGGAACAAGCCTCCTCAGGGCAGCATCTTTACTCCTATTGCAAGGGTGAGAAGTTTACATTACTTAAGCTAAGTTTTATGTACTTAATTACTCTCTCCCGTCTAAAATATACGTGGTTTTATGTGTGTATTTCTAACGTCAAACACGAGAGAATTATGTGAGTATATTTGTCATAAAAAGTATTCCTATAATGTAATGATTTTATAAAGTTTACAAGGATAATATAATAAAAAGAATTTCATATCATTACAAAAATTTTAAAATTGTGGTTTGTGAGACTGATAAACTGATATATGATCCGCATTTTAGAAAGACATCTAATGAAAAATACAAAATATGAAATATTTGTAGTGACTAAAAAAAATTGGCCCAAAAAATATTAGACAAAGTTGTATCTGAAAGAGCGTGAACAATTAAGAAATGCCAAATATTTTGAACCAAAAAAAACAACATATTATTCTAATATCATATTAAGTTACATACTACACCCAATTACTTTAAAGCTTAAGATAATAAAATGTTAAGTGTACAATGCACTAATATATTGCTCTATTTCTTAAGGTGGTTGCATTGCAATTGCATGCATTGTGACAAACTTGCTGAGTTGTTGTGGTAATCACTTAATTGTGAGTTGGTGTTTGTTAAACATTTATTTATTCTTGCAACAAGTCCACTTGCGAAAGTTCCAAGATACCGCATTTTACAAGAACTTTTTGTCATGAGATTGATATGATCGCATTATTATAGTTCTGCTCTATGATTAGATACACTTGCAAGTCAGTTAGTACCTAATTTTTATGATCACCTCGTTTATATTGTACAGTTTATATTGCTTGGAATCACATGCTAGCTACTTGTAGGACATGTATTTGTTCAATGATCAGATCTAGTAAGATGCTAATGAACTGATGTGTTATCTGCAAGATGGATTTGTAAATTTAGTTAATTTTTGTGAACTGTTGGGCTGTCAGTTCTTGGCAGCTATGATGTTTGATCATATTGAAAAGGACAAATCTGAAGGCAAATTGTTTAAATTATCTTATGAGCAATACCTGCTATTTGACTCCTTGGCAAATTGAATCTCTGCAAGTATTGTCAAGTTGTTAACTAATGAAATTTTTTTGTTGCTCATGTCAAATTAAGTTAATATATTAGGAGATGATAGGAATGTTAACTTATCACATAATTTCCTAGAGAAAATACATGAAGATTTCATAGGATTCATCTTTCAGCTTTTCTGGTTACTGTTAATTCTGACAAACTTGCTATGACAGTGCAAAGTTCTTCAGGTCTTGCAGTTTTTTGGTGTTCAACAAGACAAATTAATCTCAGATTTTAGAGCAGGAGATGTTCTTTTAAGTTTCCCAATCCAAAGATTTTAGAACAGCAGAAGTTGTTGCAAGATTCAGCTCTCAGTTTTCTGATTGCTATGAACTCTGACTTAATAGCTTCAACCTTGCAAAATTTTCAGGTCTTTGTTGCTGCCTTTACTAAGAGGAGGCAGGTCTGCCCTTCCAGCTCCTCCAACTTTGTCAACGCCGGGGTTTGCGAACCGACGCGCCACGTCGCCAACTTCCGCCACGCCAACAAATTCAGGTCAGCATTTCACACATTATTCAGATTCAGCAGACTAGCGCCGCCAAGTTTAGAAATTTGTTTCTGCTACCAGCATAATACTGCAACAGCAAGGCCTGTAACATTCAGTTCAGCATTGTGCTTCTATTACATATTAACATGTGAATTTAAACTGTAACTCACTCAGGAATCAGGATCTTGGACAAGGACACTGTTTCTGTTAAATACTTAAATGACTACTTAAACTATAAATTTTGTGGTTCTTGGACAAACCAGTAATATATCTAGCAGTATACTTACTGTAACATTAACAATACTTAAAAAGCCTTAGATTCCAGGACAAGACCTGTTACATCTGACATTGCGTTCCTGTTTCTATCACATGACAATTCACTTGTTCCCGCTGGGTGGCCAGGAGCGGCTTCCGGCTAGTTTTTATTCTACCGGTCTGGACTGGGATCTCCGGTTCCTGCCGGGAACCTAAATCCTGATTCTTACTGTAAAAGGCCTGCATAGGTTCTAAGTTCTATCTGTACTGCTATTCTTGCAGGTTCTTGGACAAGGCATGCATCAGGGCTGCACAGCAAGGCCCCAGCACGAAGCCGGAAAGCCCCTGGAGGCTCTGCACCGTGTCGGAGGTTCAGAAAGCCAAGACCCTCCTCGCCGTGACGCCGATATTCGCGTGCACCATCGTGTTCAACACCGTGCTCGCGCAGCTCCAGACCTTCTCGGTGCAGCAAGGCAGCGCCATGGACACGACGCTCGCCGGCTCGTTCCGCATCCCGCCGGCGTCTCTGCAGGCCATCCCCTACGCTATGCTCCTAATCCTCGTCCCGGCCTACGAACTCCTCCTCGTCCCCTTCATGAAGAAGCTCACCAGGACGCAGTCCGGGATCACCCCGCTCCAGCGCATCGGCGTCGGCCTGTTCACCGTCGCGTTCTCCATGGTCGCCGCCGCCGTCGTCGAGCGCAGACGCCGCGACACGGCGGTCGGAGCGGGGACACAGATGTCCGTCCTGTGGATCGTGCCACAGTTCTTGATCTTTGGCGTGTCCGAAATGTTCACGGCCGTGGGGCTCATCGAGTTCTTCTACAAGCAGGAGTGCTCCGGCATGCAGGCCTTCCTGACGGCGCTCACATACTGCTCGTACGCCTTCGGTTTCTACCTCAGCTCCGTGCTCGTTTCGCTGGTGAACAAGGTGACAGCCGCGAGGCACGGCGGCTCCGGGGGTGGATGGCTCAGCAACAATGACCTGAACAAGGATAGGCTAGACCTGTTTTATTGGATGCTTGCCGTGCTCAGTGTGCTCAACTTCTGCTGCTACCTGCTCTGCGCAAGGTGGTACAATGCCGGCACGGATGGTTCTGATTCCGGTGGTGCTCAGGTTGCCGGAGAGGGCAATGGTAAAGAGATCATCTGAAGAAACCTGAAACTGAAACCAGTACATACTTATAGATGATGTATACATGCATGAGGAAGTACACAAGAAATAGGAAGTACATAGCTTAAGTAAGCATTGCAGCAAGATATATTCCTTTTACAACAACTTAGATGGCACATTGGTCAGAAAAAATCACAAAGTTAACAACAATGATGAACTAAGCCAGATGACAGTTAAAAGCTCAGATCTTCCATTCAGCTGAAACAAGAAAGCAATTAGGACCACAAATATTCTCCAAAATGCTTTGTAATCCACAAAAGCATGTTGCTACAAGCTATTCAGACATGAGGAAGCATATAAGATGCAGAAATCATAGTTAAACTGTCCTTTAGACATTCAGATACTAGTATATAGATAGCATTAGCAAAAGTTCATCAGGTAAAAGACTAGTTTTTGAGCACTGTACTTGCCTAGTAAGTAGTAACAACTCATAGAACATTCCTTCATGGTGCTTAATTTTCCTACTTGATGACTGACTGCTTATAGAATGGCACAATTATTGTTCTCAGCCATTTTTCTGTACTCATCCAGGCTCTCTCTGAGCTTGCACATCTCCTCTTCTATAATTTCTCTTTCATATTACTAGATTTATCATCAGAATTGCCAGATTTTTTGTACTGTAATCCTTTGTACTGAACAACATTTGAAAGGTAACCAATGTTACTTCCTACAGAAAAATCAAGACCTGACCTAGTATAAATTGATGTGTTTGAATGCTCGCATGAATTTGACTCTGACTCATATGAGTGAGACAAGTTGAGTATAACAAATATAAAGATACAACTATGGTAATATTTGATTGGTTGCATAAAATAATGTAGATTAAAATGAGATATTGTTTGTTTGGTTGTATGGTTAATATAAGTAAAAAACATGTAAAAAGAAAAAATATTACCAAAACCAATAATATATCATATACTACTATAATAATCATTGTACTATCTTAATAGTTTTTAATTAACTTTAAACTATATTAAAATCATTAATATAAATTAATCATTCTCTATTTATTCAATTAGACGCAACTTATGAGATATCCTCGAAGTCTGCTTTTTCACCCAGCCTGAGATAAGAAGAAATCTTGAATCCCGCAAGGCTGATTTCTTGTTGCATGCAGACAACCAAACAAGAGCTGTATTTGTGGGTCAGACTGGATGCTAGATGCAGGCAACCAAACATATTGAGGCAAAAAAGACTAACTTAGATCTTTGTTCAAGCGGGGCCTACAAGAGCCTGACTTTGGAATGCATCTATCCACGACTAGCTGCCGGTCTTGTTATACTTTTGAACACCGATTGGTTGCCTGATGAAATTTTCTGTGCTGGTTGATTTAACTGCAGATACATTGATTTCGGTCAAATTGCAGTGATTTTAAGCCTGTCACAACGCTGAATTTTTCACAGATGTAACTAAAGACGTCGTCGTAGTAGTTTCTTCTCATAGTAAACGCAGGTCTTTCTCAAACACCCATTAAATTACTCCCTTTGGAAGGTAAGGAATTGCTAACACATGACTGCAATTTGGGCAATGGAGGCTTTTGCCACGGCAATGGTTGGCGAAGCCGTCAGCCGATTCATGTCCTTCGTGATAAAAAATATCGTGACGCAGCCATCCACTGACGAGAAGCTGGACCGACTGCAAAGGCTGCTGCTAAGAGTTCACATCATCGTCGAAGAGGCCGAGGAGCGGCACATCACAAACAAGATGATGTTGATTCAACTGCAGGAGCTCACAAACCGCATGTAGCAAGGCTACTACATCCTCGACTCCTTCAAGTGCCAAGGAGACCTTGACAAGGTTAGATGGTGTTCCCTTCTGTTGCCATCCTCCAACCCCGCAAAGCGTGCTCGTGCTACTGCTACAGCTAACGCCATGAGAAGTACGGTACATGAATTACAAAACGTTCTTGATAGTTTGGACACAAGAATTGCTGCTGTGGGAGAGCTTGCTCTACTTCTGACGGGCTGCCCCGCCTGTTTCGCCAGCCATACAGCTCCTACTTGTTCATGGATAGGTGCATGTTTGGACGGCATGTCGAAAGAGAGCAATCCATCAGCATCTTGCTGCAGATCTAGGACAAAGTCGGTGTTCTTCCCGTAGTTGGTCGTCACAGGGTGGGGAAAAGAACTCTGGTCGAACATGTCTGCAACGATGCGGGGTGCGAGGCAAGTTCTCCTTAATTGTGTTTGCCAAAGGGCATCACCTTGATAGCACAACAATAACGAACATCTTTGACGGTTGCGAGATCAAGCACCGGAATCTCGGTGCACGTGGGGGATACTTGCTTGCCATCGAATTCGCCGACGACGATGTTGTTGTCGATGATGTGATGGAGACATGGAACTGGAAGAGCCTGCCTAGTGGAAGCAAGATCATAGTGATTGGCACCAATGACCATGTTGCAAATCTTGGAACAGCAAAACCTATCAGGCTGAAGTACCTGGCTCCACAAGAATTCTGGTACTTCTTCAAGACGCTCGCATTCGGAAGCGCAAATCCAGACAACCATCATCCAAAGCTACTCCCTGTCGTCATGGAGATCGCGACACTCATCAGGGGATCATTTGTGGCCGCAAGGTTTGCAGCTGCACTGCTCAGAGCCAAGCTTGATGAACGGTTCTGGTGTCGTTTCCGGTGTCGTTTCCTGAACTCTTTAAGGGATGTGGTAGAGTTGCATTTAGTTCGCTTTGGAGAGTATCCGCAAGAACTCTCAGACAGAAACCATACAAGCTTTTTTCTTGCTGTGCTGCCTGGGGACGTCGGAACTTGTCCTGCGGTTTATACTTACAGTAGGATTCGGTCGACCGAAGGGGAGGTTCCGGCGACGACGGCGGCGATGCAAGAGCTTATTCTTGGAAGGAACATTCCTGCTGATGATGCATTTGAGGTGCTGCTGTGGAGATCTCCGGTACCTCCTTACCGTAATGTCGTGGCTAGTTTCATCAGAGAAAAGCATCAAGGCCCTGCGAGGACGATCCGTGGGAGAAAGCGCCCTCGGTAGGGATAATTTCTGAGGCGTGAGTTCTTAATATGCTATTATATTGTAATATGGTATTGGGTTTTGTCAAACTAGACGAAATTTAAGTAATTGCACCGTTAATCTCTAGACGATTTAGAGTATTTTTGTGTTTTATAGAGGTATGTAATTTTTTTATATTATAATATGGTTGGAGTTGATTTTAATATAATTTTCATAAAAATTTATTCTGTTCTTTTATAGATTTAGAGTTAGTTTTAGATTCGATTTATAAATATTAAGAATAGAGTAGATTTTTTTAAAAATTGATATAGAATTTTTGAGTATTTTTTTATGTGAGATCAAAATTTCTGTATCATCATAATTTATCATATAATAGATGTTGTTCAATTCATCATTTTTACGACAGTTATCACCTACAAAAACAATGATGTATTCAGATGAAATAAAACAACAAATCAAGCATGCTGTAAGCATGTCTGATGGTGCTATAAAATGACTTAGCGGAGCAGAGAGTGAAATCGTGAGTATATTCAGTAAATTCTGAACTAAATGAAACACATGAAGCTAATAATGTTGTCCATTTTATATCTAAAATAACTACAGTTCACAGCCAAAAAATATTGAATTTACAGAGGATATGAAATTCATAACAGCAAATTTGCATATTGGTCAGCAAAAATCACAACATGTACAACATAACAGTGGCAATGATGAACTAAACCATATATACAGGAGAAACAAAGACAACACCAAGTTCAGATCTTCCATTCTGCTGAAACAAGCAAGCAACCGAGAAAAAGACCCCAAAGTTCTACTAAATGCTTTGTAATCCACAAAAGCATGTTGGTACAAGCTTTTTCAGACATGACAAAGCGCAAAAGATGCATAACAGGAGCACATCGTTACACTACGGTCTAGATGTTCAGATACTTGTATGTAGATAGTAATAGCAAAAGTTCATCAGGTAAAGACTGGTTTTGGATCACTGTAGTTGCCTAGTAACAGTGCATAAAGCATTCCCCCATGGTGCTAAATTTCCTCTTCGACGACGGACGACGGCTTACAGAATGGGGCACTTCTTGCTCTCAGCCCTTTCTCTGTATTCCTCCAGTTTCTCTGAGCTTGCGCATCTCCTCTTCTCTGCATTGCTCTTGTTCTTGTTTAACCTTCTCTGATTCTCTATTGCTCGTTTTCTTGTCGAGCTTTGAGATTAGTTTTAGTCATCATAGGTGGTGCATTCCAAATTACTCGGAAGCGAAAGTAGAGAACAGACTAAAATCATCAGAGATGGGGGCATGACATAAAAGCATTCTTGATAATTAAGTTCTTTCATTAGAAATCTATTACCAAGCTGGCGATCTGTGTAAGTTGCTCGTCGCGAGATTTGTATATGTCTTCCTTCAGTTTGGATATTTGATCTTCTGAAAATCCCTTAGCATCGAGCTTTTCTTCACTGGCATGCACTTCCCACAATAAGAGTGTGAGAAACACAATTAAGAGATCTGAAACTCCATTTAAAAATTAATAACTAGGGGTTATCAGTACCTTAATCTCAGTGAGAAATTGGTTCAAAAATGGCCTTCCATCATTGTTTTTAATAACAGCATCCACCATGTACAGCAATTCTTTAAGCTGTTTTGGTTTCAGCTATGAATCCTCGGTCGTATTGTCAAAGAGCACAAATCTATCTTTGCATAACTTGACCAATTTATGTAAACAAATCGCACATATGTAAACTATATGAACATAATTGAAGAATTGATGCACTTATAATATGCTAGATTTGTCCTCAGTAGCTCAACTCAGCTAATGCATCATAAAGTCAGAAGTGAAATATCAGATAGATAAAATAAACCTTCAAATGCTCTGGGGCCTTGCTTGGTATGTCCGTCCATGCAGTCTCCTCTACTCAATCTCCAGACGTAAAAATTAGTATCATGTGGTCAACAGTTCTGTCTCCAAAAATAATTTTAATCCACTCAATTGTTGTTCCATCTTCTTCAGAAAAAACGAGAAGCGGCTGAAAAAACCATAAGCATCGCACGTATCCCATCCTTAAACATGTTCATGCACTTAAGAATCTCTTTACCGGCGTCTTCAGTTCTAATCTCCATGTCAAATAATCCTATTCAAGAAACAGAATTATTTGCGCTCACCAGATAACAAATGCAAATGGTCTTAAGAATGATGATACTTTAGAACAAGCTGCCAATTTCCCTTTTCTGAGAGTAAGAAAAAAAAACTAGTGACTAGTGAAAATGACAAACAACCAGGACAGCACTATCACCGTTTCATCATTTTGCTGTACGTTTAACTAGAGCGAAGCATGCTCGAGACTTGTAAAGAAAAAACATAAAATGTTTGAGAGTGTTGCCCTTGAAGTGTATTTGGAGGGTTTCTAATTTTTTAAAAATATTTTTTAACTTAAAGTTAACAAAAATACCACAAGTATGGGTCCCTGAAACTGTCCTGAACTCGTAGGAACGAATGTAAAAAAAAATGGTAAAAGGGTATCTGAAACCCATTGTTTTAGGGGGTTTATGTAATTTTCTCAAACAAAAAAAACTATGGGTCTCACTTTTTATCCATTAATTTATCGAATGAGTAATCAAGATATATCTGTATTCTGTCAATAGAGCCGTGGTGGGCTCATAGCATAGGATTTGCTAAACCAAAACATTGATAGTGTTAAGTATATTTGTCAATTACACAAAAAAATATAAGTATTTACATATGCACTAAGATAATTAGAATTATGTCTACACAAAAAAAATTGTTTGTTTGATTCCCAATTTTTTCTTTTTCCTATATATATGTTTAATTGAAGTATTGTCGATTCCTTTCTTTAATCATGTGTGTCTTTAATTGGAGTGTTGTGTTAGGCGAAGTCCAACGGGAAGCTTCAACCGGCGTCTTGAATAAATATTATTTTTACACGTGAGGGAGGAGACTGGAGGTGCTTCACGAGGGAGTGGGATGCTTGTAATTTTTTATTTTTTTGTATCGATTTTTGTGTAATCGAATTGTATACAAATTTGTTTTTTGATTTATGTGTTACTTTAGTTCAAATCAGATGTTGATTATATTGAAAAATTTGTAGATCTTTTAATTATCTTCATAGAGACCAAACATCACATATATTATCATTTAATTGAAATATTGTCGATTCTTTTCTTTAATCATGTGTGTCGATAGTTGGAGTGTTGTGTTAGTGTGCATATGTGGGGGTAGGAGGTGGTATAGGATATGTATTACTAATATAGCATATACTACTTGTATGGTCAATTTTATAAAAAAAAAATTTAAAGACAAAAAATATAAGCGTAATGTTTCATATTTTTCAGATTGGACCTGCAAAAAAAGGCCTATTTCAAATTAGGCTTTTATCCCATGTCAACCCGTGTGGGCTTGGTGGGCTTTGGATATGCTCAAATCTTTTTCACACGTGTTGACTATTTTTGTAATGAGACAACCTGTTGAAAAACTTGCCCTGAAAACTTGTCCCATAAGTCACATATAACTTTTCTCAAAAAATATGTTACATAAAACTGTTTTTCTACTTTTCTCCCTCATTTTTTCCTTAATTCATTATCAACTCTTCAATTCTTCTTTTTCCGAAATGTACATAGAAAAACTTTTTTTTTTAGCTTATTTACTTCCACTTTTAATGTTAACAAATAGATTTTGATCCAGTGACCATTATCTGATCCAATAGATTTTAAGGTGTCACATTTTTTGATTGTTGACGCGACCTGGCATTTCATCCACGTGGTAGCATGCTCAATCTGCGAACATTTTCAAACAAAAGCTAATTCTCAAGGAATGTCCAACTCAGAGTAGTGAAACAGAAATATTGATTTAAATTAAACAACGTTACAACACAAGGGTTTGTTCAAATTCAGAAAACAACCCACATACATATATTACAAATATTAGAGTTTTCAAAATGTTAAACATCTAGTTAATAAAAGTAGCTGGCCTTGTAGCAACTTCAGAAATCTTTGTCTTTAACTCCAAAATAGATAGGGTTGTAGTTGTAAATATCTACCTTCGAGTCATCCAAGTCTTAAACCACTTCAACATTTTCAAGGTCTTCTTTGATAAAATTTCCGCTAGTCAAGAGATTCAAATCTAAACAAGGAATTTAAGTGGTAGGGATTTGTTTATATATAGAAGAACATTGATGAATCAAAAAATGAGGATGTAAGGACGCATGATTCTAATTTCTCGATTTCTTGACCGGCTATCGAAAAGGCCAAACGACAAATCACCACTCTAAATTGAAAGAAGACTAAACTTTTATGATTTTAAGGTCTTCATGTGTGTGTATATATGTAAGTTTCAAGTTCTTAGGAGTAAGTGTTTAAATTGTTGAAATTAAATTACTTTAGTTGAATTAAGTTAAGTTAGAAAATAATTTATTTGAATTTAAAGTTAATTTTGAAATAAATAATAGTATTATTATCATTATTTTTGGGTTAATCGAATAATTTTATCCTTCTAAAATTATCTGGTTAGTAATGTGTATACACAATATACATAACGCTGAAAATATATTTTGAATTATTATAATTAAATTAAATATTATATCATAATTTATAAGGAAATTGAAAAAGCGCTATACTTTAGGACTTAAGTTTCATTATACTTAAGAAGATAGATTTTTATTTGGAATAATTAAAGTATTTTTAGTTTAAGGGAAATTTCAATATTAGTCTATTCTTAAGTTTAAGATTTTTAAATTATTTTCTTTGCCAAAATACTTTGAGGTCTAACCCTTTGTCAAAATACTTTAGGAGAGAGGCGAAAAGAGAGGCAGCGCACGGGACCGACCACGAGATTTGGCCGGCTCACCCCTCTACCACTGCACACTTCTCCGCTAGGTTTTTGAGGACAACACGACGTGGAGGGCGGTGACGCGGGGCGAGGAGGACGATACAAAAATTCCAGGGTTGTTTTCCAGGCCTCTCGACCAAATTTTCCAAACCCCTGAATTGAACTTCTTGGCCCGAAAAACTTTCCTAATTCGAGCCAATCCAAACGCCTTCCTAAATCTAGTTAGGATCCTAATTCCAACTCACGAAATCCCCTTGAAAATGGGCCAATTCCGGGACTTACAAACAAACCCTAAGAATATATTTACAAATAAATTATATTAGGATTTTAAATTAATATAGAATAATATAAGGATTTGTTGTTTTCAATTATTTTCTAAAAGTCAAATTGTATGGTAAGTCAGTATTAAGGAAATGAATTTATTTACCGATAAAAAAATAAAAAACAAAATATATTACTTAAAACAAAATAAAAAAATAATAAATAAAAATAAACAAAATAGACTGTTTTTATTACATCTGAACCAACCCAACTTCACGAAACCGCGGTTGGACCAGCCCAGGCCCAATCTCCCTTACATTCAGATTAAGCCAATTTGCCTCAACCCATGCTTCTATTGCACCCCACACACACCCACAAATCGCACACACACGCCCTTACCCATTCACACACTCCTCTGCCTCCTCTCTCCCACTCCCTTGAGCATCGCCGTCACCACCATTGCTCTGGTGTTGGCTGTCGGCATCCTCACTGCGGCAGCTTGCTCCCAATTCGCCCTTTTGCCTGACGCCTCCTCCTGGCTCAATTTCATGCACACACTCGCACACCCGAGCCTTACGAACCCTAGCTATGTCGTCGAGCTCCTTGTCCAAATCGCCGGCCGCCGGAGCCTTGCCGGCAACAATCTATCTCTAGATCTATGACTGCGCGACCTCCTTGCTCATCCTAGCCTGTGTGCGCTCAAAAGAGCCTTACGACTAGAACTGATATGAAACTAGATGAAGATGAACTCCAATCTAGTCTTTGAGATTGGCCTGATCTTTCAAAATAGATTGATCTCACCCAAACAACAAAGCATCAACTAAACAATTAAAAAAATAGATAGAAAGATAGATAGATGAAATGTGTAACCTAACAAAGAGGTCGACTAACTTGTGTAAATTAGATCTAACATAAACCAATAGATCACAATATTCTAAACCACAACTCAATTCAGATCCAATCAACCCAATAAATTAGAAACTTGTAGAACCAATTGGAGGAATTTAACAAAACCCACCCTTGAATCTTACCCGAGGAAGAACAAGAGCAAAACTAGATAAAACACAAGATAAACTCATGCAAAATTGCTAGAAAGCAATAAGAATTGTGTTGATACGCAAAAGTTGTTTTTAGAGAACAGATTACATGCATATATATAGCTGTTAGGGGAAAAAACAAACCTTAACCGCCAAACAAAGTATATCCAACTAAAATACTAACAAAAATATCTCTAAAATAAATTTGAACTAACAATAGAAAGTGGAAAAATAAAAAGAAACTGATTTGAACTCAAACACCTCCTCCAAATCCAATTCAAACTGAATCTATGCAGCTAGCAAGAAAACTTATGAAAATTCTTTAAATTTTGCTCAAAATTTGGTAAATTTGAGTTGTACTCAACCTTGACTGATCCCCATAGTTCCACGTGTTTTGGAGAGAATTTGACCAATATTTGACTCGGATTTGACCAAATTCAAACGTGACAGCCAACTGGAATTTCAGATTTTTCTCCTTGTTTATTTTCTTCAATTAAGGTGCAAATGAAGTCCAAATTTAGTGTTCTTGGACTTCTTGGAAAGCTTGTGAAGTTTACTTTCAGAAAAATACAATTTTGTATATGTTTGGAGCACTTTGCTAGAGCCAAAATCTCGAAACATTGCACCAGTATTCTATGAAAAATGTGCAGCAGTAAACAAAACCCAATGTCTTTATTATGACTTCTTTGATGTTCTTTGAGGTGTTCTAGATATTCCTCATGCATCTCTATGCTCTCGTATCTAATACAAATCAAAGATCTCGCAATAGATAGTATTTTTAAAAAATTTAAATCACAATTCAAATATGTGAGAAAATCTTGTATTTGAGTTTGAAACTCTCTTACTTTACTCATAATAATTAGTCCACTCATTGAGGGGTTGGGGTAGATGTTGGTGTAGAGATGTCCTCGTCACAAAACATAGCTGCTCAAGGCATTGCGGTGCTTCGGCGATCATTGCAATGGCGCCCCAGCCTCGTCCTCACTGAGACCTCTGCTTGGGCTCGGCACATCGCGTCTCAGTGCACAACGCCGCAGCACACCTAAGCCTCGCCGTGCACGTACATGCTTTGTCGCCCCTGTTTCATCACCCTCTCTCTTTCGTGCTTTTCCCGGCACATGTGTTGATGGCTAGCCATAGCCTGAGCCACACCGTCATCGCCTCTCCTCTGTCACAGATGGATGTGCCCTTGCAGTGTGGCCGCGCTGGTAGCTAGCTGTCTGGCTGAGGCCACCCCAGTCGATTCGCCAGTTGCCCGATCGTCGGCGCTGCGCCCCAGGTAAGTTCTCTAGCCCCCACCTCTCTCATGTACATTTTGTAAGGGATTGTTGTGTGTTTATGCTCTGTGATGGCCGTGGTGCCAATGTGCTTGTAAATGATGGTGTTCATGGCCTGTAATGCCAGCAAGAATGTGATACTAGTGTAGGATTAAGGATGCTGACTAGAGGGGGTGAATATGAGGCTTTTAAAATTTCTTTTCAATTAAGAAATTTTAAAAGATATTTTGGATAACCTAGATTTTGCAAAGGGGTTTAACAACAATCTAATCAACTAGTTGCATTCAACCATATGAAATAAACAATTCAACATGCAACAACAATTTAACACTAGTTGCAAAAACTCAATATGAATTATACAATACACCAAGCAACTAATGAGTTAAACAATTGTGTCAAGATAAATATGAAATTAATAAGAGATACGCAATTGACACAATATTTTTATCGAGGTCTCGGAGACTCGCCCGCGTCTCCCCTACTTCTCATTGAAGCGCTCACTCATGAGCCTCGCTGAGATATCCATGAAGGATATCTCACTAGGATTGTTCCTTCTCCACACCAGATAGGCGAGCACCATACCTTTCACAAGTTCCTGTCGGCCTCTCCGACAAACTTCAACGGAGAGATCGCGACTCTTCTTCGACACCGTCTAGGCGAAGGCGATCGCCAAGAGTAACAAGTCGGATGCGCTTTTGCTTGAACGAATCTCGTGCTACAAGCTCAAAGATGCAAATGAATGCTCAACACTCTAGCACTAACATGCAAATAGAGATGAAGTGCACTAAACACTCACAACCTCTCCCAAATGCTCTCTCTTAAATCCACTAAGGATTTTGGGCTCAAATCTAGCTTCTAGATGCAATATCTCATATGCAATGAACTTGGCTAGCTTTTCAACAGAGAAATCAACTTCTTGAGCAACCCCAAATGAGGGCAAACACAACATATATATAGCCCTCAAAGAAAACTAGCCGTTTGCCACGAACAGGCAAAATTTTGTATAGGCCGGACACTGTCCGGCCAGTACAACAAATTTTGACGGTTGCAAAATGTCAATTACCATTGGGGTTTTTTTGTAAAGGTCGGACAATGTCCGGCCATGACGGACAAAAGCCCCGGGACATATATATCAGTCTCTGTTAACTCGGCTCAAACAAATTGTACAGGCCGGACAATGTCCGGCCCATCTGGACAAAAGCTCCTGAACGAATGCAAACGTCTCTGGTTCACATTTTGCAACAGGCTCCAAAAATTTGTACAGGCTGGACAAAGTCTAGCCAATATACATTGACAGTAAAAAAGCATAAATTTTGATTTAGAGATCTGATTGAGGTGATTTTTGGCTTGTTGGAAAGATAACTCAAAAGGCTACAATTTTGTCAATAGGAGCAAGACCTAGAAAGACCTAGATATTTCTAGAAAATTAAAACAATTTCCTACTACCAAAATGTCCAACACAAAAAACATCTCTAATGCAATTCTGGGTATTTGCCCATACGGATTTGCTGTTTTCAAGCGGATATCTCAGGTGACACTCAGTGATGACCACGACCAATATGATTTATGAACTAAAACCACAAGTCGAATATCCGATTGAAAACAGGTGGTCGGGTGAATTTGGTCGAGCGTATGTTTTCGGGTGAATTTGGTCGAGCGTACGCAAGCGAGCCGAAGACTGGTACGACCAGCTTGAACTCCTACGACCACGACCAAACCCTAAACAAGGATACGATCAGAATGTGCAAATACGATCACGACCAGCTCTAGAATATAAACCAATTTAAATAGCTGACGATCAAGACTAAGTGCAGTTTTCAAAGCATTTTCTTAATGAACCACAAACTACACTTAAACTCTCCAGCAATGCAAGAGGGGATAAAACACTAGTGCAAGATGATCTGAATGCATTTGAGCTTCCACACTAGATAGATTCAAGCTACTAGTTTCCAACCCCTCTTAATAGTACGGACAAACTAGCAAAAGAATCTTATCAACCCGGTCTATCTTCAAAACACCGAGACTGGTAAAATCCTAACAAAAACAATCCTTAATCTTGGATTTTACCTTCAATGAAACTCGACCTCGTGAAGCTCGACCACTCGACGCTTGTCCTAGCAAAGCTCGACCTCGCTAAGCTTGACCTCGCTCGAGATGACTCATGTCGGCATCATTCTCTTCACGCCCTTGCTTGCTTTCATCTCGTGACCAATCTGAGACTACAACACATACACTCAATGCACAACGTTAGTCTCATAATCAGTTTGTCATTCATCACTAGAGAAATTACTCCACACATGAGTTAGCTCAACAATTTCTCTTTCCGGTGAAATGACAAAACCATATTCAACAAATAGCAAATGAGTATGAGATTAAATACATAATCATATAGAATCGTATATGATAAAGACATACGCGCACGATCTATACTACACATGTCGTAATGGCAATCAGATCAGATGACCAATATGATGAGCTCCCCTCAGCATATTCATCGATGTCAAAACCTTAATAAGAAACCATCAAACTTCAGGATTTATCTCATGATATTCTAGTTTCGAACGGCTATATTCCAACGGCTAGTTTCGAACTATCATATTCCAACGGCAAGGTTCGAATGGCTATATTCCAACGAATAGTTTTGAATGGCTAGTTTTCAACGGCCACATTCCAACGACTATATTCCAACGGCCATATTCTAACAACATTGATAAATTTAATTCATGCATTGATTAATAAAGCATCATATATAGATTAACAAAGAAACATACATGGTTGGCTATCCAAAGTAAATTCAAAACATCAAAACTAATCTTGGCCCTCCAGGGCTTTAAGTTTATCTCTTATCATCTTTATGCCCGCCGCATACTCCTCTTTCTGAACGTCGTTCATGATGGATTTGTCGATACCCACCATTCTCGAGTATGCCTTGTACAAGGCAGATTTTTCCTTCGACTTCCCCAGGCTGCGCAATGACTCAGACATATGAATTGCGTCCTTCCTTTTTTCAACATGGTCATTGTGATTGTTGATGAAGGCATCAAAATCCTCTCGCATTGCCGCTGTAGAATCCTACGTTGCATCAATTTTGCTCTTACCTTTGCGTTTCGCCTTAGCTGTGTCTCGTCCTTCTGACCGTATCTCTACTAGTGGCACATCATTGTTGTTGGACGATGACGTGTAGGTGCCCGACTTAGACAACCTGCTTCTTTTGTTGGCAGCATCAACGTAGACTGTGGACCACTTAGGTTGCCCGCGAACTGCCGTCCACCAGTGATCCAAGACGAACGGATGTCCCATCTCCGTCTTGTACATCGCATGGGCCTGCGCCATGAGTTGGTCGTTGAAACGACCGCTAGTGTATGCATCTTTCAGTCGGAGCCAAACACCATTAAATTGAACCACTTTTTTATTGCTCCGTTGCCAGTGGTCCTTGCAGTGTTTGGTCTCCCTCCTGTTTGTCGGGACCGTGTTGTTGAATGCCACTGCGACATTTGCCTAGTACATATCACACTTCCTATTGTTTCCTTCAATAGGAGCGAGCGAATTGCTGAACCAGGAACTAATCTGTGTGTTGTCAAAAAAAAATTGAATAACGAAGTCGAACGTAAATACATTTCTCTCATAGTACTCCTGTACGAAAATCACCGACTTACCAGTTTTATGTCATCATCGGTGGACCATGGTAAGCGCTTTGCCTTCTGGCTAGCGTCGACGGCAACATTGGTGTTGCTGTCATCGACGACAACTCGGGCCGCTAGATCGGGTGGAGCAGAGTCTAGAGTGCCGTTGTCGGAGACAGACGCAAAGTGCGGTTGAGGTGAGGAAAACTGCGTACAGGTCGGTGGCATACCGACAAAATGAAAATTTTGGTTATACTATGGGGGCAGTGGAATTGCATGGCCGTGTGGTGGATAGGGATGATAATTTTGGCCGTACTGTGGATACAGCTGTTAAGTTGGTGGATATGGAACGTAGTTAGGGGATACAGTGGCTACGAAAAACTGGATTGCTGTTGGGTGTTTGGGTTTTCGGTGTTTTCACAGAGAGAATGGGAAGAGTCAAGCCAATTAACGAAACCGCCAGGTGGAATAGAATCCATGTGGAATTTTTGAAAATTTTTGCAGCAATTATGGAGTGATTTTGGGTGTAGATGGATGAACAAATGTGAGTGAAAATGGTGAAAAAACATGTCTTTATAAAGGGGAGGGTTGGAAAAAAAATCTGTGATTTTTTGGGGGTTTTTTTGAAATTTTTTATGATTTTTTATAGCAAAAATGAATTAAAAAATGATTCAACGTCTATTTTTAAACGGCCATATTAAAATGGTCAATTTTTTTAGAGGCTGACAGGTGAGACCCGCATTTTTTAGCTCCTCAACAACTATTTTTAAATCCCCTCGCTTACAGGTGGGCCAGCACAAAAATGACCCCACCTGTTATCCTCTATGGCTGAAATTAAATATGTACATAATTAATACTTAAAATGAGTGCGTTTACTAATTCCTACGGTCAATTATTACAGTTCATTCAATGACAGGTGGGCTTTGATTTGCCTTGGGCCCACGGCTTAGCGGCTGGAGCTCGCACGCCAGCGTGTCGCCGACATCAACAACGAGGCGCACTCCCGGGTGGTGGGCCCCACTCGGCTTTAAACGCGTGCGATGCATTTAATTATTACTCTGCGTATGACGTGTGGGAAGGCAACCTGTGGGGCCCATAGGTCAGTGATTGTTCTCGAGTTATGCGCGGTGCATGCAGTTGCTGACACCGGCATGGTAAACGTGGGCGTGGGGCCCACGCTGTAATTGCGTTTGACGTTGAAACCGTGCCCCCGTGAATGACATGTGTGTCCTTTTATTCACTGGTCTCACATGTCAGATATTGATTTACGCGAGTAGGGTTCGTCGTTCGTTTTCTCGGTGGGGCCCGCAAACCGTGTCCGCTCGGGTCTTCGTCTCCTCCAACGACGGCGCGTTCCTTGCCATGAGCTCGCCTCCCGTTTGCCTCTTCCCATAGCACGCCCCCGTCCCATCGCATCGAGCAAACGCCGAGCAGCCCTCCGCCACCGTCGACACAAGCTGCCCCTGCCGTCGCCGTTAGAGTTCGCCTTATGATGCCATGCGTAGATAAATTCTAGATACAAACTTACCTTGTTCTTGCTGTCTGAGATCTCAAACTATGTGTGTGAGTGAAATGTCTTATGTATTGTGTTTCTTCCTTGTTGTCGCGCAAGATAATGAGAGGTGGCTATGTTTACTATAGCATAGCCTTAGGTGGCACTATGCATGTGCAGCAAGTAGCTTTTGGGTCTTTTGTGATTTTTGTAAAGTCTGAGAACTCTTTTTGCAAATGTTAAGGGCCTCTTTGGAATTTTAAAAAGCCTAGGGGCCTTTGTGCAAAATTCTTAAGGTTTTGTTTGAGTTTTTAGGTTTATAAGGGCTTAAATGTAAAATACTCTGAGTAGACCCTTAGTGCTCTCCAAGCCGATCAGTTGACAAGGTAGGTGTAGGTTTGTATATTATCTTCCCTCTTCTCTCTTTGAGCGAAATTTAAAAAGGATTCAAAACGACCCGAAACAACCCAAAAGATACACCATTTTTTAAAATGCTGGATGAGTACAAAATAAATATAAAGGCAAGTAACAGCACTTGCCAAAAAGCTGAGAGGTGGCTGCGATGAAACCTCTAAATAGATACTACTCAAGTTTGACTGCAAAACTTTTTTAAAACTCCAAAATTTAAAAATTTTGAGTTGATTTCGTCAGCAGTGTGACCCTAATCATCCTCGTGACTTTGAACTGTTGACCAGTTTTGTGATCCTCACAATTGTCACATTTTCTTACTTTAGCTTGCTATATTTTTTTAGTTTGTGTTGTCGTATTTTTTAGGTTTGTCAATTTTTCTTATTGTAAGTTTGTTTTATTTTTCTAGGTTATGTCATTTTCTTATTTTACGTTGTTTTATTTTTTTAGTTATCACATTTTTTATTTTAGGTCATTATATTTTCTTATTTTAAATTATCACATTTTTTTTAGAAAATTTTTTTATATAAAAATGGTAAGTGATCTTTCTTTTATTTTAAGCAAATAATTATTTTATGAAAACTTTTCATGTTCACAATCTTTTTAAGAATGAAGCCGGTTTTGGGATGTTTTAGTACAACAACCTACAAAGTTAAAGATTCTAAATGCAATACCACAAGATAAGGCGTTAATTATATTTTTCACCATATTAACGCCCTTCTAATACCATTTGAGATAAAAGAGAATAACCTTGCATCACATGTCATCAGCCAGTGCTTATGGTGTTAAAATGTTTCTCTTTGTATTACTGCCTTTCTAATGCCATTTGAGATAAGAGAGTAATATTGTATCTACCGCACAGACATCAGTAACACCAACAATTGTAGCGTCAACCAAATTTCTTGCCACCTTAATGCCCTTCCAACTCCATTTGAGATAAAAAGAGTAAAGCTACATCCTATTCCCTTATCCTCACAACACGCATGATTATAGTTATCCATATTCTTTTGTATTATTTATTATTTATGTCCATCTAATATCACGTGAGACAAAAGAATAACATCACATTATATATCAAATCTTTACACACCAACAGTTATAGCATTAGCTTTCGCGCCAATATCATATCCAAATATGTAATACTACAATTATGATTTTACCTTCATAAACCCTAATACTCCACTGATCACGGATAAAATCACATACTATATCATATCCTCACAACACCAACAGTTATAGCATTAACTCTTGTGCCAATATCCTGTTTGACGGTCTACTACAATTATGATCATTTCACTTTTACAAACTATAATCCTCCGCCGATCACATTTGCTTTCTCTCCCATAAAACTTGGTTAATTAGTTCATTCCTTAAGAAGAATTTAGCATGCAACGATTGCTTGGTCTCGATAAAATTTGGTTAATTAATTAATTCCTTTGAGAAGAAATTTGCATGCTCTAATTTTGCTTTTTCAAATTAGAAACTAATTTATTTTCTATTTTCTCTCTTTTTTTTCTCCGCACCGTGTGAAATATTTGTACTCCTCGACGACCTCCTCTTCTTCCCCTAATCTCCGACAGTTCCCATCTCCCAAACCCAAACCCCAACCCAGAACACACGAGAAAAAAAGTCGCACGCGAGGAGCAAATAAGGAAACCAACGCGAGAAATCCCACCAACTTCTCCGGCGAATCCAAACCCTAGCGCCTCTCCAGATCTCGCAGCCGCCACCTGTGTGCTCCCCCCGCCTCGATGTGATCGAGCTCTAGGGTTCGCGCGGGTGTGGGCTGTCTCCTCGATTTCTCAGGGATTTCTAGGGCTTGGAGTCGGAGGCTGCGGTGGCGGCGCGAGCGCACATGAGAGATCCGGCGCACCGCACGAAGGCGGTGCTGCGGCGGCTGCCGCCGGCGATCGCGCAGCAGGCCGTGATGGAGCAGATCGATGCGCGCTTCGCCGGCCGCTACGACTGGGCCTACTTCCGCCCCGGCAATGCCAGGTTCGCGTTTTTTCTCCGTGTTTTTTTTTGTTTTTGGATTTTTGTGGGTTTAGTTTGCGTGTTTCGGCCCTTTCGGGTGCTCGTCAGGTGCTAATTTTGTGGTGTTAGCTATTTAAACGAGGAATAATTCAAGTGGCTCAGGTTAAATTCGCAATTAACAGTGCTATTCTGTGGAATAATCGAGAAACAACAGCTTGGACTATTGCTAATGTTGTTTAGTTTTGCGTTAAAACTAGTTCGTTTGGTATATCCGGCGGTCGACATATTGCTTGTGGACGATTAATTACTTGCGACTTTGGATGGTTTTAACTTGTAATTTTTGTGTGTTTAGTTTGAAGCATGATTTATGGTCCTCCGCTGTGTATATGAGAAGTATAACTGGGATTCGTCATTTCGTGATATTTATGTTAGTTTTTGTTGGGATGTATTACTGATTTGCATTGTAATAGTTTTGATGATTTTGCTGGAACTAGTGATTGCCTTTATAGATGTGCAACTGTCTCAGTTCTTCCTTCTTGTTAATTTTTGTGCTCTAGTTAGTAGTTTCCCAAGGTTTTCTTGTATTGTCAACTAGAAGGGCTATAGCCATTAAGAAGGCTAAAATGTCTGTTTTTAAGTGTCTCTTTATGCAGCTGCTGGAGGCGTTATGCGCAAGCTTTTAGTCTAATTGTTCATCGGCATGCTTGTCTGTGATTTGGTTTCAGGTTATAGAGCCAGTTGCAAAAAACTTAGTGTAGAATTTTCTACTTTACTCTGATTGATTAGCAAGTCTGCATGCCCCTTGTACGTTAGCTTAAAAGGGTGTTTCCATCTGCGTCCTTGCAAAACAGCCTAAGTACCCTGCTAGAGGTGAAATATCATGCGTCTTCATGAAACACTAGTCATTGAATACATGTGTCCCTAAAAGACCAAGATGCCCCTGTTTTTTCTATCCTTTTTTCTTTACCCTTTTCTCATTCTCTTACTGTTGCTGGCAGCCTCTGCCACCTGCCGCTGCCCACTGTCCTCAAACGCTGCCGGTTGCCACCTGCTGCCAGCACCGCTGCCACCGCTTGCTGATTGCTGCCCACCGTTGCCACGACCTAGCCATCTTCCACATTCACAAAAGAAATAATCAGAGAGGTTTTTTGGCCATGTTGGGGGACACACACACACACACACACATATAATGACTTAAGCGTTTTGTTAGGAAAGCAGGTATTTCACTTTTGGGGACATATTTGTAATTTTGAAGGTTCGCTGGAGCATGGTTGCATTGACCCCTAGTTTTAATGGCCTATATTTGGCTATTGATTGATTTTATAAGTTACTTGTTTTTTACAAACTTGTGAAGCACTTCAATTATTAGTGAAATGAAAAAATATATGCAAGTACACATTTTTGATGATCAATTATGCACTTTCTTGAAATGAATAAATTTGAATAAACTAGGAACTGCTTATTGATCTTACAAATTTGGTTCATTGCTTTCATCCATCGCTGTGTGCTTCCTTAAGTTTTTGTTGAAGTTAACTTATAATTTCATCTTCTTAAGTCGATGTGACCAGTAGTTAGCTTAGTGGATTCTGCTATTCAATCATGTCAAGTTGATGTGACCAGCGAGTTAGCTCCGTCTATTATACTATTCAATTGTGTCATGGAGTGTTTTACTTCAAATAGAGTAACTTGATACTTCAGTCATGTCATGGACCAAAGTTAAATGAGAACTACATTCTTCTTAGTTCATTTTTATTTATTTCTTGAATTTGCTAACACAAGTTTTTGTCCAGTCAAAAGAATCATAGATATTCTCGGCTCTACCTTAATTTCAAGAGTTCAGAAGATGTTGTTGAGTTTGCTGAGTACTTCAATGGGCGCGTATTTGTGAATGAAAAGGGTAATTGCTTTTTTTCCCTATTCGGTACCTTTCCCCAATTGGCCCTCATGTCTTTTATATTTGGTATACAAAATTTATATTCTTATGTTATCTCAACTCGATCACTTTGGAGGCTAGAGGTATAAGCTTGTTATGGAGGCACCCTTTGCATTACTTATTCCTATGTTTTTTGCAATTAATTTTTTTTTTCACTTGTTCAGTTGAAGGTGGAGGGCTCATTTTAGCATAACATGCGATGGGATCTGTACATCAACCATACTAGTGTATATCATTCAAGTAGAATTTTGATGCTGGAGAATTGAAGCTGGGTCATGTGGATTAGTACTAGTGTATAGGGTTTGCCCTTGGTCTACTTCTGAAGATCACTGTCTGTACTCAACTAGTTGACATCTAGAGCTCCTTTTGCCTGTTATAGTTAAGCAGGAAAGAAAAAGGTCCAATAGGAAGGCATCATGCTCAGACACACCACTAATTCATAGGAAGAAGTAGCTGCTGTTACATCATGCTCATGCAGTGCTTTAGAAATTTAGAAACGTTATCGTATTTGTTTTATCCTTCATCTATTAGAGTTGATGTTCCTGCTCAGACACTCTTGACTCTATAATTTTTTTTTTGCTTGTGGATGCATATTTTGCACATGTTTCTCTAATTTAGATTCAGATAAAATTTGTTGGTTAGGGTGAATCTCTAGTTTCACTATATTCAGGTTGATCCTGAACTGGTATGCTTAAATAAGGAAACACCATTAGGTTGTATATTTTAATAATGCTACAATATACTGTGGTTCTCTGCCCTTGTACTTCCTGTGTTTGTTGGGTTTGGTCAGGAACCAGCCAAAGGTTGTGGCTGCAAGCAAGCACAACATATTTTGGGGCGATAGACTTCCAGTAAGGCATTAAGTGGGAACATAGGTCCATAACTTATCCTAATCAATTTGTGAAATTCTTTTTTGCACCAGTGGAGTGTTGTTTGCAAATAATGCTTTCTTTTCTTTTCTTTTCTTTTTTTTGGTTGGGGGCCTGCATCTGTGCAGTTCTTAAATTATGTCACGCTTTTCACATGGTCATTTTGCCAATGGCATTATGCTAGGTGCTCAATTTAAAGCCCTTGTGGAATATGCGCCGTCGCAGCAGGTCCCCAAGTCTAATGTCAAGAAGGATGGCCGTGAAGGAAGTGTAATCAAAGGTTCGTAACGCTATCTCTGTATAACTCGTTGCAGTGGCGGGTGGATGTGGGGTCCTGTGGGGGCACAAGACCCCACTGAAATGGATGTGGGGTCCTGTGGGGGCACAAGACCCCACTGAAATTTTGCACAAAAGCCATTTTCCTATAATGTATTTACACCACAGGACCCGACTGAAATTTTGCACAAAAGCCATTTTCCAATAATGTATTTACATAAATGTCCAAAAGCTTTCCTTACATATGTAAAGAAGGGACTCCACTCAAATAATGCTGTATGTGAGGGACCCCAGTGTAAATATTTCTGCTTCCGCTAGTGAGACTTTGCAGAATAGGCTCCATATTTTCATTTTTGCAATTCTTTGGAACTTAGCTAACAGCTCTCTTTGTTATATAACTAGATCCGGAATACTTGGAATTTCTTGAGCTTATTGCAAAGCCTGCTGAACATCTTCCAAGTGCTGAAATTCAGCTTGAAAGGAAAGAAGCTGAAAGGGCTGGTAAGTTATCTGATAATGTTCTATTGGTGGTGTTATGTTCTTGCTTGAATTGATGTATCTACTCAAAGATGCCAAGCATAGAAACCAGGGTTTGTTATTATTTGGTTCTCAATGCAGCTACTGGAAAGGAGGCACCTGTTGTGACACCTCTTATGGTTTTTGTCCGTCAGCAAAGGGCTGCTAAGAGCATGGCTCAGGTACATTAGTTCTTTAACATGTAGTGTTGTTCTTTTTGGTCAACTGGCATTTAGCTAATGTTTTTGCACATTGCAGAGATCTGGAAGCAGTAGACTGAGCAGAAAAGTTGCAGGTGTTGTAACTAGCAGTTCTAGTCCTTCCAAAAGGAGTTCTGAGAAGCGCAGGAGCTCCACTTCAACGGTAATATACTTGGTTAGGAATTTTCTGAAAATTTCTTTGGTCACAATAAATGGAGCTTAATTGTTCCATATGTATCTGTCATCTTTTTATGCCTACCTAACTTCCTGAGAAAATCCTGCCTGTTTTTTATTTGTGGTTTCTATAACAGGCCTTACCTGTGAAATGTCGTCTTCAGTTTGTTGTGCCAAGTAAACTATGGTCTGAACTTATTGATTTTGCTGTTTTGCTGTTTTCTTCAGCAGTATGTTTTACGAGATAGTGCTAAAGAGAAGCCGACTTACCTCCTAGTGTCAAGAAGAGAGGAGCAGATGCTTAGAGAAAAAGCTATTGCTGGAACTTCAGGTGGTAATGAATAAAGAGACCAGATCATTATGCTTTTGTTTATATTCATTAGTCATTACTGTTGTTGTCAACAGTTCTTTTGATGTTGAGAGTGTATTACATAAAGGTAGTCTTTCTGCTATCAGCTATTTCATTTGTGTTGTTAACATGCTGTATCAGCTAATGCACGGTACCTGCCTGTGGGCCCTAGCACTATTAATTGGAGCTGAGCTAGGTGGTATGGAAAATGGTACCTCTCAATCCAAGGCTGTAAGCCATAGACATAAGGGATAATGGTAAGGTTCAGTGGAGTTGTTGATGGTTGTGGCCGATGGAATTGTCCCTTGCAGTCCAATAGGGGGAATGATGTTGTTCCTCCTTGGAAGGTCCCATCTATTTCCAATTATTACTGTTGCTTTTATCTGGCCTGTTTGAGATCAGAATTAGGTTCCATTTTCTTTCTTATTTTCACTCTTTCTTCCAAGCGTGGATATTTCTTTTTGTTCCAGGTAGGGAAGGTAGTTAATTCTTGTCTTATGCTGTATGCTGAATCTTTGTTCTTCCAATTTATCAGTTTATGACATATTCTCTGAGTATTGGTTTCTAGCTATCTTGTGCTTTACCACTTTCCATCTATGTCTGTCTCACTTTGTAGGATATTAAAGTATTATTTTAGAAAGGTCAAACATATTGTGCTAATATAATGTCTTTAAAATGCTAGGTTGTTCTCTAATGATAATCCTCTTGGTGTTTGTTTTGTTTTGTCTCTTAGATTCTTTGAGTGGGGTAACATCTGGATCTGCTCAGGCTATTGAGGCTAAAAAAGACAAAATTGTCCTTTTGAAAGGAAGAGGAAGGGTTGATTCTAATGTAAGCAAACACATTACACAAAGATATTTACCTTTTTCTAAGTATCAAATGCGTCATTTGATCAACCTTTTGCAACAGACATCTGACAGTGCAGCTCAGCAGCTGGCGGTTACCCCTATGAAAAATGCATCCCCGGCTACTTCTAGACAAGATCAGCGACTTGAGGCTAGTGGCAAAATAATCAGAAGTATACTTTCAAAGGAAGCACGTCATGTGATTGCATCTCACCCTGAGCAGGAAGGCCACACTATTAATGCTGAGAAGGATAAGCGACCACCACGGGCTCCAAACATGCGTTCAATTGTGAAGGATCAGATGGTTGAAAGTGTTGACCAAAGCCATTTTGATGAGAAACACAACCATCTGCACGGTTCTGTATCAGTTGGTGAAAAGATCGAAAGACATGCAAGAAATAGAGATAGACCTGATCGTGGTGTATGGGCCCCTCGTCGCTCTGACAAGTCTCCATCAGTTGGTGGTACTCAGGCCTCATCTTCTGAGTTCCTGACAATTCACTCACATTCTGGTGAGAATTTCTCCCAGCAAGCAGATGGTATGAATCTCTGACAAACTATCTTACTATTGATGGTGCTCATTTTAGGTAAAATATTAACTGTATGGCTTTCTGTAGGCCATGGAGAGAGAAAAACAGATACAAGGACTCATGGTGGTATTCGAGGCGGTCCTGTAGAGAATGGTTTGTTTCTTGGTTGTTATGTTAGTGATTGCAGAACAAGCTGCAATCTGTTTTCTAAATTAGTTTATTCAAAGGTTCATGCTGTTGGTTTTTAATCCAGGACATAGGCATGTCAACCGCCGCGGTCCTCCACGTGGTCCGAAGGAGACTGAAATCTCTGCGAGTACATCTGATGGAAAGCCCTCAAAGAGGGGCTCCACCAGCTATGGTGCTCACGAGGTGAATTACTGTGAAGTTTCACATGCTGTCTTGGTTGATTGCGTGGGCCTATTGTTCTGTAATTATTATTTCATTCAAAATTCTAATACTATGAATGCCATATGCAGAGACAAGTATGGGTTCAAAAGTCGAGCTCGGCATCGTGAATTTACATATTGATGGTATGTTTTGTTATTTTGTTTGTAGTTTATTCAACTGATAGTCATGCACTTGCTTATTAAATGTTAGAATGCAATGATGCTTATGTTCTCAGCACCATCAATTGCATGTGCCAGCTCTAATATATATATATATATATTTGGCATCTTGTTAACAAAAGCTAGCCTACCAAAATCATCTTAGACTATCAATATGAACTTATTCTAAATATTACTGATTTATTGATGAATTATGATTTTCACAATGTTAACTGCAGATACACTCATCAAAGCAGATATTGCAAAGTTGTGGAGAAGCTTTGGATTTTGCAGTTCATTCTTCTCTTTGTCAGCTGTTGATCCTGTGAAGTATGATAAAGAAATGCCTGTCAATCAAATGCTTCCAAGAAACGCAATCTCAAATTTGCCAATCAAAATCTCATCTATAGCTGAAAGGGGAGCTTTTTGATTTGATTCGCAGCAAATAGTGAGGTAACATAACTGCGCGTAGGTAGCTCTCGATTGCTTTGGTTGAGATTTGATTTGGACCCAGGGTTGCTATTTCTGGAGCAATGGATGGAAATTGCTTTGCATCGATACCTCGTAACAGTGGTCATGTATTTCCAAGACCCCTGGAGGATATACACAACCTCGACAAATCATCAGAGATGGGTGTAAATATCTCTGGAGAAAGGAGAGGTCTGGTTCTGATTACTGTTTACAGGTTAGAGGCTCCATGTATTTACAAAAGAGAGTTTAGAGGCTACTCAGTTTGCTAAATAAAAGGTGAATTTAGTTGTTAGGTTCTGAGAACCCCGTGTTGAGGCGGCTGCTATTGTGGTCACCGTGACAAAATCTATCCTAAGGGTGCAAAATGATGTCCTCTCAGTTTGGTTTTATGTTTCGAGTAAATGGAATGTGAGTTGTTTTGACATGTTAGAAAGTGTTGCTGGTGTGTGCTTTGCTCTTAAGTTTCACCAGTTAACTGGGGGGTTTTCATGTTTTATATGCATGGTGTATAGCATCAAAGTGCTTGCTGTTTTAAATGACAAGTAATTCTCTTGCCATGATGGTCTCTTGGTTTCTTAACCTTAATACAAAAAAACTCACTTGAGATTAGCTGTCAGATTTCATGCTAGTCCCAAGCACTGAACATGAAAGTAAGGTCGAGCTTTAGAACTGCTGTATGGAATGTGGCTTAAATGGGAGTAATGTGGAGTTCTATGGTTTGTGACCTTGTTAATCTGCCTGTCATGTCTTGTCACTTGTGTTGTTTCAACTTGAATCCTCGACGTGAGGCATCTCTCCTGTTCTGAGGCACTGGTGGGGCTAATCGCTCCTATCCTATTAAAGAGATGGTAAAAATACATTAGCTGGGCAGTAATTATTTCTAATGTAAGGATAAGGTTTTATTTTAGTCCTTAATTTCCGAGTCTTTTTTGATCTCCAACTTATGAAGGTTCAAAAAGTTCCCTCTATTTTCGGCTCAAGTTCTAGAAAAGCCTTCAACTAATAAATTATCAAACTTGGGTAAGCATGTTGAGCGTGGGTCATCTGTCAGTGACACAGGCTTTCTTTTTGTGTTAAATCATCTAGACCCGATGACAGGTTTCTTTTTTGACATTCAAAATGAAGATCTAAAATGGAGCAGTCTCCTAAACTAGATGACCAAAATAAGTGGTTTTTTTTTATGTTAATGAAGAACATCTTCCTTTTCCAAATCCAGGAGCGTCTTTCGTGGACAAATCTTTTATGGTACTGTAAATAATAAAATATAAATATGTAAGGAGAAAAAAAAAACGCATAATACAAAACGAGCATCCGAATATCCAGTGCCAAAACCAACGTATGCCGTGCCGTGTGTGATCCAAACCAGGCAGCAATACGTCTCTGCGTAAAGACACGTAGAATTGAATAATCCACGCACTACACGAAGAGACGTATTGTTTGAAAACGTGTTCGTCTATTCGGTAATGTAAAGCAGTTAGACCCGCCTACCTCGGGGCAAACCCGTAAAGCCACCGCCTAGTTTGCTCCTTCCTGCGGTCTCGCCGAGAGAGAGAGAGAGAGAGAGAGACGAACCCTAGGGTTTGCTCCATCTAATCGCCGGGATGCAGAGGTACGGGCTGCAGCTCCGAACGAAGCCGGCGTCGTCCTCGTCGCGGCCGCCTCCGCCGCAGGCGCGCCCCCTGGCGGCGTTTGCCGACGATGGCGACGACGACGTGGAGGCTGACATCCTCCGCCAGTCCTCCAAGAAACGCGCCCTCCAGAAGGTAACCTATTGGCTATCCCCTCCGCTCTTCACCCCTTACGTCGTCTCCTGGTATGAAACCTGCCACATGTGTGTAGGTGGAGGAGCAGCAGAAGAAGGCGATGGAGGAGGACCCCTCGGTGTTTGCCTACGACGAGGTGTACGACGAGATGAAGGAAAAGATCGCCCGCCCCAAGGTGCAGGACAAGACCGTTCGCCAGGTACACTTTAGTTCTGTAAAAATGGCGTAGTTTTTGTGCTTGTGGTGCTTAATTTATGCTTTACTGGGACAGACTACAGCTAAACTTGAAGGGATTAAGCTTAGAAATTGATCAATTGAGTGATTCTGGGAGGGAGGGTGGTGTTGGTTTGAGCTTAGTTTGGGAGCCTGTTTCTTAAGTTTTGGGTGTTGGTCCATCTAAAAGTTCGATCTTGGTGATTGGTGCTTACCTTGATGTCCTTAATGGAGCAATGGAATTTTATTGTTAATGCAGAGGCTAACTGAGGGAACTTCCCTACATTTGATGCTGCAAGTCCACGAGTGAGATGTATTGCACAATGCAACTAAATAATGAACACGTGTTTAGATGAGAACTTGCCAGTAGGAGAGTAGGAGATATGGTTTCACTATGTATTTCATGTCCTAATGTACTTCCAAATGATTTCATGATTTTAAGTTTTTAACAGCTAACTTTTATTTGTGTTTCTGTTTGATGTCCTTTTTTTGACACCATGAATCTCTCCTTGCAGTCAAAGTACATTGCAGCACTTAAAGAAAAAGCAGAGCAACGTAAACGCGAGCAGGATATAGTATACGAGAAGAAGCTACAGAAAGAGAGGAGCAAGGAAGATCACCTGTATGCTGACAAAGAAAAGTTTGTAACGTCTGCCTTCAGGAAGAAACTTGAGGAGCAGCAAAAATGGCAGGAAGAAGAGAGATTGCGGCAGCTTCAAGAAGAAAAGGAGGATGTAAGTTTTGCTCTTGTATTTATTGTTATATGTTTCTCCTTGTGTACTACTAGTTATTCACCTAAAATCTGTAGTCTGCATGCAAGCCAGATAAAAGGTGAGTTGTCCTCAAAATCTATAATCACTCTCTTAGATTGATCATGGCTTATTCTTAACACACTATGGTGCCCCATATTCTGGTCCCGAAGATTAATAGAACAGAGGGATGTTGGCTTTTCTGATGCTATATAAAAACTATATTCGTTTTCTGCATGACACTCTTTAACTACTTTTTTGTGGTTCTGCCATATATGACCTTGCAAAAAACATCCCTAAAAGTTATTCTTGTCTGTGTATCTGTGATATCTTTGCTAAATTACATAATTATAGCAATATGATTTCACTGATTTTACTTGTCTCTATATTTAGCCCATAAATCAGGTGCACACAGAAAACCAGTATAGTTCATATTTTACATACATCCATTGATTGATTGTTGGCTAACTTAAGTTGTCTCCTTTATCTGCTTTTTGTAGGTAACGAAAAAGAAAGACCTTAGTGATTTTTACTTCGGGCTTGAGAAGAATGTTGCTTTTGGTGCACGGACTCGTGACAACACAGAGCGTGCTAAGCCTGAAAAAGTGGGTGATAAAGTAGAGGATGCTAAAACTAGCAATTTGGATGCTGAAGAATCCGAACATTCCCCAGAGCGCAGGAGAGAATCCAGTGTAGGATCAGAGATGGCTCATGGAAGTAAGCGAGTGGAAGAACCCACAACAGCCAGATCTGGGAACTCAGGAGCTGCTATTCCTGCTGAGAAAAATGCAGATGCTTCATCAACTGCATCTCAGACTCCACAGAATATTCAACCAACACAGACAACAGAAGATCACTACAAGAGGGGTGCTGATGCGCTTGCTGCTGCCAGAGAACGAGCCCTAGCCCGGAAGAGAGCAAACGAGCAGCAATTATGAACTATGAAGAAGATAAATCATCAAGTTATTATGGTGTAAGCTTATCATATTTTTGTTTGTTTAGGTTTATTTGCAGACTATAATTTGATATCTCTTCATACATTTTCAGTGGACAATGCATGTATCTCACATCAAAAAGCGCTGCCCCTTTGGTTTGATCTGAATAATGCTGAATATCTGTCTGTACAAGGAAACCGAAAATTTCTGCTACTGAAAAATGGGGAAGATCTTGGCACATTGAAATAGATGGCATGGGCATTTCTGTTATTTTATGTGTATCAGTATACGATTTTAAGTTGCAACTCTGCTGTCAACTGTAACATGATTTCCCTATGGCACAAATGAAGGGTTATACCCTGGTTAATGTTGAATGAGATGAAACATATCCTGATATATTCTTGCAAGAAGCACCTATGTAGTCCAAATGAAAGAGAAAAAAAAATTGTATGCAGAATATTACTTGGGGGAGGAAAATGTTGAATCGGTGTCTTTTTTTACGGTTTTGACATATCTATGCCTGGAAAATTATGAAATGAGTATCTCAAATTCTTAATAGATCATGCAAATAGTTTGGCTGGAAGTGAAATCTATTATATTAAGCATATCATCATTACAAAAATGTTGGATTTGCCACTTCGATTTGCTGCATTCTTGAGCTTAGCCCCATGTTGAGGCGTTGAGCTGTTGACCACCCCGGACTATCTTCTTGTCATGCTTTAAGCATGCTACATGCTTGCAGCTCAAAAACTGCTACCACGCTAGTGCAAGTAATATATATGGGTGGTTTTTTTAGGGATAGTTATTAAGTAAACTCCAACTATCTAAGAAATGTGTGGGTTATTCTCTTACATATTGAGGCGTCTGATCTATTTTAAAAAAAAAATTGTAATAGATATAGATTTAAAACTAAATCAATCTTTATTTTTTTCTCTCTCTTTTCTCTACATTCTCTTCCTCTTTCCCCACCACTGTTGCTCTCACCCACCCCATTTTATTGGTTATGTCATTGATAACTATGTTATTGTGGTCAATCTACTGTTGTCACTCTTATCATAACTGTTGAAACTGAAGACAATGTCAATACTGCATATCACTTTTCTCCCATCACTAAATAATGTTGTGATTAACTATTTTTAGTATTGATTGCATTGACTAATACGCCTCTACTACTGATCAATTACAACTCCATCATCTTACCATTGCTCTGTCATAGTGATGTTAATGAGAAAATTAAGTATATCAAAAAGAGGTTTGATTTGAGAAAAAAATATGTAATATAAGGAAAAAAAATATTTCTCCTTAACAAAACTCTTTTTTTTTTGACATAATTGTTTATACATTATTATGAGTTTTTACGTCTATCTTTAAGACTTTTGAACGGACAGATCGGTAAAGAAAGTAGTACAAATAGTAAAGTAGTATTATTTGCTGTATGCTTGTGATACTAAACCACTAATTACTAAACGCCACCACACCCTCAGCAGCAGAAACCCCAGGGCTTGTTGTTTCCATCATCTCTCTCTTTATAGACTTAGCAGCTGCTTACATTCCACCCTTACCCCACAACCCTGCGAGATCCAAGCATAAACCCTAGACAAGGAGCTCTTGCCTACCACCATGGAGAGCCTGGTCCTCGCCTCCTCCTCCTCCTCCTCGCCCCGCGTCCCCCTCCTGTTCGCCGCCCGCCGCCGCCCCACGCCGCCTCTCCCCGCCGCCGCCCGGCGACCGAGGCGGCCGCGCCTCGTCGTCGCCTCCGCCTCCGCATCCGCATCCGGCGGCGCCTCTCTCGGTTCCAGGAACGGTGAGATATTTGCCAACTGCATCGTTAATCCCGTGCTCCCCGCTTTTGATTCGAGCTTCTGACAGCTTTCGCAGTGTTCTGTTTAGTGTTTGATGCTCTATGTATGGTGGGAAAATTGCAGCGCTGCGAGCAAAACTTGTGTCCGTGTGGCACTGATGTAGGGGGTTTTAGTGTTAGTTGTTACTGTGAGATGTACGGTAACGGGACTAGGATACGGTTTTGTGCCACAATTCGAAACGGAATTCTGTTTTGATGCAAGTATTATTGTTCTGACGAGGTTTAGTTGTTCTGATTAGGTAGGTTTTAGCGTTATGATTGTTTAATTTTTGACTAGGTTGAAGTTGTGAAAAGGTTTAATTATTGCGTGATTATTCTGTATTAGTTTTGTGTGATTGACGTTTGTGGAATTCTCTATCTGTATTAGTTTCGTTAAGTAGAAAATGTTGTTCAGATTATATATTTCTCACAATTTTAGCATCATGTCTGAGGTTTTTCATTGAACTGTTAGTGTTGGAGAGACTCAGCAGGAAGGGCTATGCGAGCATGTCGTCTTCTAATAGCAGTGAGACGTCGACTGGGACTGGTTCCATGCCTCCCATACCACCTCCGTCATCATACATGTGAGTTTGTTTCCTTCTGTTGATCGGTGCATTCTCTGTCTTCAGCTCACATAATTCAGGGTTTCTTTAGTGAGTAGCAGAAGTTCACATGTTTTAAACAACTATTGAATGTTGGGGTTGCTCTTTATGTGCTTCAGATATAAGAAATTGTGTATGTTGATGCCTGGAGTGGTATCTTTGTTGTCATCATATTATTCTTGACTTGTTGCAAAATCCTTGCAGCGGCTCACCTGTTTTCTGGATTGGTGTTGGTGTAGCATTGTCTGCAGCATTTTCCATGGTGTGGATCCCATTATCCATATGATTTACTTCGCTTTATGATGTGTCTTCTTGTTATAACTTAATTTGATGGTTGATGTATCAGGTCTCTTCAATGGTAAAGGTGAGCTCCCAGCAGTTCTTTGTTTTTGTGTCTCCAAAGGGTATGTTTTCTGCATCAATTGCATAGTTGGACACCAAATGAACCATTTGGTTGTATGCATAATACAGCAAAGGTCAAGTAAGTATTTTATAATAATCATATTTGGGTTTACCCTGGTAGTGCATCTGTGTAACATTAGATTAATTCTTGTTTTTTGGCTTTGATTTTGATTTTTTAGTATCTTGAAACATACTGCGCTAATTATAATGGATGTACAGCATAGGGTAGCCTGGCAGGCAGTGCAATTTCTTTTATCTTGCATGTTTTGTAGTTTCTATTGTTGCTATGATTTTTATTGTTAATGCACATCATTTGTTCCATGATTGATTTATCCTATATATTACCACTTAGCTGTATGACTTTACATTACTGTAGCTGTTGTCTAATAATTGCATTGCTCGCATTGTACAATTGTACATGTGGCTTTACATTACTGACCTATAGGCATTTGGCTGCCCATTTTTGAGATGTTGCGTAATATGTTGCAGAAATATGCAATGCAACAAGCATTCAAGTCAATGATGAGTGAGTCACCACCAGAATTTGATTACAACAAGTCTCCCTTTGGATCAAACTTGCCTTTCCCTTTCACAATGCCTCCACAGGCAGCTCCTGCAGCCCCAAGTAGTTTCCCATCCTCAGAACTGAAAAAAGATACCTCCCCACAAGCTGCGACTGTTGATGTTTCAGCAACTGCAGTGGAAGAAGCTGGAACTTCTGAAAAGGGGAATGAGGCTGAAACAACAAAGGCTCCACAGAAATTTGGTACAAACCTTTCAAATCCTGAGATGTGTGTTCCACCTGTTATTGGATGGAGGCTATTGTCTATTATGTATCACATGGTTTGTCATTTTGCATCAATTGCCATTGTGTCCAAGTCCCCCTCCCCCCCCCCCCCCCCCCCCCCCCCCACCAACACCCCCCCAATTTATAGCTTTAGTGTGTCAACTGTATTTTCCTGTACCATGGTTCCTCTTGTACCAAAAAATTAGGAAATAGAGACATGTTACCTGTTGAGTCAGAACATGATCCTAGTGGGCTTTTAGCTCTGTTGCTTGTTTTTCTTAATCCCTAACATAATATTTTCCCTATGTTTACCATCTTCTGCTTCTCACTGTTGTTTTCATAACAAAATTAATGCAGCTTTTGTTGATGTTTCCCCTGAAGAATTACAGCAGAAGGAATTTCAATCTTCTCTGGAGTCAGTAGATGTAAAAAGTGAAAGTAAAGAAAGTGAAAGTAAAGGGGATACTGAGAAAAAAGTAAGTCTGATCGCAAAGCTTAGTAATAGGGTTCCTATAAAATTAATAGTATTTAACACTTGTTTATGGTCTTTCAAGATTCCCACAAATGGAGCTGCTTTTAGTCCTAATGAAGGTGCTCCTAGTGAGCCAACTGAATCTCGTAAGTACTTGCACAATTTTTCTTTAAGATATGATCGGATTAAGATTAAAAAAATATTTGGTAGAAGTAAATTGTACTCTATTTCTTGAATTTTGGAATATTTTATGAAAATTCTTTTATGGTGTTCTCTGCATTATCTATTTTTCTTGTGTGGATAAATGTCCAATCTGATTCTGTGTATAGGTAAGTCAGGACCCATGTTATCTGTTGAAACAATTGAGAAAATGATGGAAGATCCAGCTGTGCAAAAGATGGTCTACCCGTAAGCTTGCACACAACTGAAACCCTGCATGACATGTTATTTTTGCCTATTCTTATTCAATAATTTGGTAATGTTTGTCCAGTAACTGGCTGCATTCAATTGTATTGTTGCAAAAATGCTTTTGTCACTGTCTCACTGACATCAATTAAATGTCTTTTTGTTTATTTAAACTTAGTTTCTAAACCTCACTTGGCCCATATGCCCCATACTTCCATACATGGCCCAAAAGGGTCTGCCATACCAGCACTTGGGTCCATTTGCATCAGCCCAAAAGGGTTAACCTAGTTGATATGTGTTAGTCCAAGAGGGTTAATACAATGCAATTTCAACATTTATGTCCAATATGACACTATGACTACCATCCACACAGGATAGAAACCCTTATTCGTTGTCCTAAACAAAATGATGAGGAGTCTTGGACTATTAGCGACAAATAATGTCCTTGGTTTGTTGAATTTCACCGGCTTAGGAGGCTGCCATCTGTGGACTAACAGTGAGTCTTGCATCAGCTGCATAGCCACAGCTTCTTTAGGGCCATCCTTGGTCATCATCAACAACAACAACAAACACCCCCAACACCACCCCCACACCCCACCCACAACAACCACCACTACAAACCAAAAAGAAAACCCATAATTTAGAAAATTTTGGAGAGGTGGTCGAAGAACACTTGTAATTTTAGAAGATTTTCATTCTGTTTCCTTTTCCTTTTACAATTTCCAGTAAGTTGGTATAACTATGATATAGCTCTTGGAATGGATCGGTGGCAATTTGTTAAAGTTCCACTCCGTGGCTTTGTATGTGATGGGGCTGCAGTGGTCACTTGCCTGCCACTTCTTTCCACCTGGTGGCAGAGCCTGCAGCTTCAGAAATTTCTGATATCTGAAGTTGGTAGTTGTTAAGTAGCATGAATTGGCACTTCTTGTTTTAGGATATTACCTTTTATAGAGACTTTTTTCACTTGACTGATTGTCTAATGACATTTTGTTTTCATTTTTTCCTTTCTTTCACCTGCCTCTGAATTTATAAGCTTGTTGATCTGTTCCCATGTTGCAGCTACTTGCCTGAGGAGATGCGGAACCCAGAATCATTCAAGTGTATGCTCTCACTTACCTTAATTAAACACATTTTCTATCACTTGAATTGAAACTCATTCTGTTTTAATTTAGTGATGTTAGCTAATCTTCTTTTTCAGGGATGCTGCAGAATCCGATGTACCGCCAGCAACTTCAGGATATGCTGTAACATATTCGTTTCTTTGACTTTTGATATGTGAATTCATTTCTGATTTTATCATTACATTTGGATACTGTGCTGTTTGTTTTTTTTCCTTTTAATAGTGTTCTTCCAAAATTCCTCAAAAAAAATATTATTCTTCCAAAAAAAAAATTGATAAGGTGAATGCTGGCTCATTAATTCAAAAAATGAACCTACTGGCTGTGGCACAGGCCTGTCTAACATCTAGAACAGCATCACCATGGCTGGTGTTAGCCTGTTGGATCCTGGTTCACATTCAATGGGCTGACATCGACTCATGCGATGTTAGCCCAGAACTAGTGCCCATGCCCACAGTGTTAGCTGTTCTAGCATAATGAATAACTTGTTTATTGTATGACATGTGGTGTTAGCTGTTCTGGGATAGTTTATTGATATTTTTCTTGTTAACAGAAATAATATGGGTGGGTCTCCTGATCAGTGGGATAACCGCATGGTCGATCACTTGAAGAACTTTGACCTTGGCAGCCCGGAAGTCAAGCAGCAATTCGGTAAGTGAATTAAAAACTTCAACGGAAAACTCAAAAGCTCTATGAAAATTCTGAGTACATGTAATTCCTTTTATCCTTTCCTATGGATGTTTACTGCTTGAGCTTGTCAGGTAGCTATTAAAATTCTTAGATGAACCATGTCTTATTGAACTTCTGGTATTCTTTTAGTAGCTTTCTTACTTTCTGGTGAACTGGTGTTAAGTACATACCAGAGCTTTGACAATTGTTACTACCATTTTTTTCTTACTCTACTTGGTAGGTAAGGCAAATAGGTGATTTGGATTGACTTGGGAGTCCATCTGTTGCAGCAATTTCATGTTCTTACCATAAGTCATCTATGTTGCACATTTGTTTCATCAGTTACCCTAAAACCGGTTGCCTCCATTTAAAATGACTAGATATAAATGCCCAGCTCTGATATTTGACGTTGTGTGATAAATGACAAAAATTTCTCCTTTTGCTGGATCTGTCACATTTATTAATTATTCTCCAATTGCTTCTACAGCACAAGTTGGCATGACTCCAGAAGAAGTAGTGTCAAAAATTATGGCAAATCCAGAAGTTGCTGTGGCATTTCAGAATCCAAAAATTCAAACAGCCATCATGGATGTAAGTTCTTGTGTAAATTCTTTCATTGCTGTGTTTACTTGTTTCAATCTTCTGAATGGGGTTATCTTGATGTAGTGCTCACAGAACCCTCTCAATATTGTAAAATACCAGAACGACAAGGAAGTAAGTTTGATTCTCTTAAAAGTTTGTCATTTGACCCAGATAACAAGTTTAGCATTTAACCATGGGTGCACCCTGTTTCTCTTTTTCTAACACGATGTCACCATTGTTAGGTCATGGATGTTTTTATGAAGATATCACAAATCTTCCCTCAAATTAATGGCTAGTCATCCTTCATCGTCAAATTCCAGTTTTGATTTTGTTGGCCTATCTTTACCCGGCTAAATGGCTGTCTTAGCTTCTTTTGACCGACCAAGTAAAAAAGGAACTTCATCTGCTGAATCAGTAGTACGCACTTGTGTAGCTTTTGCAGTGTATGAACTTTTGAGCTGCCGATGTACATCAGATCATCTAGTGTTTTTGGTTTGGTTTTGTGCCTGACTAAAGTCAGAAAAGTCAGCAGAAGTAACCGTCTCCAGGTCTCCCTTACATTACCATTCCAGACATCTGTGTAGTTTTGCGCATTAGGACACTTCATGGCTTGTCGTATTTTGTGAAAAATGGCTGAGATTATTATATCACCTCAATTTTGATATGTGAATTATTATTTGTGTTAATAAGGTAATTCAAATGAATGCATGTACTTTCAATTTTGCTACTTTGACTATGTTTCCGATTATTTGGTTGGTTTGTAGTCTATCTTCCACAAAGACGATGTAACTAGTGTGAACTTTCTATACAGTTTAAACTGGTATGAACTTGTTTCAGAAGCTCCCAGGCGGTGTTACAAGCAGGGGGAGAAATGTTCTGCTATCCTGCAAAAATTTAATATCTAGCTTGGCCAATTTGTCATCTTTGTTTCCTTGTTTAAATTGATTTGTTTATTTGTTGCTTTCACCCAATCAATCTTGATTGACTTCTCGAGCAATGTTCTGAAATTTTGCAAGTTCGTAAAACATCTCTCCTTATAATCACCATTGGATTTTTGAAACATTTTGTGGGGAGTTCACACAGCACTGAGAAGGGCTTCACACTTGTGTTCCTTCGTCCATGAGATGGAAGTTTCTATATGCAAATTAATACGCAAGAGCCGTCCACTCTTTTAGGCTGCAGATAATCAAACGGATGGTTATGATTAGTATGTGGTAGAGAGGGATTTCCATCCTCTTATCATTAGAAAAAAAAAAAACATATGTAGTTGTCTCATCAGAATTTTAATGATTAAAATTAGAGATTGGTTCTTAATGGGAATTGGTAATCTTGGCATAGATTTGGAGATATAATATCCAATCATATTAGAATATTATATAAATTAGTGATTGTACAAATTAGAGAAATATAAAAATTTGATAAAAATACAAAGAAAAATTAAGAGCGGGACAGAATCATTGAGAAATCGGCCGATTTTGACATAGGCCAAATCTAGGAATCAGTTCATAAACAAAAGCCTGGACCACCTTGAATAAGACTGATAATGAAAACAAAATTGATGTGGTCAATCATTGTTGCTTGAAATTTTAAACTTAACTCATAATGATTTGTATGGATATATTTTATCTACTGGTTCAAATGAAGAGAACGACACGTAATTTTGTTTAGAACCGAATTTGAGAGAGATCGGTGAACATCAGAAAATTAAGTTGTATCCGTTACAGATCATTGTTTGACTTGTTAGCAATCTGATGTTATAGAATGGCAATTTATTCTCTGAAGAAATGGCAAGTTGAATGCCGTGCTGAGCAGAAATTTTGGCAGAAAAGGCGTAATGGGGTGAGTTATGTCTACTTTTGAGTAAAGAATGATGATTATTCTCCAAGTACGGAATTTGCAAGCTGCTAGCGTGTGCTTTCAACCCAGTATTAGGAAACGTGTTTGCATCCTAAAAAAGAAAGCAAAGCAAATCTTTTGTCTATTAAGGTGCAGTTTTACTGGGTTTTAATTTCTCTTCTAGGTTGGAGTACGAGGTCTAGCGAAATGGCTCTGATTAATTTTTCAGGAGTTAGATGAACTCAATACCATTTTACATTAGTGATTTGGAGTTGAGTTTAAGGTGTTTTAACTTTCAAATTTACAATATCTCTATAAAATTTAAACTAATTATACAATTATGATATTAGTTATAATTATTATCATATTATATTTATAGGATACAACTGCTATTTAAAGTATTAAAATAGAGAAATTAAAGTCGTTTGTATGGTTAGATTGGATGATTCACGCCGCTGATAGCACCACACTATCTGCATCTTCCTACCAAACTTAAACGTGAGAGGAAGGAGTTTTAAATAAATAAATCGCCTATCATTTTCTCTTAACTTAAATTTTTATCGTAAGATGATCAATATATGAAACTCTACCGCTGTTAACTTACTTATATTCTCAAAAAGAAGTATCTGTGTGCTCTTTGTTTCCCTCTTACTAGAAAATACGCTGAGCTCTACATAATCTTCGGGAAAACAAGATAGCTGACGTGGACACGCCTGGAGGACCCTAAAAATAAGTCTTTAATGTGTATATATCTGTTGTCTTTTCTAAACAAACTTGTACCACCTATATTTTTCATTTTTTACAGAGAACTAGATCTAAGAAAAATAGATTGATCTAATAATGAAAAAATATGTATGTAAGATAAATGAAAACCAATATAGACATCTTAACAAAACTCAAAAAGAAAAAAAGCAACAACACTTCTTCTGTTCTTCATGTGCGTACAGTTGGATAACACCCTTAAAACATGGAATACAAACTCTGTTGGTTTGGGAGGAATCTTATTTGCCAAATTAGTATCATAAGACACCGACAAACCTAGCTTTTAACGGTATGCTCCTATTGTGTGGTTTTTATAGATGCTGGTGAGATTAGTTTTCTATAATTGAATATATGATATATTTATATTCTTTTATTTTAAAAAATTCTCATATAATACATTACTTCCCCTTTCTCTGTAAACAAATTTCCAAGCTGTAAGAGAAAGCTCTTAACTTTGTATTATTTCCACCCGAATTTTCTCGGATTCGTCCAACAAATGACGGTGTCAACTGTCAACATAGTATGTATTAGACACACGGCCGTAAGAATGTCAATATGTTGTCTCAATCTTGTGGCATCAGCTGCACTTTAATTAGGTCATAAAATTTACAAATTTGGCTGTCAAATTTCGACCAAATGGTCAAAAAATAGCAGAGTTCAGAAATGGTCAGAAAAGAGAAGAATGAACATTGTCAAATGTCACAGAAAATAAAATATAAGAGAAGAGAACATAAAACGTGGGCCATTTTGATATACAAAATGGAAGGAAGGAGAGGAGAGGTGCTATCCATAGTTGTATGTGAACAATTTCTTATTTGTAGACTCTTTAGAAGCACGATTTGATATGTAAATCCTACTGGTAAGTAGAATTCAGAAGAGACGCTTGTGCCTCTAAATAGCTCATACAAAAATTGATCATGCAGATTTGCCAACCAAGTCAATATACCATCAGTGGAAGAGGCACCTAGGGTGCTATTGGGGCAAGGACTCCAATTGGTTTTTGCAAAAAGAACCCTTACGTGCGGTTTTACATAAAACCATAAGTAAACTCTTTATGTAAACGCGAGACCTCACTAAAATATTTGTGCAAGAAAAAGACCACTGAAAGAAATTACCGACTCCACTAGCAGTGCATACAAGCTAGCTGTGCTCCAAAAGAACAACGTTCATTTTAATAGCAAATTAGTGCCGTTGATTTTTCCGTTATGAACGTGTGCTCTAAACAAATATTTGTCAAGCAGAACAGTCTTACAGGGTCAAGAACAACCAGCTGTTGCAATGGAGTATTATGATAGTATTACTTTATTCTCTCTTTCTTGCTTTTGGATGAGATTATGGTAATGATTATTGGTAAGAAGAGACAATTGAAGATTGATTTCTCACTACTTTTGTCAAATTCACAATCAAAGACTCACAAATTACCAATGCTTATTATTTGAACACTTTTTTTAAAAACAATATTCTTACAAATATTACAAATAATAATATCTGTTAGTTAACATCTAAAAAATTTATTACACACATCAATATAATTTTCAACTAAATACATACATTAAAATAGAAAGAGAGAGAAAATCAGACGGACAACCTCGTATTACCGACCCTCATAGTCTAACCGTCCGGCGCACTGACATAACACTTTTTTTTCGGGACCTCAATTAAGATTTGGCTCATGCTGCATCTTCCATACATATAAATATTCTATAGCTCTTAAACAAAACTTTAATGACGGCTACTTTTGACGACTCATAAACTATAAACACAATGAATTTGACAAAACCTGGGGGAGGGGGGTTGTGAATTTGAGGTCAATGCATGACTCATGAAGTCTTAAAAAAAATGGATTACCCAAGAACAATTCAAGTTAGTCTGAAAAGAGCCATGGCACACACCGACAATGGTAAAGAAAAATAAAAAGGTAGGATGTATACTAATCAGAACTTCAGATATGATCAAAAGCTAAATCCTAGGTACATAAGTAAGAATCATGCATAGAAAGTTCCGAAAAAAAAAGGTGAGCTTTTGAGAAGTCAGAAGAAGTGCAATCATATCACATTTTAGCAGTAGACTTATGTTTGCGGTTGCAATCTGACATTACTTTTGTTCTTGGAATCTTAGGAACGAAGCTGCGAACACAACAAAAAGAAGTGATAGAAGCAATGCAAAGGTCATTAAAAAGGGAGCACTTGCAGGATGTGTGTTCATATCATTGTGCTCTTCGTGTCCTCAGTTCAGCTTCTGAGTTAGCAAATGTCAGTGCAATGTCTGAATCTTCTGCACCAACTTAACTATCCATCACCATATGAACATAAATATATAAGAAAAACTTCTTTCATGCCACATTAAAAATTTTGAAGTTATGATTTTTGAGACTGATAAAATAGGATCATATTCACATATCAGTGACATAAGATGATAATTTTTGAGTTTTTTTTCAAGTCTAGAATAGGATCTTGAGACTTAAAAACCATACTCGCCTTTGTGACTGCTGACCACAAGTCTCTGACCAATGAATTGGAATTTAAACATGTTTTTTTGTATTTTTAGGAGGTCTGAAACAGTGACCAAAAATTTGTCTCTTTGACACTTCATCTAGTTGGACAACCACTTGTTTTGGTTTGTTGAAGAAATGTATCTGGCTATACGGTATAAGTGTACAACCATCCTGTACTAGATGCTCGGCATTTGGTACCTTTGTACTGACCAGTGACCAAGGCCATGCTCGAAACTGACCTGCTGGAATTGTGTATATGTTTGATCGGTAGTTAATTTTTATCAAGTTAAATCTTGATAGAGTCACCACGATTTGGTATTCGTTTATTTCATGATCAATATCTGACAAGCTAATGAGATTTATTTAAGATTTGATTAATTTTCTGCATCATTCATAAACAAATGTGTGGTGGAAAATTTATTCACCACATTTTTGTTATCAAATGTGGTCTTGATTACTCTATGGGCTAACTGTAAGCCAAACATACCATCATGACCAATTTTTCTCTTATATCAGTCTAAACTATCCACATATTGATTTTACTAATTTTAGTAGCTAACAAAACCTTCCATATTGGTTTTATTATTCAAGTTTCAATCTTGAGTGAAAAAGACAAGGACCCTCCTTTGGACTTAAGAGTGAACACACACATCTCATCTTTTCAGTGTTTTCGTATATTCTATTTCAAAAAAATCATGTAAAGAATCATGAAATATTCTACAAAAAATTATAGAAGTTGTATATTAGGTTATGCAAATAAGTTATAAAATTTCAAATTTAAACTCGATGTATTTTAGGAGAAACAAAATAACAAATTTCAGTGAATAATAACTTTTATCTATTTATTTTCAGATTTATTTTTAGCTGAATTTGTCTCTTTTTTGTCATTGTGTAAATTGAATTTAGATAAGAAATTTTGTGAGATGATAGATTGATTTTATATCTATAATTTAAATTTTTTATAAATTTTTATGATCGTTTATATTATATTTTGGAAAGATGTACAAAAACACTGAATAGATGTGATGTATCATATATATATATATATATATATATATATATATATATATATATATATATATATAATTCTAAGAGATATTGAATGGCTCTATGACAATTGAGATCAGAGCGGACGAGAAATTCCAAACGCCTTAATTTATCCTTGCCACGATCCTGAGCTTTTGAATCTCGATCAAATGGCTCTGAAACTGTATTATTGGTTGGCCCCATTTATTCAGCGCGGCAAGGGATGTGATTCCGTCGGGGATACACTCATGTTTTATTTTATATATTTATTTATTTATTTTGCACTAGTTCAATTTGCCAATGACAAATCTCTTTCTCTACCGCACCGCCTACATGGCACGACACAAGACGCAATTCCATCCAGAATACACTGCTGCTTTGCCCCTTTTTTTTTTCTCCCAGTAGTTCAAATTGTCAATACAACTCTTATTTTTTTTTTCTCTCTCTGGGCCATATGAGATAAGCACAGGCATCAGTTTCTCCCGCTTTATGGGAAGATCATTAATCTAGATACTATGCTGTGCAACTCCACATGTGAAAACACTTCTTCACACCTCTTTGAGAAAAATTCTCCGAACAATTGTCTTCTTTTCCTCTCATAATGAAAAAAAAGAGAGGTTTTTTCGACAATCTGAACAAAGAGTTATGTATTCGGTTTGTGGAATTGTATTCTTTACTGCTAAACCAAAAAATAGAAACATGTATTTTTCATCAATTTTTAATATCTATGTGATTATTCTCATGATTAACCGGCTACAACTATTTTAATCAAACTAGTACACTTAGGGAGTCACTAACACATTGTAATGGTACAAGTGCCCAATATATTTTCATTTATATGGGATGGATTACACACAAACATTAACTCATTTATATTTTTATCCTCTTTATATAAAAGAGTTGAGTCTGAGTTATCATAAACATGGATCAACGTTATAAAATACATATGATACACATTATAGAAACATTGATAATACACTTACTACCATTCAAAAGAAGAGCACCACATCTACCCACTCAACCACCAAACATAATTAATTTTTTTTAAAAAAGAGTTCTGTTAGACTAAGTCCAATGCATCAGCTTCTAGTAGTCTCCCTAGAGGAATATTCTGAGCATATTTTGTACCTCGTGTATGAAGTATCACCTAAAACACACACTACTCTAATGCAAAAGTTCATGAGGGAGACTCCTCGCACGGCCCACGAGTAAATTATATATTTATAAGAATTTAGGTGATTTTAGTAAAATATAAATAACATTTAATTTCAAAATCTAATATAGATAATATTTGATCTCTATATGAAGATAATTCAAAGAGCTATAACTTTCTAAACATAATATATATAATTTTAACTAGATTAATGCATAAATCAAGAAACAAAAATTATATATAATTTGATCACACGAAAATCAAGAAAGAAAAAAATTTATTCCAAGCGCCTGCTATCTCCCTTGGCGTCTTCTCTCACTTGCTTTAAAAAATTTTTTTTTTTTAACACGGGCGTCGGGCCAGGCGCCCACATTGGCCACAACCTTAATAGACAAGTTCTTATTTTTTCTTATCTTGTATACACATCTCTTTACTCTTAGATCAAATCAATTTTCTTATATTTAATCTTATAAGATTTACCTAGTCTCATCTTTAACTTCTCCAGCAATGATTGATTGAAGAGTAGGAAAGGAGAAGAAGAGAGGAGGTGGTGGTAGTATTCCGAGAGGAGGAGGAAGGAGAATAAGGAGAGAAACGGGTTTTAATAATACAAAATTTTTTTAAAAAAACAAGCAACTAATCTGTAAACTGTAAAAAAAAAAAAACTCATGCACCCCTTTCCCATAATCATCCACCATCACTCACAGTTCACAAGAGAAAAAGAAAGCAAAAGAAAAGGAAAAGACTCCAACCTTTAAACCTCCCATGTTCCCTCCCTCTCCCCCTCCCCTTCTCTTCTCCCTCTTCTCTTCTCGCGCCACAATGTTCCACACACTCCCCTCCTCCTCCCTTCCACCTCTCCAATGTCTCCATCTCCACGTCACCACCTCCTCCTACTCCTTGTAACCCTCCTCCTCTCACAACCTCTCCTCCTCGCCGCCTCCTCCTTCCCGCTCTCCACCGTCGCCGTCGCCACCCTCCCAAACAGCTCCTCCCACCTCGCCTGCGCCTTCCTCCCCTACCCCGCCGGGCCCGGCTACCGCCTTTCTTGCGCCAGCCTCACCGACCTCTCCGACCACCAGCCCCGCAACTACAGCTATGGTTCCTCCGCCTCAGACTCCCCCTTCGCAGCCATCGTCGCCGGCGATGGCTATCTCTGCTCCGTGGGCCCGACAGGTCCTGGCTCGCCGCCAATGTCCATGCGGTGGTGGGACTTGACGGATAGCTGGAAGCCGTCGAAGCGGGTTTATAAGGGGGCGCCGGTGGTTGCGTTGTCCGGCGGTGGGGAGTATGTGTGTGGGGTAGTGGGGACGAGGTTGCAGTGCTGGAGGTGGGCTGGAGCGGGGGTTCCCGGAGATGTGGAGTTCTTGGCGGTGGCGGTGGGCGGGGGGTTCTTGTGCGGGCTGGTGGTGGAGTCGGGGGAGGTGTGGTGTTATGGGGAAGGGGAGGCGGTGGGGCGGGAGCCGCGCGGGAGGCACGTGATGCTGGCCGCCGGCCAGCGGCACGCGTGTGCGGTGGAGGCGGAGGGCGGGGCGGTGGTGTGCTGGGGGGAGAAGGCGGCGGTGGAGGAGGCTGCGCCGCCGAGGATGAAGGGGGCTGTGGCGGCGGTGGCGGTGGGTGACGCGGTGACGTGCGTGGTGTGGGGGAACTGGACGGCGGAGTGCTGGCCGGAGGAGGCGGGGCTGCCGGCGGCGGTGGCAAGGGAGCAGTTCGTGGCGGTGGAGGCGAGGGGGGAGGCGGTGTGCGGGGTGTTGATGACGAACTACTCGCTGGTGTGCTGGGGGAAGGCGGTGGCCGGCGGGGTGAGGAAGGTATTCGATCGGGTGCTGCCGGGCCCGTGCGCGGCCTCGGCGTCGTGCAAGTGCGGCGTCTGGTCGGGCTCCGCGCAGCTCTGCGGCGGCGACGGCGTGGCCGTCTGCTACCCCTGCGGCTACACCCCTCCGCCGCTTGCGCTGGCGCCAAACATTAATTCCTCCTCCTCGTCCACCGCCCCGACAATGGGGAAGCGGCGGCCGAGCGAGCTGGTGATCGCGTTGGTCAGTGCAGGGGTTGGCATTGGTTTGCTGGCCCTGCTCGCCGCGATCATGGTGGCTTCTCGCCTGCGGCGGCGCAGGAGCAGCAACTTGCAAGACTCCGGCCGCATCCACGCGGAACCGGTGGGTCCGGCGGGGTCGGCGCCTCGCGTGGAGCGGCGGCTCAGCGCGCTGCTCTCAAAGGGCCCGAACACGACGGTGGAGCAGTTCCCCGTGGCGGCGCTCCGCGCCGCCACTGGCGGCTTCTCCCCTTCCCATCGCGTTGGCTCCGGCAGCTTCGGCACAGTCTACCGCGCCTCCCTCCCCGACGGCCGCAACGTCGCCATCAAGCGCGCGGAGCGCCGCCACCACGCTTCCTCCTCCTCCTCCTCCGTCGTGGCCGCCGCCCGCCGCGTCAACCACGAGATCGCCTTCGTCTCCGAGCTCTCCCTCCTCTCCCGCGTGAACCACAAGAACCTGGTCCGCCTCCTGGGCTTCTGCGCCGACTCCGGCGAGCGCATCCTGGTCTACGAGTTCATGCCCAACGGCACCCTCCACGACCACCTCCACAAGCGCCCCACCCCCCTCTCCCCACCCCTCGCCTCCTGGCCGGCCCGCCTCCGCCTCGCCCTCGGCGCTGCCCGCGGCATCGAATACATGCACTCCTACGCCGTGCCGCCCATCATTCACCGCGACATCAAGTCCTCCAACATCCTCCTCGACGTCTCCTGGTCCGCCAAGGTCGCCGACTTCGGCCTCTCCCTCCTCAACAACCTAAACAACAACAACCACAATGGCAACTCAGACGACGACGATGACGAACCGTGCGTGACGGCCGGCACGGTGGGGTACATGGACCCGGAGTACTACCGGCTGCAGCATTTGACGGACAAGAGCGACGTGTACAGCTTCGGGGTGGTGCTGCTCGAGCTGCTCTCCGGCTGCAAGGTGATCCAGCGGTACGACGGGAGCGGCACGCCCAAGAACGTAGTGGACGTCGCTGTGCCGCACATCGAGGCCGACCGCGTTCACCGGGTGCTCGACCAGCGCCTGCCGCTTCCCACGCCCGGGGAGATGGAGGCCGTGGCCTACGTCGGCTACCTCGCCGCAGACTGCGTCCGCCTCGCCGGCCGCGATCGACCCACCATGAGCGAGGTGGTCGGCGTGCTTGAGCGCGCCGTCGCAGCCTGCGAGGAGCACGAGGCCGCGGCCGCCGAACCGGCATTGTCGCGGTCGTGCACCGACGGGTCCGTGACGGCGTGACTTGCCATTGCATTGGCGGCCTCTGTTCCGGTGACATGAACGCATGAGAGCTTCTTGCTAATTTTTTCTCTCTTTTTTTTTGTAGTTATAATAATTGTTGTTCTTAGTATAATAGCATTACATTCATTAATATTTTGAAGAATGGAAATACTAGTAGAAATGAAGGATTTGTTACTTTGTTTGCTCATGCTTAACCTAGAAATTTCTTGGTTTAGTTTTACTTGGATAGTTAGTTTTTTTAACTTCACATTTGTGTCGACCTCTTCCATCTTAATATGTTCAATGGAAGATCTGTTGTAAAACCGTCCGATCAAGCAAGATGAACAGTTCTCGTCGTCAGTCAGAATATTTTCGGACCACTATCATATCTGCCTAACTTGTAAACACATAGTATTTGTCTTTTTTTAAAAAAAATAATTGTAATTTGTGACCATGCTGCATAGTTTGAACTAGATTGGCGCGTGATTCGTAGTTAGGAGGTCTTCCTCCTAGGCTACAGCTAAAGAACAATTAAGTCACGGATTCCTAGTGGAGTTGTACCAACCAACCTTTCCCTTACCATTTCTTCATCAAACTTCTCTCTTTTTTTTAGGTGGCGAAGCACCATACCAACCAACGCTGATCCCGGGCTGGTCATCGCCTCTTGATGTCACGGTCGGTCTGGAGAGATTGTTTGTTCGTGTCTTTATTGATTTGTCTAGCAAACAAATGCATTGGACTTGTTTAAATTTTGAGAATTTTTTCTAGTTAGACATGCGTGGAAATGTGAGATTGAATTATTTAGTTGATGATGGTTAATTCAATCTCTTAATTTTGAGTATTTAAGATTTGTAGACATGATTCCTCTAGACAAAGTGAAAACCTGAACAAAACAATCTCTAAAAAAGTTTCAAGCAAAATTCCAAAACAACTTTTCTCAACAAAGACATGGACCAATCAACATCTCGTCCCCTAAAAAAAATGGGTGTAGGATGGTAGATGGAACAGATGCAAATATATTAGTACTACATCAAAGAAATTATAGGCTAATTAATTTACAGATTTTATAAATCCGGTTTGGTTTCTAATAAGCAGCCTGCTTGCCTGTTAGAGGGGAAAATATTTCCAATTTTAGCTTTTTTTAATATTTTTTTTTGACATAGTAGCTAGTTATCTGAAAGCTACCATTGGAAATTTCTTCTTGAAAATTATAGGTAAACAGGCTAGTAAGCTAGATTAGCTAGTGAGTAATGATGCTTGCCTACCATTTAACATGGACTTAAACTCTTAAGTTTGTAATGGGACACATGCATGCACATATGTATTACATAATTCAAGTTTAATTTATTGAGGTATTAGTTTCTCAAAGTAAATTGAAGGCAGTCAAATAGGAGCTGTAATTTTAGACTTGTTTTATAAATTGAAAATTTAAATAAATTTAAATCACTTTTCACTAATTTATTGAATCTATAAATTTAAATTAGACTAGAAAAACCGGTCCTTAATCAGTTTAGACATTGCCATGATCACATCACATAGGATCAAAAATATAAAATATCTTGTTTAGAATATCTTGCTCTCTTGGTTCCTGGATCTGACATTCTTGTTTCAGACGTGACAACACACTTCTGCTTGTCTAGATATCTGTGGCATGTTAGAGCAAGCAGCATTCCGACGAACCTAACCACAATTAGCTCTTGTTAAGATCTCCATCAGATAAAGAAATGAAGTGATCTAGTAGCACCTCACCAACCCCTGGAAAGCATCAGAAACATGTGACTGATTGGTATAGCTCAATCAATCCTGCAATTAGCTGAAATCATTGAGTTCCTAGTTTACTTAAAAATTTAAGTCTTTAAAAAATATAATCAATTTACTCATATCAATACTCTCTCACATATAGACTCTGTCAAATCTACAATATAGAATTGATTTGCATCAAAATCTAGTCTATCTCTTAAACTTTGTTATTCTCATCACTAAATCTTTTAACTACTGTAATCATTTTCTCGTAAATTTGCATAAGCTAAACCTCGAACTTTGTACTTCTGACTTTGAAACCATATTGAGTTTCATATATTGACCAATTTTCTAAAATATTTAAATTATTGAGAAAATATAATCAATCTACTTACATTTCAACAAAATCCACGCTTATTCTGTTTAATTAATGCAGCTGTTGAGCACTATGCCTAAATCTGTACCATTTGTAGCCTCAACTTTCTCTGGTGGTAGTTAAGATTTCAGTTTTCTCAATTGCTCAAGTCCATTGAACAGACAGAAGTAAACAAGTTCAGTTCATGGCTACCTAACATTGGCTGACCATAATGCAGTTTCTAGCATCTGAAGATTTCGCCATAAACTTGGAGAAAGCAAAATTTGATCTGAAAAGGATTTGTCATTGCTTTTATATCTGAAAAGGGACCATGGCATATTCTTGTTGCAGCTATATAAACTGCTAAAATATAGTTTTATCTACTGAATTGGGTTCCAAATACGAGTGATCTTGTTAGATCTTGACATCAGACAGTATATTTCTGAGTACTGAATTTGCAAAATTATATAGACTACCAGTATTTTGTCATGTCAGTGTCCCTGTACTAAAGCACACAAAGTCACAAACCTTCTAGATCCAGTGTAACAGTGTAGTCTTGGTGTACTTAATCCATAAACAACCAAGACAGTTCAACATTTTATCACCCAAGTTTTCGCATTCGACGGCGATGATTCAGGTTTGTCCCACCTCGAAAGCGAATGATCATCCGTTGCATGCGAGTTCAACTACACATTCTTGTGAATTTATATAGTTCTAGCATTGTTTGATCCTGCATCTCACCGGGACAATCAAATAATCGCACAATTAGTAGACCCCAGTGTAAACTGATGCATTCTGTTAACTTAATTGATCGCATAGATGCATGTGGCCATTGGATATTTCTGCTGCTGATGCACAAGTCTCCTCAAGATCCCTAAAACTTGCTTGATAATGTTAACTAATTAGTAGCCATTTGACCTTTAGAAGCTCAATGATTCCTCCAGGACATGCTGAATTAGCAGTAGAAAGTAATTAATTGAACTAGTAGGTCATTTCACTTATGAGTTCTGAAACCCTAATTTCAGCAAACATCTATGCATTCTACACACTAGTACTATTTTATTTGATCATTCAAATCGCTTAAAACTTTATGTTTTGTTCAAGAAGAAGATTGCTCGAAGCAATGATTTGATGAGCATGCTTGATGCATCACTGTCCAAGCCTACAGCTAATCCCATCAAGACCTGTCCGTTCTGTGATATCTTTATTGACCAAGGTTTCCTGATCTTTCAACTCTTATCTATAAAGTAGTATGGAATCTACCTACCTAACATTTGTATTCCTGTTAATCACTCACCTTTGATGCTAACTTGTCAACTTCAGTCCTTGACATACAAGGAAGGCTAAAAAGTGTAATATATTTACACGTTGTCATCGTCCTTTTGTTTGTTTGTGGCATTTTCATATTATATTTTTGATAATTTGTTTCCATTAAAGGATGAGTACATTGCTTATTTTTTTAATAATTGAAATTTTTAACTAAATTAATTGGTATACGAAACTCAATTTGATAACAGAAGACCATAAGTTTTGGCTTACACGAGGAGCATATGGAAATATGAATTAGCCAATGCATGTATGTCAGTAGTTTTCATGAAGAGTATTCTGCGGTATGGATTTTTGCTGAAAAATGGGTATAAAGGCTGCTATAAGAGCTCACTAACTTCCCATTTTGTCTATACTGCATTAGGACCTGAAGAACTTGTGAAGTTAACTGAATTTTTGTTGAAGATTTCCGCAGCCACAATGTAAACAATTGTGGATTTCATTGTCAGCTGACTCGGCAAATCTTCATCAACTGCTCAAAGCCCAACAAGTTTAACTCCACATGATTTTGTCATTTTCAGATAATCCTGTCAAATTAGCAGTAAACCATGGACGACAAAGACTACATGTGCCTGGTGGTATTCTGATCTCAATAGTTATCAGCATGCTCAGATACCTTACCAATAATGCTTGGAATATATAGTTGGTGAAATAGCACCAGCTGAGTGAAAGACTCTGCGATCCAGATGCTTAGAGCGTTTACTTAAAAAAGATAGACATCTATAAGTTATAAAATCAAATCGTAGTACTAACTTAAATCTCTAAAAATAATTATCATAAGTCACACACCTGCAAAGAGCTTAAATAGTTAAACTCATATATGCAACTATTGGGATGTGAACTATGCTCCTCGTGCCTTCACAATTGGGCCATTTCTGAAATACTTTATCCCCCTCTCTTTGAGGGCCTGAAATACTTCATCCTGATAAGCTGAACGTGCTCCCTCCATATAAAAAAAAAACAATTGCAATAATATACATGCAATCAAACTTAATTAACTTTCACTATCAATACATTTATAAATTTCTAGGATTGCTACATGTTTGGTGAAAATTTGTAATTAACATTTGCTATATATTTATGACAAATGGATTTTATTTGATCACAGGGTGAAAAATGTAAAATCTTCGTGGATAAGTATGAGGATATATATATATATATATAGTTTTAACACAATAACAAATAATTACTACATCAATCATAGCCGTCCATCTGTCTTGGATATTATAGATCATGATGATGAGAACAACTCCATGGAGGACAAAAATGATTCTAACCCATCACATGAGGGTACGAAAACATCTTTCTTGCATTTAATAGAGGTCTTTCTTGTTGTTTGTGGAATGTACCATGCGAAAACGCTCAGGATTTGTTTGGATACCTCAGTATTGTGTAGTTTCAATGAAAAATTAATATATTTTTAAAAACTCTAGTATGAAAAATAGAGGTGTGTTTAGATGAAAAAAAACAGAGATAAAAATACCATAGTTTACCCTTAAAACCCAGTTTTTTCACTGTGTCCAAAACTTTGCTCCAACCCAAACTTTTCAAAACAAAGAAAAGAATTACTTGAATGAGAAGGAGCGCGAAAGCAACGGTGCGGGACGAGAGGCCGCACGACGGCGGCGAGCGGAGCAGGAAGAGCGGCGGGATAACGCAGGAAGAGCGATGGCGGGTCAGATTTTTTTTCTATTTTTGCCTGATTCTACAGTTTAACATATTTCAATCAAAACACCTCTAATATTTCAGTTTCAAAAACATAAAGTCTCAGTATCTCCTTTTTAAAACTGTAATTTTACAATACTGAGGTACCCAAATAAACACTCAAAATATGAAATTTTTTTTTCATTTCTATCAAGCAATAATTAGCATTTAGTGCTCTGCCGCTTGAAAAAAAGAGAGCTAAGAGTGAAGTGCAAGGAAGAAAGGCGTGGATTTTCTTTGCTATTTTATTCCAAGAAAGCAATGTCTTGTTTTTTTCTTTAGTTGGTGGTGCTGTGGAGAGGAAAGAGAAAGAATGTCTAATTCGAAATTTGAACCAATATCTCTCTCCATGTATGATGGTTCCATTTTGATTTGCATGACATGCACTCTAACCGGTGGCATAACATAAATGTACAAATAATTGATTAAGATGATAATTTAGTTATATATAACTATTTTTCAGTTTTCATACTTTGCCCCTTTTGCGATTAAGTTTTTTAAAGTACTCTAAGTGATATCATGAGAGGTAGCACGCGTGTAATAGTCAATTTCAAGTAATAGCGTTCTTTTGTCAGATACATTCTTTTTTAAAACATGTTTAATATTTTTGAAGCAATCAAGATAATATCATAAAAAATACCACTAATGCAACAGTTAATATCAATTAATAATTTTCTATTGTGAGTTTCATCTTTTTTAAAATACATTTAATATCTTTGAAACAGTCAAGATAATATCACAAAAGTTATCACTAGTACAATGGCTAATATCAATTAATAATTTTTTATTACAGTTTCGTTCTTTTTTAAAATATGTCAGTATCTTTGAAATAACGAAGATAATACCACAAAAGGTATTATTAGTGTAATGAATAATATATGTGATAAGATACATGTATGTGTATTAAAACAAAATTTTGATCGTCTTTCCTTCAGTGATTCATCTCTCACTTGGCACCTTCTGTTCGTCCCCCTCATTACGTCCACCCAGTCAATTTCGCCTTCCCTAGATAACTCTAAATTTGTTAGTTGCTCGTTCATTTGATTGTAGTTCCAAGATGAACACCACAACGAGCCACTACGAGGAAAATGACAACAACAATGACACCAGCAACACCGATCTTGTTCTATTGTTCATAGAGAAAAATCGACAGGAGACACAAACAATCCAAGCTCAACTATTGGAACAGGTCATGCACCACATTCTCACTGGACCTGCAGAAGGAACAACAATGGGAGCAAGATTTACTGATTTTGAGAAGACCCGCCCTCCTATTTTTTCAAGTACCAATGATCCGATTGAAGCAGATGGTTGGCTTAGGAATGTTGAGAGAGTTAGATACTGTCTGATGCAGTGATATAGAAAAGGTTCTATACGCCTCTCATCAACTATTCAGACCTACAGTAGCATGGTGGATGAACTATCAGACAATGCACCCTAGTAAAGACAATATCACGTGTGCTGAGTTCTCGGAACAGTTTCATAAGGTTCATATTCTCACCAACGTAATGGAGTCGAAGTGCCGAGAATTTCGAAATTTGAGCCAGAATGAAAAATCAATCACGGAATACCTACACCGCGATTTACCCAGCTGGCTAGATATGCTCCAGGAGATGTTGACACAGAAGAGAAGATAGAAAGGTTCACAGAAGGACTACAACACTTTCTCCAGCTATAGATCATACAAGAATTCACCGTGTTCCAAACCTTGGTAAACGCGGTACTGAAAGTTGAAGATAAGCACCAAATGATGAAAGAAGCACACAAGAAGAAGCGGAAGATAGTGCCCCAGGGAAGTTCTTCACAAGACGGAGCGTCAAACCCAACCTCTTCCCAACCACAGTGTCAAGAGCCCTTAATGGTTCAGTGCTCTCACTGTGGTGCAAACCACTACAAGAAGGATTGTCTCCACTACAGTATCATATGTTTCCACTGTGGACAACATGGACACTGTAGAGACTCCTGCCCATGGAAGCATCTCCCAAAACCAATTGCCAAACTTCAGTACGGCAAACAACACCAGACCATGAGGACCCCAACACTAAGCCAGCAGTATACCCAAGGGGTAGCATCATCAAGTGAAGCAATGGTAACAGTACCAGGAAGACCCTTTGACATCCCAACCAGATGACCCTGGAGACGCCACAGATATGAAACTTGATATAGCCTTGAACAGGCCTAGATTCATATCATCACGCATGCCTCAATCATTTCATTAGGCATCTACATTAGCAAGCAGTTTGCATATAGCCTCTCTTAAGTGCTCTATAGTGAACCAACCATGGGAGACCAAGAAGCCCTGGAAATCTCAGTCAACTGAAAAGAAGAATTTAAGACCGTCCGAACCAACCTAATCTAGATGACCAGCATCATAATCTTGACGCATGAGTATGCATGGTAACATTTTGTATTGCAAACATAATGTCAGGTATTTTTGAAAATCTAATACAAAAATATTTCTGAAAAGTCTATTTTTAAAGGCCTATTATATTTTGTAGAAGGAAACATCTATTGTCCAAATCGTTTTGAATATGTACTGGCAAGAGTACCAGAAAAGGTTTTGTCTATCTAACTAAGAATAACTCTTGATTTAAAATATACTTGAATTGTATAACAGAATTGTTAGGAAAATTATTTTATCTATCATCAAAAGTAGGCTAACTTGGTGAAGAAATGAAATTTCTTTTACCTAAGTTGAGTTGAGGAAATTATTTCAAATGCATATAAGTTTTATACAAAATATTACATAACACCACTACTACAGTAAAAACATAAGCAGTTCACGAAGATGCATAGATGAATCATTTGTGCATACGGACTTGTCCTATTGTTAATACCCAGTCCAAACTCTTAGACTCATGACCGCAACAAAACGTTAGAAATGCGAACTCCTCATCTTATCTACCTGTTGTCATCTTTTATTCCCTTCTCGTTCATCCTCCTCGCCTTCAAATCCTACTTGAATCTCTAGACGAGATTCTTTTTAAGAAGGTAGATTTGTAACACCTCAAAAATATAATCTAAAATTTTTTGTTTTTCAAAAAGCACACCCTAAAAATTTTATTTTTAACTTAGGCCCCAAAACCTCCTTCAGATATGTCTCTAAGAATTTCTCACTAAAACATAGACCTATTTCTCAAAATACTAAAGAGTAATTTTCCTCATGTACATATGCATATATATAAATGTATATGTATGTATTATCTTTTTAAATTAAAGTAGGCTCTTCACTTTGTAGATGTTGGACATTCTCTTATTTTCCCACGTACGAAGAGTTTTAGTGAGAAACATTTCATATAACTCATCTGCATTTTGTCTACGCAATTTCACCTAAGGGTAAGGGAGTCCTTTTGAGAAACGTTTCTAAGAACTCATCTCCCATATTCTACTTCTCTTTTCATTCGTGGTGTTTAAGGCTGTAGAGACGATCATCAATGGCGAGCATCTCCAATCTACATAGCATGTATCATGCATTACACAGAGGATTTGTGCAAGAGCGTGTGCTTAGCACAAGTATCGTTCAATTTGGGAAAAAGAGATAAGTCCGTTGAATGCCTATATTACAATAGATCTACTAATCTAAGGAGAAGCTTAGAGAAATTTTCGAAGCGACATTTATCATGAGGCCCCCATCTAACCAAGCAAAGCAAAGCTTGATTAATTGTACCGATAGATTGGATACTAATAGGAACAAAACTTGTCACTCCAAATTCTTTCTCATTGTGCCAAAGGATCAAATCTAGAAAAGGCACAAGACATATCACTTCAAATCTATCCTGAAGTTATTAAGGAAAATTATCAGAAGTTGTTCAATGTTGAGTCAAATAGCCGATGTTCTGTTGAATTTTAGCATGACATGCTAGTGATATTTGAAAGATAACTTTGATTTAGAGGTCCGATTGACCTCAAATTTTTATGACAGATAGTAGACTCATGCAGAAATATGTTAACTAAATTTCACTTTGAGCAGAGGTTGTGCAAGCTTGCAGAAAATTGTGGCAAATAGACTGTCTTCTACTGAATTTCAGCCTGCCATAGTGGTAATGCATGATTGATGAATTTTGATCCAGTAGTCCGATCAACCTAAATTTTTATGAGAATAGAAGACTCATACAAAAAATATCCACCGAATTCCACTTTAATCAGAGGTCATAAAGGCCCCGTCTAGTCGAGAAAAGGGAGTCCGATTCATTGTACTGAGAGATCGGATTATAGAAGGTGCAAGACGCATCAATCCAAATCCATCTTCACCGTACCGAAGGATCAAATTTAAAATAGACACAAGATGTCTTACTTCGGATCTATTCTAAAATTATTATGGCAAACCATCTACCTTCATCCAAAGATTGTAATGCTGAACCATCGATGGACATCCCAACCTCAACCATGCCATCTACATCATTAGAAGCCGATGAAGTCAATGCTCTATCACAACCTCAATACAATTCATGCATCATGTTGTTGGGCACTGACCAAGCGAAGGCGACCATTTTGTTTGTGACTAATGAATCCGGACATTATTAATGTTGGGCACCGACGAGCCAAATGCCAAATTTTTGTGATAGTATTATAAATCGACGAAACTATGGATTTACATGCATACATGGAGGACATATCTGAAACTCGAAGATGACAACCATTGGCGCAGCTTAATTGGAGGTATTTTGCAGATCTAAAATCTGTAAATGTAATTAATCAGGAGCTTAATTAGAGGTATTATGTGGATTTAAAATCTCTGATGTCAAGATGTATTTCCATAGACAAAATGAACAATGTAAACATTTCAAGGGGGTTTGTAAGTTGTAATTCAAAATGAATTAATAAAATACATATTTCCCTTATGTTTATGTGTTTTTTTTATATTTATATGTACTTATGTATACTGACTCACCTACATACTTAGAAGTTTACTTGGAGTAGAGTGAAATTTCTCGATGAAACAGTACATGGAAATGAAATAGTTAGATTTTTCATCAAAAATACTTTCATAATATTATATTTTATAATTTTATTAACATATTATAATATAAATTAATGATCAAAATTGTTTATTTGAGATCATGAAAAGTCAAACATGACAAGAAATTTGTTCTTATAAATTGTAATATCTGATATGTTGGCAATTCTTTTCAACACATATTAATATAATATTTTAATTGAACACACACATAAAAATAAGAGAACATGACAATTTGTTTTGTATGGAGGGAATTGATGACAAAATGAGTCAAAGAAAGGCTACATAATTATGATGTTTGGATGGGCCGAGAGTACAAGTGTATAACTTTTTTTTTGTCTTATTTGATTAGAAAAATAATTTGTCGAGAGAGAGTTTTATGTGAGATTTTATCATCTATCATCATGAGTATAAAATATATTTATTCAAAAATAGAGAAGAGGCCTCACACGATTCCATTCTCTATTAAATTTTGTTTCGTTTAGTTCGGCCCGTCTATGAATTGTGGCCCAACTATTCCATATTTTTTTTCCTTTTATGCTTAAAGAGAAGAGGAGACTCGGTCTAGACTGTAGTAGGCCCAGGTCCATTTCATCCTCCACGTGGGCAACGGCTCAGCGAGTCCGTATCCGCGTGTCATGTTCCCATGGTACCACACTTCTACATCTCTGGTATTAATTAAGGAAAAATACAATTGTATGCAGCACCTCTATTTTTTCATAATTTACAGACACAGACAAAAACAACAAAACATGTTACAGGACCTGTTTAGAATGTAGGAAACAAATAGGGATAAAAAAAGAATTGAGTATCATGTTCAATAAAATCTATAGAAAAATTTAAACACAAGAATTGTTCAAAAGAGATGTTTGGATGCTGCATGAGAAAAATACAAGAATTTAAAAACAAAAAAGAGTATTATTTTAGAAAAATTCCATAAAATTAGACCTTATTTTTTTTATTTCCTCCAAAATTCCTCTATTTGAATTAACAGCTGGTACATTTTCCACCATAAAAAGTCATTCTAAAGAAAAATTATAGGAATTTATGTGATCATACCTTTGTTTCAAATATTTATCAATGAACAAATTCTGTAGATTTCAAATCCTCTAAAATTCATCCATTCCAAACTCTAGTTTTAGCTTTCAATAATGGAGAGGCCAATCCAAATGAGAAGTTGAAGCTACAGAGTTGGAACTACATGAGTATTTGGATGATATTTTTGCCTTATTTCCTTAAAGTTTGTGATAGTTATGTAATAACCATGCAACTTGAATTTTAAATGGTTAAAAATATTGTCATTTTCTGTAAATTTAGGACAAAAGTGACTCCAAATCCAAGATCTCTTAAAGAAGTCAAAGGGACAACTAATCTTTATTTAGTCAAGCAAAAGAGGATCCAACTCATAAACTATCCCAATTAGTGTTAGACAATATAAATTTATTTGTTTCAGACAATTCATATGAATATGAAAAACTCTAAACTATGGCAAACAAAGAGGTATAAAATTGAGAAAACTGCATGAATCATGTGATGTTTCAAATAGTTAGCACCTCTTGTGATTATGTGAGAGATCATAAGTTCTTCCGTGTGAGTTGGGTTTAGGGATCTTGGGTCAAAAAAAAAAGAAGAAAAATCGAGGGATCTAGGTGCAAAATGTTCACGCCAGATCCTGCAAGAAACCACCCTTTTGGCCGCATCAAACCGCTATAAATATTTACGAAGCGCGAGGAGTTTATTCTTGGCCTCTCGCATTTCTCCCTCCCAACTCCAAAACTAGATCGAGCGCCAAACCCCAACGCGCACGACCAGAACGAGGGTTCCGCTTCCGCCGTACCCTCCGCCGCCGCAAGTCCCTCTCCGCCGGAATCCCCGCCTCGGCAGCTCCCCAACGACCCCCGCTTCGCCGCCGGCCGTGCCGTGTTCGCCGACTTCTCGGTGAGAACCCCGAACCCGTCCCGGTTTCGGCCTTGTTGATGCGAGTTTGAGCATATTTGGATGTGTTATTGACGGGTTTTCGTGAGTTCGTGCGAGAGTTGTGCGGATGTGGGTGGTGTGGGATGGTGGTGGATCAGGGTTTGGGGATGATGAGCGCGCGAAAGGCGGCTTCCTTCCGGTTTCGTGTGGTGGGGTGGGGAATGACTCATGAGCGAGCTTGGGGGGATTTGGGCTAGGGTTTTGGGGGTTCAGGAACCTCGTTACTTGCAAGAATTGGTGATTTGGAGGTGGAACTGTGGTGTTGATGTCTTTAGGGGGTTTCTTGATTCTTGGATTTGTGCGGATTGGTGTGGTGTGGTGTGATGTGATTGAGTAGTTTATGTTTTGGCACCCATGTTGTCATTAGCATGGTGGATATGGCTAAAATCTTAGTCCTTTGTTGTGATCTATGCTTGTGGCTTGGAGGGTGAAGTGCATGGGTATGCATTTGGGGGTTTCTTGGTTCGTAGGCTAAAATGGTTGTCCTTTGTTGTTGTTAACTTGGTTCTGTGATATGTGCTGCTGGATGGAAGCATGTAGTGTGTGTCAGTGTTGATGCGAGCTAAGGAACTTTATGGCTCTTGGGTATGGATGTGTTCCTGCCATGCTATTTAGTTTAGGATTGTGTGGCTTGCATTATGAAATAAAAGCGTGAATATCAGAGCAATGGTAGTTAGTTATTAAAAAGTGTGTGCAGCAATCATAGTTATTACATTTCCTGTTGTAGATTAGCACGAACAGAATATCTTTATGGTCTTTTTTTTTTTTACAAACGATAACTTCTGGCACCCAGCAACTTATACGCGGATTATCACACAATGCTTTATCTACATGACTGTCAGAGCTTTATGTGAAGGAAGTGCAATAATTGTTGCTAACTTCTGCAGGTGTCAAATAAATTGTGCCTTTTTGTAGAGTTGTATCAGAGAGTTACAATAATAATGCCTCTCTTCAAGAGAAAACCTTTCTCCTTACTGGAGCCACCGAGGGACTTGGATCCTAAGGAGAAAGTATTCCAAGTTCGGTTTACAAAGGAGATATTCCGAGATTACCAGTATCCTCCTTGCATGCCATTATTATTGGCCTAATTGCTTTGTATCTGATAAGAAGCAAATTTTTTTTCAATTATATGCAATGTGTTGTAGCTTTCACACTTGCATTGGGTTATGATGCAGGCTTGCAGCACTGTCTGTCCTCAATTGTTCATATCCTTGACAATTGACTAGGGCATACCTGAAAAGGTTGAACTTTTACCGTCAAAGGGTTTGGATGTGCAAGGTGTCTGGAAAATCTAACTTAACTTATGAAGAAGCTTTGGTCTCAGAGCATCGTGCTGCTGAGAAGGCTCAACAATTGCCAACAGAGCTAATGGCTCCTATTCTTCAGACGATTCAATACAGTAGGACCAAAATTTTTCCTTTGCTATATTTTCTGACAAATTTGCGATGGTTGTACACATTCATTGTCTATAATTATTTTTTTAATTTGTTGATAATTTACTGTTTCTCTCCTGGCCAAATCAATCCAGCATTTGCTATGTGCCTGTGTGTTTTCTCATTTGTATTGTCCTAGATAAAATTTACACTCTGCTATTAATTTTTGGAAGATCTACTGTTCATATTTGTGATGTCATTACATATTTATATTGTTATGGATGTTCTGCATATTGGGGGTTTTTTCTTTTTACCCGCGACAGATCTCACTAATGCTTGACACATTTTCTCTTTTCGATCATTTACCTGCGTTCCTTTTTTTTAAAAAAAAAATAGATAAATTTTCCAAGGATATGGCCTTGTGGGGGATTTATTTCCACTTCATGGTATTCAATTTCTAATTCAGTAGTAGCCAATCCACATGACAAAACAATCCCAAACATATTGACCTATAAATGTGCTTATTTAGTTCTATGTTATATCGCTATGCAATGTTCCTTGGTAATTTGAATGAGATATTTTCATGTTATTACAAACTGTTGGCATATTGTTTATGTTTTCTTACACTACTATGTTTTTCATCCTATGAGGCACAAATTTGGCTATTCCTTATAGACCATTTATGTTCTTCGAGTGATTTTAATGGAACTGGAATTTTCTACTGTTTGCTTCAGGTAATCTTAACTTAACTGACCTTGTCAACAAGATATATGCTAGTCTGCAAGAAGATGTGTTTGAAGGATTGGAATTACATGCTAAAAAAGACGACTCTGAGTTTCCTTGCAAGATTTTGAAGGCTGTAGGTTCAGTTGACACCAAGATGTATGAGGTGGGTTGGATTGGTGAAGACAATACGGTAATCAACACATCAGTAGTCAAAGCTGATAATCTTATTCGCAAGAAGGCACCTGCTAGTCGGAATATACTGAAGATTTTTATTAGGGAATCGACATCACAAAATTTCCCGTGGATTATACATGAAAATCTTGCACTGAAATATGGCATATCCACTGAGCCCCCAAAAGACATGATGGTAACTATCTTTCTTCATTTCCTTTGTTGACTTGTGCATGTTACGATCCTAAAAGCCAGCAAAACTCACAGAATGGTGAACGCATGCAAAAGGGGAGGAGAAGACTTGAGAATGGAACTACTGAAGATGCCAGGAAAAAGTTGAAGAAAGGTAATTTTGCTGAATCCATATTAGTTGTCGCAGTATATATGTTAGTAATTTAGCATGCTTCACGCTACTGTCATTTTTGCCTAGCTTCTTATTATTCATTTTTCATATGACTTCCAGATGAGGAACATGCAACACTGCCAATTAAGTACCCAATTGATGACCTTTTAGTAAAGCCAAGTGCAGACGATCCTGTTTTCTCGAAGAGACCTTCACTGTGTACAGATTTTAGAGTGCCTTTAGATTCTGTGGGAGATCTCCTTATGATCTGGGACTTCTGCTTGTCTTTCGGGAGGCCTTTAAGCTTGTCACCATTTTCCCTCACGGATCTAGAGAATGCAGTTTGCAACAAAGAAAGTAATCTTGTTCTTCTCGTGGAAATACATGCAGCACTCTTCCGTTTGCTCATTAAAGATGAAGGTGAATATTTTACATTTCTACATAACAAGAGAAGGAAATTAAAGGTAATTGCTTCTGTATTAGTGCTTAAGTATTAGTGCAATAGTGCTTTCTCGAATGTACCTATTTATTTATTTGTTCATATGCATCTTAAGTAGGTGACTTTAGTAACCTGGGCTGAGTACCTATGTGATTTTCTGGAAATGGCAAATAAGGAGGAATTCTCCAGTAATATATCGACAGTACGAAGGGGCTATTATGGTCTTGTCGTCACTAGCCTAAAGCTTAAAATTCTCCGGGAGCTGGTTGAAGAGGCTATTACAACTTTGGCTGTAAGAGAGAAATTAGATGAGCGGATGGACCGACAACACGCACTTGGAGCAGCAAAAAGAGAGGATGCTAGAAGGAAAAAAGAGGAGCAGAAGTCAAACATGGAAGGCTTGACAGAAAATGAAATAAATCAGATAGATGCAGCACAAAATGGCAATGAGAGTGTTAAGGATCATGGTGGAGGAAAAGAAGGAAAGGACAAGAACAGTATTTCTGCGAGCAATACAGAAGATGGAAAAATGCATCTGGTGGGAACATATACCCCTTTTACATGCACTTGCATATGCACTAGCAAATTTGTATGTATATGCATGTATATCTGTTGAAATTGCCCATTGCGTCAGTTGCGAGTCTGGTGTACTTACTATGGGTTATTTCTTTGTAGACAAGGCACCTGGAAACAGAAATAGAGAAACTATCTATACGTACCAGTCCTCTTGGAAAGGACAGAGACTACAACAGATATTGGTTTTTTAGGCGTGAAGGAAGACTTTTTGTTGAGTGTGCAGATTCTAAAGGGTGGGGGTACTACAGCACTAAGGAAGAGGTGATTGCTTTGCAATTATAGATTCCTATGTTTGTATTTCTGGTTACAATAATAAGTCTATGTTTAATTGGTAATTACAGCTTGACGCACTCATTGGATCGTTCAATGTCAAAGGTGTAAGGGAGAGAGCACTCAAACGACAGCTTGACAAGTTCTATAACAAGATAAGGTACAAAAGTCTGAGTATACCCTGTATTGTTGCCAATTGTTGGACTGTTTTTACTTTTTAGGGTCGTAAACTAGTGTAAGTGAATCCGTACACATTTTATGTTCTAGGAAGTCTTCTGTATTTGGACTTGTCTGGCATGCCCTTTAGAGAAGTTTATACTTCTATGTTTTTTTGATTGGCATCACCAGACATGAGACAACACACTGTAGATTTCTATTACTTAGTGGTATGTACTAGCGAGCAGAAATTTTTAAGCTGCCGACAAATTGGTTTGCATTCTTGTTTATAGAACTTGGTATGCAAGTATTATATGTTCGATTTATATACCCCCCTAGATCTTCCATCCTTCATTGAATAAGTATACTACACACGTTCTGTTTTCATTATGAATTTATGACATTTTTCATAAGGAGAACATCTGAGCACCTTGCTTGTTCACTCCACATGGAAGTACTGCACTATAAGGTTTTGCATGTGCTATTTTATACTGGCAGTGGCAGGTATAGTGAATGTTGCAGTTTAGCTCTTTCACTTGACTTTGCCACTAATTTTTTTTTTTTTGGTTTTTCTGATGTAGTAATGCTCTTGAGAAAAGATCGAAGGACGAGACACAGAAAATGTTACTTGAGGAGGCTGTACTGCGGCGTTCCACACGGGTCCGGGCCCAACCAAGGGATAACCCTTCTATGGCATTCCTCAAGTATGTCAACAAATGGAAGGAGAACTGAGCTAGTAGCTAACAGGGTTTCCAGTAGAACTAGAGTAAAGCTTGTCATTAGCTAGTAAAAACTGGGGTATCTCAACTCCAGATTGTTTTTTTGGGGTTTTTGATGCACAAAAAGTGAAGAGCTTATGTCATTCGTTTGCTCAAAAAGATGAACTGAATGAGCACCTGTGAGCCAACTTTTTGTAATCTAGTCTGACTTAAGGTGCTTGTAAGTTGATCCCGTCTTTAAAGGAGCTGTCATTGATACATTGCTAACTGCCCTGTTGATGTGAACTTAGTGAACCTTATCAACCATTTACTGGTGTATATGGTTGATAAGGTGTATCGATTAGCAGCCCTCCTTTAGGACCAGGCTTCGGACGCTGTTTGGCCTGGCTTTGGCTTGAAGGCTGGAGTTGGTGGACAAAACTGGGCAGGTCCAATTTATGTTTCTATGGAGTTGATCTGGAGTGGCTAGATTTTACAGGAAAATCGGAGTTCAAAAGGGTGTCTCCAAGGGTTCTGCATGCTAGTCTAAATAATTTGCTTGTTAAAGTTATGTAAATGGCAACAATTTTTCTATTTAAAATTAGATTTCAGGCACATAATTGTCAAATATGAATTTCAAATAAAAGAAGTTTAAGAGTTCTTGGTTGAACTCCGTCTCTAACTTCTCTCTTTTGAAGTCATTCAGGTCTAGTCTTAATAGGAATAAATGTTAGAACTTAAAATTTGGAGCTCAAAAAATATTTGAAAAATCTCTAGTTTTCAGTTGTTTTATTGTTAAAAAAGGCCGTATGACCCCAAATATATAACAACTTGAATAAAAGGAAGTTATTGCTAGCATAAATTTATAACTAATTCAAACTTTATAGGTAAATGTTCTTTTAAAAGTTTTTGGTGCTCTTGCAGCTACCTAAAAAGTCGATTTTTTTTGTACGGATAACTCAGATTAAAAATAAAGATTTAAAAATAACGTGCAAGAAAAAATTATTGCAAAATCGACCTAAGTCGTCATCCTGCATGACGACTTATCCCCAAAAACAAACAGAAAAGACATCAGTCGTCATCCCATATGGCGACTGCGGAAAATCATCAATCGCCAGTTGGGATGGCGACTGATAGATAATATATATTTGAGGCCCCTGGCGACTGGTGCATTGCAAGTCAAAAAAAAAAAACTCACGACAGAGGGAGAAGAGGGGAAAAAGGAGAAGATGAAAAAAAAAAAGAGAAGAGGAGGAGAAGAAGAAGGAGGAAAGAAAGCATAAAAAAAGGTACAATTATAAATTTTTAGTGATAATTAGTGTAGAATGCAGATATGTTTTAGGAATGTGTAGATCTGTTTTAGAAATGTGTAGATCTATTTTAGGAATGTGTAGATCTGTTTTAGAAATGTGTAGATCTGTTATATAGATGTGTTGTAAATATAGATTTGTTATGTAGAAATATTATATATTAAGCGAATAAATTAGATTAATAAATAGTGAATAGATAATTTAGGACATACGGTTTATTCGTAGAAAATGTGCAGAAATACATATTTGATTTGTGCTTTATTTAAATATGTTAGGCATTTACAAATATAATGTATATATAATTTTGATTTGTTGTGTAATATTATGTAAATTTAATATGTTTATGAATGAGATGTGAGATGTGTATTAATTAAGAGTAGTAAATAATTAAATTATTGATATGTGAGATGATAATATAAGAATTGTAGATTAGATGTGATGCGATGTTGTTAATCCGGTGTACTTCGATAAGTTGAGATGTTAAAAAATAAGTCGCACATGTCTTAAGGATGAGCACAGAGTAATGTGCAAAATATATTAGAGATATGATAGCTGATATTTGTAATACTTATGTTGTAGACAATGTCAGAAACAAGAGTAGTCTATATTTTTCCACGGGGAACAAATCATTAGAAATGGACTATCTGGAGATAACCTAAGTGGCTGTCACCGTATAGACATGGAATTGATTGATCTTAGTGTTCTTAATTTTGAAGACCTTAAGACCCGAGTCATGGACATCCTAAATATTGACCCATGTTTACACAAAATTGTCATAGAAGCGCTGGTGCCTATTGGTTTGATATCTTGTTGGAAATTGTGTAAACTTAAAGGCGATAGATCATGGGACTCTCTTGTTAGGAGGGTGATAAATCCCAATCATGGGCCAGATGACTGCATACTATATGTGACCAAGCTAGACAATGTACCAGAACTTGTACCCGAACCATTAATTGGAGGACAACATACGAACATTGATCCAACCATGACCCATAATTCTGCGGATGTCGCCAACGCAGAATTCATGGGCGGGTCTTTGTGGCCTGGGGATGAGACTTATGCCGACGAAGGTGAAGACGAGGGTAGTTTCAGGCAGCGAAGGGTCAGAGGTGGACGCAGACTATGCGGATTCCTCTAGTGAAGAAAACTATCGTGGAATGGGACCTCCACAACAATGGCTAGATCCTAGTGGTTTTGAGCATGCGCGAATCCACGACGATCGCAGTTCGGAGTGGGCAGGGAGTGAGCACAGATTAACATTGGGACAACATTTTCGAAGCAAGGAGGAGGCTAAGCAAGCCGTGGCGATGTGGTCTGTGACACTACATCGGTCTTTCAAGGTTGACAGAACAAATCCGCGACTGTACGCGGTGAAGTGCAAGGTGGAAGGATGTCGATTTTATGTTCGTATTGCTCGGTACAAGGACAATGAACACTTCATTGTTTCCAGGATCACCGAACATGACTGTTCAGTGACAGAAGTATCACAAAGTCATAGGAATATGTCGTCCGCATTTGTGGCACGTGTAATTTTGCCGAACCTTCATGCAAATCTTGATATGCCACCAAAACAACTTGTCAGCCAAATCAACGACACATTTGGGTACATCATTCAGTATGGGAAGGCATGGAGAGCCAAGCAACTTGATCTTGAGATGTTCTTTGTATCTTTCTATGATTCATATAACTATATGCCCAGACTGATCGAACAAATCGTTGACACCAATCCTGGCACTGTGATGGATATGGTCCATAGCCCAGTTGTCGGCAGAAATGGTGAGATAGTTCCTGGAGCTGAGTGCATGGAGTGTATATTCTGGTCATTTGGTCAAGTAATCTCTGTATTCAAGTACATATGACCAGTTTTTTTGCGTGGATGGCACATTTCTAACTGGGAAGTACAAGGGAACTCTAAGGACAGCAGTTGCTGCAGATGCAAACAACCAACTATTTCCCATGGCGTACGCCTTAGTGGAAGGTGAGAGTACAGATAGCTGGGTATGGTTCCTTGCAAACCTGAAACAAACCGTCGTGAAGGACAGACGGAATGTATGTGTAATCCATGATAGACACAAGGGTCTGTTAAGTGCCATTGAGTTCATGTTGTCCACTGAGAACCCACAGTACAGCTGGAATGAATTGATCAGTCGGTGGTGTAAACGACACCTTGCGGCGAACTTCTTCACACACTACAAAAACGCACGGCTTATGAAGAAGTTCAAGCGGTTGTGCGATTAGAACCAAAGCCATAAGTTCCAACAACTTTGGGACGAGTTAGAACAACAAACTTCAGATCTAGGTAAAGTTCAAAGGTCAGAGGCAAACAGTTCACAACAGGTAGAAGATGAAGAAAATGTCGTGGGGACTACAGATGTGCCGAGACGACGCACCCGAAGGTCAAGGCCAAAGAAATTTAGTGAATGGATCAGTGACAAAACTCCTGAGAAGTGATCTCTATTGCACGATGAGGGAGGTGCCAGATATGGCGTAATGACAACTAACGTGGCGGAGGTATACAATTTTGTGTTGAGGGGAGTGCGAGGTCTGCCGCTCACTGGAATTGTGGAATTTACATGGCATCGCACGGCTAAATACTTCTACGAGAGAGGTACAGCTGCAAGAACATTGTTTCGGGTCACACCACCAAAATTTCCTCACGAAGTGCAAAGGTACTTAGAAATGAAAGCCAAGGCCGCTCAGAAACACTCAGTCGAGTGCATTCCTAATAGCAGAAGGCAAAGTTGGGTCGTTTATCTGCGCAGTAAGAACGTGGGGGGTGGATACATGCGACAGATCAAGAGGCAAGGAGTGACATTTGAAGACGGTGTCAAGTGCACTTGTAACAAGCCAACTCTATTGCATAAACCGTGCTCCCATGTGATGGCCGCGTGTGCGCACGACAACAAGTCGAGCAAGATGTACCTGTCAGTTTACTATGGTTCACGGTACCTTGTTGAGACATGGACTGCAGACTTTGAGATTTGGGGGACTCAGCAGCACTACAGAGATCGATCGTGTAGGGCAGGCGAGATCCGATATGTTCCACCACCGCACTTGGAGCGGAAAGGCCCTGGACGACGGCGGAAAATGCCAATTGGCAATGACATGGATAATGCAGAACGTGATGAGCTACGAAAGTGTGCCGTTTGCCGACAGCCTGGCCACACAAGGAGGATATGTCCTAATGCATCCGGACCTAATCGAACATGACTCAGTAATGTTGTGCAACACTTATTCGTTCCTCTTGTGTATTTGATGATGTACTAACCTAATGTTCCTGTTTGCAGGCATGGCTCACCCTCATCCACAGTTTCCTGAGTTACTCGATCACTACTACGAAGATCGTCATCGGTCTCGAGCACTGCGATCCGGAGAGGAGCTTCAGCCATTCCGCCTGCGATCGTCCGGCACGTCTTGGCCTCTCGACGGGAGATACATCGCACAGCTGAGGGCGGCGGGGCTGCTTCCTTTTTGCAGGACGATCACCAAACTGGAGTCTTTTAGGCACGACCGATCACTGGTCTCTGCTCTCGTAGACAGGTGGAGACCCGAGACACACACATTTCACTTCCGGTGGGGGGAGATGACCATTACCCTGGAGGATGTGGCGATGTTGTTCGGACTCCCGATTCGCGGGTAGGCCTGGGTACCACCACCCACTCCTGCCGGATGGGACGGCATGCTCACCGAGAAGTTTCATCCACTACCTCTGGGCCAGGAGACCTTCCATCATGACATCGGAGTTCCTACGACTTGGCTTGGTCACTTCAGGACGTGCCCAGCAGATGCAGATGAGTGGACTGTGAGCCGACACTTCGAGGCATATTTGCTGCACTTGTTCGGGGGCTTCATGTTCACTGGTATGCTTAAACATGATATAGGTACAGCTATTTCCCTTCTCTTGTTGAATTTAATTCCTATTTTTTGGCTTTTCTACAGGTACTCAGGGCGACACAGTGGATCGTTGGCTTGTTCCACTGGCGCAGATGCTCGCGGACACACCGATCAATCAGATCCCGTGCATCAGTTGGGGGTCAGTGGTTCTCTGTGCGACGTATCGAGGGTTGTGCGACGCCTGCGTTCGGCGTGCCCGACAGGCGAACATGGTCGGATCTCCTCTACTTCTTTTGTTGTGGTCGTATAAGCACATACCTGTCGGACGACCGCTCATCACCGACACGCCCGTGACACTTCCGGAGGGGCACCCGCCTAGGGATGCGGAGGATGAGATCGATCGCCCTACCATGGGGGATCGTTGGTTGCAACATGAGCTGCAGTGGGCCACAGTTCAGATGCACGCATGCTACAGTGCGTACAGTGGCGAGTTGGAGTTGTTGCATCCGTCGCGTGTTATATGGAGGGTTTGGACGACAAGCTGTATCGAGAGCACAGCCGGCGGCGCGATCTCTATGGTGTGTACGGAGGACCGGGAGTTATGGCTCACCCGCTGTATTCTTGTCTTCAGCCATATGTTGGAGGTGTATGCTCCATGGAGGGTGATGCGCCAGTTTGGTTTGTTCCAGACGATCCCTCCTCCAGACGCCCCGCATTGTTTGTCGCATGACCAGCACGAGTAAGTTCTCGATTATCTCTGCGCATAGTTGTGAGACCCCCATTTGAGGATCACCTTGGTAACCGCCCAGGTAGGTTACACACAGCAGGATGTCACATGAGCTCCAAACCACACAAGCATAGTAATAACATTAAACAAGTAGCAGGCCAACATGGCCAATATTACATAGTCAAAGCACCGAAAATGGCGCTAAGTAGAGTTGCTAAGAAAATAACAAGTTTGTCAGAACCAGAATCGGTATCCAAGTACCGAACACACAACATAAAGCACAAGGCAACGACGAAAAGCTTGACTTCCATCCGCAGCGGGGTTGGAGTGGCTCCTCCCACATCTGACTTGACTTGGTGCGCAATCCTTCTAGAACGTGGGCTTGTCCGGGGCACTTCCATCTTCTGCCGGGAACTCATAACTGAAGGAATCGGGATCCTCGAATCCCTCTTCTACAGTTGGAAGTAAATGCAAGGGTGAGCACTTGGTGCTCAGCAACACTCATTCCGGGGATTATAGTAATTGTACTTATATGAGGGTGAAACATATGATTCAGGGGTTTTAGTTTCATATGGATAGAGATATATAGATTTCCAAGTCACTTGTTCGGTAAACAGTACTTTGTCATGAAAATAGTACTTTAGACATTAAACAGGTTTTCAATAAAAACATTAGATGTAGTGGTCTCCCATGAGTCACTACTTTGTTAACCGCATTATGAAAACATTCCAAAACATTACTTGTGCTATAACCCATGGATAACATCCACTACGAAAAGACTCCTGAACCTGGGAGTACAGAGTATCTGATACTTCTTTTACACTTTGCAAAGGTGTACCTCTTTTTAAATCCACTGGTTCACTCGGCTTTCAAGTCGGATCAGCTCCATGTGACTTATACACATGTGACAAGGCCGAGGTCACACAACGCTTTTACAGTTCAGTATTAACAGTATCCCTGCCCGGTAAATAGACAGTTAAGTCTCAAGTACCGTTGTGGGTCTTCCCCACTGCCTTACTTCCTAGCCTCTCTGGTCTATGTTCCCGCAGGACACATAGCCTTGGTCTATGTCCACGCGAGACATACGACCATTTAAGATTACAGCCGCTCACGGCTTAATCAGGTCTAGGGCGCCTTCCTTCATTTACGCCTTTTTCCTCTCATTATTTTTCTGAACTCACATCACTCATGGCCGAATCTTGGCCTTCCAGTTTCCACGCGAGAAGCCAGATCGTCAAACCATGCAGGGAGCTGCTAATACCAAAAAGTTACTGAGTTGTGCCTGTCCCATACCAGGCAAGTGGTTGGTACGTTTACAATTCGTATAGAGACACAGCACAAGGTTCTCGTCCTTATGAACCAATAGTGAGGAACATTCACATACCCTGGTGCGCACCGCACCCTCTCCATACAATTCAATCCTCACTACTGATCCCTTTTATCAGTTTTCTTGTCAAAACGGTTTTCATTATAACTTCTCATGTATTTGACCATTTCAAGTTTAATGTGAATATTCAGTATATCAGTCCTAGGGTGACAAAAGCATATATATACAGGTTCAATAACAAAAGGGGTTTCATAATCCATTAGGTAATATCTATTCATGTCATTCAAACATACTTGTACTTCAAATAAGCATGCATAGTAAGAAACAGTGAATATACTTCATATGAAAAATTGGGTGAGACATGATCAAAGGAATGAGGCTTGCCTTGCGATGTTGGGTCTAAATACTCAGACGGATCTTCAAAGACTTCTTCCGCTCCTTCAGCTTCTGGCTCTGCGGCAATCAACCAACACACAAACACATACCACATAAGCATACTGAAAATAGTTTCTATAGAAAGTATTAAGTAAATAAGTCATCCATGCAGGGGAAAAGGTTAGGGCAAGGTCACAAGGGCTCTGGTTGAAGAAACGGCTAAAAAGGATTGAACGTCGAAGGGTCGACATTCAGTTCATGGCTTTGGCATAACTTCAAACTGATCTTAGGATGGTTTTCTGGAGAAGTGATAGTAGAGAAAGTTGTAGAACACAACTCCAGAAATCTAAAGGACAAGGTGGCATTTCAATTGCTCAACCAGAAGGGGTCAAACAAGGCTAATGCCAGTGGCTGACATGCACTGACATAGTGCTGGACATGGTCAGAAACTAGGGCATGGCTTAACTTTTGATCCAGGGCTCCAATTGATGCACCACTTTGTCTGGGAGGTAGGCATTACTAACAGAAACAATATACTCAACAGGCACAAGGGCTGAAAGTGGCCGGAGGGCGGCCAAATCCGGCGATGAACTACGGTGGCCTGGACATGGACTGAGTTACTGGACAATGATCTTGGCATAGGCATAACTCACAATCTAGGCAGATCCAGGTGTCGAGCTAGTGGAAGAAATTGCTCAGGGAGGTGAGGCGAAGCTAAGGGACAAGGTTTCAGGGGCTAGATCGGCCGGGAACAAATTCCGGCGACCGGCGCTGGAGAAGACGACACTGGAGGTTGGGGATTTTTGCTACAAGGCGATTGAACTCGATTCTTTGCTCAGGGAGTGAAAGGGTGGAGTTTAGAAGCTACTGGTGCAGTCAATTTGGTCGGAAATTGACCGGAGAAGCTTGGCGCCGAAGTCCGGCGAACGGCCGAGGTTCTAATTTAGGATTTCTTCGATTTGAGTTCAATTGGGGATTCTGATTCTACAGGCTTGCTCTACTAAGTTTACTGATCAACTTCTTCTACAGGATTGAGGGTTAATTTGGGCTGAATCGAACGGCATTGGGGGAACAGGGTAAATCGGGAATCCGGCGATCACCGGCGATGGGGATCGATCTGGTGCAATTGGCTGCTATGACACAGAGAGGGGAACGAGGGGAACTCACTGGTGAACTTGGATTGAAGAAAGGGGCTGTGGAAAGGGCTAGCACCGTGAGCTCACTCACTGGCTCGCCGGAGAAGAAAGCGAAAACGGCGAGAAACTGGAAATTTGGCTAAGTCTTGAGGTTGTGCTTCTTCACAGCACTGAGGAGGTTTAAATAGGCACGGGGACGGAGCTTGTGAGGGAGAACGCGACAACGGTTGCTTGCGTCGGGGAGAAACTTGTCGGGCGCAGGCGCAACGACGGCGACGGCGACGTGATTTGCTTCAGGCGGTGCTGCAGCTTTGCCAGTTGCGTTGGAACTTCGTCCGGGACGGCGCAGATGCGGAGGCAACAGCAAGGCTCCGGCGATGACACGTACACGCATGCAACTGCCACGGCAACGGGAGCGCGCGCGAAAACGCTGCTGGAGCGCGGCCGTTTATCCGCTGGGCAAGGCGATGCTACGGTGGCTAGCACGTGCGCGCGGGGAGGCTTGGTTGCTCACAACACAGGTGACAAGAAACGGTGGCCGGCGGCGAGCAAACGCGGCGAGAACGCGGCGCGGCAACGGTGGCTCGAGCACTGGTCGTGGCAACGACCAGGCGCTGGTCGAAAGGGCCTAAAAAGAAGTTTGGGCCGATTTGCTATTTCTGAAACTTACTCCAGGGGCTGTTCTGTGAGGAAAGTTTGAATAGGAAATGGACCTGTTTGCAAATCTGGAGATCTGAGGGTCCGATCTGAAATCTGATTTCGCAGCTAAGTTGCAAAAGATTTTTAGAACTTGTCTGGCCAAAGTTTGGTAAGATCAGGCAAGATCTGAAGGGTTTCGACAAAATTGGGGATAACAGTTTAGGGTAAAATAGGGTAATTAGGGTTCTAAAATGGCGAGGGCTGAAACTCAGCTTTAGGGTGGGATTTTGGAGATGGTCCCGAAGGGAAAAATGTTCTGAACAACATTTAGAAGGGAATGGCTGAAGCAGATTAGGGTTTAGGGTCCAGATGTGGATTTTGGCTATTTTAGGGTTTGGCAAAAACAGGGGTGTTACAATAGTGTTTTGCCTCTCTGAAATAACTGAACACCTTTGTTTTTTTTGCAGACAGAGTCGCAAGGGCAAGAAGGATGTCAGTTGGAAGGACCGACAGTCTCCTTACACTCGTTGCTGGGAGCAGACATCAGCGATAGATGTCGTGCGTGAGGAGAGGGCGTACGATTCCACGACATACGGCAACTACCTCCGATGGTACCTCTCTCGCACCGCAGCTCGCATTGCCCCACCACCTCCGGCACCTGCAGTCGTGCCTACTCCGAGCGTGCATTAGACATACGACCGACATCACGCATCTCGGGTACACCGCCAGGTAGATGCTGCCAGCCCATGACCTACTTGTTATTTTTATTTCTGCCTCCCATTGTCTTACGGTCATGCAGGCTGACGGCCTCCGTGCGATCAGTTCCGTGACACGGCCACTAGTCTAGCGGAGGCAAGCAGGTCTGCCTATCACGCCCGACGAGTACGAGAAGGCCATCACCTACGTTGACCGACTCGCCTCGCAGCTGACCCTTGAGAGTGCCGCCACTTCGTCGACTTTTGTTGCACCTCCACGTCCACGGGCCCAACCCAGTCATACGCCGTCGCACTCAGCCGCTCATCGTCCCGACACAGCCGGCCCTTCAGGTATGGCCGTCGCCGCACCCATTTATCTCGGTGTGCCCCCAGCTCGCTCGTACCGTATAGGTGTTGCACCTCACGTGGACTTCTCGTCGCGTGGTGGTGTACGGATCTCTGAGGGTCCCCGAGTGCCGCCTTCCGTAGACACTTCTGATTCTAGTTTGGGCTTCGACATCACATTCGACTCGGACGACGAGGACGTCGCTATGTCGCAGCAGACGGTGCACGAGCATTTGCCTATCACGTCGGCTGGTCCACTTCGGTCTCCTGGTTGACACCCACCATACATTCCTCGTCAGTCGGTCCGTGCCGACCCCCAGGTGGTCCGCGACCCATCGTATGCCCAGTATGCCGATATGTTGCAGATGAAAGACGACGCCGATCAGAGCCAACATCAGTTGGCATCTTCACAGCTTGGTGGGGCGCCTCCACCGTCGCAGGACCCGGTGGACGCTCCTGATACAGGCCTCAGTCAGCCGAGTGCTCAGCCCGTCAGTCGATAGCCCTCGCAGAGGGCAGTGCATCGCGCAGCACCTATTCGCCATCGCCGTTTCAACGCAATCGGAGGCATCGTCCGAAGAGGGGCCGACAGTAGTTTTTTTTTTATGTTCTCCTTTTATGGAATATGATTTGGATTCTCATGTTTGTATTATTTTCGATTGTGTCAGTATTCTCATATTTTCACTACCTTTTTTATGTTCATTTTGATTTTTGGGAACCTGATACCCGACAGATTGAACCAACCACGAAATATACTGATCAATCAATGCAGCCAACCACGGGTCTTTTCCTCCTTAGTTTGTCAACCAGTCGACTATGTAACATTTTTCATTAAAATGTTAATTTTAAAAAAACACAAATTTGAATGTTAATTTAAAAAAAAAACACAAATTTAAAACCCAAATTTATACAATAGTTTCGGCCAACTGGGGGGAGGCCTTCAGATGCCATCCTAGATGGCGACTGAAGGTAGCGACTGATGACATATTCTTCAGTCGCCATTCCAGTTGGCGACTGAAGGCGACATAGCAAAAGTCGTCATACGGGATGACGACTTAGGTCGATTTTGCAATTATTTTTTCTTGCACATTATTTTTAAATTTTTATTTTTAATCTGAATTATTCGTACAAAAAATTCTAAAAAGTCTCCTAACTTCCACTGGATCGGCAACATAAGAAACTAGTAGAGTTTGACCATGCAGTTACCGATTTTAAATAAGTTAGCAGCTAGAGGTCAGTCAAGAAACCAATTTTTAGATTATATTATGGAAAAATTAATAAAGCTAACTTCTCAGATAAATCTAAAAAACTAATCGGTAAGAATTTTAGTTTGTGAGTTTACAATAGAGTACTTGATAATGGACGAGATAAAAAATTACAACAACTACCACATTATAATTTTAGTTTCTAATGAAGACTCAAGTCTTTTAACACACGGGAAAAGTCCCCACGAGGGGAGCGCCACCCATTGAACCCGATTTCGGCTTCTCCTGACTTCTTTATGGGACGCGTGGCTAGGCTTGGACATAGCATTTTTCTAGATCGGGCCTGACCTTAACCCAGCCCGGCCCGGCCCATCATTTGAACGGCTCTACACAGAGCTGATATTTCTGTAGCAAAAACGTGGACGAACCCCTCTCCACACAAACGAGTTGATCACAGCATCCCTTCCTCTCTTCCAGGAAGATCTTTCCCTTCTCCTCTGCTCTACACACACACAAACAAACCCAATTGGCAGCACAAAGAAGCCTCTCCTCTGTTCCTCTTAGCTTCTTTGCCATCTTTGCATCGTCTTCCTCTGCTCTGTTGGTGTGCAGAGAGAGACATGGCTTGCACGGCCCAATCCATGCTCTCTGCGAGCAGCTGTGCCTTCCTGAGGAGGCCTCAGCCTCAGAGGCTGACCACCAACAAGCCCTTCTTGGTTTCTTGCAATGCTTCTTCCTCACCACCCGACGACTCCGACTGCAATGTCGAGGAGTGTGCTCCTGAGAAGGAGGTCCTCTCTCTCTCTCTCTCTCTCTCTCTCTCTCTCTCTCTCTCTCTCTCTCTCTCCAAGATTGAGCAAGAAATGCATCAAGTGATGGGTTCGTTGTGTGTTTTGCAGGTTGGGAACCTGAGCATGGACTGGGTGGCCGCAGACAATACCAAGGTTGTGGGCACGTTTCCTCCCAAGAAGAGAGGCTGGACTGGCTATGTTGAGAAGGACACTGCAGGCCAGACTAACATCTACTCTGTCGAGGTATTTGGGATTTGCCTTCTACTTACATTTCAGTTTCACTGCAGTAAGTTTCCACTTCAAAATGAGTTCTGTTGGTGCAACTCACGTACCCATCCTTTTCATTAAAAAAATCTTAAACTGTTATGGAAAGATATACAATCTATTTCTACTACAACCAGGAATGTATGTTGACATTTAGTTCTGATACCATTGGCAGCAAGTTAGTAGATGGATGTATCACAATATCACATAACTAATAATTTGGCATGAGCAATTAGTGTATTTTAGTCGAATATGGTCCGATCAATTACTGTTGAACAAGACTGATTTTTCAGACACGTAATGTAGGATATATTTGGTTCATGCCAAATTTGGTTCCTCTCTCGAGCAAACTTTGGCGTGACCAAATCTAGGATAATTATTTTGAGTGCCTCACATTTAGTACAATGGTTAAGATGAAATAATTATGGCAGAAATTTACAGTAATTTTGGTCGTGTAATAAACACCGGCCAAATATAGTCATAATGACTAGAATTGTGACACATAATATTTGACTATTTGAGATAGGATTTGGATTCTCGGTGCAAATCGGTCAATCTAGTGTTGACTGGGAGAATATAATACCACTTAGAAATATATGTGATAAAATATTATGTTAGAAAATTGTATAAATTAGTGATTATATAAAGTTAAAGAAATATAAAAACTTGATAAAAAATGAAAAAGAAAACAAAAAAATTAAGAGCAGACCAGAATCAACATAAAATCGCCGGTTCTGGACCCGCCGACCGGGTATAAAAATAGAAACCTAGACCTGCTTGAGATTCCAACCAGCCATAGTAATATGTGGGGAACAAATTCTGAAAAGTTTTTGGTACGATGTTCTGGGTGGACAATGAAATTTATTGAGAACAGGATATATGTAGTTAAGCAGACAGCTTTGCTCCTATTTACGCTAATGAAGAAACCATATAGTATATACATCTGCGGGGCCGGCCCTACCCATGCGCAAGGTGCTTCCGCACAGGCCCCCAATTAGGTTAGGACCCTAATTTTTTTTAGTATTCTAAAACTAATATCCTAGTATTTTTAATGATGCTCATCCTTATACATTAATGTGGAAATAAACCAAAAAACAGACAAGTTGATCTAGTATTTCCATCCCATATTTTCTCTCTACTTATTCTTAATCTCCTTATATATTTTTGTTCCTTACTATTTCTTCCTAACCAATAAGTCATTGAAGCATTCTCTAGTTATTACTGCCAGTTTTCTTGTCTTCTCTATTTTCTTTCTTTTCCTCTCTTAAATTGCTTCCAAACAATGAGCAAAAATTATATTCTTCATCTATATCCAAGCCAATAGTCTAGACCATGTGCTAGTCCCCTTCTGCCCATCCTTGCACCCGCAGCCACAAGTCTCTCAGGTTTCATCCGCTTGCTGTACATCTGGCATGTATAAGTTAAGAATTCTCTTTATAACAAAAGCATGCAAACTCACATCTAAACCATCGTATCATTATAAATTATCATCTATTGGTATTCTATAAAATAAATATGACAAATGTGATTCGTTTCCACACCAATCAAATCCATTTGAATGATGAGTTTGCATGCCCCTATTTAAAGATAGTTTTCTCCGGATACGCCCCCCCTACACATCTTATTCCTCTGTTTCTATCATATTCAGCAAACAATGTTTCAAGTTCCAGTCAGTTCAGCATCCAAAACTGACAAAACACGTATCACAATGCACAGCCGACAGTCTATGTGGCAGAGAGTGCCATCAGCTCAGGTGCTGCCGGCACATCACCCGAGGGGTCGGAAAACACCGTGGCCGTCACCGCAGGTATAGCCCTCTTCTCCATCGCCGCGGCCTCGTCGGTGCTTCTCCTGGTCAACAAGAACCAGCCCCAGGTGCAGGGACCGGACTACTCCGGCCCACCCCTCAGCTACTACATCACCAAGTTCAGACCGGCGCAGACGGTCGAAGCGTCCATCGAGCCGGCGCTCCAGCCCAGCCCCTCCGTCGAAGCGTCTGCGCCTACCGAGCCTTCTAGCTCATCGACCGTCGAGGCGTCGGCGCCAGACGCATGGAAGTTTTCATTCAGCATGCTGCTGGAGGACAACACTGGCAATGCATCCTGAAGTGAAGTGCATGTTACAGGATAGTTTTTGGGAGCTAAAGATGAGATTTTTGTTTGCATCAAGTTTGTATGTTGTTTTGCAGTGTATTCTCTCTCTCTCTAAATGGATCATTACAGTTGTATACAGGATATGAATATGATTCTGCTCTCTCACTGATTTTTAGTATATCTTATTTTTTACATCCTGCTCCAACTTTTCAGATTTTTTATCCTATTTGGCTTAGTGGACCACTTCTGGCTCTTGGCTTCTATGCGAAGGCAAAAGCCCGATCAAACACTACTAGCTAGTAACTCTAGAGACAGAGCTTGTAGGAACCCTTTTGTATTAGAAGCTAGGAGCCCCGCATTACTAGCTACAATTGCTCCAAGAGCTTTGAAAGGACATTTTTACTCATAAATTTTGAATTAGCTGTAAGTCTATACTAACAATAGCTGCATGCATGCATGTATAGGATTTTTCCAAACATCTTGGGACCTCAAATTTTGAGGTCTCTGAGACTGTCTTCGACGGCGTCTCTCAGCCGGTGCACGCCGTTCATATGAGCCGTCCCGTTAGACAAGCCGCTATCACCAACTAGATTACAACATTTGGGAAAACAATCATGGTACGTCTCTCTTTTTAGTAGGCCCAACCGGGCACCATTCGAAACCGCGTCATTGGAGCAAATAGAGCCGCTCGAAAACGTGGTTTATGAATCCCACAAATTTTTTTATTTCATTACACACAACCCACCAAAACTGGTTACTAATAGATGGGCTCTTTTATTGCGGGACCCGCATGTCATTCACTAGAGCTAGCTATCACGCTCCATCCTAAGGCGCATACGGTAGGCCTCACCACTACTACAACTCGCCAACTTTTAAAATTGAACCCATACCTATACACTGAAACGCACATTAAAGATAGGTGGGCCAACAAGCAGTGGGTCCTGCAAGTCAGCAACAGCACATTAAAACTCAACAAATAACGGGACGACAACGGTGGGTCCCACCACTGCCACACACATCTGTGCAAATTCCCACGTGTTTAATTTAATTCACTCCAAACGCTGTCACTGACATGTGGAACAAATCCTTGTCAAGCCCAACTGTTAGTTGTGGAGGTTAACTTCGTTGAAGGTTACAAGGCGCGGATGGTAGGGCCCACCATTAATCGCACGACAGCAATACTTTGGGTTTTCATGTACTTTTGCACCTATACTCATTAGACTAACAGTGCGTCCAATAAATTTAATGGCTCGCATGTCATTGAGAATAGTTATTTTTTTAATCCGACTCTTGTAATATGTTTTATTTCGTGTTTTACAACCCGAGTCACTGACAGGTGGGTCTTATATTTTTTGGCCCACCTATCAGACACATTAAATTTATTTCTTTAGTGTTCACAATCGTTTTAGTTTGTTTTTGCAGTGGGACCCACCTGTCATAGACTGAAATTTAAGCTATTGGAATTATAGCTGTTATAAAAGAGTTGTTAGGCATTTTTTAATTGTTTTGGTTTCAAAATAATTTGTAAAAAGTTATAAAAATTTCAAAAAAAATCATAAAAATTATGTAAAATTACCCTCATTGGATCCCTATAAATAGAACCCCCATTTACTCATTTCAACACACATTCCCCTTCTCTCACACCTTGTTTACACCAATTATAAAACATTTTCAACCTAATTTTTTTTAGTGTTTCGTATGGATAGTAATCCTCCCGAGGGTTTTTTAAACTGGATTACTTCTTCTAATATCCTTGGAGAAAATCTGGAAACAGTTGTTAATCCAAATCCCCCACCATATACACCCAGTAATCCAAATTTTTCAGCACCACCTTACTCCTTCCAGTTATCATCCATATCCCCCGCTCGTCAGTATTCACATGCTACTCCATATCGGTAGCGCCCTCCATATCCACTGGCCCCCTCATATCCACCTGGCCATCCATATGTGTCGTATGGGCAAAATTTCCATTTTGTCGGTACGCCAGTCAACTATTTGCAGCCCTCGCCACCATAATCCCCATCCAAAAATTCAAAATCCGCATCTGTGTGAGACTCCAATACGCCACATTGTACGCCACAGATCGTTATTGACGTCGACAATGATGATCATGCTCTTCTAGATTTTGTTGGCAGCAAGTGATTGCTTTGGTCAACAACAGACGATGTTAGACTGATGAGTAATTCGTTTTCACATTCAATTTTCACAAAAAGAATTATTTCAGAATTTTATAAGGTTCATATTCATTGTTTCATGACAACGTTATATTTTGATTGTGCAAATCAGTGCATGATTGAGTAATTCTCTCAACCTAGTTGACGAGAACAACAGAAAAAAATGGCAAATATTGGGCAAATGTTACAGTGGCATATAACAAGAGCAGCCCAAAAAATTAGAGAAGGGAGCTAAAGCATTGCAAAGACCACTAGCTGCAGATTAACAAAAAAATTGTTCAATTTAATGGTTGTTGGTATAGGCTTAAGGAGGTCTATGCCAGTAGTCGTTCTGATGACCAACTAATGGCACAAGCAGGCGAGTTGTACAGGAAAGAGATGGAACACCCATTCGTTCTGGATCACTGGTGGATGGGTGTTAGGGACCAACCTAAATGGAATTCGAACCTACATCGACACCAGCAAAAGAGCAAGGCTGAATGAAGATGGTGTGCACACATCATCCTCATCCAACCCAGATCTTCTCGTGGAGGAGACGCGGCCAAAAGATCGCGACACAGCCAAGGAGAAGTGAAAAGGAAAAAACATGAAACAGTCTCTCTCATCCAACATGGATGTGCAAGAAGATTTACGAACCTTCGTCAAAGTTCACACTGAGCACGTGGAGGCAGCAGATATGCGGCCTCCTCTCTGAAAGATCACAATAAGTTCAAGAGAAAGTATTTGCCAAGTCATTCACAAAATTGGTGACAACGGACAAATCAAAATTCAACGACGACAAAATGAAGGATCACGCGGAAGCGTTGAAATTTGTTAAAGATTTGATTAAGGAAGCTAATCTAGACTAGACTATGTCGTGTATCATTTTATTTTCACTATACCTATAGAATTATGTATCCATCATTTATGCAATTAAATATCTGGATACTAGCCGTTGGATGCATCTGTTTAAAAAATAGTCGTTAGAACATTGCAATTGGAAACTAGCAAGTGGAATATTCGACTTGACATATATAAACCGAACCATGCCAACACGTATTTTTAATCCTTAGCAATACTCTTTTTTTGAAGACCCTCAATTCTCATCTTTGAGTACTCTTCTTTCAAAGTCCCCCTCCCTAAAAAATGTCGTCCAACTCTAATTCAAGCACATGTAGTGAAGAGGAAGATATCATCAATACCTTACAGAATTTTCTTGTGGGATTCGTAGAAGAAGATCCCACCATGGTGGACTTAGAAGAATGTCTTATATCTGGCATGCAAGCCAGACTACAAACTTCTACCTGTTGTCCGTCGGCACGGTAGCAGGTGATACATCGACAGGAACATGAAAACGACCATAACCGCCTCATGACGGACTACTTCTGTGAGGATTCGATTTACCCCGACTACCTGTTTCGTCGAAGGTTCTGGATGAGGAGACCCCTATTTCTTCAAATTGTCGGATCTCTTAGTGAGTGGTCTACCTTTTTCACTGAAAGAAGAGATGATACTAACTGTCAAGGGTTGTCTCCTACACAGAAGTGCACTGCGGTCATTCGTTTGTTGACGTATGACACTCTTGTCGATGCTGTCGATGAATACGTACAGATCAAGAAATCCATAGCAATTTAGTGCTTAAAAGAATTTGTTGATGAAGTGATCAATAACTTCGGCAAGAAATATCTCTTACGACCAACCGTAGAAAACATACCATTCCTATTTTAACAAGGAGAGGCGTGTGGTTTTTGGGAATGATAGGAATCATAGATTGTATGTATTGTGAATGAAAAAATTATCTACTAGTTTGAAAAAAAGACAATTTACTCATGGTGATTATAGAGTCTTGACCATTATACTTGAAGCGGTCGTCTTCTAGGACATTTGGATATGACATATTCTTTTTGTGTTGTTGGATTTAACAATGATATTAATGTGTTGAACAAATCGTCATTGTTCACTGACATTTTGTAGGGACGCGTTCATCAAGTTTAATACTTCGTCAATGAAAATCAGTACAACATGTGATACTATCTAGTAGATGGTATATACCCAGAATAGGCTGCATTTATGAAGACGATACCCCTACCCTAAACAGACAAATTCAAATTGTTTGTACAATATCAAGAAGAAGCGAGGAAGGACGTAGAGCGAGCATTTAAAGTTCTACAACCCAGTTTGCCATCCTTTATGACCCTGCCCGTTTTTGACAACGCTCAACCTTCGTAAAAATCATGAAAGCATGTGTCATATTGCATAATATGATTATTGAAAATGAGTGAGAGTTTGATGACCCACTCTATGATTTCGACAACGGTCAAGAGACTACTAACGTAAAATCGTCTCATATCCAACATGGTACTTTAATTGCTTTCGCTGATGTATGCACAAGAAATTCCAACATTCGTGTTCAACTGATATATGTCCAGCTTAAAAAAGATTTGATTGAGTACATTTGGCAGCGTTTTAGAGGTGTACATGGCAACTAGTTGTTATCTGTCGCTTTTCTAATATTTTTAATTAGTACGTTGATGTTAAATTTTAAGTTTAAATGTCTAAATGTATCCAACGTCGTATGTGTAATATTATGTTTAACCGTCTGAATTTAATAAAAATATTTATTTTTGTTATGTCGAATTTTTCATCCACAAGTTAAATTTTTATTTGTTAGAATTATTCTCGTACAATTTTTTAATTAATTTTTATCAATTATTTAATTAATAATATGATATAAACAACTTATTTGGATATTTAGTACATAAGACCCATCCAAAAATCTCTCAAAGAATAAGTCATTATAGAAGTAGACACTTGGAAAGTCTTTTCACACGTGAGATTATAAAAAATCTCTCCAAACATAAAATATTGTCTAAAAAATTTCTAAAAATATCTCAATTATTAAAGATAGCCTAATATAAATTCTCGGAGCCGGCACCCAGCTAGACAAGGCCACTCAGCAATATCAGAGCCAAAAGAAAGTAAGCAACAAACAAAATAAAACATTAGAATTATTCACATTATTTAGTTTTAGAAACAATGGTTGCATCATAATTCACATAACACCCTTCCCCCTTGATGCTTTGCATCTGCAAACACTGACTAAATTCTGGTACAGGGTCCTTCCTAGTTGCCCTGCACCTGGAATTCTGCACATCCTGCCCTAACTTCTGAACACCTATATAAATTGCTGTACAACATCATTTCCCACCTCACCCCCGAGGAACAAGATTTTCACTTCACTGTGCATATACACAAAAGTAGCAAACTATTCACACAAGTGTTTGTACCAAGGAGCATGGACGCGCTCCGATACCATTGCCACCCTAATCAACACTTCAGCCGCTTTCACCAGCCGGTTGGTAAGTTTCGTCGCCCCAATGCGGCGCAAGGCTGCATCAGCCAACTTCTGGCCCTTTGTCCCACTGCCACCCAAGACAATACCACGGAAAGCGCAGTAAACTGATCGCGAGACGACCTTGAACACGGCGTCGCCAGGCTGGAGGCTTTTCAGGAGCACCCTAGTTATTATCTGCCTCCTGATTTGGTTCTTTTCGTCTGATGAAGAGCTGGAGCCAGATGAGGTTGACGAGCTCATCATTGCCTCAATGATCTCTTCCGTGCCCACATCAGGAAAGTTATCCAGTAGCTTCACGAGATCCTTGAACAGTTCTGAGGTGACATTCTCCAGTTCTTGAGGAGTAATCTTCGAGTTCTCACTCACCAAAATTTGAAGCAGAACGAGCATGCTGGATTAACAGTACAGTTTGGTTCAGTCATCAAACATGGTGAAGAATTTAATCACTGACTGAGGATAAAATAACAAATTACCTTGTTGCAATCACAATCACTTGTTGGTATTGGCTCTGCACAGACCGCAATCGCAGCCAATTAAGCTTAAAGCTCTCAGGCACTGACTGCAATTGCAAGCCCTCCATGCCGCTAATAAGCTGTAACAAGCCAATTCTTATCAGCTTGTCAAGCTTTTCTCCCTTGCACTCTGGTAGCCCAGTACTGCCTGCTTCACAAATGCAAAGTGAGCAAAAGGCTGAAATAAACGGCAAGTCAGCAAGTCGAGTCTGAAGAACGACAAAACCCATACCAGCTGCAGACAAAGGAGATGTTTGCCCCCCTGGAGATCCATGCCCAGCTCGCAGGATTGTAACGAGGGGTTGAACCTGCCATGACAGATTCATTAGTGCCACCAACAGCATCATAAAAAAATGATAACTAAAATGCCTATGATATACTGATGCAAAAACCAGTTATGCCGTTAGAAACTTACATGATCCGCTGCTGGCAAGATTGAAAGGGAGTCCACATGTTCACTCCATTCTTCATCAACAATGTTCTTTGATGATGAAATCCACTCGAGAGTTGAAGGGAGAGAGACTGATGCATTGGCAGGAGGTCCATAGCGATCAGCAAAAACCTTCTGCAGGTACTCCACTCCAGCAGAACCTTTTATAATCGGTTCCATCAGCTGGATACGTGCTTTACTGACTTCTGCCTTCAGTACCTGTTTAATACAGGGTATGAATCACCAGAGTATAAAGTTAGAATTCCACAGTATTAAATCCATGCACTTATTTCTATAGCTAATGTAAGGTCCTATATGGAACAGACCTTTATTTCTTCCAGAGTGAAGCGCAAGCCCTTGATGACAGCAATGACAAATGAGCTGATGCCATTATCATTAGATTCAGAATTTTCAGCCAATTCACTCAACAGTTTGTCATGGCTCTTCTTCATATCATCTTCCTTTGCAGGAGCAGATAGTATTCGGACCATATGCAGGGAATACTGCAAAATCTGGCCCAGATATTGCGTGTCCTGGGAGCCTGACTCCAGTAACTTCCATAGGAAAAGGACAAAAATATGTCACGATCTCATGGATTTAACCTATGGAAGAAAATGATAACACCATTGAACTCTTACCTGAGATAAAATTTCAAGGTCAATGTTCTCAAGTATTTCTTCCTTCCACCCTTTAGGAGCCAACTCGTGTAATGAATCCCTCACTTCTTTCACCAGGTTGACCAGATGGCTGTAGTCAGGTTTGTCTCCTCTCATGGATTCAGTGACCACATCCCAGAAAGCTTTCTCCATTGTTTCTCTGACTTTTGCCTGGTAAGAGTCAAAAGATACGGTATATATATCATGGCAATTACATGCATAACCTCGAAGACATTTTTTTTGTTGAGAATGGAAGAGTGGTGCTAACCTTGAAATCCCCCTCAACTGTGCTGACATTATCAGAGTTACAAGAAAAGGCGCCATCATTCTCGTGAAGCATCTCATTGACCATTTGCTCATTCTCCGTCGACAGTTTTTCAGGCACTGCGCTGACCGATGGACCTTTCATGACCTTGTCTCCTGTGCTACTTTCAGATGGTGAAGAAGTTTTGAACAAAGATCGCACAACGGAACTTGACCTTTCAGCATTCATGTTGGAATTCTCATCAATTGCAGAAAGAGGAGGCTGTCCATAAGAGCTAGAGCTCAAAGGAGATGTTATGCTTGCAACAGGAGTTGCCAAGGGACTCCCATTCTCCTTCGCTTCAAAGAACTTTGATCGTGTATCTGAAAGAGCAGATTCCATTTGCTTGATGCCTGAATCACCACTAAGGTGTTGAACCTTTTCCCTTAGAAGTTTTTGGTCATCGGTAACCTGTGATGATGAAAACAAACAGAAACTTAAGTCCATCTCTCTCCTTAGCCTACACTATCCAAATAAAACAGTATCTGAATTTTCAAAAAAAAATATATTTGAATTCCAAAATGAATCACTTCCTTCAATAGACGAATCATATACACCCAAAATTTGTTTAACAGAAAGAAACAATGGAGATGCAATGCAAAAAGCAAAAGAAAAGAAAGAAATAAAAAGAGGAATCAAGCATATGAAATTATACCTGTTTTTGAATGGCCTTCATATCATGGGTAAGATTATTTGACTGGCCATCAGCAGTTAGCTTGCATATTTGCATCATTGACAACTCAAGCTTGCATGCAGCCCTAACAAGATCTTCCTCCAATGACTTTGCATCTTTTACTTTCCACACCACAAAGCAGTAAAGATAAGCACACCAAGCTTTGTCGAAGGAAGCCAACTGACCTCTGAATTTCCTCTGACTGGGAACATTTGAAGACGACCCAATATCTACAGATGACTGCCTTGATGTGCGCGCACTGTCTGGTCCATCAAGTATTGTCTTAACCATCCGCTCAAACTCCTTCACAAAGTTCGTTGCAGACTCCATAAGTAGTTTCTCCCTCTCACCATGTCCACTCAAAACAGCGCCCGGATGAGCCAGTATCATGTAAGCACAGAGTACCACCCTCAGTGAATATCTGGCCAGCCTGCTTGTCTCAGAACTTCTGGCTGCTTTTTTTGCTGCTACCCTTGTTCTTCCCTCTCTGCTAGGATGTGGTCTTCTCTTTGGAGATCCAAGGTGCTTTAGCAAATGGTCAATATTTTCTACTGTTGACAAACCTGATGACTGAGAAAGAAGAAAGCGGCACTCCAACCGGTCAAGCAATGCCTTTGAGGTCTGAAGAACTTTAGGAGATTCCATTGACAGAGCTAATTTTTCAAATGGCATAGACTTCACAGATTTCTCATTAATTCCCAATTCATCATAAGCTCGAGCCAATGAACGTGTTGTCTTCCTAGATCTCACAAATCTTCTCCAGCATCTGAATTATGTCAAAATGAACAATTCAATGAATCACAGTCATGCATATAAAACCAAACAATGCTTCCAAAGTTGTGAAATGTATGATAGTCAAACCTTGCCAGCTTTCTTGAGAGAAATTCTCCATGCTTGATCCAATCTGTGTGGACAGAACTGCGAGGACTTCCTCGCTGCTTCAAATACTCAGCTCTCTGCCTCTTTGCCTGTTTCAGAAGAGATTGGTTATGATATAAGAAAAGCACATAAAAGTGCTAAAACAACTACATCAGTGCATGCATGCATGCTTAAGAATAATACCCTTTGAAGTTTGTTTTCTAGTTGTTCTTTCAACTTCCTCCTCTCAGTCTCTCTCTGGCTGCATACAGTCTTGGCAGCATGTTGGATATGCAGAAGCCGTGCCTGGGTCCTCCTCTTCTCGGCTTCCAACAGCGCCAACCGTTTCTTCTCAGCTGCAGCTCGCTTCTGCAAGATTGCAGATCGCACCCTCTCCTTGTACTTGTTCTCCGAGGTCACTCTCTGCACCAGGGACCTCGCAGTTCTCTCCTTCAGGGCGGCACGCCTCTGCATGTGAGCATGTAGGAGGCGCATTCGGTTCGCCTCTGCCTGCCGGACACGAGACTCAACTCTAGTCCCCAGTTCTTCCCTTTCCTTCTCAAACCGCATTTCCACATCATTTTTAGCAGCTTGTCGAAGTTCATCCAACCTGGCCAGACGATTCTGAGCCTTCGCCAAGAGGCCCAACCTGCAAAGTCATCAATTAATTCTCGATGCGCCCTTTTTTTCACTTAATCTAACAAACTCTACAAGGTCCTGCTTTTCATTACCTTTTTTGCTCGGCAGCCACAAGCCTCGCTTCAAGGCGCTGCCCAAGATCTTCCTCTTGGGACGACCACGAAGGGCTCCTTGGCTTCTGCCTTGCTTTGCAGGACAACCATTCATGGAATTGCTGCAGAACACCGATCAATCATACATAACTTAGCAAGCTCAAATTAACTCCATTTAGTTGCTTCATATGACATGAAACAAGAAAAACGCGTATTTCCAGAAGACACCAGTCGGCAAGCACATATAACGCAGCAAACTCAATACTCTCTTAGTGTAAAAGATCCTAGGCTCAAACAGTTCACAGTTCAGAGAAACTTCAGGTGAACAGCACCTACCAAATTACATCAACAAAAACAAGTGTCAACCTTATTACTGGCCACCAAATTTGCAGCAGTACAAATGTCAGGCAAGTTGCTTCTAAGCAAAACCAAGATGTCAGTAACATGCACACTATCCCTACCAAACCACTAGAATTTTCTTTAACCACTGAAACAACCTGAACTCAATTTTAACTCAGCTGTGATCTCACAAGAATTTTAGATTACCTATTTGATCAAGAACGAACGAACTTTCTACAGCAACTTGGATTAACTATATGAAGACAGCGAAATTTGTTATTTATAGGATCGAACAGCACTTTCGATTGAGCCAAAAGCTACTTACTCTTATATTAAACGAGTCAGAAAAAATTGCTAAAAGATATAAAAATTAGACCTTTCCACTGGGGAAAAGACGCTTAAATTTAGAAACTGCAAAGTCACAAAAAAAATCTCGAAGAAATAAGTGATTAAAAACTCGTGAATTCAAGACCAGCTCAAGGCTACCAAACTGGCCAAAAGAATCTAAAAGAATGCTACTTTGAATCCTCAACTCCCCAAAAAATTTCACAAAAAAATATTCAGAAAATATTTCTAAAAATAAGATTTTTATGTACTCCACAATCCCCGGCTCCCCGACTCCCAGTCCACTAACAGAGTCGCCAAAAAAAAGTTTAAAAAAAGGAAACAAAAGCACTCTCACTAAAAACTAAAAATACTTGTCCAAAAAACGCAACAAAAAATGAAGAAATAAATTACAAAACTACCGCTTCACAGTTCACACCCACCTGTCTCCGGAGTTCGGCCTCCCGGAGCTTGGCCTTAATCTCCTCGACGCTCGCCGGCGAGCCGCAGCTTCTCCCCTCGAGCAGTCGCCTCCTGATCCTCCGCGGCATCCTCGCCGTCGGCGACCCCTCCTCCACCGGTATCTCCAAAGCCACCGGCTCCGGCACCCCCATCTCCTCGATCAGACACTCCCACCAAACCAAACTCGAGCAAATCCCACAAATTTTCGCAAATCCCTCACAATTCGACGAAATTTCGAGCGAATTTTGGAAGCAAGACGCGACTCCTTTACTTCCTTTCGCGTGTTTTTTTTTTTCAATTTTGAGTTGGTTTTTCTGTTACTAAAGAGCGTCGTGCGGTGTTACGCCTACGCGTGGCGATATATAAACAGGTGTGTAAAACGGACGGGATCCGATATCGGATCATCGGAATTCCAATCCGTCGGCACAAAACTATTCAATTTATATTTGAATCCGATAAATGATATATCGTATATTTGAATCAAATTTAAAGGTTATATATATAATAATTATTTAAATTTGTCGTATATCAATTTCTAATTAATTTTTCATAGATAGTAAAAATATAGCATATATTTATTTAAAGTGTTTTATTTGTGGATTTAAAATAGTAATCCTTAAATTTTGTACTATCATAATAAAAAAAATATCAATATTATCCGATACAATACGAAATTTGATCTAACTAAAAATAATCCGAACCGAATACATGTCTGATATTTAATCTGATCCAACAATATTCAAATTCGAATCACTTAAAAACATGAATGCGGATGTAATTTAACCAATACATATCCCAACCCGATCCGTTTAACCCCTATATAAGAGCCCATTTACGAATGGGAAGCGGTTTTGCGAATCTTGAAGTGGATCAGACGGTAGGAAAATGGGCGTGCGGGCCCGCGTGCGAGAGCGGCGACGAGGAGTCGGGGAACGTATGATGGGAAGAGGGGTGTTTTGGTAATTTAAGGGTTCACGGCGTTAGTCGCTTCCAGACGATTCGGCCGTTGGGTCCCGCGCGACGGCTCCTTTCTCGATGAATTGACCAAATTACTCCCTGCGGGTTTGCTTATTTTTTTATTCTTCTCTCTAAATCCAGGATTTGTATCTTCAGGCGAAGAGTGTAAATAACAAGTGTGTTTCTCTTTATTTTGATCATTAGATTATAAATTAACAATTCAATTTAAAATAGATAAAAAATTTTGAATTTCTTATTAGATTAAACACCTCATTTTTTCTTTCATATATACACAATTTAAAATTTAATTGAACAATTGAGATTTTTAGAAGACATCATCTAATTTTTTTCCTCTAAGACCGAAAGTCCAATCCATTTTTGGTACACGAATTTGACAGTAGTATTTCGCCAGTGCTATATTCAAGGATACTACATATGAAATAATTAACTATTTCTATTTCAAAAACAATCTCACCACATCAAGAAACTTTTGAGTAGGAATCTATGTGAGGAGACTAGTATTCTAAATTGCAAACGATCGATATGTCAGCCGCTATGTCGATATTAGACGAAAAATACCACGGTATTTATTTTTCATGTGAAAATATCATTTTAGAATAAGCCGACCGAAATGTTGAAAAGTGCGGATATGTCGAAAATAGCGGTTGACATGTTTTTTGACAATTAAGTTTTGTTCCTTCAAATTTTTTACTTTGAATATTCCATGATTATCATTATAAATGAACTACTAAATTGATGTCTTTATATATTTAATGTATTATTGATTTAAATATCATATTTCTATCATAACTTATTTGTTTCTCATAGTTATTTATCCTAGAAAGACAATGTTTTAAATATGTTTTACATATGTTCTCTTTTAGTTTCAAAATTTTAAATCATAGTATATAATTTATTAAGTTTTTCATTATACAAATATAATAGAAATGTTATTAAAATTAAAATGTATTTTAATTGTTGAAACGTGTCACCCTATATGTCACCTGCCATCCGCTATCTACCCTAAGTCACCTTAACTATCGTGTATTTACCATCCACTTTTTGGAACATTGATAAAAATTTATTGCAGTTTTTTTATATGAAATGTACTAAGTTTGTCTATTATTTTCTGTTTTAAAACAAGTTTAGTTCCTTAAAATAGAGCATTTTCCAAATAAAAACATGCTAATATTTTTCTTTTCTTTTTTTTGCATACACTGAAAGAAGCATTGCACCAATAACTGTCCATAAGAGGCACACAATACCAGTACTATGAGGATAATAATTGACTATAGTTTTTTTTTCTTTTTTGAGGATCATTTAATTGACAAAACTATCGATCAATTTCTTTTGCTTTCACAATCACACAAGCAGAAAACGTCGAATATTTCTTGAGACAAAAGAGAAGGGCACATACTGATGACCATTAATTACATCAATTTTCATATTTTTACCATAAATAAAAAGTTTAATTTAGTTTGTACTTTAGACCTTAGCTCATCTACATAGGCTGCCTAAATTTTTTTTGTGCTTAGATTCTTAGACTACTTTACTCCTGTACTTTGGCTACCTGATTTTTGTCTAGATTTTCTGTACTTGGAACCTTTTTTGGCTCTCGAAAAAAAGATACCTGATTTTTGTACTTAAACTACCTAATTTTTGTACTTGATTTCCTCAAATTTTCTCAAAAGATACGTCAACAATTAAAGCCCCTTTTTATTTTGTACCCAGAATAATAAAGGTCAGTAAATATAATAACTAAAGTATAGAGAAGATAAACTGCACTAAAAATAAGATGTTGTTTAATATGTTTTTCTTAAAAAATATATATATCATCTAAATGATACATTTAAATATATATTCGAACCTTACCTTCCATCTCTACTCATCTTCTTCCTCCCACTCCTCTCTCCTTCGCATTACCGCCCCCTCCTCCCATCACACCCATGGTTATATCGCCATCCAACAACTATCCTTCCACCTTCTGTCTCCTCAATAACTGCCACCTCTCACTATCTTCACTTGTCACTGATGACATGACCGCTGTCTCGCTACTCCATCTTCTCTCCTCCATTTGGCCGTGGGTTAGGTAAATTTTACAATGCTAAATCTAAAAAAAAAGATTTAATATAAAATAGAGGAAAATGTATGTAAGATAAGAAAAAAAACACCTACCCATTAGCAAATCTCAAAAAATAAATGATTCCAAAAAAACATTAGATATATGTACCACTTCAAAAGTACTAAACTTTTGATTTGGGATCAGAAAAGACTTAATTTTAGTATATGAGAAATGAGTGACGTGTCATGTATCTTAAATGGTTAATTGAACTATCATAAGTTGAGAAAAAATATACTACAATGATAAATAGTCTAATCAAATAATTGGCATGTCCAACTCGAGTAAGATTTTTTTTTTCCAAAAACCACATTTGCATATAAGTAAGTAAAACAGCAAAAAAGAATTTAGCAGTACATGATAAATAAAAATTCGACGTAAGCCGTGTTTAGGTAAATGAATCTTGCCCAGAATCTTGGCGTGGTGGCCTACCCACGCAAGTGCCGCCGTGCTTTTTTCACTCGGACACGTCACCGTCTTTCCGACGTGGCGGCGGGAGCAGATAACGTCCTACTGGCCGTCATCCTGGAACTTTCCCGCCGGAAGATTTAGTTGTTGACAAGCGGGTCCATGTCACATAGGCCCCGTAGGTCATTTACTACATGGATTTTGTGTCAGAGAGCGGGGGTTTGGTTTGGATAAGATAAGTCGTGTACGTATCCAATTTCCCGGAAGGAAACGTGGCAGGAGTGGAACGTTTCCTTGCTTTTCGCCTAATTACGCAATTGCCCTCCACGCCGCACGTGCTATCTATTATATTCTTTTTAAGTAATAGTGTCACGCGGCCTAATAACATCCTGTTTTTGGCCTAACTCTTATTTGAAGCTCTATCTAAAAATTGTTTTTTGGTTTTCTTGTCTGTTAATATGTGTGGGTTTTAGGCATATTTGAGACTTTGTTTGATTTTTAAAATTTTTATTTTTTTAAGTATGGATAAGATTAATTTATTTGGTTGGTGATTGAGTAGTTTTATATATTTGATTTTCTCAAATTCTTGATTTTGAGTGAAATTTCTGATAAGTTTCAAATTAGACATTTTTTAACAAGAACATAAACCAAATAGACTCAACTTCATCCACATAATCCATTTCAATTTTATATTGAAATATATAATGAGTGATAAGGCACCCCATTTTATTAATTAGGAAAAATTTAACTCTATAATATCGTAAAAATACCAAATAAACAAAAATACTATCAGCTATGAGACTGACAGGTGGGGTTGCAAACCCATATGTCATTTAGACACTCGGTACTAGTAGACCCCAATTTTTCAGTGATATGAAGCTAAATCATTCAATTACTTATGTGTGGTTTTATGTAGTCGATCTCCTAGTCCACACAAAAAAAGCGTAATTTACAAATACATTTTGTACTACATAAAATGTAAAAATAAAAATATGTTTTTAGAAAATAAAATAGTAACTCCTAAAAATATTTAATCTAATTTATTTCGGATACACAGCATAGCTGCCACTGCTGGCCTTCACGATGTTGATAACGGCCTTCTGACAATGATTGTGGTCTTGGTGGTGAGCGAACCTTGTAGTCTTAGTGTAGGGATGGCAATGAGGTGAGTTCGAGGCAGGGGTATAGTACCCGGCTACCCGCCCCCGCCCTTTTCCTACGAGTAATACCCGTGCCACGCTCCCTCCCCCACTGGGGCTCCGATACCCAGTTTTTATGTGCTAACGAGGACATCGGTGAAGTCGACGAGGACGGGGAGGGTTGACGGGGCGCCGGTGGGGCCGGCGAGGGAGGCAATCTAAACGGTGGAGGCAACAAGGGAGGTGGGGTGGTCGACGAGGGTCGACAGGGGCGACAAGGGAGGCCAGGGTCGACAGGGGGGCGAGGGTGACGAGGAAGGCGATCAAGCGAAGGCGACAAGGGCGGCGCAGGGCGCAGAGCAGCGGAGGAAGGAGGAACCGAGGGAGGAGAAATGGAGAATTAGATCTAGGGTTTGGTTTTGGTACTGCGGGTTAACAATAGTTTTCGGGTCGGTGTAGGTTTTCGGATCCTGGTATTGAATCCGTTTACCCGATCCTAAAATACCCGCTGACATTGATTTTCCCCACCTCACTCCCACCCCATGGGTATTAATTTTTTCCCATACCCGCTCCCGCGAGTTCGAGTACCTGTGGGGAGTGGGTATTACCCGCCTTATTACCATTCCTATCATAGAGGGTGGCAGTCTTCACAATTATGACATTCACCGGCGGGCTCGAGGAGGATGATAGCCTTCACGACGACTGCCTTTTCTTTTCATTTGGTGATCTTCATCAACGGGCGGTCTTCAACAGCAGTAGTTTCTAGTGTTGGCTTTGGTAGTAGCGAACAGTGTTCTACTTCAGCTTCAGTTTCGGCCGTGGAGGGTGGTCTTTGTCTGAACAACCTTGAACAGAAAAAAAAAAAGATATCTAAGAGCCAAATAACCAACAAGGGCCAAGGACGCCTAGAACACAAGCCAAACAATCCCTAAAAACCAAACTATGGTAATTTTTTGTTTTCAAGGAGAACTTGAAATGCAAATCCTCACATTCAAGTTACTCAGAAATTTAGGTAAATGTTGCCATCTCTGAAATCGAAAGTGCCTTTCAAAGTGGAGGGATGAAAACTGAAGAGAGTGAAAACGACTGGTACTTTCTCAAAGACAAAAGCACGGCTCCAAAATTAATTAATAAATAGAGCATCCAATGATCCAAATGTATCACATCCGCACACCCTTATATGTTTCCTATTATGACAGTACCTCTTATTCACATTTAAGCCATGGTTGACCTTTGATTAAGGAAATTTGTCTCGACTAAACTAATTTGACATTGTAAGCAAATTAGGCGGCGTTTCACGCTTAAGCAATCCTAATTTGACATTTTAAGCAAATTAATACATATTTTTTTCTTAAACTACAAGAGGAATGGGATGGGTAGTTATCCTAAGGCATTGATCAGTTAAAAGGTGAAGGGATCAAGTTAATTGTAGAAGTAACGACCTAAACTCACATAAAACGAGACTACACCTTGATATCCGACACATCTTCATCTGAATTTAGCCACTCATTCCTCTTTTTTTTAGTACACTGAGAACTAGTTGGTCGGTAACAAGTATGTTTAGCGAGTGGCAACAACTAGTCGGGGGTTGATCGCATTGGAGATGTAGAAAAAGAAAGAGCAGAGATGAATTAGAATTTTAAATCATGTATAAAAACATAAAAGTTAGGAAAATCAAATCCAGGACGTGCACATTAGTCATCTCCGATTAATATATACAAGAGTACAGTATGCCTAAAACCAGTGTTATGTTTCTTTGGTGTAGGGTGGTTGTTTACTTGTTTGATAGGTTCTAAGCTAAAAAGTAAAATCATTATGTAAACAAAGTTTGTTCTTAGTACGCTAATCAGTAGCACGGAATCTGACTAGGCTTTTCCTTCGTCAACTACTACTCACGTTAAAAGATGAGAGTACATAATTCCAAGATAATAAAAATGATGTCATATATATATACATGGAAAGTATGTAATATGATAGTGAGTAGTTATAATATACAAGGTGTTATAAGGGTGTGTGTGGTTTTAAATTCTCAAAAATTATGAAAATTACTAGATATAGAGGATATATATTATTAAGTCGCATAAAATTTAATGACCAAATACGATCATATGTAAGAGAACAAAAAAAATAAGCAATCAGTTAATATATATTTAGTCTAATCTTCTCTTTTTGTTTCTCCCACATACATTTGTGTTTAGTTACAAAAAATTACAAATTTTCATTATATTGCAGCCTCTATACCCCCTAATATTTTCATATTTTTTGAAAATTCAGAGGCCTCCAAATCTATTTTTGTCATATCAACTATATGTCGAAGCAAATTCACTTCCTATATATATTTTTGGTAGAAATGCAACAAAGTATGAGAAATTGGCTACAACACTTACCTAAAAGTCGAGGGAATTAGGATGTGGAGCACCAGAGTCCATATAAATAAGGATACAATCGGCTTCGTCTCTCAGAGAAATATTTTATAAATAAGGGATTGTAATTATATAGGAACTCTATAATAATAAACTACATATATCTTATTAATTAAGTTACAATTGGTCTGTCGCAGAATTTTGTAAATGAGAGCTATTTATCTCTAAGTTATTGAATATTCTATTGGGTTCCTTGTGTGAGGTTGAAACGTGCTTAAGGCTGAAGCTTTTTGGCACATGGATCGGATACTTGGCCCTGTTGGAGATCCTTGGTATTAGGTGCCAAAACCGTGTTGAAATCGATAGAGAATATGCAAAGTACAGCAACAGCAGTTTCAAGCAAAGTATTCTTAGATGAAAAGTCCAATGTTGATTCTTTTGTGGATAAGACACTAATTTGAGAAGATTTTTGTACAATTACCATGAGTTGCACATACTTTGCATTGATTTTTTTAGAGAACATGTGAGTTGCATTGTAGTTCAATTAACAGTATTTCAGCCTTCTGAACATTTCGTTTAAAAAGTTTTAAATTTTTAAAGGTGTAATCTCTTTCAAATGGGTCGACTTAGAGGTGGCCGATATAAATAAGTAGTATAGGAATATTTATAATTTAACAACTTAAAATTTTATGTTGATATTATGTTAGATTTCATATACTGATCAATTCATCTAAAAATTTAAAATATTAGAGAAAGACAAACATCCTATTCATTCTGTCCAGTTGCTCATTTGAACATAGCTTACTGTCAAAAAACGTTTAGAACTTAGGCCAACGGGAGGAAACACCCTTCTGGCATTTTCTCCTTTGTTCGAGAAATTCAAGATTCGTACTGTCTCCTCTAATCTAGTAAAGAAATTTTGATATACAAATACTTATTGCTTTACATTTTCTAGGCAATTTTTTCCTAGAAATTTTTTGTTAAATGTTGGTATCCATAAATGTATTTGTCTGACCATCTCGAAAAAAGGTCACAATTTGAGAGTAAACATGTATAAGTATTTGTAGCTACTGTTGTCACAACCTGTGTTATTCTGTCAGGATGGCATATAATAATGTGTAAACAGGTGATTAGCATGGTGTTTGAGATGCATAATGCATTGCATTTTGGAGATATAGGTCATCATCTCACAATGTACACGCGCCCTCGTAGCAGCCGACCATGTCATTGTACGCTCCATTCGCCAAAGTTTTTTCATTTGTGTGACAGAAACAGCTAACTAACACCTACTAATCTGTCACCACGGCATCAACTAAGAACGGCTAAAACAGCTTCCATCTGACGCACAAAGTGATTGGTTTGAATAATTCCATCATGTATTACCTTATATACCACACTGTTTTGACAGAGTGTAAATTTGTCCAATACGTTGGTTCATTAAGATTTTAGCTTATAAATCAATAAATCTCTTTCTACTAACTTCAACTTATTTTAAGAAAGTTCTTAGTTCAAACAAAACTTATGCTTAAGATATTTTTAGGAACAAAAAAATAAGATTTTTTTGATTTAAAATAAACTATGTGTTTAAAATGTTTAACTATAACTTTAAACCCATGATATAAAACTAAAACTTAACAAAAACACCTCTTGTTTTTTCCTTCTTTATTTCAAAAGTCAAATCGAAAAGAAACCCATCGATCGACTCTATCCGCTCAAATTGTACGTTTTTTAAGCAAAAAAATAAAAGACATATTTATTTGTCATTTGCACTCTTCCGTCCACGTTTCAACCTCCCAAAAGTTTTAGCTTATATCCACTGGACACAGATAATGAAAGATAATGAAAGGAAGATTGACATTCTCATATCCTAATTAGTATGTAACAAAGCAGACACACATGTATTAATATAAATTTTTTTTATAAAATTCGATCTTATATAGATCTAATGAGATCTTTTTTTTGAGATAACACATGATTATACGTTGCGACTAAACCACCGATCACGCAGGAAACGATCTGATAACACCTTAAAACCATCGGTAGTGAGCAGAAGTTGGAGAATTATAGGAGCAGCCATATGGAAAGAAGGAAGGGAGGAGACATGGGAATATTCATGGTTGAGGAGGGTACAGAACTTGTTTGGGATGCTTTAAAATATATTTGGGGAAGTATCATGTTAAGAGAGGAGTCTCACAAGATGCATGTAAGATCAGATCTTATATAATTTTTTTCTTGTGAATACCATCTCCTACTAGGTTCTATTTGAAACATAGAAATTATCCAAAAAATTTATAAGAAAAGAAACATTTAGTAAGAGTAATATAAAATTTTCACTAGAATTAAATAGGACCCTAGGTTTTAAATTTGCAACCTATATTAAAAGTTGATATTTTATTCATAGATACTCAACTCCTATTAAGCCGTGGTTCGGCTTTGTCTTCTTATCCTACGGAAACTAGAGTCATGAAATCTCAATCTTTTGAAAATTTGAAGTTGATGTCAAATAGATGTTTGATCTACAATTCTAATTTCTCTGATTTAAAGTTGTGATCGACACTTTTAACTCTAGAACAAAATATAACATAATCACCAAAACCACCAATAAATCACATAATTTGTTATAAGCAAATATCCTGCCACTAGCTTCTAAAACCGCTAAATTCCACAAAAAGTGTTCCAAATTTTATGGTAAGGTGGGTTCTGGGGTTCAACTCTAAGTTTCAAAATCCAAACTAAAATATTTCGCAAAAGCTACAAGCTGAAGCTAGTCCAGCCAAACACCTTCTGGATAGTGATTAAAAGCGAAGAGCAAGCATACATGTGGTATACAAACTCGTACCTCAACAACCGGTAGAAACAATACCGGTATTTCTGGTCCACATTGACAAGTACAAAAAGAAGCTTATGGATCAGAATTTATACCTTATAGATGTCCAAATACACGTATACCACAAGTGGTAGTGATAGGTTTCTCTCTCCCCTTTTTTTTCTTGTAAAATAGGTGAGAGAGACTGAGAGGATGAGATCTTCTCATTCAAAGAATAAAAGATCAATGGTATCTTTCTTAAAATCTTAATTATCGAAGCAAAATTTAAATAATCTATATAGAAGAGAAATTGAGGTGGTCAATTAACTCGCAAGAAATTTTAAACTTCTAAACCATCTTAATCTGGATTGTTAATTTTTAATATAAATTCAAATAAAGAGAAAAGAGACAACAACTTTCGTTCTCTAAAATAGAGGCTATGAATCCGGGTGAGAGATACAAGCATAAACAGGCTAATAATTATAGGACTTGGAATGCAGCATGGCATGGAGACATGGCAATGAATGTGGTTCTAGTGCGGAGGATAGACCAAAGTGAGGAGGGAGAGAAGAAAGTGGTACCACCACTAAAGGAGCACTACTTTCATGTGGGGGATCATCAACCACACATTCAATTCTGTTGTTGGAGAAGAATCCAAAGGAACAAGATTATGATAGAAAGTTCTTGCTAGGTCCACACCCATTAATCTATTCTGAATGGTCAATCAACTAGTAATCTTGGCACCTGATTATCTTATGGACATCCAGGTTTCATGTCTCACTGTGAAAGCGTGAAGTAGTACAGTTGTATGATCCTGCAAAATTTTAGTTGCATCTTTTAAGACAAGGTTTCTAGCCAAATTCTCCTGCCCTAAAAATAACAAAACAAACTTCGATGTCCCCCGTATCATTAGCCACATGAACCCCTCTTTTTTATTCGAATCATGGGCCTTTCAGTTTAATAGGCACACACCTTTCTTTCTACTTTAAGTCATGCATTTGATTGAAAATCAGCATTCCATTGTGGGTGGAGATTTCGAATTTTTTCTTGAGATGATTGGGTAATTTAATTTCTCTTCTACACCAATTTGGACTATCCAAATTTTGTTTAAATTGTCGACATAAGACGAATCAAGACGGGTGGGTGATTTCAAATTTCTTATCAAATAATTAAGGACTTCAATTTTCCTTCTATATCAATTCAGATCATTAGACTATGGTTTAAATAATCAAGATAAGACAAAATGATGAATCATTGTCTTCAAATTTAAAGAGATACAATCCAAATTCTCTCCTGTTTTATGAAGCATAACGAGTAATGGCATGTCAAAAAGCAAGTAACTTGCCATCATTCCATTAAGGCAAAAACAGTATCATTCGGATGATTCTAATTCTACTTTTAATTAGTTTTCTTGCCCTCTCTGACAATGCTGTCACATTTGAGTCACCCCCGGAGAATTGGTATGGGCATTTTCCATTATTACACGCCTGCATCGGTGAGGGACCGATGATGGAGACAACGCCATTATGGACCACCATGGAAAGGAAAACAAACTGCTCAAGAATAGCTTCGAGTGTTTGTGGCCTTGTGCCACGAGGCATGGAAGCACGGAGGAAAGGCAAGGTCCTCTCAGGTCTAAACACCGGCTTCAGTTTCTGTTATAAAGAATAATTTGAGTTTGTATTCCTATCCTATAAAAGATAGAGTTATCTTTAATTGAGAAGCTGAAACTCAGAATTTGGAGGTTCGAAAGTCGTTGGACTTGAGTCACAATGCATCCAAACTTACAGGAAAAGAAAGTATTGTTTGATCAAGTTTCGACTTTGACTTTTATTTTGGAGAACGTGGAGTTATGTGATTTCATTTCTAATAATAAGTTGGAGCTTAAAATTTGGGGCTCAGAAAACGTTTGAACTTAGCTCCAGGCTCGAACTCCTCTCTTCAAGAGCAGTGGTTCACAATTTTTAACTCTTGAGTGGAGGAGAGAGAATTGTGCATGAGTGAGGATGGTAGTGTAATTTTAGATAATTTGTTGGTTTGTTAGTAAATCATAATTTTTTTAGAAATCTATTCTTACAAATAGTAATATCTGTTATATTGACAACACATACCTACACACGCCCCACTCCAATCACATCCCCTAAACTTTAATTTTGCCCTCAATGAAACGCATATAAATCAACATAAAATACCCTAATTAAAAACACACAAAAAAATAAAAAAGATTAAGATTCAAACTTGTGATCTACATATTCTAATTGTCTGAATACAAATATGAGTATAATTAACTCTAAGTTTTGCAACACAAAAAAAAAAGTTCCAACTTTTGTATTAGAATGGACTCCATTTTCTATAGAGCTAGGAATGAAAGCTGTCAAACACAATAATTCCAGTCTCAACCAAGAAGCCTGAAGCCCGGCCAACCCGGTAATCAGCCTTGAAATCAAGTGAGCTCCTATATGTGTAATTTTTTTTTGTTGAAAATTTTGAAAACGGGGGTACGTGAGACTGATGACGTGGGTGCCGGGACATTTGTCAGCGGACACTCTACGATAAATATAAAACATAAAATTTTTATAATGGTATATATACAATTAAACTTTTTTAATCCTGACGTACTATTCTTCGTACGAACTAAACAGTGGAGTTTAGTATCTTAAACCATGTGTGTATGCACGAAAAGGATGGCTTGCTGGGTGGATAAAGCTCCTGTTGTTATGTTTGATTTTTAAGTTTTGAATCGGATGGATTAGGGGTGAAAATGGGGCAAATAATATCTTTTCGGTCTGATTCTATAATTGTAAAATTTTTAATACAGATTATAATTTTAATATATATATATATATATATATATATATATATATATATATATATATATAATTTTTATTTTCTTTTAGATATGGGTTAGAATATGAGAAGAGCAATATCTGATTACATATCCGTATTTGATGGATATCTAATGGATATTCACTAAAATAAGAAAATGAATATTAGTTTTGGTCTTAAGAATATATATCTATCTATTCTTATTATTGGTATGCCTAAATATTTCATTGTTTTATTATAGGTATTTGGATATGTCAATAATAATTACAAAGTAAAAAAAAAGAAAATTATAAATTAATATAAAATCTCCATATTTAGAATTCCTTAAATTATAAGATGTATTTTTATTGTTAATAATATCCCGATTATTTCTGAAACCGTATTCGCATCCGATCCGTATTCGTTCCATATCCAAATTTATAACTATCAAGATCGATATCCTTATTCATTTATATATCCAATAAAAAATATGTGTTAGAATATAAAATAGCTATTATTCATCTGTATCTAATCCATTTTCACCACTAGGAATCTAGGATAGACGGTGCATACAAAGCTAAATGACTTATTTACGAAACTTCATTGCCACATAAGTGCTCCTGGGCTATGGCCTTATTGAGGCCTATGAGCTACCCGATTTAGCCCAATGGAACGTATCAAGTATTCAGCCCGCGCCACACTATTTTTGGTCCGGATCTAGGCCCAGAGACAATACTCGTGGCCTCGTTATGCTGGCTAACCACTAAAGCGGGAGAGCATTAGACGACGAGTTGTGTTTGAGGTTACGGTGACGTGATAATATGTGTAATAAATAAAGTATTCGGAATGACTTAAAAACATATTTTTAGTAACATAGTTTTCACTTTTGATGTCAACTATTGAATCTTAATCTAATGATCATCACTTGATTCAATAGATTTTATATTATCATTCATTTAGGTTTTTATATTTTCTTATATTAGGTTGTTGTATTTTTTTTATTTTAGATTGTCATATTTTTTAGATTGTTTTATTTTAGGTTATGATATTTTTAATTTTTGTATTTTTTATATTGTTGTATTTTCTTATTTTAGGTTATCGTATTTTTTTTATTTAGGTTGTCGCTTTTTTATTTTAGATTGTCACATTTTCTTATTTTAGGTTGTCATATTTTTTTATTTTAGGTCATCACGTTTTCTTATTTTAAATAATCACTTTTTTTAAGTCATTGTATTTTTCTTAAAAAAAATTTTGTATGTAAAAGTCATGCCCTAAAGTATTTTTTAAAAGTTACTTTTGAAAAACTATTTAAATAAAATCTACCTATTTGATAAAACAAATATTGGTATTGTCAATCTGGTGGGCTAAAAATAATTCAAAATTGGAAATTTTATTTTTAGTTCTATCGTGATTAGGAAAAAGCATATTATGCTCTGCTTTTTCACGGATCGTTATATTTTTGTTATTGCTTTTATAACAAATATAGTTAAAATTATCTCCTAAACAAGTAGATTAGACAAATTAATTTTCAAAAACTACTTTTTTTAAGACACACCCCGCTTCAAAATACAATCTTGAGATGTAATTTTCCAATCTCCCATTGTACGAACAAAAATTCAATAGGTAGTTTCTTGTGATGAGAAATGTATGAGGTCTTCTAAAGCTGGTTGATATCAAAGACAATATATAGTTTAGATCAATTTAATTTATTTATACAAACTCACAAAAAATATGCTTAGGTTGATCCGAACCATTCAATTAAGATTAGAAGTTATGTTGATTTTTATAAAGTTTTCTTGATAGGAAATTTTTTATTAATTTTTTTTGTCCTCGGTATACACGGTGGGGCTTCCTGAATTTTCGGTGGGGATGGGCAAATTTTGTCTTGTAACTTTTTACTTGTTTATTTAGCCCGATCAAGTTACACGCTTTCTCTAGATAGACAGGCTAAAATGTTTTTGTCATGAAGCATCGGAGAGAATCCTCTTGAGGATTTAAATTAAAAATAATTCTCGTGTATGAGATAATAATAATAATATTTTATTATATATGATAAATACTTTCTATAAGTATGTGGTTATAATATAAATGTTTTTTATTATCTATGTTTTCATTTATTGTCGTATTTTTTTATTTTAGGTTTGTATTTTCTATATTATCATATTTTTTATTTTAAGTTGTCGTTTTTTATATTATCACATTAATGAGTTAATGTTGTTCTATTTTCTTATTTAAGGTTGTTGTATTTTTTATTTTATATTGTTATATTTTATCATTTTATATTGTTACTTTTTTATTTTAGGTTTATCATATTTTCTTATAATTTTTTATATGAGAGTCGTGAGTGTCTTAACTATATCTTTTTTAGAATTATCACATTTTACATTACAATGTAAAATTACAATACAATCATGAAAGATAACAAGTTACAGAGAAGGCGCATTGAACACTTTACTAGTTTGTGCATGCATCTTACATTTAGGGTTCTTAATCTTTATCTTATCTTAGCCTAACTTGAGTCAAGAATGAATAGATGCAGATGATAAGTCCACTCATCCATTTCACCACGATTATATGTAGTCATATAATTTTTAAACATATAAATATAATTTTTAAGTATTATCACATCATTTTAACTAATATTATGATATCTTATATTTAACTATTAATAGTATTATATAATTTTCATCGGTTAACCTCTATATATTTTATTTTATAATTATACTTTCATAAAATTAATTATTTATTTTAAAAAAATAATTTTATCTACAAAATCTAAAACCCTCCCGCACCGACCACAGTTAACCCTCAGTGCAGTTCAAGTCCCGAAATTACCAAACTGCCCCTGGATGTAGCCTCTCCCTCCTCTCCAACTTCCTCCCACTCCCCATTTCCCCGCCGATTCGCTCCTCCAATCCCGCCTTGATCCTATCGTTTCTTCCCTAATTCATCAGTTCCGATCGCTCCGTCTCTCCGTAAGCTCCATGTTGATGTAAAATTTATCCGAAGATTTCAATTTTGCGTCAATTTCTACTTTGCTTTGGTTAGGGTTAGGTCTGGGATAGCTGAATGGTGGCCAACCAGGAGGCGGCGCCGGCGGCGGAGATATCGCTGGAACCGATGCGGCTGGCGGCGCGGTGGCGGTCTCCGGCGGAGTGGGAGGCGGCGGCGGCGGAGATGGAGGCGGAGCCGGCGCCGTCGGAGCTGGACACGACCAACAGCTCGGGCCTCTTCGCCGTGGTGTCCAATGACAAGATGTCGGTGCAGTACCTCGGCAGCGACTACCACGACCACGACGTCGGGGTTGTGCAGGCCAACCACCCGGCGCCCACGCGGCGCGCCGTGTACTACTTCGAGATGACCGTGAGGAATGCCGGGCAGAAGGAGCAGACTTCCATTGGGTTCATTACCGAGACCTTCAAGATGCGGCGGCGGCCGGGGTGAGGCTGGATTCTCACTAGTCTTAATTTTAGTGTTTATGCTCTTCACAGATGTAGGAGACACTGTTATGCTTCGGTAGAAGTGGTGTATTGTAGTGATGTTATGCTAACTGCATTTTGTTTTACGGGAATAAGTTGTGGAAATGGCAATTTGCACAATGATTATGAAGAGAGCTTCTTAAATGCAGCTAATATTTCTTAAAATGGCTAGATAGGAAATGGGTATGAGGGTATTGTGAAGTTTTATTCTGTTGTTATTGTATGAAATGGCCTGATATGGATGATAAGGAGGATTTTCTGGCAAAGAATTAGTGGCAAAGTTGATTGCAATGGTCTATGTTTTGTTTAATACTAAATTCCTGCTGCAAAGGCTAGGCCCTCCTTTTTTTTGAGATGTGTGTTTGTGCTTTTTTTTGCGGGTTGCAATGATGATTTGACTTGTGAGAATATTTTGATATTTTCTATTCATTGCCTTCACTCTTTCTGTTATTTGTTCTTTTCCAGCTGGGAACCTAACAGTTGTGGATACCATGGTGATGATGGTTATCTCCACCGGGGTGGTAAGAAGGAATCATTTGGCCCCACATTCACATCGGGCGACACAATTGGTGCCGGTATCAACTATGTTTCACAAGAATTTTTCTTCACGTAAGTTTAGTAGTTCTTGACAAATTTGACAGTGCTAAGCTTGTCTCTTTTAATAGTTTATTGACCTTCTAGGAATCCTTTGTATTCAATAGAATTCCCCAAGTAGCAATTTATTTTCTGTATTCTTACGAGTATCTCTTGTTTCTAGTTTAAGACAATGACTACATTTGCTTTGTTGCTTTATATCATGCTATAGTAGAATCTGATATCTTGTAGCATCTTGCAGGAAAAATGGATCTATAGTTGGAGCCGTCCCAAAAGATATTGAAGGTCCACTCTATCCGGCCATTGCAGTTCATAGTCAGAATGAAGAGTAAGATATCTCTTAATAGTAGTGCCTTTTAGTAAAAAATAAAATGTTAGCTTTAGTTCGTTTCTTTCCATCATGTGTTTAAAGATTGAAGTTGAATTTTAATTGTTGCAAAATGTATTCAATTTGAAGTCCTAAGTCCTAACTTCTGAATAGTTGCAAGATGTAGTAGCTACTGATATGACATAAGGTAAAAAATACCATATTTACCATTCAAATATTGTACTTAATCTTAAATTTGCAGTTGGTGCATAAAAATGATCAACTGTAAGTCTTGCCCAACAAATTAAGTTTATGACTGATGTATGAAGTGCAGAGCGATCAGAATGATCAATTCATCGTATATGCAAATTATGTTCCAGAAAAAAATGACTTCGTTATTATATGTTAAATAAGATGCATGTATGCTTCAAGTCTGAAATTTTGATCATGTGTTATTGTACTGCACAGTCGGGTTATTTTGTCAGCTGAATTTTCCTAAGGCCTGAATTTTTCAGTAAGATAAGGAATTATTGGTTCATTATCTTAATTGAGACCTACATACATTATGTGCAGAGTTTCATTTTGTTGGAACTGATCATTTGAATTTTTACAAATCAGGGTGGCTGTAAACTTTGGAAAGGAACAGTTCTGTTTTAACATTGAGGTATTTCAAGCATTTTATACTGTTGATGCTCTTATTTGTCTGCTATGAACTTCGCATATTGTGCATATGCAATTACTTAAATTACCCTGTTTTCTTATCTCATTTGTTGTTAAAACTCTGCCACAAACAAACATATCATATGTTGCTTTACTCATAGTTTTCTCTTTAAAGTGTTTCATCTTAGTTTAGTTTTTTTAGAGAAATTGCTGTCTGTTGTCCCAGTGACACTCATAATTTTGACAACAAACCGAACATCACCACCCCCGCCCACACCCCCCCCCCCCCCACCACCCACCCACCACCACCACCACCACCACACACACACACATCGATCTTGTGCATGCTCTCAGTTTACATAGCTAGTGTGGATTTGGGCTCTGATAATTATGTAGCTGAGATATGTCCAGCCTAAACAGTACATCAGGTTACTTGGCCTAAACACTTTTCATGATTAGTATATGTTCGTTGTGTTTGGCAGGGTTATATCCTTGAGGAGAAACTAAAGCAACAACCAGTGCTTGACAAATTTGACTTGCAACCTGATATCAGTCATTGGTATGTTTCAATATGCTAAATGAACATGTATCATGTTTAGCTCCATCTCAAGGTTGAATTCTATGTTCTGTTTGATACTATTTCACTATTTGCATGTAGCTTTTCTAAATTGAGGTCAAAATATGTATTCTAGAAGAGTTTTCCTCGATGATATAACTGGTGCCTTGTGTTTCAGTTTTGGGCTCTGTTGTGTTTTTGTCTGAATTTCACCTTTGTATATGATATATATGTTGCCTTCACACTTCATTTTCATCCATATCCTTATCCATGCTCTTTTGCACTAAAATGTTTTAATTTTGCCGCATATGTTTTCTATTTTGATATATAAATTCTTGATTGATATACCTTATGTGTACTACCGTTGTATTTGTGGCAGGATTGTTCGGTCATATCTCTTACACTATGGATACCAAGACACATTAAATGCTTTTGATATTGGGAGTGAAACTAATCCTCCAGTCGGCAACCAAAATGGTTTTGGTGAACCGCTAGAAACATATGGTCTAAGACATAGAAAATTTTTGCGTCAGGTCAGTTGATCAACTTACTAGAGCTGATTTGTTTTATATATGTATATAGGACGCGGTCCTTGTATACCTAGGAGTATTTGCACCCGATAGCGGGTTTGAGTATCTCCAAGTTTTCAAAAATCTGAAAAAATTAGGGAATATAGAGGGCGGTATATTATGATGATCTTCAAAATTTCATGACTAGACATGATCATATGTGAGAGAAACACAAAAAAATAAATAAATAAAAGCTGCAAATTGAACACACATACGGTTGTATTTTGTAATGCAAACTAAGCACATAATATATAAGTTCGCAAAGCAGGCTTGTTTTTTTTTGTTTCTCTCATGTACAGTTGTATTTTGTAATGAAATTTTGCAGAACATCACCCTCTACATGCCCTAATTTTTTTAGAATTTTTGAGAACTTGAAAATACCCGAACCCACTATTGGGTGTAACTACTCTTAGGTATAAAACATATTATCCCTATATACGCGAATGGTATACGCCGAAGAGTTCGTACTCCCACTATCATACCCATTGATACTTGTTTGGAGATAGATGCCAATATACACCATCCAAAAACAATTCATGTATTTGGTGGAGTATATAAAGGAGGAAAGAGATTGTGATAGTACAAGCAATTTACACACTTTTTTTGAGTTTGAAATGCCTATTCAAATTTGAATTTTCTTGAGAGGGAAATGCTAGTTAATTTTAGAGTACTATTACTTTAATTATAACAGCACAAAAATACTTTTCATAGTTTAATAGTAGCAAACCGTAATCCAACACAAGTGTACGCCTGTTCATTGAAAGTGTATGCAACGCCTATGTAATTAGAAATGTACACCAACTAGCACAATGTGTACAGCAGTTCAATATGATCACATATTTTATTTATAATGGTAAACTTAACCACAAAATCTACATTAAGTAGCAACAAAAGTACACCAATATAACTGAAAGTGTACATCAATATTATATACGCCAACTTGTAGAAAATGTACTCCCATAAAATTTAGAATGCACATTATATAACAACAAACAAAATGTACAAAGCAAATATACAATATGTAATAGCAAATATACACTAATATAACTGAGAGTGTACATCACGAAATTCTATATATATTTGGATTTCACATAACCAAAACTCACAAAAAGAACTACTTAGGACTACTTTTGGATTTCACATAACCAAACTTTATAAAGAAAAAATAACAACAAAAACCTAAACTAATTAGGACTCTAGATCGTCATCTACAAACACATACCAAATATTAAATTAACCAAAAAAGAAAAAATCAACAAAAGTTCTAGAAGCGTAGTAGTCTACACGAGGTCGCTGCCATACACTGTGCCAGGCCGCAAGCTCACCTCCCATGAGGCATTTTTTGCCGCCATATCTGTGTGAGGCCTTGAGGTGTCGCCATGCACCGCTCACTAGGCTGTCAAGGAAGGCTGTGTGCCCCACGTGGGTACTCTGTTGCTGTCGTCTATCACGCGAAGCAGGAAAGGCTGCCATTGTGCACCACCTACACAAGGCCGCACAGCCATGAGCCCCCTGCCTGTGAGGTAGCATCTAGACTTGTAATGGCATGATAACACACTGCAATGTCTGCCATGGTGGTGTTGGTTTTTGCTTGTACAGTATGGCCCATGGCATCCACATGAGAGAAAAACCTAGAGGGGGAGAGATGGGAAGATGAAAAATACTGCCATGGGTCATGGGAGAGGTGGGTGAGGAAGAGATTTTTATTGTGTCTCTTATCTTGGAAAGCATAAAAAGGTGGAGAGAAAAAATGAATGAGATGCAATTTTTTTACACCATTTAGTGCTAATCTATTTTGAATGACATGCGGACCACTCTTTATAAGGTTCCACAATTTTGTGACACACAATATGAGTCATATGCCATGTGTAGTTTCTCTCTCTTGCCTTGAGAAGAGAGGTGGGGAAGAGTTTTAATTTTTTATACCAATCATCACTATTCTATTGTGAATGACATGTTGGCCACACTTTCTTAGGACCCACTATTTCGTGACAAACAATATGTGCCATCTCTTTTTAATAAAAATTGTAGATTTTTATGTATAGGATTTGACCCATATGCAGTATAGTATATAGCCAAAGGAAATGCAAAAATACCATACCAATACGCACAAATCTCGAGAGAGGCTCTAATGGTCTTGATTGTGGAGTATGTATTCTTGCGTGTGTAGGAAAATTATCATATATATATATATATTAGCTGTGCAGTCAGTTGACATTATCATAATTTTATGATAAATCGTACAGAAGCATACACGGATGCACGCAATACTGTATTTTCTGTAATTTTTGGTCCTATTGCTGTTCCTGCATTCTGAAAATAGTTTATGTGATCTAATGAAGCTTATCATGAGTGGAGATATTGACTCTGTGTTCCAAAAACTCCGTGAATGGTATCCACTTGTGATAAAGGTACTGCCCTACTGGTTCATCATTGATTTTGTTTTCCCCTCTTAGACCTTGTTTCTTTCCTTCATTTTGTTCTTTGTTTATGATTAATGTCTCTGTAGGATCCTTAGCACCGAGCATTTCCGGCTATCACTTTTTGTTCTGAGAAAAGGCAGATGCATTCTGTATCTCTCTAATAAGAAATTCATTGTACTTGCAGGATGAAACCTCGGTCATTTGCTTCTTACTTCATTCTCAAAGGTTCATCGAATATATCAGGGTAACCATATGAATATCCCACTATTCAAATTTTTTGTATTCTTCATGCAGCTATGTAGTTGCATCAATTGATATGTTTACAGCGTCTAGTCTTTTTCACTTCTACTGTGTGTTGTGACTCTTTCCAAACAGGGACTCATGGACTTGAATGCTCCTTCTGCAGCCCCTTGTCTGTTCTCTACTTCTCTATACTTGGATTCACTTGTTGCTGAAGAAAATGTTCAAAATGATATAGCTTAATTGCTTAAGGAAAGAAATACCATATAAAATACAGGTCAATTGTAATTGCAAAGCTCCATTATCACATTTTAGCCATTTATATGAAAGTAATTAACTGGAGTATGAGAGGAGAATTGGGATGTATTGTGCGTATACCTGCCCCTGCATTTGCTTAGAGTTTAGTTACTAAAATACGGAATAACAACTTAATTATAACAAGTCACAAGAATGCTGGTGCTCATAGGAAAATGATATGTTTGAATATATAACTTGTGTGTCAGTGAGCCAAGCTCCTCTTAAGTGTGACAAGTGACAAGTTGACACAGATTGGACACCGAGAGTTGAGGGGAAACAAAGGACAAAGCAAACAAAAAATAGGTTTACATTGTCGTATCAAGTGAATTATGCTTCTAGATCTTGTTCTGTATCTTTACTCACCGTTTGCTGTAATTTAAATCCTTTATTTTCCTGAGTTGCTGTACGTATCTTCTGCAGGTTGGACAACAAGAGGATGCTGTAAAATATGCTCGTACCAACCTGTCTAGCTTCTTCAAGCATAAGGCATTTGACAGCTTGCTGAAGGTAGTGTTGTGGCCCTTTTAGATGTTGTTGGATAATTTTCTGTTGTGTGCAATGTTAATTAATAATTATAATAGCTTAATGGTTATATGGTATTTGGTGAAATAAATTTGGTTAGAAATTGCATTTTTGGTGTGCTGAATTCATTATAGTCTTTTTGGCTGCCCATAAATGCAATTATAAACAGGATATGTGGTTTTCTACTACATACACTGTTATACTCCCCACTGTTCTTTGTAAGTTGTCGTTATAGTCTTCTATGTGATTTTTAAAAATGATGTAAGATTACAACTCTACTTCTAATCAATTTCTTTCTCATAATACCCGTTAAGTTTGCCCTCTAGCCACATCACCTATCTACATTAATTATTGCCCCAAAAATATTTCAATCCCAGCAGCTTTTTTATGGGAGCCAGTAGCCCTTTTTGTCTAGTGATTAATGGGGTGAGTGTGTTGTTTTCATTCAAATAAATAATGGGTATGAGGGCTATTTAGGAAGATATGGTTGCAGTTCACCTAAATACTGTAGAATGACTTTCTTTTAGGTATTGTTTCTTCTTTCTAAAATGACAGCTAAAAAAGAACTTTTTTTCTTCCAAATTTGTGAAGATGCATTTGTACAGCACTAAGTGTAGGATGCACTGCCTGCAGGAGAGTGCTGCATTGCTTGCCTACGAGAAGCCTGCCGAATCATGTGTTGGATATCTGCTGGGCTGCCCTCAGCGTGAATTTGTGGCTGATGCAGTAAATGCAGCTGTGCTATCGACGAACCCCAACATGAAAGACCCTGAGAGCTGCCTGTTTTCATGTCTTGAGAAGTTACTGAGGCAGCTTACTGTATGCAGTCTGGAACGACGGTCATTCAACGGCAATCAGGGGGATGCATTCTTACTCCATAAAGAAATGCAACCTTGTGCAAAATCCAAGCTTTGCTAGGAACATATGTTGCTTCATATTTGAAGGGAAAACTCATTGTCATAGATAAGATCACCTGTGCCATGGTTGCATTGACAATCACAGCTCGTCAGCTCCCGTTGAATCCAAAGGTTTGGTTCCAACATTCTGAATTAGATCACTTTGATTTGTGGACAGCCCTGTATATCCCGTCTTGATGAGTAGAAAATTCTTTTTTGTAGAGGGCCTTGTAGATCACGGAATCGGATCTGTGCTTTCCGTTTCCATAAACTTGCTGATTGTTTATGTTTGTTAGACAATGTAAATCTTAGATAAAGTTTCAAGTTTCAACAAGATGTGTACATGAAATGTTTGGTCTATGTGATACATATACTACAAATGTTAAATTAGAACTCAAACTCTGTTGTCTGGCATACTTTTGCTGGCTAGCGCGTACAACCAGCATATAAACCAACCCATAGTGAGTAACCGGCTCTGAAGGTGAGGCATTTGAAGTTTCTGCATTCGAAGGCAGTTCAGAGCTGGTGGCGCAAATTTGTTTGTCTTTGATGTCTGTTATGTCTCAGAAATCACTAGGCTCAGCAGGGCACAAATCCTCTAAAGTTACCTGCGAAATTTGCCGTAGATCTTGATTTAAGCCACCTATTTAAATCCAAACATGAGAGAGAACTCAAGTTTTTAAAATGAAATATTTTTTGAGAGGTACATCAAGTATTCGCTAACTGTGAAGGTTGGGAAATACCAGAATTAATGCAACAGCGGGGATGTAGCTCAGATGGTAGAGCGCTCGCTTTGCATGCGAGAGGCACGGGATTCGATCCCCCGCATCTCCAAGTCTAATAGCTTATACCATTCACCTTTTCTACAAGTAGTTGGAATTTGTAAATCATTTTCCGCTTATAATTTTTTCATACAAAAGTTATCTTAAAAAAATGTGATCTAAAATTTTTTTATCTTTTCTATAAGTGATTGAAATTTGTTATTCTCTATCACTTATAATTTTTTCATACAAAAATTATCTAAAAAATACGACTAAATTATCTAAAAAAGCAACAATCTAAAATAATAAAAAAAGATAATGTAAAATAATAAAAATACAATAACCTAAAAAATATGATAATTTAAAATAAAAACACGATAACCTAAAAAAATGACAACTTAAAAAAATCAATAAACTAAAATAAGAAAATGTGACAATCTAAAAAAAATATGATAACAAAGAAAATATGACAATCTAAAGAAATTATGACATCTAAAAATGCAATACTGGATCTATTTATGATCATTAGATCAAAATCTATTTATTGACATAAAAATGGAAGAAAATAAGAAAAAAATATTTTTTATAGTCAGTATTAAAACAATTATCTATTAGAATTTTTCTCTTTTTTCCCTTTTATTCATCAAATTTACCGTCTTTAATTGTTTCAAAAAAAAAGTTACCGTCTTTGAACCAGTTGATGAAATCCTTCTCCAAAAAGACACCGAAACCTAAATCCCCGTCTAACCCCACGACCCTCTCCGCCGCAAAGCTCCACCCCCATGGCCTCCGCCGAAATCCCCAGATCCGATCCGATCCCCACGCAGTCGCCGTCGCCTCCCCTCCCGCCGCGCAAGCGCCGCCTCTCCCCCTCGCTCTCCCCCATCCGCTCCCTCTCTCCGCGCGCCCGCCGCAGCCGCAGCCGCAGCCGCAGCCACAGCCGCAGCCGCAGCCGCAGCCGCAGCGGCAGTGGCAGCCCGCGCCACCCCGACAGAAAGCGGCCGCGGCACAACGACCTGTCGGTGGAGGTTTGCCGCGACTTCCTTCGCAGCAAGTGCCGCCGCCCTGACATCGAGTGCAAGTATGCTCACCCCCACCATTCCGTCGCCGTCGAGCGGTACCGCTACCACCCCCCCCCAGACAGATCTCCCCTCTTCGTTCATGCGCTTGCGCTGGCGTTTGCGTTTTATCCGCCGTGATTTGGCTCTGATTTGGCTGGTTTTCTGGTGTGTGGGGAATAGGGATAAGGTGACGGCGTGCGCGGATTCGCTGAGGAACCACTGCTTCAGGGGCAGGACGTGCCGCTACTACCACCCGCCTCCTCACATACAGGAGTAGGAACACATCACCTTCTTTTATTCCCTTGCTGTTTGATTTGATTGGTTGGATGGTATTGTGCGCCTTCGGTTGTAGAAGTCTAGATCGATGGCTTTCTTTAGCTGCGGATTGCTATAGCTGTCCGTTCATTAGCTTTGTTTATCGCCCTTTGCTGTGAGCTAAAGAGGAGCAATTGCTTCTTACCGTTTGTCCCAGTATTGCCATCTGGAGAAACAAGTTAGCATCTTGATGTTCTGTTTGTGACCTTATGTGTGCCTGGAGTATGACCACTGTGCAAAATGTGAATCTTTTTCAACTTTTGTCTTTGGTAGACATGTTTGTGTGTGCATGTGGTTGGAATGCAATAATGATGGGTGTGATTGTATGTTGTGTTGCTTATATGATGCAACTCTTGTATGTGCATGAGCAGGCGTGCTTATGCGATTGGTGTGCAGCTTAGAGAAAGTTTGGATTTCTATTGTGGATGACGTTTTGGAGTGGGATGTTGCAGTATGGTTGAACATTGTGTTTCCTTATGATCCATCTATTGTACAGCTTTGAAAATTTGGATTTTTAGGCAAGACTGTGAAGGGGATTTTGGAGGAACTTGTTGCAGAAGGTCATCACTATTGTGCTTGCCTATGATGCAAAATGCTCCATGTTGGAATTTTGAGGCCCTAATTGTTTGACTACTATAATATAAAGTTGGGGTTTGGACATGACTGTCTAATACCACCTTTTTTGGTTTTCTTAGATCGTTGCTGAGATTGATTGGAGTAGAAGATCCAAAAGTGAAGATGGTAAGTTTCTGTTTGATCTTTCTTATTAGTTATACACCACCACTGCCGCTTGCAGTTCATTTTTGTTTGTACTCATGGATAACCTGTTCACCATCTCACACAAGTCTTAGTAGTTCAACAATGTGGAACTGTCCTTCTGCTTCACATTAGTTAAACTAGCATTCTTACATGGTTTGAAACAATCAGCAGGTTTGTAGAGATTTCTCGCGCGGTCGATGTTCAAGGTCAGCAGATGAATGCCGGTTCTTGCACCATTCATCTGTCGAAGATTGTACAATTGTAAGATTCTCTTTGCTAATAGGTGATATTGTCACTAACTAGCTTTGCACGAAGTGACATATGATCTATATTGAATTTCTGCACCTGGAATGTAATACAGTCCACATTTCAAGCTTTCTACTGTGCTATCTGCCTACTCAACTCTAGAAGCAAGATATTTGTGTATAAGCAACATAATGATCTTTTTTTATTTAGCATTGCATAGTTGTTTCCTGAAACAGCATTTTGGTTTCTTTGTATTTTGTTTCCGTGAAAGGTTTGCCAAGATTTCTTGCGTGGGAGGTGTGACCGCAAATCATGTAGATACTCTCATTCTAGAGCACAACCAATGCCACCCATGAGGGATGTTCCCATGCAATACCACGAGATGGTAATGTGTTTCAATTTGATTATTTACTTCTAGAGAATAAGAATACCCTGTTACTTGTTGAAAATACTTTTTTTTTAAATAAAGATGTACCTTATTAGTTTTGAAGTTGGTAAGTCACTTGGAAGTGGAAACTAAAAGTGTTGCTTCAATTAATAGTGTACCTTCGGTGCCTTTTGTTCACAAAGATTTTGCATAAACAAACAAAGTATTTTAATCTGTGTTTTAATGTTTATGTTTATCTACGTTTGATTATAAGATAGTTGTCCATAACTTAATATGTTGCTTCTTTTATCTATTGTCCTCAAGGTTTATATGCCACCACCGCCACTTGCAGTACCTATAATGGTGCCAGCCCATTCTCCTCCTCGAACCGTTGCTGGTAAATAACACATTTAGTTCTCTTTCTTTTTCTTAAACCATTCACCATTGCTATTCAGTTTTACTGAAGTGATACAAGCATTAACTGCTTTTCCTTCTCAGGAAATGTAGTCCTGATATCGCACCATCTTGTGATTGTGTGTGACATACTTTTTGATGCTTACTTTTCTAAAAACACACAGATAAGGAAACTGTGGCAGTTTGTAGGGACTTCTTGAAGAAAATTTGTAATAGAGAATCCTGCAAATATGCACACCCTGATTCACACACTGAGGTTTGTGTACACAATCTTGTTTTTCTGTCACAAATTTCTTTAATTTATGATCATGCAACTAACTTCTAAATTATTTTGTTTGCTAATTCTTTTCTTATAGGTGCTAAATGACAAGGTTGAAGTTTGCCGTGATTTTAAACGAGGAGAATGCAACCGACCTGTCTGTCGCTTTTACCATCCATCTGCAAGCTCAAGTTCTGTTAAATAAAGTAAAGTTAACTATATCCAATGATTCTTCTTGAAATGCAAAATTGAATTACTTGAGTAGGAGCCAAATTACATACAGAGGGCAGAAACCACAAGTAATGCCTTATCACAAAGTTAACCTTAACCTTAATTTCTTCAGGACATCTTCGTCCATTCAAATGAGTTAGATCAATGTTCATAAAACTATTCTCTAATATTGCTAATTTCTAATATTGCCAAATTTGTTCATTGAATGCTCATGTCATTTGTCTAAGCTAACATTGATCCACCCAATATTCTATGATAGGATAATTTTTATTGTCTTGGGTTCCATCTCTGGTGCTATGAATTCCATACAATCAGTTTTTTTCATTGTTAGTCCTTTCTATTTCAAGAGGTATGTTAAACTTCATGTAATTTTAACTTAATTGGGCATTGGATTTGGATGCTTTTTAGTGGTGATCCAACAAGGCTAAATTCTACTGTTTGTTTCAGCAGGCAATGTATAAAAGTTTCAGCCTTTTAGCAACAATTTATGGAGATCCAAACCTAAAAGAAAATAAAAGAACTTTTTTCCCTGGTGGTATTTTGTGTCATAAATTCCAAGAGTTTTTTTGAACATCCAACAACCAGCATTAACTGATAAACAAGCAATTTATTCTTGTTCTAAAAAGGGTATATCTTCAAATAATTCTTTCAGCTTCAAAATAGTTATTCTGCTGCTATTCTCTAAGCCTCAAACAGCTTAAAAATGCAAGCTTTGGTGACTGAATCATCTGACATGTTCTGTGAGTAATTCATATTGCATAATCTAAAAATAAGTGTGCATGACATTCTATTGAGATTTAGAAAGTGTCAAATATGTGGATTTCGCTTGTATTATTTTCCCTTTGCTGAAAAACAAATGCATAGAGTTCTGATTCTTTAGTTATGTCGATTTAATTTACAGTGCTATTAGCTTTCTTTAACAAATGGGTACTCCTTGTTTCCTCAGTCTGAATGCCCTCTTCTGCTGCCGCTGCTACCGCTCTGCTGCTGCTAATGCTGCTACCGCTGCCAAAGAACTGCTGCGCTGGCTGTTGTGCTGCTAAGGTGTTATAAAGTATGAAACCTCAATAAGTGCTAAGGTCTGTGTGGAAGAAAAGAAATCATTATGTGATGTTTTAGACATCTGGTCAAAGTTGACTTATGGTGCCTGAGAATAGTACATCCATAAAGTGGTGTTTGTGTGTGGTTATGTATTTTGCCCTAATGCGAATATTTTACCTTTTTGAGTTAATTTTCTGTCTGCATCATTGACGTTTCTAAGCATCATCATGAACTTTGTCAACCACTGTTTTGCTATAGTGACTAGCCCAAATCATGCACTGTTAAGTGGGCATTGTTTTTTCTAAAATAGAGCTGGAGGTGGTTTAATTGCTGCCAAGCAATAGATACAGCAAAATGTCAGAAGAGCAAGTGATACAATTCATGGCAAAACATGCTCGTGCTGCCACTGCTACTGCTGATCGCAGAGCATGAAATGTGGTGGACAAAAAACTGAAATGTAAGAATGATTTAGCCGTTTCTTACGTTATGTGATGTATCTTATGTGGGATGGTACACATGAACCGAGTTGCTTTGTGATCTATTAGTGGAGCATAGCTTCATTGGGCCATGTTATGATGATATTGTAACTATAGGAACAACTAACTAACTTTGCTGTCTGGATATCTACGAATGCATTTGTAATTAGTTGTTTTTTCAGTTATCAGGCAGCAGGGCAATGTTACTTGTTAGTGTCGTCAATGGCTGCCATTTATCATCTATGTATGACTATTATGTGTTCTTACCTTTGGTTGCTTGCTTAAAACAGCAGTAGTTAAGGTGTACTGTTGTTTCGTGATCACCAACTCAGTGTTTTTCTGGAACAGTTTGGTTGATGCTTGCTGATTCTCACTGCAGTTGGAGTAGCAAACTGAACTGTTTTAACAGGGGAGTGGTGCAAAATTCAACAGGGAGCTTCCTATGGGTGATGGTAGGAGGTTTTGGTAACCGCCGGATTGCATGCGATGGGCGGTTTTGATCTATGCGATGTACACTGGAGGGAATGCCATGAAAATCGGCTGAATCCGGTCATGTCGTTCATGATTGGTAACCGGTCGGTTTTCGTTACTTCCGAACCTTGACCTACCCTCTCACGCATGATGAGTGTGGGGTTTGTTTTGGTTGGTCTGAACCGTTAGGAAAGCCTTCTAAAGTTTTCCCCTAAAAGAAAAAAGGTGGTCTTGGGGCTTTATTCAAAGTGACTAGAGGAAATGTGTCAGTATTCATTTCTCCTGACCAAAGTTGTGTCAAACTCTGAAAGAAATCGAGAATACAATCACATTAGCGGATCGTATTATTGATCTTACTGGTCCGATCACCAACTTGCCTCGCTAATTGTGCTTTGCCGTCATGGTCGTATTTTTCCTATTAGGGTAATTTGCCAACGTTGGGAAAATTTTGGGTTTAGGCGCAGTATACTGCTATCTCAATTATTTGAGTTTTAAATCTGTTATTTTCTCAATTCGTGTACTAAAGATTTTATTTTTACAGTGTTCTTCAGTTAATTTTCTCATCCTGTTTTTACTATTATGCTCAGATGTTCAACTCGTGAATCTAACATGCTCGTATGTGAGCTATCACGATTGCTTCTCCAAATAGACCCATTTGTTCTCTCAGGCTGAGTTTAATGTATCAGCGTATCTGGACAGATGCTCTAAAGAAATGTTCTTGACATATTTTGTGCTATGCATGTGCAACGCCACTTGAAATACTTATCACTCTAATACAAATATATCTAAGGAGATTTTTTATACGGATTCATGAGTAAATTAGATATTTATTAAGATGATTTTAGTAATACATAAATAATTTTTAATTTCAAAATGAATATAGGTGGTGTTTGATTTATATATGAAGATAATTTTAAAAATCTACATCTTTTTAAATATAATCAAGATTTAATTTGAACTAGATTAATATATAAATCAAGAAACAAAAATTATATATAATTTGGTCGTATGAAAATCGAGAAAAAAATCTTGGGCATTGCAGTTTCACCAGGCGTCTCCTCTCTTCAAATAAAAAAAATATTTTATCGTGGGCGTCGACTCGGACACGCGCGGTGGACTCCGCCTTACAGCCTTGTTGCATGTACATCTATACTCTCTTCTATATGACATGCAAGTTTTTACTATCTATAGAGCATATTGAGAGAGAATATAAATAGATATATCATCCAATGGAAATAGGCAGTCATTCCTTGATGAGATAGAATAAAACAATGAGTGTTGTGACGTACACATGGTTAGCCCCATCTCTCCCAAGTCTCAAGTTCAGTTAATCAGCTCCCTTCAGGAAATAATAAAAACCTTCCCCAGGAATCTTGTGTAGCATTTGGGAGTTTTTAATTAGTGGAAACGGATTCTGTCCATTACTTCAATAAATACACCTATATTCATATCTTTCGAGTCCGATCAAGAAACGATAGTCTGGATCATTCTCGAACAAGAATTTGAAATGTTTTCACATGAGGAGAAACACTGACCTTCGAATGTAGTCGTCCGTTTTCCAATCGGACAGTTTGTGAGAGACGATAATATACACTTTGCATTCTGTCCCTAAACGCAGATAATCCTAGTATATTACTAGACATCCGCCCACTGATGCCACCGGAAGGGCCCACATTGACCTCGACTCTCTCTCTCTCTCTCTCTCTCTCTAAACAAAACAAGAACAAGAAGCAGCAGCAGGAACCTCACCATGCCTTGCAAGTTTTGACTTTTGTAAGTGTAGTGAAGTGTTCATGGTGGATAGAGATGCGGGAGAAACAAACACCATGGATGAGCCAAGAGAACAGCAAGGAGGAAGAGGAGAGAAGGAAGAGAAAGAAAGAGATGAGAGAGAAGAAGAGAAGGAGGAGAGAGATGAGGAGGAGGAGTGGTCAGAGATAAAGCTGGCCATAGAGGAGCTCTCCATGATGAAGCATGGAGATGGAGATGGCAAGTTGGTGTCTTCTCCTACTCCTACACTGCCCTTCTTGGCCCTGTCTCACCTTCTCCTCCAAGTTCTTGGTGATTACTGGTTACTAATTAACCAACCATCTTTTATTTTTCCCTTAATTAATTTGCTCTTTTGTTCTTCATCTAGAGCTAGTTTGTTATCATTATTACTTGTTTTCTTCCTTTCCAATTCTTGGTTCATTTGGTAGTTAGTATCATTTTATGCTTCTTGAATGGCCCTCACTTTCATCTTGCAAATTTGTGATTATTGCTACTTAATCCATGTACTGAAATTGTATATTATCCTTGAAACCATCGATAACAACCTCTCATGATCAGAAAATACAACTATCCAACACTTTTTTTTTTACCAATACTCTAAATACACGTCAGCTAGTTTATACAAGTTTGAAACATGGGTTTCAAATGTATAGCGGCACTTTTTTTTAATTGCTTTTGGTGTTCTGTTTTGAGTGCAGATAAGATCGGTCCGACCATGGCTGTATTGAGGCTTGACATCCAACGAAACATCGAGGTAAATCTTCTTCCTGATTATTTAATTAATTAATTAGCCCCCTGATGCGACCATGACAAATTCAACTAATCAAAACCATATTTACAAAATCATTAGACATAATCCATAAAAATATTGCAATTTGAATCCAATATATATATATATATATATATATATATAGTGCAGGAACACGTAATCCTCTGTCTCTGTCTCGTGCCGGCCACACGGTGAAGTACCAAAAGGAAATGGCCCTTTTTTTTTTTGGCTACAGAGATTATTTTATGGTTAAGTTATTTTCCTTTTTATTTTTCTTTAAAAAAGAACTTTATCAATATCTATCATACTGTACAAACAACACTAATCGAATGACTTCAATTGGCGTTCAATTGGAACTCAATGTTCAAGGTTGAGTTTGAGAGATATTAGTACTTTTGAGACTTTTTATAAGACACTAAAAATTTCATGTTTGTCTGATATCAAACTATAATTTTCCGTATTTCAATCTCAGAATTTCATATATCATGAATGGAATTGCATCATTTGCAATGACATATAGACGGCACCAACATTCAAGATCGAGATAAGGGAGGTTAAGGTGTTTAGGACTCGTGAGGCGTCCAAATTTTCTGTCCCCTCTGTTTAAGTCTGATGATGAATCCAACGGTTCCGAGGAACCCAAATGGTAGTGGAAGCTATTCCATGCGTGCATGAAGTTGCGTTTTGAGTGCACAAGAATAACCCCAGAAATCTGAGACACCACACAGCACGAATCTATCTTATCTAAGGCGCAATTGCATCAATCAATCGGTCTCTTTCTAATTCCTGGGCTGTGGATGATGATGGGATCTGAATGACGAAAGAAGAAGAAAATTATAGGATTAGGGTTAGGTTGCACAAGTCAAAATCTCTGCCCCACTAAGCATCAAGTTTCCTTCAAAACTTTGCTTTCGCCTTCATTTATAGCAGTGTGGTGGGACCTTTACGTGTGCCACACACAGGCCTTCGTCTCCCCCACTCACATCCATCCTTAATAATTATGATGTTTAGTTTTTTTCGCTCTCTCGTTACCCTTTCGTAGAAGCAAAATCTTCCACATTTCTTTAGTTGGACATATTCTTTAGTTCCCTTGATCTTTTTTAATTTTTTTATGTGTATTTTATTAAAGATATTATAATGACAATTTACTAAAGACAACTTTTCAAGTAGCATGATACTAAATCAGACTATAATATTTTACAATAAAATATATTGTACAACTCTTAAAGTAAATAGATGATCCGATTTATAACCATCAATTACTCCATATTTAGTTAAGTTACTTTCAAGTTTGTACAATTTAATTTCTGGAAAAGAAACACTGTTGTAGTTTAAATAGCTGGATCTAGTGTTTCTAAAACCGAGATTTGAATATTTGATTAGATTACTTCTAGGTGAATACAGTGATATCAGTTGCTGGCTGGTTACTGGCTCTGTACCAATCAAGACACTGTAAACAAAGAATCTAGAAAACATAATATTTGTCAATCCATGGAAAGCATCATGATCTAGTCCCTAAATTGGCAAGATTTTCAAAAAGGTATTTTTTTCCCCAAACCCTGGTAGGACCTAGTTAACTGATAAGCATTAAACCAGATAGTACAACAGCAATGGTGCAAAGAGAGGATTCATATTGTTTGTCTTATTTAGGAAAAGGGACATGTTCTTTTAATTTGAACCGTTAGATTAGAAATTAACAATCTTAATCAAAATGAGTAAGAAATGCAAAATTTCTCATGAGATGATTAGTTATATCAATTTTTCTTTCATATTAATATGAACTATTCAAATTATGATTAGATAGTTAAGATCTTAAGAAAAACAACCTTATAATTTATCTTATGATTTATTTTTCTCCTATAAAAATGTCTTAGCTAATTCGCAAGATTGTGCATTGATTCTTTTTTATTTATCTCTCAATAGACATCGAAATAACCATGAGGATGACATAATCATACTCATGTATGGGGAACAGACTGCCTGCCTGAACAAGTTTTTGTTCATATATTTTTTTTTCCTGAATAATTCAATCCATTTGCAGAGGCTGCAAGAGTTATACCTTGTTGACCCATCTAAGTATTCTACTCTGATGGAGATAGTGGAGAGAGAGGTCAGGGATGGCACTGCAAGGAAGGCAGATAGCTGTGCCAAAGCTGTGCTGTGGCTTACTAGGTAACTATTATTATTTCATCCATTTCATAATATAAATCTATTTCTTACAAAATAAAAGAGAAAATTATAGTAGAATGTAGATGGTGTATTAATAGAGTAGTGATAAAATATATTAAAAAGCGTAAAGTTGTAAAGTTTTATTGAAAACTATATTAGGATTGTAAATATGTTTATATTATGAAAAGTCAAAAAACAAAAATAGACTTATATTATAAAACGGAGGGAGTAATTAACAAATAGCAATGAAATCAAAGGTTTCCTTTTGTTGATTTCTCGTGCTGTTAGGTTTTACTTGCGAGTCACAATAGGCTACCAATTAATATATCTCCTCTCATTTAATTCTGCTTATCTTTTTTAACATCACCAGATCCATGGATTTCACTATTGCACTATTACAGAGACTGGAGGAGGAGGATTCTGATGAGCTGAGTCTTGCAAAGCTTGTAGAAGCTGCATACATGGGCACATTGAAGCCATGGCACGGCTGGGTCTCTTCAGCAGCATATAAGGTCAGAAATCACGGCATTTCCTGGCAATAATAATTTTGTTCAAGAACTGATTGCAAGATGATATGATTACTTTGTGAACAGATTGCTCTGAAGCTCATTCCTGAGAGGAAAACCTTCGTCGACTTGCTCGTCAGGAAGGGCGAAGATCGCGATGTTCTGAAGAAAGGGATCGAAAAGCTCGCGCCATTGCTTCAGCAACTTCTTGATGACATCCATGCCATGATGGTCACTTCTGAATCCATTCAAGTTCTTCTTTGCTGGTGAATTTCATATGATACCGCGATTTTGGTGTTGATCTCTGATGCCCCCATTTTGCAGGCGAAATATAGATTGGACAAACTGAAGTCAACATGATGACAAGCCAAAGTGATATCTCCATTGGTTTGGCTTTGTAAAGATTTCTGTTTTTGAGTAGTCATGGTGTATTTTTGTCTGTAAATATTCCATCTTGTAGAGTAGATGCAAAAGAAAATAGACAGTAGATTGCAAGATGTGTAACTGTCAGTTCTTACTTTGGTCTGTAAGAAACTAATGCAGATGATTTTATAAATAGCCTAGTGGATCCACAGTAATTGGAAGGCTTCGATTCTAGTGTTAACAACCATTTAGGCGATAGCATACTAATCAAATCAATTAAGTCATCAAACCACCGTGAAAAATTCTAAATAAATTATATAAGTACTTATTAGAGGAATATGTAACCTTCCAAAATTTCGAGCTCAACACTATAATTTTTAATTGATAGTTCGATTCTTATCAAATACATATTGATTATTTATAAATTTTTTAAAATTTAATCACATCACCTTATTGTTTCCTACATCTTTAAATAATTACACTAACTTTTTCTAGTCTTAAAAGGTCTGAAATTTGGACTCCAAACTAGTTAGATTTCTCATGCCGAGACGGTTTTACGAGAGACACCTAGTCTAGTGATTTGTGTTGACAAATTTAGACGGTGAGATGTGCATAAACGTGGCAATCATCTAGGGGCCTATAAGCGATCTTTGGATCTTGGCGTATCTCACAGCAAAAAGTTCTTACGACTCTTCCAAGAACTCGCAAATCCGAATCCCAAATCCAAACTCCCCAGTTCAGAATCACATCAAACCCCAGCGAAATCCAGGTTTGTCCGATCAATCTCCATTTTCTCTCTCCATTTCGTGCAATTCACCAACCAGAAACTCCCAAAGGTGGGATCTTTGCAGCGATTTCGAGCAATTTATACGAACTCTCTGTATTTTACCCCTAATTTGCATGCCAATTGGTGTATTTTGCAGGGTTTCTATCTGGATTTGATCACTTTCTGGCCTCCCTGCGATCTCCGGGGATTTGGACTTGGTACCAAAGTAAGGTAAGGTCTCACCCATATCTTGCTTCTTCAGTTCAAGATTTGGTACTAGCTTTTGATGCATCAAGATTCTTCTCTGAGATCATTTGGTTTTTTTTTGTTAATAGGGGAGGGGGAGTTTATTTGTTTCTGAAGAAATTAAAAGTTACTCAATTGACTGCATTTGTGGTGTGATCAAGATGAAAGATTTGACATTTGGTGTGATGTAGTGTAAGAGCTCCCGAGAGCGCAATGAGCAGCCAGGGATTTGGCCCGGGGAGTCCTAAGTCCTTCCATGCCTACCCTAGGGGGGACTTTGATCTAGAGTCCGGGATTCCGCGCAAGGGCCGCAAGCCCAAGAGCTCACACCTTGATTCCCCCAGTGTACTGAACTCGGCCTTGATCAAAATTCGATACTTCTACGAGATGCACCCGGTTGCAGTTGCGCTCATCTTGTTGTCGTTTGGACTGAGCATTCTGATTGTTCTATCAGTGTGTGAAACCCGGTTTAGAATGATGAGGAGTGGTAATGTGTGGTCGATTGATGTCGGGCCGTATCCATTTCCAAACCTCCACAACCTTGTCATGGTAGCCGGGCATTCAATATACACGAATGAGAATTGTGGGAAGATCGACCGTGAGGATTCGTGGTTCTTGGAGCCATATCAGAAGCACCCTGGCCAGGCGGCCACGTTCTTAGCTCATATTAAGAAGGGGGTGGAGATTGCAGCGAGGGATGAGGAGGCACTTCTGTTGTTTAGTGGAGGGGAGACGAGGAAAGATGCTGGCCCAAGGAGTGAAGCACAGAGCTACTGGACTATTGCTGAATCGAAAGGATGGTTTGGTGAGTTCAGCAACTTGAGCATTTCTTTTGTTATATGCTTTGATAAGCTTGTTGGCATCATGGAATTTATAGCTGTATTGCCTATGATTCTTGTTGGTTGCCTTAGTCATATGCATCCTGAAGTTACAACCGGAAGATGTAAACTCACTGGTGACCCCTAAAGATCCAGTTTATTTGTGTGTTTTTGTGGATGTTGATTCAGAAGGAATCAAGGAAAGTTAATGTTCATGTTTTAGGGGTTATGGATTTGTTGAATTGATATAATGATGTAGAAATTTGGAGCATAGTAAGAGTTAAACTTGTCATATGACTATAAGAGGGCCTGATTGTTATTTGTTAGCTGTTTGTCTTGCATTTTCTCTATGCCACCGAGCACTACATGAAGGAATGAGTTATCTATTTCAGTTGAATATCTAATTGTACTGTGCAAATCCACCTCTGAAACATAGATAGTTGGAAAATAGACTTAAAGTAGTTCATGTTTCCAAAAGTTGGTAGTGTTTACTTACTCATCCTGTGTAGAATTAACGCTGTGGTTTATGTCTTGAATTTGAGCTATATGGTTGTTCTGGATCACCAAATGGCTTGCCAACAATCCTTTGTAAGCTACTCACAATTCATACCTATCATGCAGGTAATGATGAGAGTGTAAGGAGCCGGGCGCTCACAGAGGAGCATGCACGTGATAGTTTTGAAAACCTCCTCTTTAGTGTTTGCCGGTTTCGAGAACTCACTGGAAGATACCCACATAATATAACCGTAAGCTTTCTTCTTTTCTAAAAACTTTTGGGAAACGTTGTACCACAATAGCATATTACTTCTAATACCATTGAATCTTTGTACTCAACAGTATGGTAAGTTTGTTCTGGAGTTTCAATTCAAAGCTTGGAGTTCTGATCAATGGTGTTCCTCACTCTGCACATCTGAACATTTCTGTTGCTTAGGTTGTGAGCTATGATTTCAAGGAGGAAAGGTTTGCACAACTGCACCGATCTGCACTTGGATTTCCAGAAGGAAGATTCTTCTTCTCAGGTACATCCGCTACACCGACAGCAAGGGAGGCTGCTCTGAAAGGCGAAGCCACTGTAAGGTCTCAGTTCCAGGAGGATCCATATGGATGCCTAGGTTCTCTTCATCGGAAGAGGCTTAAGAGAGATCCGTTTCACCGGACTGTTCCGTATCCTAATGGTTGCCCTGAGTTGAAGGACCTGTTCTCATATTGCGGTCCGGTGCCTTATACTGGTTACATTCCTTGGAGCCAAATAGCATGATAGACGAAGAGTTCAGATCCCAACACTTGTTATTACCCTGAAACTGTTAACGTTCTTGCATTACCCTGGTTCTGAATTGACAGAATGGATATAATGTCTTCTGTGTGAGGGAGAAGATTCATACTAGTAGGATTGTTTGTAATGGAAGGGCATTACGCGATCGATATATAGTTGTTTTTTTTAGACTTTATTCGTGCCCTTTTCTATTGAAGAACGTATCATTGTTAAGTGTTAACACAAATGATCTGAAAAAGTAAAACTGCTTAAATTGCTTTCTGCGGTATCACTTTCCCCAGACAATTGACAAAACAGGCAGTAACAATTTTTTTTTCACCTAGTATTTTTATATTTTTTTCAACCAATAATACAAAAACATTTCGGACATAAATTCAAGGCATAGCTATAGTCATCATTCGCTAGTGGGTTGGGCAGAGGAAACAAGTTGAGTCTAATTCAGGTCGAGTTAGTTGGGAGAGGTGAGTCGATCTAGATGGTTGGCTTGGTTGGGGTACAGAGATGAGTAGTTAACTTGAAATTGGATTGGTCCAGTTCGCAAGTTGGCCGGTTGAGTACGTTTCTTGGGGTGACACCAATGCTCGATAACAGCGACGTTTGGGACACACTAAGGTGGATTTGTTTGCGGATATTGGCTCGCTGTTGTTGCCACTACAAACATAGATGAACATGATGATGTTGTCGTGGTTGAGGTTTGTAAAGTTGCCAACATTGTCCAAAGCAGTGGCGATAGCGAGGGAAGGGACTAGTGAGAGGAGTCACTTTGTTAAGCTCGTGGTGTACAATAGCAGAGTTGGGAGCCAGGCAGTGGCGGTGGCGGGGTGAGCATAGTGAGCTCTTTGAGGACCAATGTGCTCCCCTACCAGCAACATCTACCCATCTAGCAAAGACTAAATATATTTGTCGAGGCGAATGAGCTATCCTAGATCTTTTTCTTTTGATCAGACATTTCTAACAAGTTGATTCTGAGCAAGCCGAGGTCTGGCTCGGACTGGGTGAAGTACTGAACTGTGACAAGTTATTTTTTGACTGAGCCGAGCAAATAATTCGTGATCCGCAAGTTGTAGTTCCATACTTCCACCCCTAGCTGAATGCTTTCTTGATGACTGATGGATGGCTGGCTGGCAGGAGCAGGACTCTATTTTGGTCGCAGCTGCCTGAATGGTGTTAATAATACATGTAGTCGCTCTGAATTCCATCCCAGTGCAAGTCCACTTGTTGGCCATTGTTCACAAGAACTCGCAAGACATTTCCTTCATACGCGAACGAATCTACATAGCTTGCTTTTTCGCCGATGGCTTGCGAATCGACTTGAACAACAGAGCAATTTCACAAGATTCTATAGGACGTGAAACATTTAAAAGTCATGTGTTCCTAAGTTCCAAACACAGCCTTTGTTGCGAGACCTTTGCAGAACTTAAATGACAGCGGGGTATCGTTAAGAATTTGCATTATTAGCAGGTGATGCTTTCAACTGATTTTGGATTGCCGTGGTTTCTGACTGCAATTAGTTTGTGTAGCTGTTTTGTCGAGCTTTTGCACAACGTTCTTCACGCGTATGTTGCATTAGTTTTCGCAACGTTCATAAACAGTCATTATCAATTTAATTTGGCATCATCTTCAGCAAAATTTCCAGCAAAAATAATGACATCAATTTCAGAACAGATCAACAAACCCAACACAATCAAATCTGAAGCTTCTATTTGGGTGCAATATGCATAGAAGAAAAAGGACTTCGTAGCAGAAATTTGGAGTTCTTTTCTTGTCATCTTTCTTTAGGGAGAAGAAACCATCAGTAGGCAAATGTGACCTCAAAGAAATTTCAGTCCGCATCATGGTTGGACCGCTCAATGGCAGCCCTCATCATCTGGCTTTCTTTTTCTCCCCAGAATCCTTTTTAAATCCAATAACAAGAATCAATAAAAACTAATCAAATCCACCAGAACGAGAAACCATCTTCATGAAATTCTATGACCCCTTAAATCATCATGAGAAACCAAAAAAAAACATGGAGATTCTGCAGGCTCAGATGAATAATGGGTAGTGAGTTTGCTTGTCAGCACAGGAAAATCAGAGTGGTGCATGACTAAATACTCTTTCCTCATCACTGCCCTCTTTCCCCCAAAAACAACAACAGTAAAAAGATTTCTAAACCAACAGCACCTAAAAGTACAGCCAACAAAACCTAAAAGAACAGCCAATAACCCACAAAGAAACACACAACAACCAGAGATCCAAAAGAAACAAAAAGAAGGGTGTTGGAGAGGCAGGCGGATTGGAGATGAGATCTGAAAGACGAAGAGGCTGTTGTGCGGCGGAGGGGGAGTTGGTGGCAGAGGGGCCTATTTAATAGTGAACGAGGTCGCCTAATTTAGGGTTTAATCTTGGAGGCTATTTTTCCCAAAGAAACCCCTACTTGTGTACGAAATTATGGAATTCTCTTTTCAGTACCCGCAAGCGGCAAGCCTGCTACAGATATGGGCTGAATTTTGGCCCGACTTATTCAAGCATCAGCTTTTCCATAACCCAGGCCGAACAGAGGACTTAAATTTTAAATTTATTCTATAAACTGAAATCTGTTTTGAATTGGAAATCCTAAATAAATTTAAATCCCAAATAAACTTTAAGTTAAATTGGGTCATACGGATTCTAAGTGAAGAAGGTTCGAAAGTAAAGGATACAAACCAGATAAGAAACTGATCTGTGCGGCCGATAAATTTAGGAACCAGGTAAAACCACCAGTGAGGTTGTTGCAAATTTTTCTGCATCATGAGGTAAGCCCGATCAAGAAAACTGTGTTCCCTCAGTTTGGAAGAGAAGTTAAGACCTGCTCCATTACTTTCATAGCCATATGTTTACCAAAAAGAAGACATTGTTAATTTTTTGTCAAGGCATAAAATATAAATATATATATATATAACACTACCAGTAAAAGGCAAGTAAGCAACCTAGGTAGTAGCATATGTCATGTAGCCATTATTGTTTTCAACCCTAGACAACATATTTTCTGACCCATCACCTAATAAAACCTTCATTGTGGTCGCAAGTAACTTTCTGTTTCAATCCACATTGGCTGAATCCTATGTCAAATCGACATCGAGGTCCCCTTTAGCTGTCAATTGTTCGGCTTCATTTTTCGCTATCATGTAATCTTCCTGATGATCTTGGTTACCTGAAGATGTGACTCACCTAACCCCAGGAATAGAGCAGCATATCCCTTGTTTCCAAAGGCATTGCAAATAGAACAAAAGAACCAGGGACACGTCGGTAGTGTTTGGTGAACGTCAAAGTGTATATGGTAGGCAATCTACATTCCAACAGCAGAATCTCCTTCACTTGTACTAAAAATACTCCCCTCCAAATTTTTCATCCAAAAGTTCTTGCTCACTCATCATTTTTCACTTGTACGGGAAGCAAGTCAAGTGAGCAGGACACCAAGAAGACACTAAGGTGGCAAGGGCACTTCACGTTATATGGCTGCTGGGTAACCCTGTTTGTTAATGGGCTCTTCCAACATTTCTGAAAGGAACCAGTCACCCTGCAGTAAGTTGTCATATCAGTGTTGCATTGCCCTTGCGAAGAAAAAAAAAAAAGAGTAAAATATTTACATAGCCTCGAGTAGTCGTTTTAACTCGAAAGCATTCAGCCACTTCAATTGGTATATCATTAGTCAGGAGTTCTTTCAACCATAAATTTCCTCTCTATTAGGCTATTAGTTCTATCAAGTTTAAGTTGGAATCCTCACTTATTCCGAAAAGTTCCCCAAGTTTCCATTAGCTCTTCAGGAGCACATTGGCACAGTTCAACGTTGCTCATATCCAAGTACGCAATATTGTTTGTTTAGTTTCATACCTCTACAACTTGTCCACTTATCAAAGACCTCACCATCTGTAAACTGCTGCACTTCGTTCATTTCGACCCAAGCCCTCGCAGCTGATGATAGCAGGAGGCTCAGGGTGCATTTAAGCAGAGGTCTCAGCAAAGTTTATGGAGTTACCTTCTACTGCATAAAGATATACAAGGATCCGAGCTGTTGTGATACACAAAAGATGAGAGGTCTCACCTCTGCTCATGCAGAAAAAAGACATCGACTGGCTGGAACATTGTGAGTTGTTCTCACCCTTCTTTTCCTCCATTGTCTATTTCCCTTGCCTTTCTGTATTTCCATTCTTCTAAAGCCATCTTTATCTTTGAATATGCATAAAGGATGATACTGCATGCATACCCATGCAAATACACGCACAAAAGACTGCAAAATCAATCTAGATTCCATTGATATATCTTTCATAAGACTGTAATTACATGGTTTGCTTTCTTTCATTAAGATACATCATTCACTAGCTAATTCTGACCTATTGACAAAATACTGACCTAGAAAGAGGGCAAAAATTGACAAATTACTGATAAAATCATACAAGCATGACATTCAACTGAAACTAACTTTTAAGCTGCTTCAGAATTTGACCATTGGAGAGAATGTAGTCAGGACTCCAGGACTATTTCATAGGAAAAAGTGCAGAAATTTAAGCACTTAAGAAAGCTAGTTGATAATTGGAAGACTAATATAATACAGTTAAAGCAATACTTTCTAACCAATCCAGGATGGTATACCTGGGTTTACTGAATTCAAGAGTAGGCAAGCAGTCTTGTAATATTGACAAAAACTAGCATTTGCAATGTTTCCTTTCAATTTTCTCATCGGCTCCAGTTCAGATTCTATAAGCATCTGTGTCTGCTTCTCATTACAGTATAGTTAAACACTCAACTAAGTATATGCAATTTGCTGAACACTTAACACTTGTTTCCAGTACCAATCTAAGCAAAAAAAGTTTCATAAGAAGTAGCCATGGGAAGGATGCGAAGTACAAGCCCTTCAGCAATCTATTACCTGAGGGTTCAAGCAGCAAAATGCTTTATCTGAAGCTTGTTATCCTAATACTTATGTGTGGCTCGTTTATGAGCCTTCTCCAATCACCAGCTATCCACCATGGTGCCCATCATATGCACTCTAGCACCAAGTAAGAACACCACTTGCAACTCTCAGTAAGTCCTTGAATTATCAATGGATATTAAGTGTATCTTATGAAACACAGGTCTAGATTAGGAAAAGTGAAGTTGATATGGAACACTGATAAGCCAGATTCAGAATACATATCGAACTTGAAGATAGACTGGCCACAAATTTCCAAAGCACTACATAAAATTGAAGGAGCAGAGGAAGGTCTAAGAGTGGCACTATTAAACTTTGACACTGAAGAGATCGATAAATGGAGGGCCCTGCTACCACATACAGTTGCCTCTGCAGTACAGCTTGATCGTGTTCAGAGCAATGTCACATGGGAGCACTTGTATCCTGAGTGGATTGACGAGGAAGAACAATACCAGGTGCCCTCTTGCCCAGATCTGCCGGAACCACAGGTTCCTGAAGGCTCCCAGTATGATCTTGTTGCGTTGAAGCTACCATGCAATCTCTTGGCAAACTGGTCAAGAGATGTCCCACGATTACACTTGCAGCTTGCAGCAGCACGACTAGCTGCTTATTTTTCGGAAGTTCAGCAGCCAGTGCATGTTCTCATAGTGAGCAGGTGCTTTCCAATCCCAAATCTTTACAAGTGCAAGTATGAAGTCATGCGCCAGGGTCAAGTCTGGCTGTACAAACCAGACATGATGGAACTGAATGATAAGCTCAGGCTTCCTGTTGGTTCCTGCAAACTGGCCATGCCATTCAAATCAATGGGTAAGTCATACGCCTTATTCTCATTCCCCTAACGAACAAACCAAGGAAGAACCGTTGCAATTAAACTGAGGATCTCATAACCAAATAATAGAAGTTGTTTGCTTGACATCTAATAGATTCATAGATAGGTGTGCTCCCATCATAAGAAATATAACGCACGAAGCTGATCAGAGATTAGCCTGCATTGTCCACTACTTGGCTAAATTCTTAAAAATTCATTTATTTCATGTTTTCTGAACAGAGGAACCCTACATACCTGTGCCTCAGCGAGAAGCATATGCAACCATACTTCATTCAGAACATACATATGTATGTGGTGCCATAACTGCCGCACAAAGCATTCGATTGGCAGGATCCAACAGGGACTTGATCATCCTTGTTGACGAAACAATCAGCAGCCACCACATGAATGGCCTTGAAGCAGCTGGTTGGAAGGTCAAAACCATCAAGAGGATCCGATACCCCAGGGCAGCACCTTATGCATACAACGAGTGGAACTACAGCAAGTTCTGGCTCTGGACGCTGACTGACTATGATAAGATCATCTTCATAGATGCTGACCTTCTCATCCAAAGAAACATGGAGATGTTGTTCAACATGCCAGAGATAAGTGCAACAGGGAACAATGGAACAATGTTCAACTCTGGTGTAATGGTGATTGAGCCCTGCAATTGCACATTTCAGCTGTTAATGGACCACATTGATGAGATAGAATCATACAATGGTGGAGACCAAGGCTACCTGAATGAAATATTCTCATGGTGGCATCGTCTTCCTTCACACATGAACTACTTGAAGCATTTCTGGGAGGGAGACTCTGATGAGACAATTGAAAGGAAGACATACCTGTTTGGTGCAGATCCACCCATCATTTTTGCACTCCACTTTGTTGGCATGAAGCCATGGTTGTGTTTCAAGGACTATGACTGCAACTGGAATGTGGATACGTTGCAAGAGTTTGCTAGTGACGAGGCACATGCAAGGTGGTGGAATGTTCATGACATGATGTCACCATATCTGCAGAAGTTTTGCCTTCTGAATGAGAAACAGAAAGCTCTACTGCAATGGGATATTTTTCAGGCAAAGAAAGCAAACTTCTCTGATGGCCACTGGCAAATGAAAATAAAAGATCGTCGGCGAAAAATTTGCTCTGAGGAGGTGTGCCACAAGAAGAAGATAGAAAGAAATCAGATCAAAGGAAATAGAGTCACCACATCTTATACTAAACTCATAGGCACTTTCTAATGATAAGATGCTGTATTTTCGCTACCAACTACTGCCCCGCGTGCAGACAGACCTTCAACAACATGGATGACAATGTCCATTACATATACCATTTTTGATCCTTAATGTTAAGTTGCCATAGATTTTTCCATCTTCAGTATTGTGGTCTTCTGTATACCACACAATGTACCTATAGTGCTTTTATCTGTCAGAAGTTCAGGTGGTGCCTTCTCATGTTCTTTCAAAAATCAGTTCATTTGCTGAATGATCATTGTTTTTCTTTCACCCAGCGCCCAGCGGAATTATTACCATCACAAAATGATAGCAGAGTTTTCTATCTCAGATGACCATATCTAGGAAATTTGAAGAATAAAATCAAACTTGGAGAAGAGCATTCTTCGTTGAATTCACAGATAGAGATCAACACTTCGAACATATCAATACATTCGAATCAGTTCATAGCAAACAATGGGTGGCCTTCTTTCCTCCATAAAAGCATAACTAAGGCTATACATACCTAAGAGATGTCTAATCATTACCTAGAGTCTAGAGAAGTATTCAAATAGGTGTTACCATCACATTCTGGGTACTTATTTTTTAAAAACATGATTAACTAATAATTAAAATGGATCAAATTGTTAAGGATATTACTATCTTTACAAAAGAGGATTTTTTATTACCATAAGAAATTCCATATTGGATAACTTCAAGTTTTCACTACAATCGACTCCAAAGCTGTGTTGATAAGTGACACATAACATATTTTATTGTTTTGAAATAAAGTTCTGGAGAAGTTACTGAAGTACAAACTCCACGGAGGCCATTCAGCTCAATGGTTACTAATTTACAGCAGACAATTCAATTGAGTGTTACAGTTTTGTAAATAAAGGAAGACTTAGATTATAATGCAAACATACAGGGACAACAACAAGGCAAGAATGCCGTAAGCAGGAGTAAAGAAACTAAAACAGCAAGCTGTCATTCTGCAGCAAAACCATTTCTTATTATTTACTTTACGAAGGAATGTGTAAGTACAGAATTGGCAACTAAACATACCAAAACAAAACAGCGGATGTAAAGATATTTAAAACTGCTGCTGTAAAAAAAGAACAAAAAAATAAATCGTATCTGTTCGATTTCTGTACCAGGTCAATTCAGTCTGCTTCAGATTCTTAGGACTATTGCAAAAGATCCTTGGAGTTCCAGGAAAAGAAAATCACACGTTGCACCTCTTGAAGTTTCTTCATCAAGAATCACTGACCTAACTTTTACTTTGTCCTAGAAATGGCCCATAAGCTATCCATTCATGCCCCTGAATGAAATTCTCCACCGAGTAGAACCCAACATGCTGTTCTGATATCTGATTGCTCCACTCAACCCTCGCTGTGTCATTTGCACCAGGTCCCTGACTGTCAAACTCCCCATAATACAGAGTCCTGAGTGCAAAATCCCCTCTCCAAGGAAGCCATCCTTCCGGCCTGACAACATTCCCCAAGTAGCATCTGACATACACTGTCCTCGCATATTCTTTCCATGGCCGCCCCAAATACAGCCGGTACGCCTGTGGTCTTGTCCAGTGCAATGCCAAAAATCCCTTGCTCCCATCCACCTTGCAATTCCAGAACACAAGACCAGTTGTTTGCCCTGGATCAATCCTCCCATTCGCTGCCACCACATTGCATGCACTCTTCCCCGCCCCCTCCGCGCGGGGCACTGTCTCAATCACACATTCCTCAAACACTGCTGCAGCATTCCCAAATATAAAATCCACCGTTCCGACAATACGACACCAGCGATACAACTGCCGCATCGTGCGAGCATACAGTGTATCCTGGTGGCCCCGGAACTCGACTTTCTCCAGCACTGACCGGTCACTATCCGACCGGAATACAACCGCCTGGTGGGCCCCTGCACCCGCACTATTCTCGAAAGTTATATCCCTCGCCCGAAACCCATCCCCCAACACGGCCACCGTCGCGGTGTCAAAAGTGTCAAGCCCCTCAATCCCCACGCTCCGCGAGGCAGTGATCACTGTAGCCCCCATGCCCTCCCCCACAAGCAAAATGCTGGTTTTCTCGTACGGAATTAACACATTTTCCTTGTATATGCCTGCGGCCACGGCGATGACGTGGTGGCTCCCGGTGGTGTAGTTCGGCGCCGCGGCGACGGCGGCTTGCACGGTGCCGAAATCGCACGGCTTCGCCGCTGGAGTTGGCTTGCACACGGTGGCATCCGGACGAACCCTCAGCGGGAAGGCGGCGGGAGTGGCGGTGGCGGAGGAGCGGGAGGAGGGCTTAGGGTTTGGAGTTAAGGTTTTGGGGGCAAGGGAATTGAGGAAGCGGGAGGTGGGTTGGTGGGAGGGGAAAGCGGGGAGGGAGAGGAGGTGGGAGCAGTCGTACTGGTACTGGAGGGACGCGGAGGCGAGGTGGAGAGAGGCTGGGAGATCGCCTGCGGCGAGGGAGGAGAGCGCGGCGCGGAGGCGGAGGAGGGAGAGGGATAGGTGGGTGGCGCAGGGGTGGCCGTAGGAGGCGGGGGAAGGGTGGATGGCGATGGCCGCGCGAAGGAAGGATGCGGGGGTGGTGGTGGGGTGTCCGGGTGGGGTGGTGGGGAGGAACACGAAGAGAGCAAGTAGGAGGAGGACGGTGGCGGCGGCGGCCGCCGGGAGGAAGCGGCGAGAGGGGACGAGGAGGTGGTGGTGGTGGGAGCGAGGCATTTGGGCGCGCGTCGGAGAGGCGAGGGATCGCTATGCCAATAGATTGCATGGATTGGGTCATTGATAAATGAGATAAAAAGGGTAATTTTTTAATACTTGTATAAAAAATTTAAATTATAGTTGTGTGAGTAATACGATGGAACTATATCTACATTCCAATCCTATATTCAATAATAAATATAAAATACTTAAATTTTATAATAGCATGAATTTTTTTATTTTGTCTCTACCTTATGAAAAGTTATTTTGATTTTTTTAAAAAAATGGTTAAATTAGTTAATTTGGCCTCTGCTTATGTATGGATTGGTTGGGACATGAGCCTCTCTCCAATCCACTGCCGTTTCGCTTGACGTTTCAACAAAATATTCTTTAGTATATTCTGTGCTCCGTATACGAAATACCATCTGAAGCACCACCCTTCTCCAACCCACCAGCGCTTCGCGAGGCACTTTCTCAAGCATCACCCTTCTCCAACCCATCGGCATTTCGCGAGGCGCTTCGCGTGGGGCCCGCATACACAATATTTATTACAGATTAAAAAATTGCTAAAATAAAGTTCGGATAATTCGAACACAACAAAATAAAAGATAGAAGCACATATTTCTACGGACGCGTAGGAACTGACCGTGCTGAAATCAGAGTCTCCGGGGGCCCAGAACATCAAAACCTAACAGCCTAAAACTCAATTGTAAAATCTCTGAAATCCGAGTACCTATTTGCAAAATAGCCAAGACTCATAAATCTTAACCCTGACTCGGAAAAGGTCTTTTTATGATTTAGAAAATTCTGAGGGCTTTTCTGCAATTATGTCATTTCTTTTTTTAACCTCGACGCCGGCCTCTGTGAGAGGAATTTTTTTTTTAACCTAAACCTAAACGCGAAGTCGCCGCCGCCACCTTGCCTCCGTCGTCGAGCCTCCTCCTCGCCTCCGAGCCACCTCGCCTCCTCGCCGCCGAGCCTCCTCCTCACCGGGCCTCCACCTCACCGCCGAGCCACCTCGCCTCCGCCTCGCCGCTGAGCCTCTCCGCCGTGCCTCCGCCGATCCAGGCCTCCGCCGCCGCCGCCGAGCTCCGTTCGTCCGCGCATTCGTTTGTCCACGTGTGGGGCCCGCAAAACGCGTTGCGAGGCTGCGCCAACCACTCCAACGCGGCTGCTTCGTCTTCCGAGGCGGCACCGGGCCCACCTGTCAGAGCTTCGTCCGCGACGCCTCACTGGGAGTCGTCTCTCTCCTCTCTTCGCCGAAAAAATATTTTTTTATTCGTGGGGCCCACGTGCAGAGCGTCGTTGCGCCGGTGTTGGAGAAAACCTAAGAGGTAGCTATCTCCTCCATTGTAAAGTTGCCTCTCTCAAGTCTAAGGACTTGTTATTAGGCTGAGTCCAATGCATCGGCATTTCGCGAGACGTTTCAATAGAATATTCTCAATATATTCTGTGTCACGTGTGTGAAACAGCACCTGAAACATCTTTATTCCAATGTAAAGGCACTTTGCGAGGTGTTTCGTACGGGCCCACGAATAAATTAAATATTTATTAGAATTTAGGTAATTTTAGTAAAACAACAATAACTTTTAATTTAAAAATCAAATATATACTATATTTGGTCTCTATATGAAGATAATTTAAAGATCTACAACTTTCTCAATATAATAAAGATCTAATTTGAATTAGATTAATACATAAATAAAAAAACAAAAATTGTATACAATTTGCTCACATGTAAATCGAGACAAAAAAATCTGAACATCGCGACACCCGATGAAGCGTTTCTCTCTCCTGCTTACCAAATGAAAAATTAATTTTTTATTACTGGCGCCGCAACCGGCGCCTGCATTGGACACAACCTTAAGAGACAAACAAGCCAAGCTGGCCTAGATTGGGAAATTGTCAATAAAATTGGTGCAGTTGATTCGTGAAAAGGAAAACACACAGTATTTGTCAAATTAATAGTACTGACATTTTTTTGGCTCTAATTTACACCTAACTAAATTTAGACACACCTGAACCGGTCTGAGTTCAAGACCGGGCTCAAGCCTCCCTGCACCTAGTTTGAAACATATAAAATTTAAAAAGTCTGAACCAAACTTGATCTAATCTATTTTTTTAACTTGCCTTGTTAAATCCACACTAGTCCGGTTTGAACCCAATCAGCCTAACACGTGTGGGTTTGGGAATGAGTTCAACAAATCGAGAGCCAAATGGGTGGGCGGATATATGAACTAAGTTATGGAGGGTTTAAATGTGCATTAAAATATAAAAGGCTAGATTGAGATTTAGAACTAGCTAATGGTTTAGAAAAAGAGTTCGACTCATGAGTTAGGAAAAGAGACTTAACAGTTTGTGAGATGATTGGATTATTTTGTTTTTAGTTTATATTATGAAAAAGTCATAAACTAACAACACTCAGTAGTGCAATCAAACAAAGACTAACACTTCATCCAGCCACCCTAGTGTGTCGGCCTTGACGGGTTGAAACATGAACAGGAGACAACAGTTATGAATGGCAATGACATGCTACAAGCAAGTTTTCCACACAAGCTTCGGATCAAATTTTGTTCCCCAAACTTTATCTCCGTGTTGTATATAGCCTGTTGTCATGATTCACACAGTTTCTGATTTAGACGAAGCAGAACAGAATTTTGATTGAATTGGTCCTCTTATGTGCGCCGACATACATTTCAGACTGATACATACACCTGATCAATCTTGGATTTGACCAGGCCGGATTTGAGTCAAGTCATAAAAAAATTCAATAACATTTAAATTGGTCATGTTAGGTCGAAGTACAATCAAACAGTTATCAAATTGGATCATTCTAATATATTTTACACTATAAAACACAATTAGTTAGAACCAAATTAAACTTGACTCAACTACCAAACTCTAAACCCTAAACTGGACTCGACCTTAAAACCAGACTCGAGCCAAGCATTGCCGGATTTTCTCTTCTCAGGGCTAATTTGGACCTAGCCAAAGTGCACTGATAACCACCACTTTTGGCACGGTAAATTTGGCAATTTGCATCCCCAAATAGAAAGAAGGCAGGGAGCAAATGATAGTACAAGGGAAGGAGGTCTTTTTGTTTTGGCTGTGTTAGGCCATAATTGATGTGCTCAAGCAGAGCAAAAAGGAGACGAGAAGGTTTAGTGGTGGTGCTGCAGAACAAGCACACAAAGCCTAGCTACTACTATTCCTAGTGTGGTGCTGGCTGTGTCAACCTCCATTTGTTCTTGTTTCCAGCAAATGCCGGCCGGGATTGTTTGCATCGGAATGCATGCGGTCCGTATGTTTGTTAAAATATGAGTAAATTTTTATGTTCTTACATGACAACTTAAACTTTGAGGTCAACCATTGTGTAAAACTAAACATGGTGTGTGAAATATAACCTAGTATTTGAGACAAGATCGTGAGTTTTAATTGATGCATTTATGAAAAAAACATTAATGGTGGTAGTTTAAGAGTATGATAGTGAGACTAAAAAGATTTAGAGGTGGACTGGTGTGAATCTAAGTTCATATTGTGGTTTAAATGTGATAAGAAGTATTGAAGTATGAATATATTGTCTGTTTCTTTCCTAAGACTATAAGGCTTGTTTGGAAAGATAGTTTTTGGTTCATTCTTAAGTTTTATTAGGTCAGATTTGTGATACTTGTTTAATTGAATACAAAATTCTGATGGAATTATTTTCTTAGGGAAATTTTTATCTAGACTCAAATAGAGTCTTAATTTTTTAAATAAATTAATCGGTGTAGGAAACTCAATATTGTTGGAGCTTCTTTGTATTGAAGATGCAACAATTATTGCTGCATCTTCTGAATCTCTAGGTTTCTATACCAGATAGTGCTGAGTTAATAAGAACAGCATGTCCTGGACTAAAGCCTGTCTGAAACAGTTTACAATTGGATTGCCATGCATGCATGTCACAAGAAATCAAAGGCAAAAGGCAGAACTCTGATCCTTAAACTGTGGATCTATCCACTGATACATTCTTGATACAAATTATTCCTAGGACCGCAGCATAAATCTGTTTTGATGTTGCATTGTATATAATTTCGTCGACTGAAGAATCCATAAACTCTTGACATGTAGAGGTGGCAATTATAGCGGATTTGAATTACTTTAATTGTATGTGAAGCAGTTTAGATTATTTTATTATCTAAAATCAAAAATATGATCGCTTATTTTCCACTCTGATTGATCTAAAACGTTAAATTTTGATCTAACAGTCTAAATATTCATACAATCTATACTGCTTTATAGTAGATCCACTCCCTTCTTACATTGTTTTTTCTCTTCAAAAACCTGAACAAGATTTCAGTATTTCCAATTGGGCATGGATGTATTTACTTGACATTTTCTAGGACTATATAATCCGAGAGGATGTCAGTGTAAGAGTCAGATACAGTTTAATTATATCTTTTATGGACCACATAATATACACACTACTCTTACTAGTCGACGCTTCTGGCATACCATTTACATCTTCCTCACCCATATGCCGTACCACCCTTACATTGTTTCTCCCCAAGGACCTAGACGAGATTTTAGTATTTTCAAGGGCATTGATGCAATTCCAGTATGTTAGTGTAAGAGTCAGGTATCACTTAGTTATGCCTTTATGGCATCATCTGATATAGGCACCGTTTTTCCAAAACAACACTTGTCATATTGTCACGTATGTGTGGTATCCGTACCATCCTTGCATATTCTCTCCAAAGATCTACACGATGATTTCACTATGTTTAAGGGCATGAACGCATTTACTCACATTTTCTGGAACTATATAATGGATACCATGTTAAAATTTTTTGTAGCATTAGTATTTGAGTATGTTAGTGTGAGAGGTATGTAACATTTAGTTTTACTTTTTATAAATTCACATGATATACACAATATTCTTATCAGACGTCACTTGTCAGGTATCATTTATGTGGTACCACTCATATCATAACTTTTTCTCAAAGGGCTTAATTGAGATTTCAGCATTTCCAAGGATATGTATGCGATTCTTTTACATTTTCTAGAACGATATAGCCCAAGATAGACTAAAGTGTGTATCAAGTCTCAAGTAGCTAGAGGGATAATAGGATGGCCCATTAGCTCTTGCTCCTCCATCCATCCATCTCTCTTTTGCTATCGCTTTTCTTGATCATCTGATTCCTTCCAAAGTCTCTCTCTCTCTCTCTCTCTCTAACCTCAAGAAACAAAGTAAGGAAAGCAAAGAAAGAAGCAAGCAAGAAGAGCTGTGGAACACCATAGAAGCAACCATGCAAGCAAGCTAGGGAAGAGAGGTGATTACCACCAACACATCATTTAATTCTGACCCTTTCTTGCTTTCTTTCATTGTTCGAGGTGCAAGGAGATTTTAGGCATTCTCTCTAAACCACAACTTGTCTTGTACTAGAGCATTTCTATTCGTAGATAATTTTTACAAAATGCTGACAACAATTGCTAACAGGTGAGTATAAAATGATTATTTTTTACAAAACTGTTACGAACAGTGACCGCATTCCCATCTTATTCCTACTTAAATTTAAATGTAGCTTAATAGAATTCGGAGTGTTATGTTTCGGTCATTGTTTTAACACTTTTGTAAAAGTGTTATACTGTAATCTCGGAGAAGTACAAATATTCATAGATGGGGAGGCAAATTTTTCGGTTTTTAACTGCTAAGATTAGTTGATCTGTGATGATCTAATGGTTGAAAATAAAATCTATTCCACCAATACATTTTTTTTAAATATATATGCTTTTGGACACATAAAAAACAAGATAGGAGAAGAAGAAATTATAGTAATCTCATTTAATATATTTTATTAGTGTTTCTCAACTCTCTAAATTATATATTTAATTTTTAAAAATATTATATAAAAGATATATAGAAAAATAATATAAAGATATGTCATGAAATGGTAGCATAATATGTATTTAAAAACAAAATTAGAAGTCGTAATAACGTGTTTTGAAAACGGAGAAAGGAGGAGCATTCTCCAATATCTGAGCGTTTGTCGGTGACTGGGGCCTACGGCAAGACAAGTACGTGTAGGACAAGTGGCTATGGTTGGCTTAGGGGACCTGTACGTTGATCCGAGACCGTTGGATCTCCATCTTACGGCTCAGTTTCGGTTCGGCTCTGGAGATTCGTGCTGGATATCTGTGCGGGCATGCTTTGGCGCATCTCTGGAAAGCGCGCAGTCTTTTGGGAAAGCGTGAACAGTTTTATAGGCCCACTTGCTAGTGACATAGCTGTGGAGAAAAGACGGGTAGATTTCGGCACTCCCTCTTATGTCTTTCTCTCAGTTTTAAAGTATATGTCGTCTTAATTTTGCTTTTAAAATATGTAGTTCTATAATTTATTTAATAATTGAAATTTATTTTTTTAATAAATTTTTTTTATCAACATGTATGTATTAAAGTGTATATAAATTTTTAATAAGATATATTAAATAAGATTACTTTGATTATTTTTCGTTATGTCTTATTTCTAATATTAGATATCAAATGACATGTATTTAAAAACGGCCAGATTATATCTGATTGACGTATAAAAATTCATTATATAATAAATTCTGATGATATTGAAAGAACCGCATCAAAATATTTAAAATTCTCACATTAATTCTAAAAAAAGAAAACTTATTAGAAATTCCTATATTAATCAGAAAAAATATATATCATTTATTATATTTATAACAGTATAGATTCATCATTTGAAAAAATTTTATTTAAAACTAGCTTTATCTCTATTATAATATAAATTCATGTGATTATCGTATGTAAAACAAACTCTATCATTATTATAATATTAAAAAAACAGATATTTTTCTATACATAGATAAAATTTTAAATCAAATAAAAATTAATAACATAATTATGTGGGATTTTGAATAATCGGTGATAAAACATCAATGGTGTAGTGTTTCTCGAACGCAAGTTGATCATAAAGATGCAAATAGCGCAATGTGGTGGTACTCGTGCGAAATGCAAACTGGTCTAGTCACTTAAACATCACCAACATGAAGGGAGAAAAAAAAATGAATTATGATATGAAAAGATTGTAAATAGTCTTCTATCTTGCTCGTAACCTCTTTCTATTTTCTATTCCGAACTTCTTTATAAAATTATGAACTTTCTGAAGACAAATCCTCCTCTTTTGTCCTTGCAAGGGATGGCCTCGATAGGAAAACAAGAAATATCTTTTTTCTTAAAACTTTGAGGTATTTAAATCCTTAAATCCATTACATCGTCATGATGACTTAAACCTCGGCCTCTTATATCATATAAACTGTTTTAATCGTCGAGTTATCACAGTAATAATATACTCGTGTATTCACAGTTGTAAATTGTCATTTTGCGAAACATATTGATGGTTGTTTGAATATATATTTGGCTGCTTCGGTGGAGATCATGATTAGCGGTACATATGTATGCACTCGTATTTTTGTATTTTTCTCGATAGAATGTAAATTAGAGTATTTAATATAGATTGTAGAGACTCTCGAATTATAAAAAAGAGAATATGAAAAAATACACAAAAAGAGAATATACAAGTCTCAATCCTTACTAATTGTAAGAGTGTGATTTTTTTATTCTCTCTATATGTACTAATTTTTGTTCCTCTCTCTATGATACATAGAGTAGGTGCAAATCATGAAGATTTATATTCATATCACTAATTTCTATATTAAAGAGAAAAAAATCTAGGATGACATATACAAAAGAAATAGGCAATTTTGTCGGGTGATTGGGTAATCACGTTGTGGTCATCAGATCCTTGTGTTCTTTTTTCTGAGTTCTGACCATGCAAAGACAAAACAAACAAAACAACCACTTAAGTTGCCAATTGTACTCAAACACACAGGTATTCACCACAGTCAAGCCAACCCCCACAGATTTAAAGCAAGGTATACTAAAAATTCAGGCATAACATGATTGCTTAATATGCTACACAAAACCTTTAACCAAGTTCAAATTCAAACGCCTGTAGACTGGTACGAGTTTTAAATCCCATTCTACAGGTACGTGTTCTAATCAACTTCGTCTAGTCTTGAGAAAAAAGAGTTGCTATTCTTCAAGCTTTCTCAAACTTGATCAAGAATCTTACTGGAGAAAGCATGTCCATGATTTGTCATTGGTCAGATTGATGTGGTTATTGATTCCAGAATGCTTATTCTGATGCACCCAATTCTTCTCCCACTGTTTAGAGCAAGCTGAAGCTTTCAGTACTACTTGGGTTCTTTGCTTATGATTCTGCATTCCACATCGTGTGGATATAAAGTTGACACATGTTTATTCTCCTCGCATTTGCTTTAAAAAAATATTATCTTGCATGCCTGTAAAGTGAGCAATAAGAATGGCTTTTAATTGTGATCTAGAACTTTCCTGTACCATGAAGAAATGTAAGAGCAGCCACTGCATGTTCTTATCTCAAGATCATTGTCTGAATACTTAAGTTTCATAAGATTTTCCATGTTAAGATGTTGATCCAATGCTGATGAGGACTATTTAGCAGATCGACAGTGCATTGTTGGATTGAAATTGAGGATATCAGATACATTCAGTAAAGCAAACATCAGCCTCTTAAAGGATCAAATTGGAGGCACACTGAAGAACTGAAGAAGAATCACCTCAAAGGTTGTTCTGTCATAACTGCAATTATGTATTCTGAAATTTTAATGCAAGATGCTGATTCTGTGATCATGGTTCTTTCAGAGAAAGAAGCTATTACCTCAGAAAGATGAGTCCTTACTTTGATCCGGATTATGAGAACTTCAGCCAGAATATAAACCCTCCTCGGTCTATCTTTTCTTCTCTAAACTCCAGAATAGTCTCATTTCACTATGCAATGTTTCAGAATTTGTTAGAAATACTCCTATTTTACATACCTAAACTAGTTTTGTTCTTTCAGAGTTTGTATTGACAACAGCTCATGGAGTGATTGCACATTAGTTAAGGTCAGCATTTCGTTGATTCTGCCATGCATCACCTCACAGACTATATTTTTCAAGAATCATTAGTTTCAATTCATTTGAGGTATGTCTTGCTTAGGTTGACAGCATGAACAAGACAGGCATATTGCTGGAGGTGGTGCAGGTTTTGAGTGATATGGACCTCACCATCTCGAAGGCGTATATCACCTCTGATGGTGGATGGTTCATGGATGGTAAGACATTCAATACACAGTTCACAAGCATTTCTTTTGTTGAGTACTATAAATTGACCAAATACTTCAGAGATTAGCATCATAATTGTTCATACTATCTGACCACTTGTGCTGTTTTTTGAAACTTGATGCAGTCTTCCATGTAGTGAACCAGCAAGGACAGAAGGTAACTGATGAGAAGACTATTGAGTACATCGAGAAGGTTGGTAATCTGAAAGTTCTCTTCGAACGCTGTCTATAATAATCTTCTTGCCAAGGTGCTGTTGAATTTTTTTTGTACTAATCAGTTCACCGAAAAACTTAAACTCTTAGAATACAGTGGCATATATTTCGCATACTTCAACAGAAACTGGTAGGTTCAGTTCACATTCCTTCACAGGCTCTAGGCCCGGGTAGCAACTTGCTTGGTGCAAAGGGCAATACTTCACCGGGAAGATCCGTCGGAATGCACTCCATCGGTGATCATACCGCTATCGAGCTAATCGGGACCGACCGGCCTGGCCTTCTGTCGGAAATCTTCGCCGTACTGGCGAATCTCCAGTGCAATGTTCTAGCTGCTGAGGCCTGGACACACAGGATGAGAGTGGCTTGTGTTGTGTATGTCAATGATGTCGCCTCGAGTCAGGCAATTGATGACCCGTCTCGATTGTCGAAAATGGAGAATCAACTCAAGAACGTTCTCCGAGGATATGGTGATAGTGTTCGGGGAGCTCACACCAACTTCTCTGTCGGTTTGACACACGTGGACCGACGGTTACACCAGTTGATGCGTGCTGAGGTGGACTTTGACAATGATGGTTCAATTGCAGAAGCTGATGACGACACGACAATCAGACCGGTTGTGACTGTCGATCTTTGCGAGGAGAAAGTGTATTCAGTGGTCAATGTGAAGTGCAAAAATCGGTCGAAGCTGCTATTCGACATCGTCTGCACGCTGACTGACATGCAGTATGTCGTGTTCCATGCCTCTGTCTCATCTGACGGTCCCTACGGAGTGCAGGTAGAACCACACATCCCTACAAAATTCAGTTACATGCATCAGTACTGGGTGTAAATCAAGAACTGCAAAATTCTTCAGGAACTGTTTATTCGACGCAAGGACGGACTTACGCTGCTCAAAGATGAAGCTGAGAAAGTAATCAAGTGCCTTGAAGCAGCAATCTCCAGAAGAGTATCCGAGGTATGAATCACGAATGCAATAACCTTTTCTAGTTCTTTATACATATTGTCGGTAAACGTAACTATTAGTACTTTGTTGTTTTACTTTTTCCGTTTACTTCTGTTTCAATGCAGTAGTTACCAGTAATTAGTGCTGTAGCATTTCCGATAACGGCAACTCTTGCAGGGTTTAGGGTTCTTGCAAACAATTGGAGCTTTGAAAAGAACTAGTAATTAGTACTTATGCCGTTTACTTCTGTTTCAATGCAGTAGTTACCAGTAATTAGTACTGTAGCATTTTTGACAACGGCAAATCTTGCAGGGTTTCAGTCTGGAGCTCTGCGGTAGAGACCGGGTGGGCTTGCTATCAGATGCCACAAGAGTCCTCCGAGAGCATGGCCTGACAGTGACAAGAGCTGACGTGACGACGGTGGGGGAGCAGGCAATGAGCGTGTTCTACGTGCGCGACTCGTCGGGTGAGCCGATCGACATGAAGACCATCGAGGGCCTTCGACAGGCGATTGGGCAGACAATCATGCTGAATGTGAAGAGGGTGCCTTCTGCTGCCAAGAACCCTGAACCCAGCAGCCTGGCCAAGACCAGCTTCTTCTCCTTCGGCAATCTATTTGGAAAACTCCGCGCTTGATCATCAGATGTTGAATCCCAAATTCAGACAAACTGTGCAATTCGATCAAATCTGCTTAACTGTTGTATAACATTGACCTGATCTTAGAGTGGGAGAACCCCAAAGAAGCAAGTTCATAGCAGTGTCCATAAGGAACTCTAACAGTGAAAAAAATGCTAGGCTGGTGGTTCTTTGCTGTGCAGATACCTGCCCTAGGAGAATTGTGTCACCAGATCATCATTAATTCTTAGAAATACTAGGAAGATGCTCTCATTGCACCAACAATTTCATAAAGAGTAGATTTTAATATCTTGTGATCATTTGAAGTATGAATAAATTGTTTGTCTTTCTCTAATAATTCAAGTTTTGGATTAGTTGATTAGTATATAAAACTCAATATATCATTCTCTTGCTTCTGATGCCTCTGCAACCCCCACCCCCCCATGAGCTTTTCAATGCACCAAAACTATTGCTACAAATTAATCTCATAGAGAAGAACTAAAGAACGAGTAGACTGTAGACCCATCAAATGGAGCGAGAAACGGAAACAACCCAAGGGTTCGCGACAGGTAGTGGACTCAGGACGTGCACTTCACTCGCCGATCGGATATGCCAACGCCGGCTTCAGCTATGCCTCGGTGACTTCTATGTGTACGGGTTTGCACCGAAAGAGAGGTTGTATTGCTTGGCGCCTTGGCCTAATGGTATTACAAGTACAAGTATATTTTTTTATTTTTTTTGACATTTCACAATGTAAAGTTATTTACAATCTCAATATATTTTTAACACATAATTTACTAATTCACTCTCACAAATATTTTTTTTTCACTCCATTAACACTCTTTCTGCTTACTTTGAAATTTTATTTAAATGAAACACCATAATCTATCATCATTTTTTCTCTCTCATTTCTTACACTTTAATTCTCATACACATAATAAATGAGTTTATATTATGAACCGAGAGAAATACTGCTATTATATATGGGATGTGAGGACTTTTATTGAAGATTGGGTGTTCTTGTGTTTGTGTTGTCTTATGCACTTTGAAATAGGTGCCCTTTCTTTTGAAATTTGCTAACTACTTCCTTCGATCAAAAAAATTCATTTATTTACGGTATAAAGTCAAAATTTTCTAATTTTTATCATCAATATATTTATAAATATCTAGATTGATCATATAAAACTTATACAAGTAATTTTTTTAAAAAATAATTTCATAATATTATGATTTTTATAAGTTTTTGCTAATAAATTTTAGTAAAAAATAATTATTAAAATTGTATCTTCGAGACTGTGTACATTCTTTTTTTTTCGGACCGGAGGGAGTAGCAGTTTTTGTTGAACTTTACATGCACTTTTTTTTATCGTTGGATCAAATCTATTGATCTTTAGATCCTATGATCCCTTTAAAAAAAAGAACTTACAAGAGTTGAATTTTTTTGTTGAGAGAGAACACCCCGAAAGGCTAAAGCATTCATTCACTGATTATTCGAAATGGATACAAGATTATCTAAGAAGATTACAAAATAAAGGAGAATAGCAACATTATGTGAAATGAAAGATGAGCACTAAATCCGAACCCGCTTCTCTGGGCATGCAAAAAGAAGGCTGGTTTGTATCAACAAACAAACACCCGTAGAGGCCTTTACTGTATTATGTGGATTGTAGTATCAATATTTTCAGTCACCAAAGCTAAAAATAGCTTGTAAAGAGTTCATTTTCATGGAAAACTCTGTCTCACTAAAGGAGTCTTGGAGAAAGATGAGTTAAGCTGATAGATCCAGTTTTGGAGCTGCCAAATGACTGGACTTATCCAAAATGACTGATATAAAAGCCAATCTATCACACCCTGACCTAGAGGTCTATAAGATTTATGCATTTCGTGATACAGAGTGGAAATACAAACACATTGGTATATCGAATAAAAAAATCTTTGAATTATATAGTAAATTGTCTTACAAAATCTAAAATAGATAATTGAACTAAAGTTTTCTAAAATAAAACCTGAAACTAATTTAATAGTTCTTCACATCCTTCGCGTTCTTTTGGAAAGCTCTTCTCGTCTTTGCAAGCATAACCCTGATCATCGTCATCATCTTGACTTATTCCTTGGAAAATTGTGTACTGTCTGCATACACCATCATACAATTATAGCTTATGAGTCACAAAGACTTAACAAACAAAAATATATATAGATAGATGATGCACAAAATCATATGAAGGCAATACAACAAGAAGCATTGTTTCCGAAATTGAAGATGTATATAAGTTTGAAACATTGAAGTAAAATAGAAATCATCTTTTAACAATTCAAAACACTATTGGTGATACAATCATACTTATTGGCGAATATTCACACTTAGTTTAACTCTGTAGATGTGTCATCTATCATAGTATCTTTTAGGCATAACAATTGATGTCACAAGCACCCTTATGTGTTTCTTTTAACGCATGAGTGACACTAAAGAACCATAGTATTTAGCCATATAGATGATAAAGAGCTTCCCTGATCATATGACTTCACACTGTCCACGCATAAGTCATTGTAGTAAACTACAGCTCACTACTACCACCACTACTATCACACCGCCATGCGGGTTATATTAGCTGTAAGGTTACTAAACTTAGTCTACCCCATCTCAGAACTATGACAGTTACGAAACAAGTATCCGACACTCACTAAGGGGTTATTACTTAATATATTATTAACGATAACTGTAGGATTGAGGATGCCGAATAAGGGCGAGTGAATAGGAGGATTTAAAAACTTTTTTAACAAAACAACTTTTGCAAGATTAAAACCTAAAAGAGCTAAGAGCTAATAAAAACTAAATCAATTAAACAAATAGATTGCACAAATAAAATGAGAGGAAGAAAGACAAACACAACGATGTATCTCGAGGTATCAGAGACTCGTCTGATCTCCCCTACTCCTCATTGAAGCATTCAAATGAATGAGTCTTACTTCAATATCCACGAAGGATATTTATACTAGGGTTGCTCCTTCTCCACTCCAGAAAAGTGAGCACCAAATCTCTCACAAAGACACCGAGCCTCTCTGACAAACTTCGTCAACGGAGAGATCAACGGCCACGCCACCAAACCGTCTAGGTGAAGGCGATCACCAAGAGTAACAAGTTGGAGATCTTCTCTTGACCTCCAACAACCACCGAGAAACTCTAAGGATGCAAATGATATGAATGAATGCTCTCAGTGGCTCTCTCTTAATCACAAGGAATGATATTTGATCAACAGATCAATATTTTAGCACTAGAAAAATTTGGCTCAAGTGCATATATAAATATGGCTCATCATTGCTCAAAAAATGTTTTAAAAACACTGCTCGAAAATGTATAGAAATCTGTTCAAAAGTGTTTATAAAACTGCTCAAAAAATGCTCAAAAATGTATAGAAAATATGCTAAAAAATGTGTACAGAAACTGCTCAAAGGTGTATATGAGAATGTAGCTCGAGATGTGTTGAAATACTGCTCAAAACACACATATATATCCCCCAACTTCTCAGCTAGCCGTTATGGTCGAGAAGGAAAGAAATCAGTACAGCTAACAATCAGTTTCGACCTCTAATGGCTAGTATATAGCCATTGAAATATTTGGTCAATTGAACAGTGTATGGTTAAATGAACAATATTTAGTCAAATGAACAGTACTCGGATGACCTATGGTCGAATGAACAGTGCTCAAACGACTAGTTTCAGTCCCTCTTTGAAATCTATATATTTTTCTCAGATTTCGACCAAAATTATGAATGAATGCAAATGCAACATATGACCTAAGAGTTTCTTAGTTTTTACCGGAACTAAAAGATATTTCACAACCACTCTTAATATTACGGTTAAGAACTAAAAAGGATTTCTATACAACCAGTCAATACTCCAAACACCGAGACTGGTACAATAAACAAGCACTTACCTTAGGTCTTTGCTGCTTTCTTCTTGCCGACCTTGCGCTTGCGACTTTGGCTCGTAACCTTGGCTCGCGACCTTGGGCTGCGACCTTGGGCGATACTGAGACCTTGCACTTGCGACCTTGTCTCGCAACCTTGGACTGCGACCTGCAGATCCTCCCGGATTACTTGCAGACTTTACAGAAATGGCTCTTAGGTCTTTGCGGCTTTCGTCTTGCAACTCCCATTTGACGTTTCTTCTTTTTACCTAATCTTATTGATTATACTCATATACTCAAAGCAAATAGATTAGTCCAAGACACTTATTGTCATTTATCATCAAAATTAAGATGAAGGGCCTAGAAGCAACAATAACAACAACTACTACATAACTACTAGAGAACAACTGCACAATTGATGCTCAACTAGATCTAAACCATGAATAACAATAGATGACAACCTACTCAGATCATACAAACTACTAACTATAGATTGATCTGATTAAAACATGCAAATTTTTAGATTTGATAATAATAATAATAGATTGCGACCAAAATAAATAATTATGCATAAGGGATTCAATATGCATCAAAGGTAGTGTACATAAGTTTGCCTTGCTCGAAGGCCAGATCTATAGCTTACTGCTCGTAGACTCCCGCATCTGATGACGGATCTAATGATTCAATGATTAATTAACTAACGATCCAATAAATAAATAAATATAAGTAGACAAGGTTTCAATCTAGAGTTTCAGGCTTACTGGGATTTATAAAAATCATATCTAAATTGCTAAATTTTTGCCCTATTAAAATTAAATATAACTATCTAATTAAGGGACTAAACTATAAATGAAATAATTACAAAAAGGTCCTTGATCTTAAAATTAAGCCTAACCTAATCCTAACCCTCGTCCCCCCCCTCTCTGGCTGACACACACACACACGCGCGCGCGCGCGCACACACACACACACACGAGTCTCACCTCTCTTGATTTGGCTTCGAGCAATGGTGGGGCTCGGGCTCGGGCGACATTAGTGGTGGCTTAGCGGACGATGGCACGATGGCGAGGCTCTAGGTGATGGCAGCACAAGTAACTAGCGAGGGTGGCACGGCTCTGAGAAGCGGCACGAGCTCTTGGTGGCATGAGTAGAGGTGGCTCGGGTTTGGGGACAACAACAATTGTTCCAATTTCAGTGGCTACAAGCTCCTCTACTTGGTTTGAGGTTAGGGTCTCGAATCCTTGCTATTTATAGCCTCCAAATTGTGATGTTTTGTTGTTCAAATCAAATATCTTCACTGATCTAGGCTTATCCTCAAAGATTCAGCCCCTAACTACCCAATTCAACCTTATCTCTAAGCCAGTTTAGCCCAAAATCAATCTAATTAAGCTTTGGGTTCGTATCTAAGGTCAGGGATTTGGGACTCTAATGTTTGCAAATTTGCAGGGTGTCACATGATCTCAACAAGAAAAACACCAAATCCAAATCTCAACTACAAAAAATAGTAGGGAGAAAGATTATTTAACTACGATTCCTCATTGTGAAGATCCGACCACCGGTCGCTGATCTACCTTTGAGATTGAAGTTGAGCAACTCCAGTAGAAGCCAATGGTGTCAAGTGTGACAAGGAGTCTTGGAGGAGAAAGAGAAGGAAGTAAAGAGGAGGGAGAAGAAGAGGAGGAGCCCTCCTCCCCCTACATCAGTGAGATTGCCAGTGTAAGAGAGGGAGGGAAGTTTGCTTCGGTGTCTCGGGAGAGGGGGAGGGGGTTGCTAGGAAGCTACCTCTGACTTTTGTAAAATAGAAGAGTTACATTCGATTTCATTAGAAAACAATAGTTTACAAGCACTTCTCGGAGATGGACAAGAACACCTCATATACACCAAAAAGACAACCGTATCAACACCAATATCATCTACCCCCCAAACTTGACTATTCTTGGCTAGACTAAAAATAAGAAACACAACTCACATAACTTGTGCACCACTACAAAAAATTTAGTTATCTAACAACCTCTAAATCCTAAGGAACAAGATCCCACATACCCCCATTGAGACACTTCAACTTGTTCATTTCGCACAACATGCAATGGCACCAATAGAACTTCTTGGCAAAGGCCCTTTGAAGTGTTCCAAATATCTGTCTATAGCATATTTGTTCACATTGTCATACTTGTCAAGGATGCCCACTTTCTTCATCAGTGTGTATTGTATTGTTTTCTCCACATTAAATTGTATCCCTTTTCTTTAAAAGCTAGTTAGACACTCCTTTGAGGAGTAAGGTCACAAGATGACCTCTTCAATCTCTCAATACTAAGTTCGAAGATATCAAAAATATCCATCGTAGATCCCATGAAGGCACAACCTCATATTTGGTTCACATATCTCTACTTTCTAACTTTTTCGGTGACAGCTAACCGACGGCAAGAGGGGTGAGGCAGTGGCACCACTAACTATGGATGGTGATCTAATAGTGGTAGATAATAGGAAATATAGGAGCCAACGACAATATAGGAGGTAGAGGAGTGGGAGGACCGCGTGCAAGAGGGTTGGAGGGGGGTGGGGAGGGCGAGGAGAGGTGGCCAAGGGTAACGAAGTTTAGTTAGATCTAATCTAGTGGCTATAAATTGCATACTTCTTTTATCCATAAATATCCGTCACTATGGTATGCAAAAAATCAATTTTTTTTAATTTTGATTACTAATATATTTATAAATATTTACATTGACTATATAAACAATGATACGGTTGGATTCCTCATAAAAAATATTTTCATGATATTATATTTTTTATAATTTTTCTTAATATATTATAATAAAAATCAATAGTCAAAATTATTTATTAGAGATTGTGAAAAATAAAACGTGACAAATTTTGTGGACGCAGATAGTATCTTTTTTTAAAATATATATATCTACACGCTACTCGCCTCTGTCTTCTTGTCTATCATTGGGTCTTTTTTAATTTGTTTTATCACCTTAATTTTCTTCCTTGGATCCTTTTCTAACATTCTTATGACAAATACTATGTCACATTGTAACCATCAATTGCGTTGTCCATCAATTTGCAGAAATCCAAGAAAACTATTTGCAGATTCGTTTTGCATTCATAAAGACACCAGTGCTCATTTGCTTAGAGTTACAAACAAAAATTAATAGTACTTGAAAGAGATGCTTCTTGAAATCTCTTACTCCAAAGGACGAATTTTGTTCCAAGCTAGAAGATCTGTCTTTGGACCAAAAATTAAATTGAAATATATCCAAATTCTGCATGAACAGCGCGTGTATTTATATTTTGCTCCATGGCCTAACTTTATCTTATCTTCATAAACAAATAGTATTTGCCAAACTCATGCTGCTAAGTAGACAATTTTATGAAGTATTATTGTATGAGTAAATTGTCTTGTTTTCTTTAATAGTATGTTTTTGGGTAAGTTAGCCTGCACATGAATTGTAATGCTACGTAGAATAAATTGTTCTTATTTGACCGGTACATTCTAGAGCATAAATTTTATATTAAATTTTAGGGTAAATACTTTTTTATTTGTATATTTTTCTCTTTGGCTCATTTTGGTTTTTCTAATTTAAAATGTGTTAAATTTAATTAGTTTACTTTCGAGATAGGTTCAATTTGGTTATTCCACTTTGTTTCTGTTTAAAAAGCGGCACATGTCAATGATGGAGTGTAACATAGAATGTAAATACCATGGGAGCTAACTCAACACCATGCACAAAAGAAAAAAGATACAAAATGAGAGACAGAGAGGAAGAGACATATAAGGGAGTGGAGAGAGGGGTAGGCTCCACATAATGGTAATTAATTCTATATGGTGCTAAATTAGTTTCAAATCACACTTCATCAACCTTAATATGAAAGTGAGTAGAAAAACCAAAAATAAGAGGGAAAAATATAAGAACCAAGAATGCATTTATCCCCAAAATTTTTGATTCATCTAAAAGGAGTGTTTACTCTTATACTCTCCTATTGCTGAGAATTAGGATTCTAAACTTCGTTATCACTATGAAAACATTTTTCTACAACCATCACCTTGATCAATGAGGAAATAAATTACTATTCTAGAACAGGGAATTCATGCACAACTTTTCAAGGTTTATTTATTAAGTAGCCTCTGTATTTGGTCCAAAATTACAGCCACAGACTTGGAACAGTTTGCTCTAATTTGGTTATGGTTCCTTCCTATTCATTGAATCTGACTTGGACCGAGAAGAACAATTCTACCTCAAAGTTGCTACTTTGAATTGAAATTAACTTTGCTACTTCTTTATTAATTTGTTAATTAGTCACTTCAAACTTGTTGGTGCATGTCCAATAATGAAACAAGCCACAAGAAGAGCTAACTTGATAGTGTCCAAAAATACTTGCCTTTTGGTATGGTTTTACCTCACTAAGGTCACTATCCACACACAGCTTCAGTGTTTTCTACGTATTATGTCTTGCGGATATATGGCAGTCAGATTAGTCAAGATAAAGAATTTTGGAATACAGATTTAGAACGCGCGTGGACCTACTTCCCTCAATCATAATCAAGGAAAAAAAACCCCTTGTCCAATGAAATTTGGGTTGGATAATTACACGAGTAGGTGGATAGGTTTTGGGAGCCTAATGTCCTTTCTTTCAGATCAGAACGTGCATTGAACTGGATAATTATGGGATTTGGCCCATTTGGAGTCAAATTGTTAGGCAGTTCTCTAGCGTTGGAGCTGTGCATTGACCCATCCCAAAGTTACAACTAATGCCGTGTTGTTTAAACTTTTGTTGTTATTTTCTGTTTTTACTGTTCTTCTACTCTATGGGTACGGTTGTTTCAGCAGTTTTAGAACTATTAAAAATTATGAATTTTTTTAATAACCCATTAAAAAATTAATTTTAAAAATAGCCCAGTGAAAGAGAATTTACAAAATTAACCTTCAGTAGCTATCCCAATCAGCAACTGAACTGAAGACGTGGCGGCACACCTGAGCAGATGTGGCAGCAGTGCACTGATTCAGTCACTAGCGACTGAAGATCTGGCACATGTGCATTGCTGTTACATCTGTCTGAGTGTGTTGTCACGTTTTCAGTCATTGGTCCTAATTAACGAGATTGAAGATCAGTTTTGCAATTTTTTTAATACGCCATTTTTGAAATTAATTTTGTATTTTATTATTTTAAAATTTTAAATCTATTGTTTTCTTAAATGAGGTTGTGTTTTTTTAGTGTCAATTGGTAAAGAGTGTCATATAAAAAAGGTATACAGGATTATGTAGAGATATTTTCGAGAAGATGTGACGAAAATATCACTAAGTTATATTACTAATTAAATGACTCATTTGAGGGAAGATAATTTACTAATCTAATATATAGGCATAGTTAATGGTGTGGTATAACAAAAAATTTGCTACAGAAATATGTTTAGTTTATAGCCAATCCACATGATGATTAAAGTCAAATCTGATTGCTAATTATATAAACAAATCATATATCATATATTTAACTATAAATGATATAAAAAAATAACCAAATCTTTAATTTGACTACGAAAGTAAGTTTGGCTTCACAATATTAGTCACCCACCCTTAATTTAGCTACCAACCAAAAATACCCTTAATTCTATCAATAAATGAGAGTATCCAGCAGAGACATGGAAAATTGAGCCTAGAAATTGTAAACTTACACTCTTTAGAATTTTTTTATATGATATTCTTTACTAAATGGAGATAGTATTAATATATTTTTCTTTCAAATGGGCGGTGAAAGATGACGGAGGAAAGACTAGCCGTTCATGCCTCAATGAAAGCTATTAGCACTAACATTTTTTTTCCTTCAAATTGAATTGATAAGTCTATTGCATACGAAGACATTATTGTTAATGTAATCTGAATAAAATGAGCACCTTTGATTTATTAGCATCAAAATAAAACCAAAGCATTTATGTCCACAAAATAGTCTCCATGACGAGTCATGACACCAGCACAGGTAGTTTGTATTAATCAATTTCCCCCATCTTTCCAATCTGAAGCGAAATTTCTTTTAAAAAAAACTACAAACAGTCTTGTAATTATTGTAAATCGTTGCCATTGCAATGCCAATTTTACACACTCAATTACAGACAAACACACACAAATAGAATATTAAGAGAATGAACTGTGAAACTCTTTATTTCATTTATGCTTCTTTCTTTACAGAATATAGATATATATAAAGGAAAGTTAAGATTATTCTACAGATATATTCAGAAATATTCAAAGAATATACTATCCACAACACTTTCTCTTAGACATTATTACAATATGTATATGCCTCGTTAAAAACTCCGTAAAGAAATTCAATGGAAAAAATGGTAAGAGAAAATAGTATATAGTATACGTGTATTATTGCGTTGCATATGTTCTCTCATTAAAAACCTTTAAATAAAAAATTTAGTGGGAAAAACTTAATTAAGGGAAAAAGAGCACAACGCTGATTAATCTATTGGATCGTAAATATATTGAGTAATAGGATTAGTGTGTGACTTATTTTACTCTCCTTAAGACAACAGTTTTTCAAGTTTACGCATTTCAATGGTGTATATAAGTTTCTCAAAAACAGATGTAGGTAGAGATTTAATTAACAAATCTGCTTGATTTTCACAAAGTCTAGCCTTTTGGACTATTACCTCACCAATCTTTTGGAGATTGTGAGGATAAAAGAATTTTAGAGCAATATATTTGATTATAATTTCTTTAACATAGTCACTACGCATTTGTACAACATAAGCGGTGTTGTCCTTATATAGAATAGTGGAGATACTCTTAGTTGTAACATCACATTACGACTGGATATGGTGTATCAACCGTTTAAGTCTTACACATTCACATAAGACTTCATATAATACAATTATCTTTGAGTGGTTTGTTGACATTGCCATTAAAATTTGTTTGACAAACCTTCAATAAATAGTTGTACCACCATAAAGATAAGCATAACTAATTTGGGATCTGACATTATGTGGATCGGATAAATAACCAGCGTTCGTATAGCTCACCAAAGTCATTTCACGACTATTCTAATAATACAAACCAATATCTCTTGTACCTTGGAGGTATATAAGAATATGTTTGATGTTATTCTAATGTCTTTTTATTGGAGATGCATTATACCTTGCTAACAAGTTTACAACGAATGCAATATCATGTTTGATGCAATTCACGAGGTATAATAGTGCTCATGTGGCACTTAAAGAAGTAACTCTTATCTCAATATTTGATCATTATTTTCTCTTGGTTTGAATACATCCTTATCGGTTTCTATGGATCGAACAATCTTTGGTGTGCTAAGAGGATAAGATTTATCCATGTTAAACCTTTATAGAACCTTCTTCAGGTAGGTTGACTGGTGAATAAATATTTCTTCAGTGAAGTGCTCAATTTGCAGGCTGAGACAATATTTAGTTTTATCCAAATCTTTCATTTCAAATTCTATCTTAAGGTATGAGTTGCTTCCTCAATTTATTTTGTGGTTCCAATAATATTTATGTCATCGGCATAAACAACGATAATATAGAATCCATTCGGCTATTTTTTTTTATGAACACACAAGAACATATATGATTGTTTACATATCTCTTCTTTAGAAGGAATTCACTTAGTTGGTTATATATACTATATTTGACCCAATTGTTTCAATCCATATAAAGACATTTGCAATTTAATACAATACATGTTGTGATTATCATTCCCTACCATATTATGGATCTTGAGTTTTTTAAGAACTTTCATATAAATATCAGAATACAGTGATCCATATAGATATGCGGTCATAACATCCATTAACTGTATATTTAAATTCTTGCTTATTGTCAGAGATATAAAGTAGCGGAACATAACTTCATTCATAATGGGAGAATAAATTTCTCAAAATCAATACCGGGTCTCTACATGAACTTTTGAGCCACCAATTTCACTTTATATCTCATCACCTCATTTTGCTCATTTTTTTTTCTTATAAAGACTCATTTGTATCCTATAGAGAAAATTCCTTGTGGCGTTCGAACTACTGGTCCGAAAATTTTTCTTGTATTTAGCGAGTTTAGTTCAGCCTCAATTGCTTCCTTCTTCTATTTGACCTAATCCGAGTGTTTCTGATACTCTACTATACATTTTGGTTCTAGATCTAGATTCTCATCTGAGATAATTTGAGCAATTATGAAGGTGAACTAGTTGTTGACAATTGTTGTATTTCCAATATAGTTCTCTCATGTGTCCGCATAATTAATGGATATCTCATTATTAATATAGAAATATAGAGGGTCAAATCGCAATATTTTTGGCCAAATCAGTTTTCTCTTTAAATCAAGAAAACTGGAGGGCCTCTTGCAAAATTTTCATTGCAATGAAAAACCTAACCCCGACGTGATTGGTGGCATGCATGGCAGCGGTGCGGATAGCGTGCAGTGCGCGGCGCGAGGCCGCGGGCGCAAACGACAGTGGGGCGGCGGCTATGGGTCATGGCGACGAGGTGAGTGGCATGCAACAGTGCATAGGACGCATGTGGCACAACCAACTCTTTGGGAGGTGGCGTCCATCACCGATGGTGGGATAGTGACAGTGTCCATGATCACACGCGATAGCTGCTTTGAGTGACGATTATGCGTGGCGAGGTTGCAACGATGACGGCGGCCATGGCGGCTTTGGGCTGCAGCGAGGGTGGCCGCTTTGGGCATCGACATTGTGTAGTTGCTGGCTGGCTGCGAACGAAGGTGCCAGGAGGTGACAATATGTGAAAACACTCTGGTTGAGCATGCCTTGGGCAGCACTGAGTTTTTTTTTTATAAATAACCCACATAAAATAAACAAGTACAAAAATAATCCACAATTCCAAAATTTTACACAAATAGCCTATCATTTGATTTTAATTGTGGTAAATATGGGATTTGAACCCAGGCCATGAGGTGAGAGGGAGTGTGGTAACCAATTGGGCTATAGTCTTTTGCTGCTCTAAAGCCATTGGATAGACTTATATTGAGTCACTGTTGAGTGTCCAGCATTTGACAAGTCCCTCCCACGCGACATGCCGCTTGTCGAGTTCTCAGGACTCGACAGGCTGATGTGGCAGATCATTTATGTAAAATTTTAGAATTGTGAGTTATTTTTATAATTATTTATTTTATGTTGATTATTTATAAAAAAAAAAAACTCTTGCCACGTAGTTCAGGCCAACGACAAAACTGAAAACAGCATGAATTGAAGGCAATGGATTGGCGGCATCTCTTCGGGCGACGCGGCGACGGCAAGGCTTAGTGGCGTGTCCGTGCATGAGCGTAGGCAGTAGTAGTTGACAAATGTGGCAGAGTACACCAGCTACAGGCACGGCGGAGCCGACGATAGACCAGTAGATTCGAGAAAAAAAAATATTTTTTTCAGATTTATTTAGATAGTGTCTATGGGCCAATGACGGTGTTTCAGGCGTGGCTTCGGGCTGATGTCAGCAATGCTGATCTAAGCCGGCGACAGGCCGATGATGATCCACAAGCTGGCGACCAGCCTTCGATGGTGAGGACGGCGACAAGTCCATGACGAGTCGAAAAAAAGTTTTCCAGATTGTATATATTTTTTGTCAAATTGAAAACAAATTACATATAGAATTGTAATATAATACTATCTAGAAAATATGTGGTAGATTAACTACGACAACAACAATGTGTTGTCGTAACTGGGGTTGCAGCGATATATCTGAGCAATCGTGGTGATAATGTTTTGTAAATCGTTATCGTCGCAATGCTAATTTATACAATCAATCACAAACAAACACACATAAAAAGATAATAATGTGAGAATAAGCATTGGAGCTCTTTATTTACTTATTTTTCTTTATTTATAGAGTACATGTCTTTATCAAGGAAAACTAGGTTGTCTTAGAGATATATTTAATAATGTCCACAAAATATTTTATTCACAACAGTAAACAAATTTTGTAATAAAGATATGTCATAGAAAAAATAGTTTTATTATTAGAATTTTACATTTAAATTTTGAAGATTTAAAGTTAGTCAATTCGGTCTATCCTTCTTATCTACTCCCTCCGCTTTTAAATACACCTTATTTTAGTCTTATATTAAATGAAATTATTATGATGTTTTCTCTTCATGTCTTGTATAAAATCTCAAAATAACGTATATTTGAAAATAAAAGTGTATAAAACTTACTCTCGTTTGGAGGCACCACATTAAGTTTAACTGGAAAAATTCTTCTAACTCTCGGACGGAACATGCATGCATATACTCAATCTGTTCCATACTTTATTTTCCTCTCCAATTCTCCAGTATCTGAAAAAAACAGATGGATTTAAAATTAGTAGCAGTTATTTGATCTCACGTTGATCTTAATTTATAGGAAAATTGGAGCCACGTTTTGTGGTCTAGAAATTGTCATATTAACTGAATGAAAAAAAAAAGTCCGCATGGTATATTTAGCAACCCAAATTATAAGGTGTAGATTAATCAGATGTATCACTCTATAATAAATATAATTTTGATTCTATATATAGAGATACTGTAAAAACATTATAGTATTAATACTTTACGTGATTATATAGAATTTTTGGCTAGTTTTAAAACATGTGTAGATCCATTCATGTCCCTTGCGCTTTAAAGTTTGGCCATCTCCATTTTATTATGTGCACCAATGCATATCAAGGTGACCGGCCAAACCTGATCTAATCTTATAGGAGTCCCTTAATTTTGGTATTGCTGCTGCCTTTGATGGGTACACTGCCTCAAAAATCAAAATGCTTACCGCAACCCAAACCTTAGCACTCTCATAGCAGCAATTACTTTTATCATTAGCACCTAAAGATGTGCATGATTCTTTATTCCGGTGAGTTGCTCGAGGCACGAAGAAAACCCAGAGTTTTAACTTCTACTGTACAGATCGCATTTTATTTTGTATTACTTGTCATTTTATAGAAAGGTTAATACAAATCAAGACAAAAATAAGTTTATCAACACTTGATATACTTGTCCTCCATTTATAATATTCACTTTGAAATGGTTATAAAAGTATTCTCTCTATTACAAAATGTAAGATATGTTTTGAATGGATTAAGGGGTTTTTTTTAATTTGAGAGAAGAATAAGAGAAAATTGCTATACTATTTGAGAGAAGAATAAGAAAAAAAAATATTGATAAAAGTATAAAACAATAAGCATTTGCGAGTCCAAACTTTTTCGCTAAAACGATAAATATTTTAACCAGAGATGATATCTAAATAGCAATCTTTGTCTTGTAGCAAGATACTTTCTTCCTATCGTTCAGAAAGAACTGCCACTATTGAAGATAAACACCTCCCTTATCTAATTAGTTTTCAGGACATAACTGTTTCTCCCATGTGTCATGTTAACATCACAAATTTCATTTCGTTTCATTAAGTCTACCACAACCTGGAATGATTATGACTAAAAAAGTGACAATCTTTTGCTATAATAATGTTTCGGGTCAGATTGCGATCTTTTATATTTATCCACAACTCTACTAAATTTCTTACAATCTCAGCAATTTACTTCAGATTTATTATATAGGTTCTCCTTGTACCTTCCAAGACAATCTTTTATTTAAAAGTTCCCAAACTTCTTCGAATATCGAATTGAAAACAGATGACCCGGACCGAATTTATATGTTCATTTTTTGTGTGTTTTCTATATAATTTTTTTATGAGTTATATGTTTTTATGACCTACACTAAATACTATGATTCATATACAATAGAAAAAAAATATATCCTGATAGAAAACAAGCAAATAGAGCCCCTAAGCTCAGGATCTGGATTAGTGTTGCGTTTTATACTAGTCACTTTTTTATCCCCAAAGATCCTACTAGTTCACAGTTGAAACTTCGCAAGACGATAAAATGACAAAAAGGAAAAGGAAAGTAGGAAAAACGTTTTCCCAGGACCAAACACCAATGCAACGTTTAGTTCCCCCTCCTTTTCACGGAGTGTTCTAGTCTTCTACTTTGACTGCCTTTGCATTTTTGCAGCTTCTAGTCTAAAAATTTTAGTTACCTTTTTGATCTTACAAGTTACTACTACAAGATTAATTAAAAATGTTTAATTATCTGTTTAGAGCGTGTTTGGTCGGACTGAATCTTCTCATATAAGTCTAAAAATCTAAAAATTGTTTGATAATTTGCAGTCTACTAAATTTATTGGGTTGTGTGAGTGAGAGGAGATAAAGAAATAAAAAAGATTACCTTTTAGCATATATGGTTTAAGGAGTCAAATAAGTTGACCAAGTAAAAAAGCACATAAAGAAGTCATATATTCGACCAAAAATTGAATTTATTAAGATAATAAATTGAAACTCAAAAAAATACACTGGAAAAGAAAACAAAATGACTATTATATGGATATTAGTGCTTTATATTGTTTATGCATACTTCTTTATCCGCGATCAATGAAGGAAAATAATAAAGACAAATCGTGTTTCTTCGAGTTAACAATCGATAAACAGCTAGTATTACTAGCGGCCCAAAAAAAATAAAAAAAATCAAAGAAGGGTACCACCTACAATGCATTGATGGATCGCTAGCCTAGCAATCTTACCGGTCCATGTAGACAGATTAAGCAGATGAAAATACTCTCTATACGGATCAGGTAATTTAAATTTAATATCAGGTAGACCGCTATAAATTTAAAAGAAATTTAATACCATAGATTTTTTTTTGACCAAATAATTTATAATTTTCTACTGTGCTGAGCCCACTGCAAATTGATTGAGGGTCTAGAAAGCTCACACGCTGCAGTCGTTCAACAATTGTAGGCTCGTGCAGGTCGTCATCAAAAGACCAATCGCGAATAAGCACAAAATTATGGCCTTAATCTTTCACGTGGAATTGAAGTCTAATCCATTCATCATATGTGAATATGTGATCCAACATTGATAAATCTAACTCTTTTAACATTAGGGCAAATCTTCCAATGTGATTGATTTATTGATTGATTGGCTTTATTTATCCTGCAGTAATTCACTGACCTAATTAAGTTTTTATCTTGTCCTGTCCCGGCAGAATTTTATGCTTTATTTATTATGTTTGTTCTTTTTTACCGGTCATATTAGAATTTTCACTATCTTCAAAATACAATTTTAATTTTTTTATAACTCTTCACAAGTAAAAATTATAAAACAATGATAATATGAAAATAAATTTGATAACAACACTAATAATAATTTTTTCATATATATGATAATTTTTGATATTTTTTATTAGTGTTCAAAGTTTTAGATTTTGACTTGTATTATATTAAACGACAAATAAAAAAGAGTAGAAGGAGTAAGTCTAAAGATGCATGCACATCTTTTATCTCATCTGGACCATTCAATCATATTTTGGATGGTTTAAATTATATGGTGTCCGATCATCTCACAAAAAATTTTAAAATTATGATCCATCTTGATATAAAGCATAGATTTTGATTAAATGGTCTAAATAAAGAAATGTATGTGCATATCTTTTCAACTATAAGACAGAAATATAAAATTTTCGTCTTATCTTAACCATTCAATCAGAATTTTTATGGTCTAGATTGATGCAGAAAAGAAATTGAGATGTTAAATCATTTTACAAGAAATTTTGAAAATTTCCACTCATGTTGATCTCGGAGTGTTAGATTTATGATCAGATGATTTTTGGTGAAGAGACACACATGACTTGTCTAATCTGTGGGACAGAAGATGCGAATCTTAGGTAATTAAAGGCTTAATAATTTTTGCAAATTGCAATAGGAGCAGCCCCTTTTGGCCAATCTCTGAGAGTTGCATTCTAACCGGTCCCCAACTCTGACCCTCCCATGTTTTCAGGCAGCAACTTTTCTCCCTGCCCTTTCCCTTTCCTATGACTACAAAGAGAACCTCCTTCCTTATTAGCCTCTGCCTTTATCGTCCAACTCCTATACATTGCACACACCTCATTTGCTCTCTCTCTCTCTCTCTCTCTCTCTCTCTCTGTGATAGAATCCATTTCAAGTACTACAACACCTGTTGGTCGGCTTGCTTTATATGGCTTTCAGGCACAGCAAGTGCAAGGTGCAGCCACAGTGCAGTAGTATCTTTGCACTCACTTCATCTGCTGTTGCTAGTACATTGCATCATGGATGTATTGTGTTCATAGTACCATGCATGGGAATGAGTGGTTGTTATATGTAAGAACACTGAACCTGTTGTATTGCAACTTTGTTTTGTGATGTGTTGTTGATTGTTGTTACATTACGAGCTGGCTTCTACCTTCTTGATCTCTGATCTTGAAGTGAAGTGAGTTTGTGATATGCATCGGTCTTTGTTATGAATAGATTGTCGGTCTTTCCTTGATGGTTTAAGGTTTCAGGTGAGCTGATCGGTGTATGAAACTCAATACTTGTTGCGTTTCTTCGTAAATTTGATTTGCGGGCGACCGAAAGATGAGCATACCGCACTTGTTCAGGTGTCCCATCGGCTTGGACATCTTCACGGATCCGGTGACGCTGTGCACGGGGCAGACGTACGACCGGCCGTGCATCGAACGGTGGTTCGCCACGGGCCACCGGACGTGCCCGGTCACAATGCAGCCCGTCGGGTTTGACGCCGTGCTCGTGCCGAACCGCACGCTGCGCCACCTCATTGAGCGTTGGCTATCTACTGCCCCCGACCACCACCATCCCGAGCCGGCGACGACGATGAGTGCCGCAGCCGCCGACGCCGAGGAGCCCTCCCTTGCGGCCCTCAAGCAATGCCTAGAATCTGATGCCAATGGTAATGGCAATGACAATGCCAAGGTGGGCGCGCTCAAGAAGGTCATGGCGCTGGCGGCCGAGTCGGACGTCGGCCGCGCGTGCTTGCTCCAGTTAGGATTCTTGTCTGTGTTGTTGCAGCTTGTGTTCGAAGCTCCGAGATCCCATTCCGAGTGGCACTCCGAGGTGTTGGAGCTCGCGCTGGAGTGCGCACTTAGCCTCATGCCGTCGAACGCCGCGGCGGCGCAGCTCGACTGCCTCAACGTGCTAAAGAAGGACGTCCACTTGGCGTCCTTCATGCGGCTCATGGAGCAAGGCCACGGCCGGGTCAAGGCGAGTCTGTGCCGCCTCCTGGAGACCATCGCTACGGCCGTAGCAACAAGACACCTGGCCATCACCATGGCCGTCTCGCCGCGCGTGTGGCGCGCGCTCTTGACGCTTGTGCACGACAGGGCCGAGACGCGCGCGTTGGAGGCGGCGGTGCACGCGGTCGCGGCCGTCTGCTCATCCGAGCCAGCCTGCGCCAGTGCCGTGAAGCACGGGGCGGTCGCCGCGCTCATCAGGCACCTCTCGTGGGCGTCGGCGAAATGCAGTTCCGTGCCGAGAGCGCTGGCGACGGTGGAGGCGCTGGTGGCCACGGAGGCCGGGAGGAAGGCGCTGGCGCGCGCCGATGGCGCAATGCAGGTGATGGTGAGGCACGTGTTCATGATGTCGTCGAGCAACGACGGCAGCGAGCACGCCGTGGGGGCTCTGCTGGCCACGTGCGGGGCGTCGTCGCGGGCCGCACGTAGCGAGGCGGTGGCCGCAGGCGTGGTGACGCAGCTGCTGTTGCTGCTGCAGAGCCAGTGCGGCGCCAGGGCCAAGGCCAAGGCAAGGGCGCTGCTGAAGCTCCTCAGGTGCAAGTGAAACATACTGTGAAGTTAGTTGTAGAAGGAGGCTATTTTTTCTGGTGTTTAACTGTTAAAGATGTTCTTGTAAGCTGTAAGTTTCTGTGCCAAGAATCTCTCATAAATCATAATAGCCATGTAAGATTGGAGATGAATAGATGATATGCATGCATGGCTGCTCCAAGTTTGTTCTACTCTAATATTCGGTTTGATAGGAGTTAATTAACCAAAACTTAGTTTACTCTTCTACGAGTTTGTGGAACAGAATATCAAACATGCAAGGGGCCATTTTTATCGCGTTGATACTCCACAATTTGTTTGCCCTGACTGCTCCTAGCTTTTTCAAGAGTAAGAGTATATTTGGAAAGGCGCTTTTTTGTCTATTTTTGGGAGATTTTTATACACTAAGTTTGAGATACTAGTTTAACTAATACAAAACTCTAGTAGGATCCCTTTTCCTAAAAAATTTTCTGCTTACCCAAAAAAGACTAGCTGAATAGGAATGCAAAGATTAAATTTAAAATTTTCTTTAGGAACTAACATAGTTTTTAGCTGATGCTTAATTGCTGATGATACTAGGGTAGTGGGTAGATCTGCATGATTATGAACACATTTGTTACAAATTTAAATTTAGCCATGCTAAGATAAGCGGGGATAGCTCAGTTGGGAGAGCGTCAGACTGAAGATCTGAAGGTCGCGTGTTCGATCCACGCTCACCGCAATGAAAGGATTTTTTTGCAAGCAGACCATGTGCAGTTACCGCGGTTATACGAACTGCACCGGAGTTCGTCGACATTTTTCAATTGAACTTTTTTTTGAAGATCTCTCAGTTAATGCAAGTTAATTACATGTTTGCAATGCAACTTTCTGAGCATTGCCTAACTGATGTTAATTTGAGTTTGATTTGTAACATGCACATTATTTTGAATTGGTTCGAGTCCGTTTATATCCTAACTGATGTTAATTTGAGTTTGATTTGTAACATACACATTATTTTGAATTGGTTCGAGTCCGTTCATATCCTATCGAAGTTTGAAAATTGAACATGTTTTGTAAAGAACGAAATATCATGCATATCTTGGTAAATTATGGGTCCTTGCATTTATGCCCTTTGGAGTTACCACGGTGACACTACTGGCAAATTTTGAAAATAACAAATATTGATATCTTCTCCACTTCCAATTGTGCAGAATAGTGATCTTTATTATAGTTTCAAATCTCAATCAATCAAGTTATCCTGACGACATCAAAAGGTCAAGAAAATAAACAGTAAAACTAAAACAAGCGGTCTATTACATCTTTCTTCATTTCACTCAAAGGCGTTCTTGCGTCTGACCAAGCCCTAAGTACATCAAAATTTCACTTCTGCAAACTGGAAAATTTACAGCCTTAGTGGTTACGAGTATTTCCGATTTATAAGATGTTTTAATTATTTACAACAGTGGTATATATATAATTGAAATGACAACCTCCTACAAATATAAAAAACCTCTTGTTACTATCTTTTTTCGTCAAGACCCCTTTTCTGTGCAGTAAATCAGAACGGAATAATAACAATTACAAAAGATAGCCGACAGGGCATCTCTGGATATTTTATACCAATGGCAACATATCTTTCTAAAGCTTTGCAAATGGCACTCAGAACCTTCTTGTTCGTGGAGAACCGTATGGGCTTTGGGGTTTCAATTGGCCGCCAACATCCTGCCAAGGATCTGAAATTGCAGCACTTCGTCTTGTCTGATTCTGCGCATAATTTAACCTGTTATGTGTTGTAGCTGCATTGGAAAATGATGGATGAGGTGGAGAAGGCATGCAACTCCAGTTTGATTGCTTAAACTGCCTCGATGGGCTTGCGATTGGGGACACTGGCATAGACTTGTTTGTTCTCACATGAATAGGACTGTTGCAGGACAATGGGTCAGTCGAGACTCAAGATGCATAATGGATACAAATTTAGGCTGTATGTGTGGTTGTATTACAGTACCTGGTGTTGTGTGGTGAAGGAAAAGCTGTTGAAGATCTGGCAAAGTCTCTTGCACTTCGTCCTATATCCCTGAGAGGAGTAATACTTCTCCTGGATGAGAACTCCCTGTTGGACTGCAACAAAGTTGAAGGCAGGACAAGGGGGTGAGCTTGAATTAAACAAATTTGGAGATAACATATTTCATTCCTGCACCATGATATCTTCTGTGCTAACTTGGTTACTACATGGGTCAGCAAGGCTACTTTTGAAGAGGATATCCTACTACCCTACATACCCGGGGAGATATTCCTTTGTTTAGGCACTGGAAACTCTAGTATAGAAAAATAAAACCTGTAAATTAAGCAAGCAGGATTGCAGAATTTTTTTGGTTCTTGATAAGTGACAGTCACACGTATAAGATCCTCCAAAACCCATTATATTACCTTACAGTTGTGTGCTGATCTTTATTCAAATAAAATCTGAAACGTAACCCTTCAACCAGATCATCTTCAAGAGGATCTTTGATGCAAGTATGCAACCAGCCAAAACTCCAGCAATTGGAGTATAGGTCAGGTGCTTTTTTAAATTTTTTTTTTTTACAAGACATCACCATCAAGGTTCAACAGATATATAGATCGGATTTCCCCCTTTTTTTTGCTCCCGAATAATATGGAAATTTCTAGCATTTATTTCTTTTTCCAATTAACATGAGAATAAAAGTATTAGTAGAATTGTAGAAATATAGATATTACAGGGGTGCATCAAATGAGAACCCCTCTTAAAATAAGAGAACGGGAACTAGCACCTAAACCGTCCGATCATTATATAGAGAGATTGTCATCCGTTTGATTATGGGATGCTAATGTTATCGGCTTTCTTTGAGAAATTGAAGTTGTTAACACCCTAAGGGAAGCTGACAATATTAACATCTTATAAAGTAGATTTGATGAATCTGATTTTTTTAATATTGATCAGCCGACTTAGCTCTTGAGTTCGCATTCTCCTATTTTAAGAATTCTCATTAGAGACACTACTTGGATATCACTCACTTATGGACTGAGCTCATCCAATTAAACAAGCTGCAAATATATTTGTTGCAAACTTACCCAATGAAACAAATATATAAGTTGAAAACGGATACATTTTCAGTCATGATTATCAGATGTATATTTAAAAATAGCTTTCTGGTAAATATTAATAGTCTTGTTCTCAATTTATCTAACACTATTCTAGCTACCACCGCAGAATGGAGTATCACCACTTTAGTATGCATCCACTATAAGCTGTTTTCTCTTATTGAAAGGAGTAAAGAGAATAGAAATATACCAAGAAACTGAATTCAGAATGAGGAAAAAACTATACCGCTGAATGACTCCCCTCTGCTGGAGAAGACAATGCATTTCTTGATGCACTGGATTTTGCAGTTCTTACTGCTGGATGGTCACGAACAAAAGGATGATTCATCAACTGGATTGCAGAAGGGCGATCAGCTGGATCACGTTTTAAGCACCACTCCAAGAAACTTTTCCCTTCCTCAGAGAAACTGTCTGGGATTTCAGGTATATCCTTACTGTTTGCAATCTTAAATATTGCTGCTACCTGCAAATTGAGGATTGGAGAAGACAGCATTAGCCTGTTCATTAGAGTTAATTGGACTACAAGTGGAATATTCATATGAGACAAAAATGTTTCAGAAAAATACAACTGCAAAGTGAAAGCATACCCCCTCATACTGATGCCAAGGAGGTCTTGCCGTTGCCATTTCAATAATTGTACAACCCAAACTCCAAATGTCAACTGCGAGACTGTACCCTTTGCTATTCATTATAACCTGCAGGTTTCCCAATTATTTGGGTGATCTTTACTAGGAAATGTACATTGGAAGATGGCAAAGAGAAGCCAAAAGTTATACTTATCGCTCAAAGAACAGCTCACCTCAGGGGCCATCCAGTAAGGACTTCCTTTTAAAGAGCGTATTTCAGCAAAAGATGATATCTGCTTCAACATAAGCAAAATGAAGTGAGGGGGCTTGAAGGGAGAAACAGAGCACAAAGACTATAATTTGTATTTTTACTTGTAGCAGCAACAATGGCTCCCCAAAAAGGAACCAGAGTTATTATTTTAGTTCCATGCAAGCATTCATGTAAAACACATCACCAATAACGCTTTTCTTTAGAATGAGTCCTCATGAAAGCATGGACTGAAGAGCATAGACTTTGACTACCGTCAACCTTCCAGAAAATCCTTTCCTACCCTTTCCTACTTATATGATGCAAGGAGAAGAAGGTTGACACTCTGTTTCATTAGAAATTAGAATTGGAAAGTGCTTTTATGCTTCCAAAAAGAAAACTATAAAGATTCTAAAGCAAAGGAGCTGATTTGCACCTAACCATATCCATCAGAAACTGCAACTGCTTTAGAAACTGTGTAATTCTCTTTTAGGATAGCAAAGCACTCCACACTAGAATTTCCCCAGGGTACACTAGTGAAATGGGAAATTGGGAGTAGAACCAAATGAATGAAAAGTATTCAAATGAGAAAATTCATAAGGTCACACATGCTTAGGTTAATGGAACTACAAACAGTGCAAGGACACAAGAAAGAGATGGAAGGAAAAACCATACATACATGCTTAGCCATGCCAAAGTCAGCAAGTTTGACTTCACCATTAGGGCCGACAAGTATGTTTGCTCCTTTAATATCTCTGCCAAGTAAAGCAGGATGAAGTGATCATTATATTTAGTATGAGCCATGGAATGAGTAAAAGATTGTAAACAATAAGCACTACCTGTGGACAGTGTTCCTTCCATGCAAGTAGGCAAGACCAGAAAGAATTTGTCCAGTATAATTATGAATCACAGGTTCTTTAAAAGGGCCATAATCTTTAAGTAATTTGTGAATTGAACCCCCGGAAACATACTCCAGATAAATTGAAAGCGCATCATCAGTCTGTATGGAAACATACTCAATTAGAAAAGTCTTAGCATGGCCAAATACATTATGAAAACTTGAATAAAAAGCTGATAAAAAATATAAGAAGCCAATTTCCTCCTGAGATGGAATAGTACTTATTTGAGAAGGAATAACAGAGAAGTTAAAATCACAAGCCAAATGAGAAAAAAAGAAGAATAACAACAATGATCTTAATCAAGCACTTAAACACATAAAAGAACTGAACGAAAATTTAACAATCTGAAGCAAAACTAGTTTGCTCTACCATAAACATTAAATTGTCTCCTTCCTCCCACAAGTGTACTTGCAGATATCATGAATTGCAGCATGAGATATTGTAGTTAAACAACTTGCTACCTATTCCTTCTCATAAATGCAAACACTATCCACACCAATATCTATCAATAATAATTTTACTTTCAATCAAACAAGTCACACAATGCAGTGAAATGGCATTAGAAGACAGAATATTGTAAGCAACTGTATATAATGTCAACCATTTCTTTGATGCAATTAATTATAAATTACTGATGGAACTCTTGTGTGGGAGTAACTTGGCATTTAATGTGCATGTTTCTACCATGTCCTTTGTTAGAACAGCTTATAAGCTATTTATGTCTTCCCACTTTATTCTAACAAATTATGCAGGCAAACAATGATAGTTTTTACTTCTCTATTCCAACACTAGGAAATATTCTATACTTAGATGCTATATTGATACATAGGGCAGCCTAACCATCCCAAACTCGTGTGAAGGTGATTCTTGCTCTTCTCATATATATGAGCCTATGCAACATTTCCATGAGATTATTATGATAAAGGTTTTATTTTGAGAGTAGTGACAGACTGACAGCAACAATAAACCATACTACTTCTAGTTCTAGGTAACTAGATAAGAACCAAAAGGATCCAATATCCACTATGCACAATGAAGCATTAGAGAGAAATTTCCTACCATTTGAACTTAAGATGATATCTTCACAAAAAGAGTACTTAGTGCACACATCATTAAGTAACTTTCCTTTTTTTATTTCTAGCACCTTTTTACTACTCTCTCATCACTGCATCCTGTCTGTCAAAGACTATACACGAAATAAAAAACATGATAGGGAAAAGAGGGATTGTTTTTTTTATTTTACTGTGAAAGAAAGCTTGATTTATACAACCGCACATAAACCAATGAGATGGTTTATCAAATAGAACTTACCAGCTCACTTCCATAGTATTGCACGATATTTGGGTGCGATAGTTGACTAAGCAAATCTATTTCCTGCCAACACAAGAATGAAACAAGTTAATTAACCAATCAATCAAACAGTACATCCATCAAGCAGCATTTCAGCAGGCTACATAAGTAAGTACCGTCACTAGTTGCTACTCATGTATAGGCAACTGAGACAACCAAACGAGATAAGCAAGTTACCTGATTCAATTGCCTGAGGCGTTCTTTTGAATTTGGATCATCAAAAATGACTTGTACCTCCTTAATCGCACAAAATTGACCACTTTCACTGCATAGTAGATCATAAACAAATAACTATTAACAAACTACCTTTCCAGGAATTAGTTAACACCCTAAGACACAATGCATAGCAACACTAGTAAACAAAAAATGGCATGTCAAGCTGCTGAGCACTGGTCTAGAGGGTTATATACTGCTCAATCTCAATGTCAACTTCAACTAAACCCATCTACTTGGAGCATGAAAATTTATGAATGTCAAATATATTGTGTATAAATTTTGTAGCTTTAGCTGCAACACTACTGCACCAACTTCCAAATGGCACTCAAAATTTTGGATGATGTCAAAAGTATGAAAGACCTCTATACCTGTTAAATCCAAGGTAAACCTGGCCAAATGTACCACTACCTAACAATTTCCCCTTTTTCCACTGTGATGGGGATTGTGAGCAAGCAATGGGAGTTGGAGAAAGAGGCGAGCAAGCAGCAGGAGCTGGAGGAAGAGGCAAGGGTTGAGGTGGGCGCCTCAAATCATCCATCCTCTTCATTGGTGACCTTGGGCTAAACCCAAATTCTCTTGAATTTGGATGACCGACAACAGATGCATGCCCTTTTGGGCCAGGGGAGAGACTTCTTGTTCTTGCACCAAATACATCCTCTGACAATATTCTCCCCCGTAAACAACTGGCTTCACTTGTGGAAGGATCAACGCTATGCAAATGAAGTTCTCTTACATTAGAGACAGGCACCTCAAAGAACTTCTGATTCTCCCGGAGTGGACTACAAGAAACAAAATGCTTCTCTTCAACCACACCCCTATGTGTGTCAGACAACATATTTCTTCCCCTGGAAACAATAGCTGGATCTGTATCCCTATATATGACATAGATCAACAAAGAACCATCAGAGAAAATATTGAATCACAACAACAGACTGAAAGAATAAACTAAGTCAAACACCCCTAACAAAATAGCAACAGTTGCCCCCCAACACACACACGAATTCATGTACATTATTTATTGCAAGTATAAATATTGAGTTAGCACAAGTACGAAAGGTGTAATTTCCCACAGAATAATAGTTCTAGTTTAGAATATCTAAAGCAATTAAAAAAAGAAGCGGTCGAACTATTAACGCGCCTTGGCATCCTAAGTCATCCAGTCTTCAATAAATACTTCAGAAAAATCCTTAGGAATGTAGAGGTGGAACTACCATGGAAGAGGTCAACTGCTGCAGTTGGTGCGAAGCCTCCCTCACTCTCCCCAATCCGCCAACTTTGCACTTTGACTCCAAAACCCTCAAAACAAGTAGCTACGCCCGACTAATTAAATAAACCACACAATTCCACCTTCTAATCACGTTAGAAAAAATAATTAAACAAAACACACAACACCACCTTCTAATCATGCACTTACCCAAACTAAATCACATCACCTTGGGTCCGATTACGCCTCAAAACCTGGAAATTACCCTAAACGAATCCCGCGATTACAGGAATAATTTCCCGATTACCTGTAGCTTTGGTGTTCGTCCGTCTCATCCAATGACCCCAACGAGCTCACGCTCGACGCTGACGCCGATGAGCACCCCTCACCGTCGGCGGCCGCCGCCGGCACAGCCACGGCCTCCTCATACAAGGACGCCGCAGGCAGCGTCTCCGGTTCCGATACAGGCACTGGAAGCTTGTATCCCACCGCCGCAAACCCTAGCCCCCCACTCCCACCGCCACAACACCGGCCGCCGCCGCCGCCATGCCGCACCGCCGGCGAGTCAAGGCTGTGCGCCTTCTCCCTCCTCCGAGGAGTCGACGGCGAGGGGGAGGGCGAGAATTCGAGGTCGACGGACTTGCGCGGCGAGGAGGCGGTGGAGGCGGCAGCGGTTGTGGGCTTGGACTTAGACTTGGACTTGCGGGGCCACCACGCCGGCATCGCCGCGGACGCAGAGCAGCACAGCCACGGCCACGGCCACTAGGGCTTCGCCGACCTCCAGCTCGAGCTCGTCGGAGCCGTCGTGAGGTAGTAGCCGCCGCGAGGAGAAAAGAGAAGAGGAGATATATTTCTTATTTTTTTCGTTTTAAAATGCGTGCGTGCGTTTAAGCTACTGGAGGAGTACTAGTTACTGCCAATAACAAGTGGGTGGCAGCTGCGGTGGCAGCGACCGGGATGCGCGTGGGATTAATGCTATGTGCCACCAACACGTGGGCCCTGATCTTGCTTACTGACAGGAATGGCCCACCAGTCAGTTACTAATTGCTGATACCGTCCTGGTTTAGGAGTGGTGTGGATGGATCGGTGCGGCTTTGGCGGGGCGTCGAGACTGGGTCACTGAGAGGTGGGGCCCGCGGGGTGTCTTTTTCTGGGGAATCTGCCAGGATGGTGCATCCGTTTGGCGCTGGCGGGAGGTTTGGTGGCGTACGCTATGAGCATGAGCCACCCGGTTGGTCCAGCTGACGTGGAAAATGGATCTTTAAAGTTGCACAAGGTTTATGAAATCTATCACATCGGACCCACCTTGTACCACCACTCCGCAACCCTTACCCTAAACCAAGCCTTCAACAAACTAACACAAATATTTTAACTAAACACATACAAAAAATAAATAGTATCAAGATATCCTTTCTTTATATGGATATACGTTCTAACTCTGCAGATGCACATGTTAGTGCAGGTTTATGAAATTTTTTTCATCTCTCTCATAATTTTTTTCATCACCTACAACTAATATATTAGTTGGGCTATTTGATTGGCTATCACAAATAGATTTGAGTAAAATGCGAACTTGGTCGGGACGGGTTTAGATCAGGTTAGCAAAAATTCGAAGGTCATTCGGACTGGGGCACTCTGCCCAATCCTAGTCCTACGGGCACTGAGGTGGGTCTGATACATTTTGCACTACAAAAGACTATTGAGACCTCAAAATCAAAACTCAACCTGACCTTGTGGGTATTGAGTGTGAACCAAAATCAGACCAAACTTGGGTCTTGACAATTTTGTTCATGTCTAATCACAAGTTACCAGTTATCACATATTAACTTGTGTATATGCCAATTTGTAATATGACCACACTCTATAACAAATTAGAATTGTTTGATTGTAATCATACTTAAAGTAAAGTATGGCAAAAATATGTCGAGAGTCTCAAAACTTGTCTAACAAAACCTAGCATGTTTAATTGTGGTAGTGAATGGAAGTGTAGCATGACTAGGTATAACACGCCTAACTTAAAAAAATGACAATTTATAATCACAAACCAAACAGAATATAATAATGCATGTGGCATATTGTTTGTAAAATTTTTGTGCTTTTGTTATTTTGGGCATGCATTAATATTTGATATTTGCCAATAGACATATACTTATTTTTTTTCTTATCTTGTATACACATCTTTATACTATTAGATAAAATTCTTCTTTTTAGAGTTCACATTAGAGTTCACCTAGCCTCCTCAACTTCTCTGGCAATGACAGCTGAGCGTTAGGTGATGGTGTAGTGGCGAGGTGGTGGTGGCACCACTGATTATAGGTGGAGGCTAATCGTGGGGAAATAGGTGACGGAAAGGATGTAGTCGAGCAGCAGTGTGGTGAGGCAGCAATGGTGTCATTAGCTGTGGACGGCAGTGGCCGGTGAAGTAAAAAAAGAGGTGGGTGGCAACAGTGGAGACATAGATCAAAAGGAGAGAAAATATGTGAGAGCAATAAAGAGAAAATTTAATCAGAGCTAAATATGTAGTTAGACGGTATAAGTTTTCAAGAAATAATCTCACCTGCATCTCATACATCCCCTCAATGTTTTCCTGTCTTTTGATAATTTATCGAATAATATAGGAACTTTTTGAGCCAGATGAGACAGAAGTGATGGAATAAATGGCCAGATCCCATCGTGTATAAATGTATAATAATAATTGTGAAAATATGTATACACGGGGAAATATTGTTTTTTTGTCCTCTTGAAATCACTTAAATTTAACTGATTAAAAAAAACTAATAGATAATCTTCTTATATTTTAATATTTACTCTTAGGTCTAGACTGCACCAGACTGAAGTGGACTCCTCCAAGATCTTTTTAGTCTTATGACAAAAATATTTAATTTATATTAACAAAATTTCAAATTCATAAATTCTAATTCTAATTCTAATATCCTATTGAGTTAGGTGTACCCATCTAAAAGATACACAACCCCTCCTCCTTGGGCACTACCAAAAATTACTTCTCCTGCTTACTTTTTCCAATGGTCTGAAACGAATCACAGAGACAGGAGAGAGGCATGTCTACACTCCATCTCATACAACACTTCATAATTAATTAAAGAGCTCTCTTCTTCACCCATGCATACTTGTTTTTTTTAGCAGCTCTTTGGATAGCGACAAGATCCAATGAGCAGAGACAGCCATGGGAATGTGAGATAAGAGAGCGGCTGTTGCCCTGATGTTTATATCTGAACTGCAACGATTACAATTAACAATTATAATACCTTTTCACCAAAACACATGCTTAATTAAGTCAAGAGTTAGCTTAATCTTGAGGCAAAGTCATTGTTAACTTCGCTGCCTTCTTTCGCCTTAATTATCATCCTCCCTCTTAATTAGTAGCTTTAAACTGCAAGTCAATAGACGTTCATCCTTCGGTGTACAGGTCTATAACATTTAAGTATCTCATCTTTAGTCCAGTTTTAATTTAAACTAATAAGTTAATAAGTTAAAGTTAGTGTAAACAATGAGTTTATTTGAGGGTTTATGTTCATAACTCTAAGTGCCTGTTTAGTTGAACTTAAACTTCTTCAATAATTTGGTTTATTGGGACTACAATTTATAAATTTGAAAGTCTTTCCAATAACATTAATTTGTTGGGGACTTCTAGTTAAAAAATAGTTTAAGATTGTGAAATATATCTTAAAATTAGTACTCATGTCTTAACATTGAAGTGCCTCGGGTGACTAAGTTGAGTACTATAGTTGATTTGTCAATTTCTTTGGAAGCATTCATGTCTTAAAATTGAAGCACCTTCGGTGAGTATCATCACAATAATTTTAACATCTAAACCATGTCTGATGACGCATGTCTTGCAGAAGAAGTCTTCACTACATCCATGTACTTCATCCACAAATATTGCAATTATTACCATTAAATTTTCTTGAGCTTGCACTTAAACTAGGAACAAGTCAATCAAGAACTTTTATGTTATATTTCTTTCCATTTCTTCTCACTTAAGCGCTCTTTTTTTTTCTTCCTGTTGATGGGGACTTCTAGTCTCATGCATGTTCTCTAACTCACCATGGGAATATCAATTAAAATAGTTATTAGATATTTAATTTCACTTAAAGCATGACCATGACGAGACAATACGACAGTGCACATGCATACATTGCCCAAAAATTACATTTCATTTATACTCCCTGTTTAATGTTATGGAAGTGCTTTAATACCTTTTTTAAAAAATAAATTTCTAAAATAAATCGTGGACTTGGTTTCGAACTATATACTATTCCACTATTAACTGTATTTCTTTAGTAGTTATACAATTTGATAGGTGTTTGCTTAAACTGTAATTTATGAATTTATAAGTTAAAACTGTAGTCAAACATTTAGTTTATTTTAAAATTTATTTTGTGTAAGCATGAGTCATTTTGAACTAAAAACCAGCTGAAGAGGTTTTATCATATTTATACACTAAAGATCCAATAAACCAATTTATTGAAAAGGCTTAAAGGTTGATCAAACATGCTCTTAACTTTTGAAACACACAGAAGCGCTAGTCTTAATTCTAATGCATGTAATTTGTGTTCCAACACCAAAAATAGGATCAAAAGATTCAATCTTGGTACTTTTGTTAAGATTTTTGGATAAAATTGTTAATTTAGCTCTAAAACTTACAATATTTTTTCTTGAATTGCAAGCAACGGACTATTTGAAGTAGCTAAACAAAATATATTTTTCTCATCTACAACTAAAAGGGTTACACAAGACTTTGAATTTGCATGAGTACTTACCGCGTTCACATGCATATTCTTCCAAGTTCTGTTCACACTGTGTCGTAGAGCTGAAGTTCGTGACAAGTCAGCTAGCACGAGCACCGACTAAAAGAAATGGAAAGAAATATAACATTGCCGCATTTGTTAAGGGGTGTTTGATGGAGCTTTAAGTTTAGTTTAGCGATTTATAAATTGAAATTGTGGTCAAATATCGAATTTATTTTAGAATTTATTATATAAGTATAAATCTCTTTTGAACTAAAAGTTCTCAAATAAGTTGAAATCAGTAGAAATAATTTTATTGGGTTTATAAGTTAAAATCCTAATAAACTAATTTATTTCATAAGTTTAAACCCGGATAAACATGACATCTAAAACAATAAATCTAGTTACAAATAGTTTATTGTATACTTCATCAGTTCTCTTGTACTTGTCATTTTAATTTTTTACACAATTTTTAAAAAATATGGTGTAAGATTATAATTCTACCACATACTTATGATTAATAAGACTATGTCAAGTGGAGTAACGACTATAAGAAGTATTTTAGGAAATAAAGTCATATTTTACTTCAAAAATGTAGAATGATATATATTTTTTAATGTAAATTTTTCTTTGTAAAATGATAAATAAAAAGAATGGATGTATTATGTATTGCATGCTAGTGTCAATGTTGTTTTCACAATGTGCCATAAATGTGTCAAAATCAATTCAATGATAGCTGAACAGCAACTACTGTTTTTATTAGCTCCTGAAGTTGAACTCCTGAATCCTAATATGGGCTCATTTCTCTCTGAATTAGTTGCCAGGTAAATGATCAACAAATCTTTCTGCAACCAGATTGTTTATGTGGAAGCAAAACCAGCAAAACTTCAGGTGCCACTTAGTAATATCACCAAATCATTACAAGAAATAGATAGAATGATTTTATCATCTTGCTGCTCTATGTTGATAATATCTTGATTGTTGGTAAGAATGTCTTAAATTACGGTTTAGATCTCTAAATTTGTGCAGTTGTATCATTTAGTTTCTTAAACTTCAAATTTAACTTTGGTAGATCCTTAAAATTGTCTCTCATAGTTAATTTGATTTATCTATATTAGTCAATTTTATCAGTTAAGAATTGGATTTAAATGCAATTTTTGCGTATTAGCACCACATATGTTTATTCTTGAAATTTATCATCTTTTTTTAACTAATTTCTAAGTATTTAATCAAAATGATATAATATTTTGTCTTCAGTACATCGTGTAAATGCTATCAAGAAGTTGACGTGATATAATAGGTAACATAATAATATGTTAAAAAAATCAATGTAGTATACCACGTCAATTTAAAAGTATTATATCATAAAGATACATCATCTTCAATAAATTTAACTAACGGATGAACCTAGATGAAACAATCAAGCAAGTTTAGAGACTTTTCAAATTAAATTTGAAATTTAGAAATCTAAATTGAATAACCACACAAATTTAGGGATCCAGATTGCAATTTACTCAAACAGATAGTACAACATTCTAACATCTGCACATATACTGCCTTAATCAGTGTGCTCAGCAAACTGGGCAAAGTAAGGAACATCAGAACAACTGGAGGATACAGGGATTTTTACTCAAAGTAACATCTTAACAATCAGAGTGCAGCCTGACCAACTTCAGCGACTTGAACGGTGTCTGCAGACGCCATTCTCTCTGCTTCTTGCTCAGTGGTCTGCCCTTGCCCGCCTGTTGTCGATTTATCTTCACATCAGCTATACCCCAAGTGCACTCGCACAACTCCATGTCATAAGAAACGAGCCTAAAGACGCCATCGCCTTCTTGAGGTGAGGCCATCCCGTCGCTTGTAGTAGTGTACCTGACATACATTGCCCGTTCTTTGAAGCGTTCAAGCTCGTCAGGGATGCTGACTACTCGCTCCACGCCAGGAGATGACACCTTCATAGTAACACAAGAATATCTTAAACACCAAATACAACATAAACACAAACTTATTAGGTTTATTATTTCTTCCGGACAGTTGAAGTAGGGCTACAGATGATTGCAGACAGACAATACCTCCAAGGATATATTCTTTGGTATCCTGCCAGCTGACTCTGCTTCGTCCAACTTAGCACGATACGCAATTGTATATGCTTCAATGTCATCTACAGTTGGAGAACCATACCTACCAACACTGCTCAGTGAGACATCCTAGATAGATGAAGTCATATTTCACCTGAATGCTATCTGCAACTAACATAAGTTTCAGATCTGAATCCTATTCTTAACACACCCGTTTTTTTTCTTTGGCAGGAAAGTAATCAAAGAGTTAGCTGCTTTTTAATGAAAGGGAGGACATTCTCCAGAGCTGCATTTGAATTCAGGAAAACTATAAGAACTACTTTTGCAACTTATTTGCACTCTATATCACTTACAGGTTTCAATAAAACTGATGAACACAGCACAAACATTCTTCTGCCATGCATACCTAGTGGAGAGCTTCTCAATGCGTATTCTGATGGTTAAATTTGCAGCTGTCTTGAAAGCATAGATTTTCAAGTCGCCGTCGAATGATGCTGAGACGTCCTCTGCCAAAGCCAATGCCTCCTTGTCCCACCATGTGCCAGCAACTGATATTCCACCACCAGCAGCTCCATCTCCAACCTTTAAAGTGTCCATGCATATAGTGAATATTAGACGGTGAAGGTTGTAGTTTGCAACCTCATAAATGTAACGCTTACATAAAGGTCATGTTCATCTTCACTCTCAAAATCATCTCCGAAGTCATAGTCATCGTCATCTACGAATATATCAGCATGGTTTGGGGAACAGAACTGCTCTGTTAGATATGACATGCTTAATAAGCCCATAAGTTCGAACTCTAAACACTAGCTAAGCAGAATATTATTTGATGACTAAAAATGGTAAACATCAAAGTATGCAAAAGGGTTGAACATTTCGTAAAAAAATAAATTCAACTGACAGTAATTAGTAATGCTTTAATTTGGGCACTTTGCTGCAAATAATAATTCAATATTACTCGGAAACCCAAATTCATCATGGTACATGTTAACTACTTTCAAGTTCAACTAAGAAACGGGCTGTGCAAAAGAACAACGAAATCTGTTCAAGAATCTTCTTCAGTAAAGTTCAGGGTGATTTAGAGTGCAAACTATATACAATGCAACAGCATCAGAACCACGGTTGCAGAAATGAACGGATTGCAATTGCAAGAGGACTTCAAGTTCGATGTACCGATAATCTAGTGCAACTCTGTGTATACTGCCCGAATCAGACAGCACGCCTCATAGGCGCCATAAAATTTGGCTGTTTTCATGACTAGAATCTTAGTGAAACGCTGTGCACTCTGAACACTAAGACCAACTGACTCAAGAGATAGTAAAGAAATGCATAGCCCTGAGCATTGAGCAACTCTGCTTCCTCCACAGTACACAAAACTCCTCCCCAATCAGAAGGGAAAACAAAACACAAAGCATTGAATGTTTGAATAGTTAGCATATGAATTCAAGAAATCGCGAACCATTACCATAATGGTCACCGTCATCCTCATCCTCGTCTTCCATCTCATGCTCCTCCACTTCATCAAAGACACCACCTGCTGTACCCTCATCAGGTGGCTGGTCACTGTACTCCTTCCTCTTCTTCTTGGCAAACGGAACCACCACAGGGGCATTTCCACAAACAGGTGGTGGGCGGGAGCATCCGGGGAAGGCGGCATGCGCAGTAGTGAAAGAACTAATCACGATAGGAAATCTTGATGCCCTGATGCAATTCCAAGAAGGCAAACACCTCTGAATCACTCCTCCAGATATCAAATCCATCTACAATAACCACAGAGCACCTGCAGGAAGTGGTTCTTATCAAACTTATCTATCGGCTAGTAGTACTATACTAGGAGCAGGAGTGATCAAAACCGACCGAACTGAAATAACTCCAAATACTAATTCGGTTTGGCTCGTTTTTTACTTTGAAAAATGAAGTAACTGAAATAACTAAATTAATATATGAATATTGGATTATTTATCTAAATTTAGTACCTTTCAAGACTATGTAAAACATTTACATCGGTAAAAATCATTAATTATAGTTATTAAAAGAGTATCAAGCTTTAACCTTAAATAATATACTGTATTAATAGCATAATGTCGAAGATCAGATTAATTGATTGTCGGACTTGCAAGAGAGAACAAATGAAGGTATCGAGACAATAAATGGGCACAGTGAATTTTTATACAAGTTTAATCCCTTAAGTAATTGAGCAAAAATCTTATATCTTATATTGTGTATGTTCCATCGATTCGTCTCTTACATTTACAAAGAAAGTACTTATTGTTGTACATAAGCTGTTTTGCTCAAGTCAATTATCCTTAACTAACTCCACTACTTTCAGTTGTTTTGATGATTCTTAGAGATCGTGTTCAAATTGCTCAATATGATAATAATGAGAATTTTACGTGGTTTTGACCAACGGACTCGCGACCACGAACATATTGATCAGTTTTGTAGGCTTTTGGCCGAGGTAAACTATATCAGAGTCATTGGTCGCGTTTCTTTGGTTGTAATCCAATTGTAGGATGCTCCAAATGCTATTTGACTAGACTATGGTCAAACATGTTTTTTGATCAGGACAGACCTTAGTTTTGATTAATTCTAGATAATTAATTGTCATCACATAATATGTTTATCCTTCAATATATGCATTTAGTCTGGCATATTTATTGATTAATATCATTTAAAATATTTTTTATATAAAAAAATAAAACTAAATTAACTGTCTGAATTAATTATTTTATATTTCAATTAATTTAATTCTAAAAATCCCAAAACTGAAACTAATAATTTAATTACAAAATTTTGTAAAATCGACCGAAACTGAATCTCACATCGTAGATACCTTGGGAAATTTTTGTAAAATCGTCCGAAACCGAATCTCACATTGTAGATACCTTGGAAAATGACTATTCACAAAAATCGCCTTTGGAACAGAAGTAGCGGGATTCACTTTTGCTTAAGGTTCTGCAAACGATTATGGTTTCGGAATTTGTCTGGGACGCCACTCGTTGCAGTAGATACCGGTGTGTGTACATACCCCAGCTAACTTTGATGTAGTCGTGTACAGAATAGTTAACAGATTTTTAGCTCATAGACGAGACCAATATTTTTAAGAGTACAACACAGGGCCTCCAAGTCTTAATTCACAGCAAAATACATACGGGTCACCATTACCAAATATTTAAAATTCATAAAAGATAGTTTTGAACAAAAAGGCTGCAGTCGAGATCTATGACCCATCCACAATCGAAATCTTGAGTGCACCTCGCAACCATCTAAACTTCGGCCATGTGTACTTCTCCAATAGTTAGTCTTCTCCTCAATTGAACTTTGTTATTAAATAAGCGTGAGTACAACATACTCATCAAATCAATAGTAATTAATGCATCTGTTTCATCCGAAAGATGTCTTCCCGGGTGAAATTATCTCTTCTGAGTTGCAGGCATGCTAGTATACATAAGTATACACATAAAATGAACAGAAAATGTACCATCTTATAGGAAACAATGCACTTTATTAATTCTAAAAATAATTACAAGTTAAAAGTCCCTTCGTGATTTACATCTTGACTTCAGGGGATTGCGTGGTTTATGGTTCCTTAGGGCTTTTGAAAAACTCTTGGTCAATTACATCCACAGAACACTTTTGATTAAGCTGTGCTGATGGTCGTCATCTTCAAGCCTCAAAACTTCAAAATTTCCCTTAATAAATAAATGCTATGCGGATGCTCATGCATGTAAATATGCAAATCCACAACTTCGTCAACCTATGGTGCTATCACAAAAAAAAAATGTGGCCTTCGACTTGTTGGTGCCTGACAAAGGGGTTTGTTCGGTCTCGTCAGTCGCGACTAAATGGATGTCTTCGCCTCATTAGTACTCGGCATGAATGGTGTCCGGTTTTGTGAAGTACGGACAGGATGTCGCATTCACCTAATTAGTACCCAATGACATGAAAAAATATGAGTGGATATAACTTGTGATAACATTTTTGACTTTCTTAGTTTTAGAAAATACACATTGTATGGTATGACAACACATCGGAACATTTGTTCCATCAATGGCTTAGCAATAATTTGACTTGTCTTAACAACTAGCTTCAAACATGATTGAAACATTCACTCCTGTTCAACTAATTGGATGAGAGTCTTTTTGGCCTTTGATAGGCTTGAAATTTAGTCGAATAGCTTCTGGACAGATATTCGATTTTACATCAAAATTTGAGATCAATCGGACCATCGGATTGAAAAGTATTTTCAATGCATTGTTTGTATGTCAAGTTGAAATTCAACAAAACAGTGACTGTTTGCAATGGTCTTCTGATGATCTTCTTGCCCTCTAATCAAAGTGACATTTGGGGGAATTGTTTTAATAGAAGTATTTTATCTTCCATGAAAATTTAGGGTCGATCGGATTTCTATATTAAAAGTTATCATCAATTTGTCACCCATGTATCAGGCTGATATTTGGTCGAATTGCGACTTGGAGACCTCCTAATCGAGTTGAAGTGTAGATCAATAACTTTCCATCAGGTAGAAGTGCAATTAGCAACCTCTATTCGAATCAAAGAGTACTGAAAATACTCTGGTCGAATGTAAGTCACTGGTGGAACCGAATTCTAGTCATACGGAGTTGGTTCCGACCAACCCGAGCTCAAACTTAACCAAATCAGGCACTTGTAGCCAAGCTCAGAGTATTTTCTCCCATCCCAGGATCATCTTTAACTAGAATACCTTGCATGCATGCATATTTATACTTTTACATATACTTTTTTTATGATAAGTAATTTTTGTATATTTATGTGTTTTATTATTGATTGTGTGCGAGAGTAAAACTAAGAGTGGAAGGAGCAGGAGAAGTGTTCAAAGACCCCTTAGTGCAATCAGACCCCACTCTGCAAGGCAAGTCTCTTTCTCAATAATTATGTTTCTCCCAGTATTTTAAGTAAATTAGGTTATTTATTGTTTTAAATATATGCATGCTTTACTTTTCAAGTGCTATGTTGGATGAATATAAGTAGATATGATCTAACTCCTTTGAAGGCCCCTAATGTTCATATATTCTATGTGCTTGTTTGTCACCCTAGGATGTTGTGCTTAAGTTATGTTTATGCTTGAATATATGTGCTAAATACTAAATGGTCTATATGAAAAGCGTTTTTAAAATCTTGTTTGTGAAACTGTAAAGTTAGAATCATTAGTGAGAATGGTATGTGTGGTTGGTGCAGTGTGCGCAATAGGAATGTAGTTCGCTCCTCACTAACGGTTCATAAGACCAACTCCAACACAGGAGCTTCCATGCTCTACGCGTGGGCCTCGCTAATTAAAAAATGCTTTTTCGGCTGAAAGAAGAGATAGAAGACGCCAGCTGAGGCGTCATAAATTTGGCTTTGCATGTGGGCCCGTCGCCTTGGTTTACGTGCGATCAAATTACATATAATCTTTATTTCTTAATTTATGATTAATCTAGTTCAAATTAGATGTTGATTATATTGAGAAAGTTGTAGATCTTTAAATTATCTTCATATAAAGACCAAATATTGCATATATTTGATTTTTAAATTAAAAGTTATTGATGTTTTACTAAAACCACCTAAATTTAATTTACCCGTGGGCTCGTACGAAGCGCCTTGCATTGGAGCAGAGGGGTGCTTCGGGTGGTGCTTCGCGTATGTAGCACATAATATACTGGAGAATATTGTGTTGAAGCGCCTTGCGAAGTGCCGATTGGTTGGAGATAGTCTAAGGACGAGACCCTTATGTTGTACTTTCAAGCGGCATGAACAACGTACTGACCAATTGCCCGGTATGGGATGGGCGCTGCAAAGTAGTTCTCTAGGTATTAGGTTTCCCTGCAATGGTTTTCGGTTCGGTTTCTTGAGGGAAATTGGTGGGCCATGGAAGGCCGTGAGTTGTGAGAGTGAGTGAATCAGGAGTTCAGAAAGAAGGCGCCCTAGACCTGGATACCGAGTCGTGTGTAACTAGATCCGTAGACTATGAGTCTAGCGAGACCATGGACGACCAAAGCTTAGGTAGATTTGGCTATGGAGTGTGCTCCACAATGATAATATAGACTGGGTCGTCTATTTACCGAGAGAGAAATTGTTAATGCTAAGATTGCGAACTGTCATATGATCTTAGTCTTGTCACATGCATAAAAGTTGCATCAAGAGGTACCGACATGAAAGTTGGGTGATCAGGTAGATTAAAGTGGTACACCTTTACAAAGAAAAGGTATCAGATACTCTGAGCTCCCAGGTTTTGGAGTCTGCGCACAATGGATTCTATCCACGTCGATGCAGCATAAGTATGACTTGGAAGATTTTCGTAATATTGGATAAAAATGGTGACTCATGGAAGACCGCCACGCATAATATTTTCTAAAATCTAGTTTAGAATTTTAAAGTCTCACTTTTGAAATTAAAACCTTTCATTAGAACTTTAGAGTGAAAATTTATTTTATTCTTACCTATAAACCAAAGAATGTTTCTTAGAATTCCCCATCATTTATATACATGTATTCATTAATTGAGACTTGTTGAACACCGTGAGGACAATGTGCTCACTCGCACTTTTGCACATAAAATTTAGAGGAATGACTTGTTGATCCCGACTCCTATGTCTTCGAACTCGTTGATAACGAAGGAACCGTTCCCAACGATCCAGGTTATTAGAGTCATCTGCCTAGTGGAGCCTGATGTGATGGGAGCCCATGTTGTACCGCTGCTATTGAAGATGATGAAGATTCGTGGTTGTTTTGCTCATAACTCTGTACATTCTGTTCTTTTGTGGCGACTTTCATGTCGATGAAACTTCTTAATTTGTATTGACTCTAAATTGTGCCATTCTTGACGATATGTATTGCAATATTGGTCTTTCTAACCTTGTACTTGTTTTAATTACCTGTGTTGTAGTAAAATGTGTTGTGTTGTGAGCTTGTAGTATATCATTTTGTGTGCAACCTAACCTGGGCAATTGCTGGCAGATTCCTCATATGAGAGTCCCCACAGACATGATATCAGAGCAAGGCTTGACTATAAGTTGTGACCCTTAACTAGATCTTGGCATCCCTAGAATAGAAAAGTCGCTAGTTAATTTGAGTAAGTTTAGTTGCGAAAATCTAATTTGGCTAAGAAAAGTATAATATATAAATTATTCTTTTTGACTATTTCAAAAAGTTCTAAATCTCATTTTAGATTTTAGGTGCTTTTGCCTTTTGTCTTCCTAGATGGCTCTCGGCAAGAAGTTCATTCACGACAATGAGCTTGATTCGTGGGCATTGCTCTTTTGGATAATGCTTCAGTTCCTTAAGGTCGATTTATTGTATTTGACAGGATGAGGCTGATAGACGACCATTGTCTATCGTGCTTTAGTACTAGTTTATGATATCTCCGAGCATGGGAAGAGTTCTGTAAGGCAACCATTCGGCAAATGTATAGCGATTAACTCATGGATTCTACCTTTTGCTACGTGACATACTAGGTTCCTAGATCAGAGCATCGAGTTGTTCCTCCACCCAACGACTGGGTAGATGCCACCTTGACAAAGATTCGAGATATTGTCCACGCCTTGGAGATCGGCTACACCTGCTTACTTCGTGAGCACGAGCGTGCTCGTGATGACCATCACTATCTTGAGGGCATGCTTGCAAAGACTCATGCCAATCTTCAGGAGAAGGAAAAGCGAATCCAGGAGTTAGTTGGACCGAGTGGAGAGTGAGATCCCGACGCTTCTGATCACGAGGTTCCAGAGTCTGCTGTCAAGAGAAACTGCTCAAGATTGAGGATCACTGCCCGCAAGGACGTGGGAAAATCGAGGGACTACCTTGGTAGTTTCACACCTTCCTTGCGTGGTATTGTCGTGCACCCGAGTTGCCGAGCATTAAGGAGAAGAAGTCCCCGCCGGCAAGGGAAAGGAGATTGCTGAGAGCGCTAGTGACACCTCATCTAACGATGATGATAACCTAGAGCTGAACTTGAGGGAAGCAGATGATGACTAGGAGGAGGATCCCGAGGAGATAGAGCCTTTTGGTTCTTCTAATGCCGACGAGTGTTTCTAGACTTCCCATTGGTCTGACCCCAGCAAACGATAGATCTTCCTTTTATGTAGTAGTTGTTAAGTTGTGGTTGATGTAACTTATTATGTTGGTTGTATGCAGCAGTAGTTCATGTATGTTGGTTGTTAGGTGAGACTTGTAAGCCTAATGTGGTAGAACTTTTATGCTCCACAAAAGTCTAATTTATGAAAATGAATTTTGCATGATTCTATCCTTGTCTATTGATTAATATCAGTATCCTATTATAATTCGATCTCCTGGGGCTACGATGCTTGTTGAATCTATTTATAGAGATATCGCCTTCAGTATCAGTAATATAGGATTCCTAGCAAATTTGCTAGTATTGGATCTTTAAAGACTTGATGTTATCTTGGAAATGGACTGGCTAGCAAAGCATAAGGGCCAGATGGACTGTGAGAAGAATGTGATCACTTTGACAACCACTGAATGAGAACAAGTTACATTCTACGCAAAAAGATCTCTAATGAATGACCAAGTGTGCAGTCTGAATAGCGTGAAGAAAATTGAGTTTGAAAAGTTCCAATTCTTAATGAATACCCAGAAGTTTTTCCAGAGGAACTCCCCAGAATGCCACCAGACCGGGACATGGAGTTCACAATTATGTTAAAACTCTGGAAAAAATTCTGGGTATTCATACATAATTAGTACTTTTTCAAACTCAACCTTCTCCATGCTATTTAGACTGCACACTTGGTTATTCATTGATATCTTTCTGCGTAGAATGTAACTTGTTCTCCTTCAATGTTTTCTAGATTGATTAACTTCTCGCAGTCCATCTGGTCTTTATGGTTTTCTTGTCAGTCCATTCCCAAGATAACATCAAGTCCTTAAAAATCCAATACTAGCAAATTTGCTAGAAATCCTATATTGCTGATATTGAAGGCGATATCTCTACAAATAGATTCAACAAACATCCTAGCCCCAGGAGATTGAATTATAATAGTATATTGATATTAATCAAGAGACAAGATAAAATCATACAAAATGCATTTTCATAAATTAAACTTTTGTGGAGCATAAATTTCTGCCTCATCGAGCTTACAAGTCTCACATATCAACCAACATACATAAGCTACAACTGTATACAACCAACATGGCAAGTCACATCAACCACAACTTAGAACAGCTACTATACAAAAGAAAGATCTATCGTCTGCTGAGGTCAAGCATAAAAAGTCACACCAATGAGAAGTCTAGAATCACTCGTCGGCATCAAAAGAATCAAAAGGCTTTATTTCCTCGGGATCCTCCTCCTGGTCATTATCTGCTTCCATTTGGTCTAGCTCCAGGTTATAATCGTCAGATGATGTGTCACCGTCGCTCTCAACGATCTCCTTTCCCTTGCCGGCGGGGACTTCCTTCTTCTCCTCAATGTTGAGCAACTCGGGTGCACGACAGTTGATGATAATACCACGCAATAGTACCTCAGTTGTCCCCCACTCTTGCGGGCAGTGATCCTCAGTCTTGGGCGGCTTCTCTTGACAGCAGACTCTGGAGCCTCGCGATTAGAAGTGTCGAGATCTCGCTCTCCACTCAATCCAACTAACTCCTTGATTCGCTTTTCCTGCTCTTGATGATTGGCATGAGTCTTTGCAAGCATGCCCTCAAGATAGTGATAGTCATCACGAGCACGCTTGTGCTCACGAAGCAAGTAGGTTTAGCCGGTCTCCAAGACGTGGACAATAGTATCTATCCGATTGTTGGATGGAGGAACAACTCGACGCTCTGACCTAGCAACCTGGTATGGCATGTAGTGAAAAGGGGAATCCATGAGGTAATCGCTATACATCTACCGAATAGTACCTATGGCACAACAGGCAGCGTCTACAATGGCATCCTCCACCTCTCCTCTACAGGCTTCATGCCTCACAGAACCCTTCCCATACTCGGAGATGTCATAAACTAGTACTGAAGAACGGTAACCAAAGGAACAATACCTACAAACCAAGCTCATCACCACGATTGAACTTCATACCGAAAGCCATATAAGAAGATAGAACACAAAACCGTCTAAAATCTAAAATGAGATTTAGAACTTTTTGAAATAATCAAAAAGAATAACTTACACAATATACTTTTCTTAGCTAAATTAGATTTTCGCAATTAAATTTAGCCAAATTAACTAACGATTTTATGTTTCTAGGGATACCAAGATCTAAGGGTTGCAACCTACAGTTGAGCATTTATTTGAGACCATGTTTGTGCGGACCCTCATATGAGGAATCCGGCGGAAACTGCCCAGGTTAGGTTGCATACAAAATAATACACAAAAACTCACAATACAACACATTTTACTACAACACAAGTAATTAAAATGAATATAAAGTCACAAAGACAAATATTATAATATCATAGTGTCAGTAATAACACAATTTAAAATTGATACAAATTAAGAAATTTCATTAACACGAAAGTCGTCTCAGAAAGAACATAACATTTAGAGTGATAAGCAAAACAACCATGACAGTCTTCAACATCTTCGTCATCTGCAATAACAGCGGTACAACATGGACTCCCCCTACATCAGACTCCACTAGGTGAATGACTCTCTAGTACGCTGGATCGTCAGGGATGATTCCTTCTTCACCAACAGGTTTGAAGCCAAAGAAGTTGGGATCAATAAGTCACTTCTCTAAATTTTATGTGCAAAAATAAGAGTGAGTACATTGTCCTCATAGTGCTCAACAAGTCTCAATTAATTAAAGCGGATATATAAATGATGGAGATTCCAAAAACAGGTTTTGATTTATAGGTAAGAATAAAATAAATTTTCACTCTAAAGTTCTGAGGAAACGTTTTAATTTCAAAAGCAAGACTTTAAAATCCTAAACTAGGTTTTAGAATGTTATACGTGACGGTCTTTCATAAATCACTACTTTTATCCAATATTATGAAAATTTTCCAAGTCATACTTGTACTATATCGACGTGGATATAATCCATCGTGCGCAGACTCCAAAACCTGTGAGCTCAGAGTATCCGATATTTCTTGTAATTTTGCAAAAATGTACTATTTTAATTCACCCGATCACCCAACTTTCATGTCAGTACCTTCTCATGCGACTTTTATGCATGCGACAAGTATGAGATCACACGACAGTTCATTATCCTAACATTAACAATTTGCTGCCTAGTAAATAAACGACTCAGTTTATATTACCGTTGTAGCGTACACCACAATCAAATCTACCTAGCCTTTGTCCATGGTCCCGCGAGACACAACATATGGATCAATTCACGCATGACTCGGTATCCAGGTCTAGAGCGTCTTCCTTTCGAACTCCTGATTCACTCACTTACTCTCACAACTCACGGCCTTCTGTAACAACCATTGTAGGGAAAACTAATACTTAGAAAACTACTTTGTCGTGCCGTCCCATACTGAGCAATTGGCTAGTACGTTGTTCATGCCGCTTGAAATTACAATAAGGGTCTCGTCCTTATGAGTTGTTAGTAAGGAGCGAACCACATTCCCGTTGCACACACTGTGTCAACCACACAAATCATCCTTACTATTGATTCTAACGTTATACTTTTACAAAAAAAGGTTTTTAACACACTTTTGATATAGTTGATTATTTAGCATTTAATACATATATTCAAACATAAGCATAATTTAAACACATCCTAATGCGACAAACGAGCGCATAGAATATACGAATATGAAAGGCCTTCGAAGAAATGTCATATCTACTAATATTCATCCAACATAACATTTGAAAAGTAAGATATGCATATATATCTAAAACAATATATAACCTAATTTACTTAAAATACTGAGAGAGACGTGATCATTGAGGAAGAGACTTGCCTTATAGAGTGAGGTTTAATTGCACTAAGGAGTCTTCGAATACTTCTTTTGCTCCTTCCACTCCTAGTTATACTCTCGCATAAAATTAATAATAAAACACATAAGCATACAAAAATTACTTATCATAGAAAATTATATGTAAAAATATAAATATGCATACATGCAAGGTATTCTGCATGAAGATGATTCTAGAGGGGATAAAATACTTTGGGTTTGGGTTTGGCTACAAGTACCTGATTTGGTTAAGTTTTGACTTGGGTTGGTTCGAACCAACTCCGTAGGACTAGAATTTGGTGAGATTGAGCACAAATAGGGTATTAATCGAGGATCCTACGAACGGCTTAATTTCTTCTTCGTCAGACTCTTCAACAAAAAGACTGAAATTCGGAAAACACAAAAATCGGGCTAATACATTACTTATCTCAGAAAGTCAACAACAACAAAGTTATAGGGAATGAGCTAATCTACAACTCTTTTGCAGATTCGAATAGTTTTGAGGCCATCTAAGGGGTCTGATTTTATAAAAACAAAAAAGCGACTGCGCTGTAATATTTCATCGATTATCGAAGCTCTACAGATCAAAATATTGATTAAAGATACTCAAAACAAAGCTAAGAGAGTTGCGAACACACGGCAACAAGAATAAAAAAAATGAAGTAACGAGCATGAATTTGAAATTTACAAGGAAAATACTCAAGAACTGAAAATGGAGTGATACTCACCACGGTTGAAAAAGACTTGGAAATGCTGTGATCCTAAGAGATTTTTGGTGGAATTTTTGTACAAGAATAGACAAAGGATGGATGTATGAATGATTTCACTTAAGTTTGTTCAAAAAACCGAATAAATAAGCAAAATTTATCAAGTGTCATATCTTTTCAGGACTTGGTAAGAAACAAAGAATGAATAGACAAGAACGAAGGAAGAAGAAAGGCTGTGTGAGGGACTCTTATAGACTGTCACTAGATGCTGGACAAAGGAATATAACAAAAAAAGATTAAACAATGTCAGATGCAGAGATCTTGTTTGCTCTTGAGAGGATTTAACTCATTGCTAGTTGGGGAGCTCGTAGAGTTGTGTGACAGGAGGGAGTTCAACAGTCTATTTTTGCTGGCCACTTCTCTCTCACAGCCAACATGCATTGGTTAGAAATGGTGTTTGCTGTTTTGCGGGCTTCCTGATTGGGACAAAGAGATACCATGTGTTTTCTTTTCGACTCTTGGTTCGACCATTGACTCGATTTGACCAATAAGTTGGATAACCAGTGAGCCAGATCGAATAGCTCAACCATCGACTAAGTCTTGATTATTTTCAAGAGAATTACAGGTTTAAGATAAATTGAATAAGAGTAGTCTATTAGATGGAATAATTCCAACTCAACTTGCTTTTGAGTTGGAATTTAATCTGAAGAAATTTATAGAACTTTAATCAGAGATTTAGAGAATTTTTCTAAGATTGATCCAAGGTGTGGTCAAGATTTCCAAAAGATTCAATAAGATATGCATTAACCGGCATATTAAAAGAATAGCAAAATCTAAGGTGTTACACTTAAACCCACTGTAAACTGGCTCCTAAACACCTAGAAGCGCGGAGTATTCGAATACGTTTAACTCTGTAGAGGTGTATCAATTTGCCCACAAGATCTCTCAACGTAATACTGTCAAGCTAATTCTCATGCATCTTTCAGCATGTGACTAGGTTGAAAGAACAATATTTTTTTTTATGTTTAGTATACAATTCACCCTTGACCAATGGTTGGACTAACTATTGGTTGTGATAGGTTTTTAGGCCTCTACCCAGACTAGCTTATATCCATTACTAGGGTAGCATGTAATATGTGTGGAGTGAGGCTCCGATAAAGTTTGTGTACGATCGTGCAAAAGATTTCACCCACAAGGATATCATGTAAATTCCACATACTTACTAGTCCAAGCCTGTCTCATACTAAACTTATGGTTAGTACAAATTTTTATGCCGCATAAAAATATAACAAGTGTCTAATCCTTATGTGTTTTTGACAAAAAAAAAAACAAACCACAGACTAGACAGAAATGAGTCTACTAATCTTTATTTTCTAATGGTTTTACGCAATCTAGAAGAAAACCGTTAGTATATGTGGTGCACGGTATAGAAAGACATTTGTACTAACGATTGGGTTGTGAGAAACTGTTAGTAAAAACTACATGATTTTTTCTAACAGTTCAGAATATATTAACCATTAGAAGAAATATACAAATACTAACAACTGTATTTTGTAAACTGTTAGAATAAACCACATTATTTTTTCAAATGGTTCTAAATATATTAACCGTTAGAAGAAATGGGTGAGCTCTTGGTCCCCCCTCCTTTTTCTTCCTCCTCTGTCTTTTTCTTCCTCTTTTTTCTTTGCTCTTCCCTCTGCCGCTACTCTCTCCAATGCGCCCCCGGTACACCCCCCTTCTCCTCCTCTGTTTCTTCTCCCCCTTCCTTCATTTCCATTTTTCCTGTTACCTCACCGCACCACCACGAACTTGCTCCACCACACCCCCTCGCCGGATCCAAATCTGCTTCGCCGCCCATGCCGCCTCGCGCCTGGATCTACGCCTCCATTGTGCGTCCTACACCACTAGATCCACACCGCCCATGCCGCCTCGCACTTGGATCTGCGTCTTTACCGCGCCGCCACTTATTCCTCTCCTCTCCCTCAGCACACCTCACCACCAGCGTGACAACAACTGGTGAGCCGCCACCTCCTCTTTCTCTCTTTCTCGGCTCTCTTCTCTAATCCTCCAAACCCTAGATCCGGATCGACTTGATGGCGGAGCGGAGGGCGATGAGGAAGTGAGGTCTACTATGTCCATGTACTCGTATGATGCTAATTTTTTTGTCTCTTTTTTTCTGATTTTTGATGAATTTTTTGGTGACTTTTTTGGGGGTTTTGTTCGTGCAGGTGTGAAAAGATGGCGATTGTGCATGACATTACAGTAAGGTAGGTTTGAATGGCTTCGATTTTGTTTCTGGTGTTGAATTTTAAGGCTACGTGTTGTTTTGGTTGTGTGAGAAGGTGCGAATTTTAAGGCCTCAGTATCTTTGTTCTTCTCAAGACACACTTCTATGATTCTTTGTGTGTTGGTGCTCCAAAGGCAATGCTCTAATTTGTGTTGCTGTTTGCTGTGAAAGGTTGCAAAGGAAGGTGGTGAGAAGTGGAAGTCCATGACTGATGAAGTGAGTGCTTGCCTTAACAGCAATTTGTACTTTGCATCTGATGATGCATTGAGTTTATCGATTGAATTGAGCAAGAAAAGAAGCCTTACACTGAGAAGGCTACGGAGTTGAAGGCTGAGTATGACAAGGCAGAACAAGCTGATGATAAATATGCCGAGGGTGGAGATGTAAGTCTATTGGATGTTGTTTAGCATTCTAATGATGTATGCTTCATTGTGTTGTCTATGTCTAAACTCTTGTTTGAGATGCAATGTGATGTAGGAGAATGAGGTCGTTGTGGAGGGAGAGAACGCACAAGAAGGGGAGGAAGAGAAGAATGAGTTAGATAATGCATGACATCTAGATTTGTAAATTGCAGAGATTTCTTGTGCACCTTGAGTAGTTGTTTAGTTTCAAGAGGGGGTTGGCATGGCATGGTATGATGTAAATGTTGTATCAACTAGTATCAATTACTCCTAGCAAGTTGGGATAGTTGCAAGGGATGGACTGGTAGTGGTTAACATTCATACGTTGTTCTTTGCACATGAATGTGTAGGATCAAGGATGCCGACTAGAGGGGGGGTGATTAGGAGACTTTTAAAATTTCTTTTCAATTAAGCAATTTTAAAGAATAATTGAGAGACCTAAATTTTACAATGAGGCTTAAAACAATTCAATCAACTAGTTGCATTCAACCATATGAAATATTTAACAATACATGCAACAATAGTGATATAAGCAATTGTGTTAAGATGAATATAAAGCAAATAAGAATTACGCAATTGACACAATATTTTTACCGAGGTCTCAGAGACTCGCCCGGTCTCCCCTACTCCTCGTTGAAGCGCTCGCTCGGAGCCTCGCTTCTATATCCACGAAGGATATCTCACTAGGGTTGTTCCTTCTCCACACCGGATAGGCGAGCACCACACCTTTTACAATCTTTTGCCGGCCTCTCCGACAAACTTCAATTGGAGAGATCTCGGCTCTCCTCCGGTACCGTCTAGGCGAAGGCGATCACCAAGAGTAACAAGCCGGATGCACTTTCACTTGAATCAACCACGTGCTAGAAGCTTAATGATGCAAATGATATGCTCAACACTCTAGCACTAGCAATCTAATGGAGATGAAGTACACTAAACACTCACACAATCTCCCTCAAGCTCTCTCTCAAATCTACTCAAGATTTGGGCTCAATTCTAGCCTCTAAATGCAATAACACATATGCAACTCAATTGACTTGGTTTTCAGCTGAAGAATGAAGTCTTTGAGCACACAAAAATGAAGCCAAACACGAAGTATTTATAGCCTCAACGAAAAACTAGCCGCTTGCAAGAAACCGGGCCAAAAGTTGTACAGGCCGGACATTGTCCGGCCACTTCAGACACTGTCCAGCCAGTACAAAATTTTCAGCCGTTGCAAACGTGTCAGTGACCGTTGGGCGAAATTTGTGAAGGCCGGTAGGATACTATTTGTCCGGACAAAACGTCCGGACAAATGGATATGTCTCTGTTAACTCTCGGCTCAAAAAAACTTGTACAGGCCGGACAATGTCCGGTCATTTTGGACAAAGTCCGGCCACTTCGGACAAATAGCCCCAGACGGATGCATTTGTCCGTTTCATTTTTTGGCTCAAAAAATTTGTACAGGCCGGACAATGTCCGGTCATTTCGGACAAAGTCCGGCCACTTCGGACAGATGGCCCCGGACGGATGCATTTGTCCGGCGACTGCACACTGACAGTAAAATAAGCATAACTTTTGATCTAGAGATCCGATTGAGGTGATTTTTGGCTTGTTAGAAAGATAACTCAGAGCTCTACAATTTTGTCACCAGGAGAAAGACCTAGAAAGGTCTAGAAACTTCTAGAGAGCTCAGAAACTTTCCTACTGTCAAAATATCCAATCCAAAAATCATCTCAAGTGCAATTTTAGAGTATTTGCACATACGGATTTGCTGTTTTCTCGCGGATGTGATTTGTGTCACTTAGCAACGACCACGACCACACAGGTCTTGACATCCGATCGAAAACAGGTGGTCGATAGGGTTTGGTCGAGCGTACGCAAGCGAGTCGAAGACTGGTACGACCAGTCCGAACTCCTACGACCACGCCCAAACCCTAAACAGAAAGCCGGCAAACAAGCGACACGACCACGACCACGTATCAACACTGATATGATCAGAATATGCAAATACGACCATGACCAGCTCTAGATAAATAAACCAATTTAAACAGCTGGCGATCACGACTAAGTGCAGTTTTCAAAACATTTAATCTAATGCACATGAACTACACTTAAACTCACTAGCAACGCAAGACACTAGTGCAAGATGATATGAATGCATCTGAGCTTCCGCATTAGATAGATTCAAGCTACTAGTTTCTGACCCCTCTTAATAGTACGGTCAAACTAGTAAAAAGAAACATATCAATCCGGTCTGTCTCCAAACACCGAGACCGGTAAAACCCTAAGAAAACAATCCTTAATCTTGGATTTTACCTTAGGTGGAGTTTGACCTCGCAAAGCTCGATAGCTCGACGCTCGTCATCGCAAAGCTCGATCTCGTTAAGCTTGACCACGCGAAGCTCGACATCTCGACACCTGTCTTCGCAAAGCTCGTCCTCGCTAAGCTTGACCTTGCTCGGGACGTCTCATATCGTCTTCATCCTCTTCACGCCCTTGCTTGTTTTCATCCTGCAACCATTCTGAGACTAGAACATATACACTCAATGCGCAAACGTTAGTCTCATTTGCAGTTCGTCATTAATCACCACCAGATAAATCACTCCACACAGGAGTTCATTCAATAATTTCTTTCTTCGGTGAAATGACGAAACCAATTTCAATGAACAACAAATGAGTAATGGATGAATCTCACAATCATATAGATCCATATATGATACAAGAAATGCGCACACGATCCATACTACTCAAGTTATGATATCAATCAATATGGATGACTAACATCATGAGCTCTCTCTCAATCATACATAGAGATATCAAATCCAGAACACGGAGTCATCAACCTTTTGCACAAACATGGATAACTAATCATCCTAAGCTCTCCCTCAACATATGCACCGATATCAAATCCACAACTGAAGTCATCAACCTCAAGATTTAACATATAACATCTTGATCAATCAATTAGCACAAACTTGATGCAACCACCGAGCTCATCCTCTACATATGCATCAATATCAAACCCGCAATCGAGGAAAACATCCAATTCAAGGTTTACCGATAATTAATTCAATATACTTGTGCTAAATCAGGATTTATCTAAATTGTCATTTAATCATCAAATCTGATATCTTCAGATTAACTTTAATCATCATGGATTTATCCAAAATGTCATTAATCATCAAAACCTAGATACTAAGATCTACCTAGATCCAACACTCCTCACGTGACCTGCATGTGACAGACAACTCGAAACTTTACCTGGAGGAGGACGATGAGGCCCGGGACATGCGCCGGAGGCCAAGTCCCGGGGGCCAAAAGGCGGCGCCGGGGAGGCACCGGAGGCCAAGTCCCCGGGCAAATGGCGGTGCCCGGGACGGCGCTGGAGGCCAAGTCCCGGGGGCCAAAAGGCGGCGCCGGAGACCCCGGGGGCCAAAAGGCGGCGCCCGGGGAGGCACCGGAGGCCAGGTCCCCGGGCAAATGGCGGCGCCTGGGATGGCCCCGGAGGCCAAGTCCCGGGGGCCAAAAGGCAGTGCCCGAGGAGGCACCGGAGGCCAGTTCGCCGGGCAAATGGTGGCGCCCGGGACGGCGCCGGAGGCCAAGTCCCGGGGGCCAAAAGGCGGCGCCCGGGGAGGGGCCGGAGACCATGTCCCTGGCCAAATGGCGGCGCCCGGGACGGCGCCGGAGGCCAAGCCCCGGGGGCCAAATGGAGGCGCCTGGGACGGCGCCGGAGGCCGAGTCCCGGGGGCCAAAAGGCGGCGCTCGGGGAGGCACCGGAGGCCAGGTCCCCGGGCAAATGGCGGTGCCCAGGATGGCGCTGGAGGCCAAGTCCCGGGGGCCAAAAGGCGGCGCCCGGGACGGCGCCGGAGGCCAAGTCCCGGGGGCCAAAAGGCGGCGCCCGGGGAGGCACCGGAGGCCAGGTCCCCGGGCAAATGGCGGCGCCTGGGATGGCCCCGGAGGCCAAGTCCCGGGGGCCAAAAGGCGGCGCCCCAGGAGGCACCGGAGGCCAGTTCCCCGGGCAAATGGCGGCGCCCGGGACGGCGCCGGAGGCCAAGTCCCGGGGGCCAAAAGGCGGCGCCCGGGGAGGGGCCGGAGACCATGTCCCGGCCAAATGGCGGCGCCCGGGACGGCGCCGGAGGCCAAGCCCCAGGGGCCAAATGGAGGCGCCTGGGACGGCGCCGGAGGCCGAGTCCCGGGGGCCAAAAGGCGGCGCTCGGGGAGGCACCGGAGGCCAAGTCCCCGGGCAAATGGCGGCGCCTGGGACGGCGCCGGAGGCCAAGTCTCGGGGGCCAAAAGGCGACGCCCGGGATGGCGCCGGAGGCCAAGTCTCGGGGGCCAAAAGGCGGCGCCCGGGGATGGCACCGGAGGCCAGGTCCCCGGGCAAATGGCGGCGCCTAGGACGGCGCCGGAAGCCAAGTCCCGGGGGCCAAAAGGCGGCGCCTGGGACGGCGCCGGAGGCCAAGTCCCGGAGGCCAAAAGGCGGCGCCCGGGGAGGGGCCGGAGGCCATGTCCCTGGCCAAATATGGTGCAACTTACCTGGACTTAGTTCCGCGGAGATTTCCCCCAACAGATACCAACTTGATTCGTTTGAGACCTAGTCTTGGTTTTCGTATTAGGCTCGCCCAGATTCTAATATGCGGAATAACGAGATCTTATTCGGAAATACCGAAACCCAAAGTAATTGCACAACTCTTTATTTCAAAGAGGGTTTTACACGTCGAACGTTAGACACACTTGTCTACGTCGATGAACTATAAGTGTCTAAAATTCAAATAAGTTCTATGACTCTTCGATGATCTAAACTAGACCTATTACAAGATATTTATAGTCCAATCGTATGAGTACATATCAGACTCAATAACCTAAACGTATTAGACTCATATAACTAACTAACTAATCTTAAACATATAAGTTTAGTTATATATATTTGGATAGGATTACAATTCCGAACAGGGAACGAATTCTTTTTCCTGGTCGCGAACCAATCCATGGTCGTGAAACCTTTCCGAACACGGTTAAGGTCACGAAGCCGTATGCGATCAGGACTTGGTCGCGAATCCGTATGCGATCAGAACTTGAAGATCCTCCTGGATCAGCTGGCAAGATGACAGACGTTTGTTTGGATATGGATGAGACATGTTTAGGGTGAGACCGGACGTCAATGGACGACATGGCACATCACAAGGGCGTTTGATGGACGTCAGAGTGACGGGCTCGAACAGACCAACTAGGCCTGGCTCGTACGCGGTTGAGGTGACACTCGAACGTGGCTTGGGTTTTAGGTCAGCTCATGCAGACGCACGTTGAATGATGTATGCAGTGACAAATGTTAGGGTGCAGGCCAGGTTCAGAGTTATGTTGTGGGGCTTGGGTTGAGGAACATCAGGACGAAACACGGTGTTAGCTGCCAATAAATGGTTCAGTCAATCGTCAAACAATGAAATGGTTGAGCATCAGCGCATCTTAACCTAAGTTATGCATATACAGATCTCTGCTAGTGGCTAAACGTCAGCTGCTGATGCTAGGCCTCGTTGGCTGACCCTCGACAAGGCCAGAGTGCAGCCAGACGTAGCCGGAACGTAGCCTGATGTAGTTGGCACGCGACCTGACATAGCTAAGACGTGGCATAACATGGCCAGGTCACGATCCGACGTTGACGGACAGGTCGGTGCATTGCGGAGGACAACCAACGGACATTAATGTGATGAACGCGAATGCGATTTTTAGCTCATGCACAGACGTGGCGACGTTCGACACGCGATCAGCGGACAAGGGTCTGTGGATGTGCATTGAACGACACATGCGCAGAAGGGCTACGAACTCATGTGGACATGAACACATTCACTCACACGCGCGCGCGGATGAACGGCTTGAATGCAGCTGCTGGCATAGCTGGAGCGCGAACTGGGCGCATCTGGACATGCGCGGGGCGCGCATTGTGATCTGGAGTGCGCACGGTGCGACATTGGGTGGCTCGGCGAGTTCTAGTGGACGGCGGCTGGCGGCACTCGCGTCACGGTGGACGCTTTAGTGAGGCCAATACAACGGACAAGGTGGCGGCGACGGGACTCGCCGGAGATGGCTGGACGACGATCGTGTCACTCTCGGAGCACAGTCGCAGCTAGGGCATACGGTGTTACGGCGGCTGAGGTTCTGATGATTGCGCCAAGTTTGTCTGGGAGGTTTGTTTTGACGTACTGGACGTATGGTCGGCGGCAATCGGCTGGCGGTGGTGCTACGACAGCGGGCGGTGAAAGAATGGTGCACGGCCAGAGGAAATTGATGGCTCTGCCGGTGCTGGCTCAGTACGGGTGGTGGGACGATGAGGGAACGCTTCGGAGAGCTTCCCCTAGTCTCTAGATTAGGTAGCCGCGGTTGATCGAAAGATGGTATCACCGGCGAGGGTTCACGAAGGAGGGCCATGTACGCGAAGGGGGCTCACAGTGCTCTCCAACGAGGGACTCTCGGAGTCCAATTCCTTATGGTGGGAGCAAGAGGGGGGTCGAGGGATAATCAACGGCGTGGCCGGCGGTGACGGTGAACGGCCGTGGCGGCCTGGCAATGGCACGGTGGTGCGGCCAAAACACGGCAGTGTTAGCTTCGATGACTGACGGTGTTTCGTCGGATTCCAACTGAAGGGTAAGGTTTCTACGGGCAAGAGGGGACTTTTATCCTTCATGGTTGGCCGGAAGGTAGTCCGATGAGGGGAATAGGGAATGGCGGTAGGCGATGGGAAAAACACGAAATTCCGGTGAACAGCGGCTAGGGAAGTCGAATGCTTGCTCGGTGAGCTTGAGAAGTAGTGGAGACGACTGGGAGTGGTGGTGTGGTCAGAGGTGGCTAGAGTTGACCTTTCGACGGCGAGCCTCTTGGAGGCAGAGAAGAAAAGAAAAGGACTAACCAAGGGCTCAGATTGAACTGCAGAACTTCACAATGCAGGTAAGAGGAGGTTGTTGGAACTCACCTGGGTGTTGCTGGAGAGGAAGTAGGATGCGCCTCCACTGTCCACTATTGCTGCTCTTGCTTCGGCTGCTGGTGGAGGGAGCTTAAGGGAGGTAGGAAGAAGCTAAGTGTGGGAGTTGAAAGTAGTTTTTTTTTTTTTATAAATAATCAATATAAAATAAATAATTATAAAAACAATCCATAATTTTAAAATTTTGTAGAAAATAGTCTACCTTATCAGTCTGTCGAGTCATGAGAACTCGACAAGCTATATGTCGCGCGGGAGGCACTTGTCGAGTGCCCAGAGCTCGACAAGCCTCTCCTCGACTGCGAACTGCAATCAGCAACCTCTATCGACCAGGTGGCACGACCACCAGCTTGTCAAGTGTTGGCACTCGACAAGTGAGTCAATATAATCTTGTCCGATGGTTTTAGAGCAGCAAAAGGCTCTAGCCCAATTGGTTACCACACCCCCTCTCAAACCCCGCGGCCTGGTTCGAATCCTACATTCGCCACAATTAAAATGAATTTTTTTCAACTTGTTGAGTGCTAGGCACTCAACAAATGATTCAATATAAACATGTCCAGTGGCTTTAGAGCAACAAAAGGCTCTAGCCCAACTGATTACCACACCCCCTCACACCCTGCGACCTGGGTTTGAATCCCACGTTCCCTACAATTAAGATTAATTTTTTCTGTCCCTGGTCGTCGTTCCCACAATTAAGATTAATTTTTTCTGTCCCTGGTCGTCGTTAGAGGTTGGTCACGGTAGAGGCGGGGCTTGTCGAGTGTCCAGCACTCGACAAGTCCCTCCCACAGGACATGTAGCTTGTCGAGTTTTTAGGACTCGACAGGCTGATGTGGCAGACTATTTCTGTAAAATTTTGGAACTGTGGGTTATTTTTGTAATTATTTATTTTATGTGGATTATTTATAAAAAAAAAACTCGAGTTGAAAGAGAACCACTGGAGAGTGAAGTGGTGGAAAGTTACTGCCACTTCCTGCTACTTCTACTGCTTACTTCTTAAGGTTGTCTTCAACGCCGGTGCATCCGAGCTCTACACGTGGGCCCTGTCCCTGGTTGTCATTAGAGACTGGTCGCGGTCGAGGCGGGGCTTGTCGAGCCCTGGGCACTCAACAAGTCTCTCCCACGAGACATGTAGCTTGTCGAGTTCTCAGGACTCGACAGGCTGATGTGGCAGGCTATTTCTGCAAAATTTTGGAACTGTGAGTTATTTTTGTAATTATTTATTTTATGTGGATTATTTATAAAAAAACTCGAGTTGAAAGAGCACTACTGGAGAGTGAGGTGGTGGAAAGTTACTGCCACTGCCTGCTACTTCTACTGCTTACTTCTTAAGGTTGTCTCCAACACCGGCGCATCCGAGCTCTGCACGTGGGCCCCGCCATTAAAAAAAATATTTTTTCGCGCACGAGAGGAGAGAGACGACGCCTCCCGATGTGGCGTGCTCGAAGCTCTGCAGGTGGACCCAACCGACGCCTCGCGAGCGGACGCGGTAGCGTTGGAGTGGTTGGCGCAGCCTCGCGTGCGTTTTGCGGGCCCCACGGGCGAAATAACGGAGTTGGCGTACCCCCGGGATGAACGGAGCTCGGCGGAGGCTCGACGACGGCGGCTACGGCCTGGCGCGGCGGAGGCTCGACGGAGGCTAGGCGGTGGAGGTGTGGCGCCGAGGCTCGGCGAAGGTGGCTACGGCCTGGCGCGGCTGAGGCTCGGCGGAGGCGTGGCGCCGAGGCTCGGCGAAGGTGGCTACGGCCTGGCGCGGCAGAGGCTCGGCGGAGGCTAGGCAGCGGAGGCTCGGCGGCGACGGCGGCTATGGCCTGGATCGGCGGAGGCTCAGCGGCGGCGAAGGCTCAGGATTAAAAGTTTTTTTTCGCGTGCAGGAGGATAAAGTATCTCTGGTCTGGGATTTTTTTTATCTCGATTTGTGTGTAATGAACAAATTTTGTTTTTTAATTTATATATTAATGTAGTTTAAGTTAGGTCTTAATTATATTGAGAAAGTCATGAATCTTTAAATTGTCTTCATATAGAGATCAAACATCATTTATATTTGATTTTAGAATTAAAAGTTATTCATATTTTATTACAATCATTTTAATTTTAATAAATATTTAATTTACTCGTAGACTTGTACGAAAAATCTCTTCAGATATTTTTATATTAGAGTAATAGATATTTTGAATGACATAAAATATACTGAGAATATTTTTTAAAACACCAAAACAGCCACTCTAACATTGAACTTGGTCTAAAGCATTGCATTGGGAGAGGAGTGGGAACAGGAAGTAACAGGAGAGAGCTGCTTCAGACATTGCTTGCGTGGGGGAAGAGATCGAGACAGTGAGGTGATTTGAAGCTGTTGCAGCAGCTGCTGCCATGCATGGGGGAAGAGAAGACAGAGAGATGTTGCTGCTGCAGGAGGTGACTGTTCATTGAGGCTGCAGGCTGTTGAGGTGATTGAAGGACGGTTGTACTGGTGGCTCACACAGGAAGAAAGAGGCAGGGAGGAGGCTGAAGAAGTGATTATTGCAGCTGTGCTGGAACTTGTGTTGCAGGAATATCGGAGCAAAGGAGAGGAGGACATGAGCAAGAAGACAAGAATTTGAGTTTTCTGCTGTGTGCAAGTGTGTGTGGATTCTGTCTTATGCCTGCAGAGAGGAGAAAGTGAGTGAGTAGTGTGTGTATGTTTCTGCATCTGTGTGTATGCAAAAGAGGGAAGGAGTGCATTGCATATGTATGTGCCTATGTGTGTGTAGTGTGTTGTGCAGCATGTAAATGTAGATGCCGGTGTCTGTATCAGTGCTTACGTGTTTTATTGAATAAGGGCTAACTTGAGTGAACAGGAAGCAAGGAGGGTTTAATTGTAAATGAAAGAGGGCGTAGATGAAATAATAATTTTGAACAAAACTGAAAATAGGGTGTGAGAGTAATTAGGGTTCTGATAAATTGAAACCTGAATTTGGGGTATTTCAACAAATTATGGTTTCTCTGGTGAGTTATTCGGGAGGGCTGTTTCTGGAAGAAGGGGCACATATTTAAACATATATTCACACATATATGTAAAAGATGCTGCTAATGTTATTTGTCTTATATACAGGGATTTATGTATATATACATACATATGTTTATAGAGGAAGTATTCAATGTATCTCACTATTTTGGTGCTTTCATGTATCTTTTCTTACAATTCTATGTAAATGGTGATAAAAAATTCTGCAAAAATTTCAGATTGTAGATATAAATCAATCTACCATCTTACAAATTTTGAAATCTAAATTTAATTTCCACATGGAGAAAAATTCAGCTAAAAATAAATCCGAAAATAAAAAGATAAAAGTTACTATACACTGAAATTTGTTATTTTTGTTTCTCCTAATATATATTGATTTTAGAAATAAAATTTTGTAGGTTACTTGGCCAACCTAATGGTAGGGGTTTGCCCGATCTTTACAACTTAAGATCATTGATGCGATATAACTAGCTGCGAACAGCCAAGATAACAGCGTAACCCAACGATTTTTGAAGCCAACCATGACCAATGCAATGACTTGCAACAAGTATTTACCTAATCACACTCTAAGTTCCTAATCCACACAACCACACACAAAGTTGGCGCACAAATCGGTTGTTCTCGAAGAACCGCTTCTGCAATCTCACGAAAAAATCACAAGAGCAGAAAGTTCTCTTTATTTTCTAGATAGCAACTAGCTAAATTTAAATAGATTGTTTTCTGAAATCAAATGATCAAGTGACTATAATTCTTGGAGTACAAATGTATTTATACTATTCTTAGCTAAGTGTCAACATGCCCCTTCACAAGAAGACAGTAGTGTGAATATGCCCCTTTACATGAAGATAGTGGGAAAAGTATTTATACTACTCTTAAGTATGTATGAATATGTCCCTTCACAAGAAGATGGTAGTGTGAATATGCCCCTTTACATGAAGATGATGAAAAGGTTTCTTGGAGAGCTAAACAGTCCACTTTAATAAGAGTCTTCAGATTTTTGTGTAACACTTGTCAGCCTGAACGGGTTGTACCAAAAAGTCCATAACTTTTGCTGCACACATCCAAATGATGCACAGTTTAAATCATATGAAACTAGACTTCATAAGCTTTCTGGTGGTATGGCCCATGCATATTGAAAACATCCAGATTTGTGCAGAATCATCTACGAAGTTAACGGACGGAATTGTTCTTTAATAATATTGTGCAAGTTCCTCCATCCTATTAGCATGCAATCCTCTCTCACTTTCCTTTTCAGTACACCTAAGTTTAATGAGAAAAGAAGAGACTAGAAGCACAGCCATGTTACTAAAATATGGAATTATACGCAAAGTTAACGTTCACTTGGCCTTGTATTTGTTTAGCACTGTTTCTAGTGATTAGTCCTTGATATGAGTGTGCCTTTGGTTCAACCTCTGGTTTGTGTGTTGTATTCTTATGCTCATGTCTTGTAGTAATAGTTGTGATGTCCTCATCACCTAATATACACTTTTGGGAATTTTTGTAGAATTTTTCATGATTATTTACATGATTTTTTGATATATGATGCATAAAACCACTGAAGAAATGGGATACATCAGATACTTATCGTATATAATATACATACCTATATGTATGTATATATGTGTATATGTGTGTATACAAGGAATGCCTCTAGGGCTTTAGAGGTTTCAGGACCAATGTACATTGAGGAGAAATGGAAGGGCTAAAGTGAAAATAGATGAAGGAAGAAAAGGCAAATGAGATAAATTAGGGTTTTAGAGAAGATTAAAATGAAATATTTCAAGATTGTGTACAGATTAGGGTTTCGGAGGAGATGAATCCTGAAAACAGGGTAGTTAGGGTAAAAATGAATAGTGTTCACCGAAAATAACTAAAAGACCGAATATCCAATAGTTTGGGGTTGAATTTGGACTGATAGTAGAAGGCAACTATGAAATATGGTTTGCAGGGGAGGTAGCCGATCAGATAGATTTCAAATTTGAGTAAGGATGGTGAATTAAGGCATTTGAGCAGCTGGTAGGTTTGGAATTTTCAAGGAGTGATTTCTCCAAAAAATGAAATTTTTGGACCTGTTTTTGAG